>CM064355.1:15830234-16560234 GCA_032595735.1 Pelochelys cantorii
CTGTCAGAGACCCGATAACACTCAAGGCTAGGATGACATTCCCAGATGAGTTACAGCCAGCGAGACAAAGGCTGAGCAGAGCCAATGAATCACCAGCTGCTTCCTTTGACGTCAACTTTCATACCCTTGTGCGGCGGGCCTGACCTTCCCACTGGATGTTGCAAGAATGGGACAGGCATGAGGTCAGCTGTTACCCCCAAGTCCAGCCTCGTGGCCAGTGGCGGGGGGGGGCGCGTGGCCAGGACACCAGGCTGGGACTCAGGAAAACTGGGCTCCGGTTCCCCTGACCGGCGGGACAACCACGACCCAGTCACTACCCTCCTTTCGCTTCGCCCCTTGGTCCTGCCCCAGCTCTGGGCCCTGGTAGGGAGCCCCCACCTCGCACTACCCTAATACAACTTCTGAGAGCAAGCGCACACCCCTCATCAGCCAGGAGCCTCGTCTCTGCCCCGCAGCCGGACCGCCTGGGGACACAGGTTCCCCCAAGGCGGCAGCCCAGCTTGGAAGCCAGCAGCTGGCGGGAGCGGAGGCCTCAGGCCAGGGCAAAGCCAGGTGCAATTCCACACGTAGGCGCTAGCAGCTCAATTCAAAAACCAACCCTCGGTTTGGGCAGTGGAAACTGACCAGCGCACGTTACCTCCCCTTCCCCCCGATAGCGTGCTACCCCCGCATGCTGCCATTGCCTGCCTGAAGGCCGTGGCACAGAAACAAACAGCCTTTTCTATCATGCTAGATAAGAGACTCGGAGCATGGAAGGGAGCGATCAAATCAATGAGCCAGCGCTGCGGCCGCATTAGGATCAAGTGTTTTCATGCAGGCCGATAAACTATCACTCCTGGCTGGGGCGTAGCCCGGAGCTGGCCTGCCTCACAACACTGGTCAGTTGTGCTCCTTGCCACACTCCAGTCCCACTGACCACCGCGGTACCTGGGGCTGAACTGTGGCCTGCCCCACCACGGCGGGGTGGCTGCCGGGTTTGCCCCTCGCTGAGAGAAGGGTCGTTCTACTCGCTGGCAAAGGGTTTGCACAGAAAGGACTCACCTGTTTGAACTGCAGGCCACAGTGCAGCAGTGTTGCAGGTGTGAAGAGGGTCTGCTGAGAGGGAGGGAGATGGGTGTGGACAGTGACCAGGGGAAGTCAGCCACAATCCCTAGAGAGCGCCCCACAGGCCCCGTTTCTCCCAGGAAGACTTTTCCCTTCTATCCCAAATACGGAAGACTCGCCTGGCAGGGGTTGCGGGCTGGGTCCTTGTTTGGTTCGGCGCTGGTAGAAACACGGGCGAGGGCAGACGGCCATTTTTCTGTGAAACATGAAGAATTTTTTTAATTAAAACGTTCCTACCCAGCTCTTAAAAGGCCAGGCCTTTGTGGCTCCGCTGACAACGCCCACAGAGGTGCAAAGGCTGGGCTGGGGCTCTCGTTCTGTGCAGTCCCCCTGCCCCTGTCGGGAGGCGGGCCGCTGGGCTGCAAGGCCCTTTGGGCTCGCCCCCGGGGGGGGGGCTGTTCGGTCTTAGGCTCTGCTAGTTGCAGGCGTCTGAAAGCTTTTCCAACAGAAGCGGAATGACAAGGCCCCTGCCGGGCGTCATACGGCTCCTTCCTAGCACCAGACACCACCCGACCAGCCACAACAGTCAGCTGGGCACCCCCGGGGGGGGCAGATGGAGGAGCGAGGAGGAATGGAAGCTGGGGTAGAGGTGGGCACTGGGCTTAGCCCAGCTCCTCCTAGGGCGCCACACACCTCGGGACAGTCCAGACCCTGGTGGTGGCCCCAGCAGAGGCCAAGCTGGCCGGGGCGAGACATTGAGCCAGACCTGTGAGTGAACCCCACATGCCTGGCCACAGCTGCAAGTAGAGAGCTGGAAAAAGGGGGGACGGGGAGGTGGCAACATATGCAGAGGACACTAAACTGCTCGAGATCGTTCAGACCAAAGCAGCCTGTGACGAGCGTCAAAAGGATCTCACCAAATGAAGTGACTGGGCAACAAAATGGCAAATGCATTTTAATGCTCATAAATGCAAAGTAACGCACTTTGGAAAACACCCTCCCGACCCTGCATAGCAAATGATGGGACTAACTGAGCTAGAACCACTCAAGAGGGAGCTCTCAGAGGCACTGTGGATCATTCTCAGACCACATCCCTCAGTGCTCAGCAGCAGTCACAAAAGCAACCAGGATGTTGGGAATCATTTAAAAAGGGCTAGAGAACAAGCCAGAGACACTCTTATTGCCTCTCTATAAATCCATGGGACGCCCACATCTTGAATACTGCGTGCAGATGTGAGCGCCTCATCTCAAAACAGATATCTTGGCATTGGGAAAGGTTCGGAAAAGGGCAACAAAAATGATTAGGGGTTTGGAACGGGTCCCAGCTGAAGAGAGATTAACCAGACGGGGATTTTTCATCTTAGAAAAGAGGAGACTAAGGGGGGAATACGATTGAGGTCTAGAAAATCATGACTGGTGTGGAGAAAGTAAATAAGGAAAAGTTATTTCCTTGTTCCCATCACATAAGAACTAAGGGGTCACCAGATGAAATTAATAGGCAGCAGGTTTAAAACAAACAAAAGGACATTTTTCTTCACTCAGCGCACAGTCAACCTGTGGAACTCCTTGCCAGAGGATGCTGTGAAGACCAGGACTTTAACAGGGTTCAACAAAAGAGCTAAATAAATTCATGGAGGTTAGGTTCATCAATGGCTGTCAGCCAGGCTGGGCACGGATGATGTCCCTAGTCTCTGTTTGTCAGAGGCTGGGGATGGGTGACAGGGGAGGGATCACTGGATGATTCCCTGTTCTGTTCACTCCCTCTGGGGCACCTGGCATTGGCCACTGTTGGCAGACAGGACACTGGGCTGGATGGACCTTTGGTCTGACCCCGTCCAGCCACTGTTCTGTTCTTAGCTCATAGCATCATAGAATCCTAGAGCTGGAAGAGACCTCAGGAGGTCATCAAGTCCAGCCCCCTGCCCAAGGCAGGACCAATCCCAGTTAAATCAACCCAGCCAGGGCTTTGTCAGATAACACATGCCTTGTAGAATCCAGGCTGTGGCACCCTCCGCAGGGGCGGTCCTTGGCTTACTTAGCTGGTACCGTTAAAGCGAGCAGGCCTGTGGCCCCTGGGCCTAACAAAAGCCTGCATATAGTATCACAAGCTTGCTATCTTGCGGCGCTGGCTGTCGTACCCTGGGACGGCTCTGTCTGCAAGGCCCGCAGCGGGGCCCTAGGCTCCGCACCAGCAGCATTGCGGCCGGGGACAGAGAGTCCAAAGGCAAGCGCCCACGTCGCAGCTGCCACGTCCCCAGAATGCCGCAGCTGCAGGCAGAGCGGCAGGAATTCCTGGCGTGGCCGGGGGAGCAGCCGTGCTTGCAGGGAGAGCACCCGTGCTCAGCGAGCAGAGCGCTGTGCCGGGGGGTCACAAGGACACCAGCCTAGAGGGGGGGGCCACTGAATTCTTCATCAACCCCAGAGGTGCCGGCCACAGGAAGTAGCTCACTGCCCCTGTGTTTGCGACGCGGTGGCTCCCAAAAGCAAGGCCTCTGCCCAAGGACACGGCTTTGTTTAGAGACGTATCAAAAATCAAAGCCAGCAGGGCAGAGCCAGCCCCGCCGTTCCTGGCCCAGACACTAGTTCTGTCTCTGCACCACATGTCAGAGCAGCAGGGAGGGAAGGGCCGGGATCCTGGGGCAGACTGGCCCCCGGGGGCCCTGCACGGACGCAGGAGCAGCGGGATCATGGGTGCGCCAGTTGGCAGGAAGGCAGGTCGGCTCGCCACACGCTGCAGCAACCCATTTCACATCAACAGTGCCGCTCCCAAAGCAGAGTGAGCCCGGGTCTCCTGCCGGCTGGGCTGGGATTCCCGGAGCCCCAGGCTCCAGCCAGACCTTCCCCTGCATCTAGGAAGCGGACTGGGCAGCCGTTCAGCGCTCAGGCCTTACGGACAGGTCCCATTCCACAGAGAGCCCCCCCAGTGCGAACCACCCCTCCATGGGCCAGCGGCGTTTGCTGCAGCGTGGCCTGCTCCACACGGTCCTTTCACTGAATCCTAGAACCAGCAGGGACCTCGAGAGGCCATCAAGTCCAGCCCCCTGCCCCCACGGCAGGACCCAGCACCGTCTAGACCATCCCTGGCAGGTGTCTGTCCACCCTGCTCTTCAATATCTCCAGAGATGGAGATTCCACAACCTCCCTCGGCAATTTATTCCAGTATCTAACCACCCTGACAGGCAGGAAGTTTTTCCTCATGTCCAACCTAACCCTCCTTGCTGCAATTTGAGGCCATTGCTTCTTGTCCTAACAGAGATTACGGAGAATAATTTTTCTCCTTCTTCCTTGTGATAACCTTTTGGGTCTTTGAAAGCTGCTATCATGTCATCCTTTCTAATTTCCAAGCTAAACAAACCCAATTCTTACAGCTTCAGCGGGGGAGCCAAGTTAGTCTGTACAGGATAAATGTAAAAAACAACCAATAGTTTGTTGGCACTTTATAGACTAACAAAACATGTCGACAGGATCGTGAGCTTTCGTGGGCACAGCCCACGTCTTCAGATGACCCACGAACGCTCATGATACCATCTATGGCTACGTCTACACTGCCAGCTTCTTGTGCAAGAACTGTTTTGTGGAAGAGTTCCTGTGCAAAAAAAAATCTTCCATAAGAGCGCATCCACACTGCCATGTGCTTTTGCACAAGAGCATCCATGGCAGTGTGGACGCTCTCTTGCGCAAGAAAGCTCTGATGGCCATTTTAACCATAGGGGCTTCTTGCGCAAGAAATTCATGTTGCTGTCTACACTGGCCTCTTGTGGAAGAGCTCTTGCACAAGAGGGCTTATTCCTCGCGGGGAGAGGAATAACTCTTCCGGAAGAAGCCCTGTTTTACAACGCTGTACTGTAAATTTACTTGCACAAGAACACGCGTGCAGTGTAGACACCCAGCAAGTTTTTGCACAAGAATGGCTGTTCTTGTGCAAGAAGCGTGCAATGTAGACACAGCCTCCATGTTTTGTTAGTCTTTAAAGTGCTACCAGACCATTTGTTGTTTTTTTTAAGTTTATCCAATTCTTTCAGTCTTTCCTCATAGCTCATGTTCTCTAGACCTTTCATCATTTTTGTTGCGTTCTCTGGCCCTTCTCCAATTTCTCCACGCCTGTCCTTTTACCTTTTTTACCCAGGCTTTTATTGGTTTTTAGGGGTGGTGGTGTCCCTCCTTGGAGGGCTGTGTCTAGACTGGCGCGATCTTGCGCCAGAGCTATGCAAATGAGGCTCAGCATGGAATATCGCCGAGCCTCATTTGCATAACTAATGAGCCGCCATTTTTGCGGAAGAGGCTCTTGCACAAGACGGAGCTGTCTACGCTGCCCCTTCTTGCGCAAGAAAAACCCTCTTGCGCAAAGCCGTTATGCTGATTATTTTCAGGCATAACGGCTTTGCGCAAGAGGGTTTTTCTTGCGCCGAGCCTCATTTGCATAGCTCTGGCACAAGATCGCACCAGTCTAGACACAGCCGAGGTGTGTTAGCAGGTTTTATGTCCCCCCCACTTTGGGGGCTTGTATTTTACTTTATGTATGTTTACTTATTGTGTTTTTAAAAATGTTGTAAGCCACCTCGAGTATTTTAAATAGAGAGGCTGGGTAAAAATATTTTAAATAAATAAATTTCCTGAAATGTGGTGCCCAGAAGTGGACACAATACTCCTAATGAGGCCTAATGAGCGCAGAGCAGAGCAGAAGAATGACTTCTCAGGTCTTGCTCACAACTCTCCTGTGGATGCCGCCCAGAATGATGTTTGCTTTTTTTGCAACAGTGTCGCACTGTGGACTCATATTTAGCTAGGGCCACTATGCCCCCGGGAGCCCTTTCTGCAGTATCCTTCCTAGGTGGCCTCTTCCCCGTCTGTCGGTGTGAATGGATTGGTCCTCCCTTGGTGGAGTGCAGGTTCACCCAAGCCTCTCCCGGGCACGGGGGGCCATTGTAACGTGCCGTTTCAATGACAGACAGGGTGCAGGCTGGCCCCCCACACGAGGGCCTGGTGATGCAGCAACAGCCTGGCTGGCAGGTGCTGGGAGAAAAGCCGCCCTGGAGACAAATTCGGCAGCGCCAGGCTGGAAAAGGCTTCCCACAGCTCAGCGTCCGGCTGTCAGGTTTGTTTGGAGCCAGGTCAGCCCCTAACTCGGGGCGCGCCAGGAAAAGGCCTGGTCACTCTGCGGGCAGGGAGAGAGGCGTCACCCCAGCAAGGCTGACAAGTCACAGAGGGGCAGCCCTCCTACGGTGTGCCTGCTAAAACAACGAGGAGCCTCGGTACAGCTCTCTGTCTCTCGGTGCCCCAGGACTGCTCGCTGGTTTTCCAAGAAAGGCGGTTCGGTGACTTGCCCAGGGTCCCGCAGGACGCTTGTGGCAGAGAAGGGCCAGCCGACGGGGGTTACTGTGGGACCAGCCATTCTGGCCCCTGGTGAATTATCATTTACGTAGCCCCTGGGGCTGTTCCCGGGAACAAGCTGAGCCCCTAAGGGCCTGACGCAAACTGGCGTTTCGTTCAGCGCCCGGCAGCAGAGGCTGCGGTGGGAGGGCCGGGTAACCGGGAAAGGGGGACGGATCTAGCCCAGTGGAGCAGAGCAGGGGCTTGTGTGCTCACAGCTGGGGGGGCGCCCAGCCCGAGCCCACCCGCACACGGAGCCGAAGGTTCGCTGGCTCGTTTGGTTTCCAGAGCAACAGGAAGGGAGACAATTTTCCCGGTTTGCAGGGAGCCGCCGGCCCTTGGCGAGAGAGACGGGGGAAGGGCCTCGTGGCTGGACGCACACAATCCTCAGCGAGAGGTGGGTGCCAGTGCCGAGAGCGGTCACGCCCTCGTGGGGTCTAATACTCTGCCGGCCGGGGACGCAGCTGGTTCCCTGTGGGCCACGCTGGCTGGCTGCTTGTGGGGAAGGGGAGGCCTTCCTGGGAGGCGCACAGAGAAGGGGATCCCCGGCTAAGCTCAGCACAGCCTGTTCTCTCAGGGTCGGGAGGGCCGGGTGTCACGGGGAGCCCCGAGCTGCTGCCATTTCTCTCTGCAGGGGCCGGTGAGACCATGCTACCCACCAGGCCACGCTGAGGAGGTGCCAGCGTCCCCCAATCCCCAGCTACCATGAATCGCAGCGAGGGGGTAGGGGCAGGTCCCCGGCTCACTAAGAACATGACGTGGTCTCCTCTGGCCCCGGAGGCGCCCCCGTGGGAGTCCCACACCATCGCCGTGGTGGCCATCTTCTGCTGCGTGTGCCTGCTGCACTTATCCGCCTTCCTGTACGCCATCTGCTTCCAGAGCCAGGGGCGCTCCCGGCCAGCCCCCCACCAGGCCGGCGCCGACGAGAGTGAGATCGCCACCTTCCAGCCCTCCTCCTCCGATCCCGAGGCGCCAGCCAGGGTCTGAGCAGAGGGCAGCGCCAGCCCCTCCGCAGAGCAGCCCGAGGGTCAAGGCAAAGCTCCTCGGAGGCCAGAGCTGCAGGGAAGCTGCTGCTTGTGATGGAGCCAAGGCGGTGGGCATGGCTGGGGCTCTGGCCCTACCAACTCTCCGGCGGGAGCACGTGGTTTAGGGGCTTGTCCCTTCTGAGCTCCGGCCAGCGGGGACCGGCCAGTGCAGCCCCTCCTGCAGCCCGCCCAGGCCCTGTTTGCACCAGTGCCACCCAGGAGGGGTTAAATCGTGGCTCCTCGCGGCCCTGGCTTTGCAAGGGGGTTGCAGTGCCATGACACCATGGGCCTGACACTGCTGGGGCCAGCCCCAGGGAGCTGCCCACAGGCCCAGCGGCGTCTCCGCGTGTTGCTGAGCTGCTGGAGGAGACGTAGTGGGGGAGACCGTGCCACCTGCCCCTCCCTGTGCCTGGCACCGCCCGGGCCCCTCTCCAGAGAGGGCAGCAAAGAGCTGCAGACAGCCTGGGGTGCAATCCCAGGGGAAAGCCTTCCCGTGCCACGTCCCCTCCAATTATTTCCATCCATGAACAGAATAAATTTTGTTCTGTACACTGAGGCATGTGTGGATGTGCACCACCCATCGAAACATGATGCCGGCTGGGGGGCAGTTGTCCAAGCACCCAGCTCACAGGGAACCCTGCTCCTGAGACGCTGGGCGGGGGGGGCGAGCCCCGCTTAGCCTGGGGCCAGGGGGGCAAGGCCCGGCTCGTGGAGCTGACGGGGGGGGGGGGGCTTTTCCCTGGCTCGCCCCGCGCTCCTCTCCATGAACGCGCGCAGGCTGCGACCGATGGGGCGGGAGCTCCGGAGACTCAGGTCAGGCCCCAGCTCTGCCCCGCGCTGCCGGGGTCTCTCTCCCGGCTCGGCCTCGACTCTGCCAGCGCCCGCAGCCCTCGCATTTAGCCTACCGGGCCCGGGAAGCCCGCGCCCCTCCCCGTGCTCTCCAGGCGCCGGGGACGGAGCCTTCTCTCGGGCACGCAGCTCGGTCCCCCCCCGCTTTCAGCCCCGCAGCAAGGGGCCCACCGCCCCACGGGCGCCAGCGGGAGAGGGGGCGGCGGCTTGCAAGGGGCTTTAGCGGACAGGGCCCGGGCTGGGGGCAGGGAGAGCCGGGCCCCCCCGCTTCCAGAGGCCTCGCTGCCGGGTGGCTGCGTGGGAGCCGCGCGGGGCCGAGCCCGGAGAGCGCCCAGAGGAAGGGCGGCGAGGACCAGCCCCCCTCCCACGCGGCGGCACGAGGCGGGGGGGCTGCCCGTGCAGCCGGGGCGAGGCCGGAACCCAGCGCCCCCTCGCAGGCAGTGGGGCCCCTTTGTCAGCTCAGCCAGCGCCCCGCGGGCCCGTCCAGCACGGGCAGTTGGGGACCCCGGGGCAGCGCTGCGCCTGCTCGTGCAAGCCTCGTGCAAGGAGTCAGGGCACGGCTCCGTGCACCAGGGCCCCCCCCCGGGACCTGCTCTCCAGCTTGCAAGGTCACGGCCGGACTCCCAGCTGAGCCGGTGGGGCGCTCGCACCAGGCTGGGGGCTGGGCTGGAAACGCGCAGCCCCCCAGGGCTCCCCCCTGGGGCCACCTCGCGGCCAAGGGTGCTCCCTTCACGGTGAAGATTCAGGGAGCAGGGTGGGTGGTTTCCTTCCTGAGGGGTGGGGGAGCGCGCTCAGGCGCCGCATGGCAGTGGAGGGGGCTCAGGGCTTCCGAGATCCCATGTCCCCTTTAATTTTTTTCCATCCATATGCAGAATAAATTTTATTCTGGGCCCTGAGGATTGTGCAGCTGTGCACCACCGTCACAACACCTGCTGCTGGCCGTGGGTGCTCTGCTAATGTGAATGTCTCATAGGCAGCCAGCCCAGTGCTCGATTTTCAAGGAACACTGGTCCAAGCTATGCAAGTCACCACAACCCCCGTGCACTAGGGCACACCAGGTCCTGGAAGAGAACCAACAGCTTCTGCCTCTAGCACAGCAGCAGGGGTGGCTGCTTACAGCAGATTTGGGCACTTTGTTCCTCTTAAGGAACAGTCCTGCCCTATGCCTCAGTTTCCCCATCCACCTCGGTGAGATAGTAATGATGGCCCCCACTGTCGTTAAATGCTCTGACAGCCATGGCTGAGCACTGTGGAATGTTATCACTGCAGCAAGCAGCCCGCGGGAGGCGCTCACTCTCCTCCGGGAAGATTTCTGTGCATTGACGTGAACTCAGTGGCAGGCTGAAGTTTGGTTTTGGGATAGCCAGATAAGGAGCACCGCTCCAGCGGCTGCAGCTTAGTGCCTCCAGCCGGTCACTGGCGCTGCCCCGAGGAGCCACATGCAGCCCACAGAGGCCAGCTGGACCCTGTCCTTTCTGTGCACCCCTGTATGGCTTTGACAGTCCAGGGTGGCTAAGGAGTGAGTGAGGCAGGACATAGCCTATGTCCACACAGCGTTCATAACTCTAGGGGAAGGTGCACGTTGTTACTTGTGGGGCACAAAAACCAAATATTTGTGTACAGCCAGAAGGTACAAGGAAGGGCACAATCCAAAAAATAAAAACTGACCATGCATGTAATTTCAGTGGTTTACAAAATGGAAGAGGGGGGAGGGAAAAAAAAATCCATCTTAAAATATAATCCTGTAATTAAATTACAAATTAGAAAGTTGTAAAAGCTTGCTACAAAAATACAGCGGAGTAAGAGAGGTTCTCCTTGGCCAGGATAAAGTGACATCCATTTCTTCCTCTGAGCGGTTGGATTTTTGTTTTAAAATTCCCCATAAAAATATCCCTGAAACACAGATGTGTAAAAGTTGCCCCATGGCTTGGGGTGCTGATTTAGCTTTAAAAATGTACATCCAGGCACTCACCAGACAAATATTTACAAACCTTTTACAAATGTACAAAACCCAAGGGAATACACCACAACCAGGAATTTACAGTGTAAAAAACCCAAAGCCCGTGACTGCTGAAAGGAAAATACAAAAACGCAGGTGTCCTTCGGCAGGGGGGATTCAGTCTTGTTTGGAATCCCAGGGTTGATCGCTGGTGAAGTGAGCCTGAGACCGTCACACTATCCCCACCTAGAAACAGACACGGTCCGCACGGCCTGCAGTCTATCCCCAGGGCAAGGGTAGCAGGGCACGGAGCAATTTAACAAACCACCACTTTCAGCAGAGAGGATATCGTCTTCGGAGGCCATTGAGACGGACGAACCGCGCTCATGTTCAAGCAACTTTCTCTGCCTAGGCCCAGGATGTTGGTACATTCTTCCAAAAGGCCAAGCAGGAATTATTTGGGGATCTCCGCCTGTCCCTGGAGCAGCGGCAACAGCATCTGAAACAATCCTACCCGCTTCATTTATACCAAAGGCATCAAGCTGGGTTTTTCAGATGGACGCTGATACGTCAGCCCAAGTCACGTGGTGCTAAAGGCAGCGTCTCACCGACCGTAACAAACATTTGGATCAGTGTGAAAAAGTGTCAGTGAAAAACTCCTGGGCTGGTTTTACACCCTCCTCCTGCTGCCTCTGCAACCTGCCCTCTGCAACCTGGGGCGGGTTCGGGAGAACAAACACGGTGGTGAAACAGGCCACCACCAACCTGCCTCATTCCTCTGGCCACGCTGGACAGCATGTGTGGACTGGAGCACGCACCCTGCTTGCAGCCACTGCAGTTCAGTTACTGCTGGAGCCAAAGCAGCCAGGGATCAGGGGAATGGGGGGGGGGGGTGTTAAAATTCAGGTTAAGGCTGCCAAGCAGCCTAGAGGATTTAGACACTGTCCTGACATGTTTGCACTGCCAGCCAAACAGCTTGCCAAGACCAGGGCAAAGTGAGATCTGCACCAGCCCAGGCCAGGGCTAGGGGACATCCAAAGACCAAATCCAAACCCCACCTGCCCCAGGCACCCTCCCCTCCTATCTTTCACCAGGACCAGCTTTTTCTTACTGTCCAAGCCCATGGCCTGCCCCAGCCTGCCTTTAACCTTGGCTCCTCCTGCAGAGAGCCCTTCCCTCAGGACACAAGTCCCACCGGGCAGCCTGTATCGTGTTTGGGTTCCAATGAGCCACGCTGAAGGCACAGCTCGTGTGACAACCCAGAACCGGCCTGCACAAGCCCGGCTCCGCGCCCCCCGGCTTACTCCCACCCTCCAGGGAGCAGCGAGGCGTGGCGGCTCAGAATCAGGGTGAAGCCACAAAGTGCAGCAAGTCAGCCCCTCTCCGCCGGGGCACTCAGGCGTCCGTTACTGCAGCCCCGGCTCGTAGGACACCACAGGCCCATCGTACGAGAGGAGCCTTTGCAGAGGGTCCCTGCTGGAGGCAACAGAGGCGGGAGTGGGGGGAAGACAGCAGCGGGCCCCTGCTGCAGCTCGTGAGGCCGTTAGCACCAGGCCTAGCTGGGGGCTCCTTTCCCTGCCCAGCCTTACGGAGTCGGGACACCAGCCCCGAGGTCAAGAGGCACCCAGGCTGCGTTCAGGGCCCTGAGGCGCGCTGAAGTCTGAGCGCCCGGGCTCAGTGCCGTGGGGTGGGTCCTTTGGCAGATTCAGACATTCCTGGTCGCAGCCCAAGTTTCTTCCACTGGGGCCGCCGCTCACGTTAGCACCAAAAACATGGAGAGCAGATGGAGTCCCATGCACAAGGCCAGCACGGGCCCGACCAATACGAGGACCGCCCAGGCCAGGCCCTGGCCCAGGCCGCCTGCCAGCCCCGCCCGCCATGGCCACCTGCCCCGGCACAGCAACTCTGGGGCTCGGGCGCCCTGGCAACAGGTTTCCTCCCATGCAGCCGTGGCACTCAGGTCCCATCTGAGACCACGGCCCCGATGCCCACCCCACCCAAAGCCAACCGACCGGGCCTGGCCCGGTGACAGCAACGCCCCCAGCCACACCTAGGCTGGGGGCAGCTCCCTACAAGCCCCTCCCCACGCCGGGGCCCATGGCCAGACGCTCCCCTGTGGGGTTGGAGGGTCTTGCTCTCACCTGGAGGCCAGGCTACGAGCCAGGGTTGTGGGTGGCTAGACACGAGGCAGAGGACCCTGGTCCTGGGGCAGGAGCCGGAAGGGCCCCGATTCTGCAGGACACGTACTGAGAGGGAAAAGGGCAGGGCAGAGAGCCAGGGCTGGGAGGCGGCATTAGGGCACTGGGCTCTTCACCGAGTCTCTCCAACAAGCAGGTGGGGGTGCAGCAGCCTGGTGGCCTCTGAGATCCCCAGGCCCCACTCCATTCATAGGGGGCCTTAGTGCTACCCCAGCCTGGGCTCCACTGCTACTCTGCCACTGACCCACAGCCCCTGGCTAGGCCAGCTCTGGGCCCCCCCCCAATCCCAACCCCCCAGCCCAGCTGGTGCCCTCAAGCCCAGGGGTAGCAGCCAGGGGGAGAGTTCGGTACCCTGAGTGCTGCCTGCACTTTGGCCATTTCTGTCCTTGAGCAAGCCTGGCGCCACCGGACAGGACGCAGCAGCCCGGGCCTGCTCTGGGGGCTGCGGCTGGACCAGGAAAGACCCTGACTGGGCTGTAAAGGAGCAGAGCAGATGCCCTGTGCACCCCTGAGCAGCCAGGGCTGTGAGCCCCCCGGCCCCGCCAAGAGGGCAATGCAAGCGGGGAGCACCCTGGCGCCAGCTGCTCCCAGGCAGGATGTGCAGTGGGAAAGGGGGCAGAGCGAGAGCCACCGTGCGCGCCCAGCAGCGCGCTGGCGGCTCCCTTGCGTGCCTGGTCCAGCACGCAGCCGTGCCAGGGTCCTCCTGGGCAGTGCCCCGCAGCCAGGCGGGTGGGCTGAGGTACGGCGGGTGCATCCAGTGGGCCGTCCAGGGCGGCTGCATCTTGCCCCTGGGGCCGGGGGGCAGGGGAGGGAGCAGGTCCCTCACCCCAGCGCTGGCTCCCAAGGCCTGCCCCCAGTGACGCTGAGAAGGCAACAGCAGCAGCTCCACGCCCGCCTGCGGTGGCTCGACCGGAGCAGGGTCACTGTGGCAGCAGGGGGGTCAGGACGGCGCCTGTGCCGTGGCCCGGCCTGGGCAGGCGGAGTTGGCGGCCGGCGGATGGGAGTTCACGCCAGCGCTGAGGTTGGAGCGGGCGTTGGTGCTGATGGTGTAGTCAGCTGGCTGCGGGGGAGAGAGTCTGTGAGCCACGGGTGGCCCCACGAGAGGCCTGGGCAGGCCACGGGGCAGGGGAACGGCCATGGCTCAGCAGGGCCGGGGAGGAGGGCTCAGGGCTGCCTGCACGCCCAAGCCCGTCCAGCGCCGGTTGAGGGGGTCACTGGGCCAGCCTCAGCCCTGAGCTATCTTGTGCCACGGCCTGGCCCGCTGGTCTGAGGGGGCTTCCCGGGCTGCAGTAGGGCAGAGCCAGCCTTGTGAATGCAGGTGGGGGCTGGGTGGACTCCATGCAGGGAGGGGGCAGGGGGCCCCCGGCAGGGCCAGGGCCCCCACCTCAAGACCGGGGGGGGGGGGGCAGGGCAGAGCAAGGCCTTACGTGGCGCCGGAAGAGCCGCTGCAGCAGGTTACGCTTGGGAGGGTCGGGGAGCTGCTTCCAGTCCAGATCCGGGGAGCGCGTCCCGCTGGGGCCAAACAGGTTCAGGTCCTTGAAGCACTCGGTCTCGATCATCTGGGGAGAGGCACAGCAGGGACAGCTCAGCGGGGCACCCAGCAGTGGGCCGGCCCGAGGGCGAGGGGGGGCCGGCTCCCTGGGAAGGGCAGTTCCTGTGTGCCTGGGAGCAGGGTGATGGCCAGGCTGGGTACCCCGGGGTACCAGCACCCGGTGGCTGCCGGCCCTGGGACAACAATCCCGCTAATTGTTTTCCATCCATGTGCAGAATAAACAATCTACGCACGAGGCACCTGTGGCCGTGCACCACCAGAAGCACATGCTGCCAGCTGGGGGCGCTGTGAAATCAGCCAGGCGGCATTTGAAGCCCCCCAGGCAGCTGCCTGCAGCTGCAGGCCAGAGGCCCGGACCCCAGCACTTTTTCTGGTGGGGAGGGGCAGACCCCGGCCAGGGGAGGCGTCTGCGCACCCTGCGCGCCCCACGGCCCCCTTCTTCCTCTGAGAAAAGCAGACAGGCCGGAGCCAGACCGAGCCGCATGGGACTCAGCTGCTGTGCCAGGCGTGGGGGGCAGTTCAGCCTCCCCCTCCCCCATTACCTCATTCTGCCAGGGGATGGAGACGCTGCCCGTGGCGAACTTGGCATAGAAGTCGTTGTCCGTTTGGTCCAGGTTGACGCCCTTCACGGTGGAGAACTGCTCGATGTCCAGCACGTCCTTGCAGTACACGGCTCGGGGCTGCAGGGCCACGGAGAGCGCTGAGCATGGGGCCGGGCGCTGACACCCGCCCCCCCGGCGCTCACTCCCTTGGTGCTACAGGCCCCTCAGGCTCAACCCACCCCCACTGGAGGGTCAGCCCCCCCACGCCTGGCCGTGTTTCCCGCCCCCCCCCTTACATCGGGCACAAATGACGGCTTTACGACCCCGGCCTCCAGGCGCTTGAAGTTGATGGTCCGGAAGAAGGGATGTTGCTTCACCGGGGCAGCCCCATCCGCCCCACAGCCCAGTCGCTGCTTCGGGTCCTTGGCCAGAAGCTGGGGAGACAAGGCCCAGGGGTCATGGGGGGTGCCGGCTGTACCACGGTGCAGGGGGCCAGCAGTGACCCAGGCACTGTCTCCGCCGCCCGGAGGGGGCCCCGCCAGACCCCAAGGCCCCCAGAGCCCCAGCGTGCCAAGCCCTGCCCAGGTCACACTCACGCCAGACACCAGAGGCTCCGCTCGCCCCATCCCCGAGGGGCCGGGGCTGCGCTCGCAGGGCAAACGTGGCAGTGCCATCCCCCCCGGCCCTCGCTAGCCCCTCCCCACGAGGCGGCAGGCTGGCCGAGGGCAGCGCTCAGCCCCGGGCGCAGGGTGGCAGAGCCCTGTCTCCGCGTGCTGGAAGCTGGCCGGGAGGACCCCCCCACCCTCCAGCGGGGCCGTGGAGGAGCAGGTCCGGGCGCCAGCCCCGTTGCAGACCCCAGGGAGGGCCCGGCAGCTCACCATGCGGCAGATGGCCTGGGCGTCCTGGCTGAACTTGTCGGAGTAGGGCTCACGCTCCTCCTGCACCCGCTTCTCCACCTCCTCCCGCTTCACCCGTTCCTTGCGGGCACGGAAGGGCGCCTGCCCCGCGATCATCTCGTAGATCAGGCAGCCCAGCCCCCACCAGTCCGGGCTGAAGGTGTAGTGCTCGTTGTTAATCACCTCCGGCGCTGGGGGCGAGAGCAGGGGGCAGCCCTCAGACAAACCCCCTCGGGGGTGGGGGGGGGCCGCTTGCCAGCCCCCACCAGACCCAGCTTCAGCAAGGCCCCCCTCCCCTGGGGCTCAGCTGCCCCCGCCAGGGCAGCCCCGACACCTACCCATGTAGCCGACCGTCCCGACTCGGCCCCGGATGGTCTCCCCCTCGGGGATCTGAAGGGCCAGGCCCAGGTCCGAGATGCGGATGTGTCCTGCAGCGGGGAGGGGGGAAAATCGGCAGGCTCTGTGGCGGGGCCCCTGTCCGCCCACAGGGGCTCCCTGCACCTCCCTTCAGCATGCAGCCCGGGGGAGGGGGAAACGGGTTTGGGGAAGTGGGGCCCAGAGGGGAAGCAGGGGCTCTGTGCTCGGGAGTGAGCCACAGCTCTCCAACGGGGAGAGAGCTCCAGTCCTGCTCGCCATGTCGTCCCCTCCCCACCAAGCCATGGTGAAATGCAGCCACTTCTGGGGAGAGAGCAGCAGCCTGAGGCGAGGGGGTGGGCCCAGGCCCAGCCCCCCAACACAGCCTGCACCAGCCGGCCCTGGGAGCCCACACAGCGAGGAGAGCCAGAGCCACGGAGGGGCCAGCTGGGCTCCTGCACCCACCAGCCTGGAGGGGGGCTGTACAGACTCAGGTGTCGTCGTCCCCCCCCCACTCACCGTCATCGTCCAGCAGGATGTTCTCCGGCTTCAGATCCCTGGGGAGGAGAGAGGGGCCCAGCTCAGCACAGAACAACCGGAGCAGCTCCAGCGCGGCCACAACCTCCCCGCTTCTGCTGTGCGGTGCAGGCCGGCCGGGGCCCGCTGGCTCAGCTGGGCGCCTGGGCCCGTCGCCCATCAGGCACTGCTGCTCAGGTTGGTGCCACTAACTGGCAGGAGCGCACGTCCCAGGCTGCCCCCCCTCAGTGGAGAGGGAGGGCCCATTGTGCCGGGAGTCCGGGGAAAGCCAGGGCCCAGCAGCCCGGTGGCTAGGCTGCGTGAAGCCCCGGGGGGGGGGCACGCAGGGCGGCGCACACAGTGTCCTGCCCAGTCCTTGGCACGGGGAGGGACGGATTCAGGGAACATCTCCCACGCGAGCGAGTGCTCAGTAGCGGGAGACCGCTCACAGCGGGCACCGCAGCTGCGCCCCAGGAGCTCTGGGGAGCGGCTTGCAGGCCCAGCCCACTGGAGAGGGGAGAGGTCCTGCCCCCCGCGCACCTGTAGACAATGCCCTCCCGGTGCAGGTGCTGCAGCCCGCAGCAGATCTCGGCGGCATAGAAGGTGACGCGCTCGTCCTCGAAGCCAGGGTTGCCCATGTTGTAGATGTGGAACTTGAGGTCGCCCCCGTTCATGAGCGTCAGCACCAGGCAGAGCGCGTCCTTCGTCTCGTAGGCGTAGGCCAGGCTGACCTGCCAGAGCGCACCCCCCGGCAGTGTCAGAGCCCTGCACCCAGGCCGCCCCCCCGCCACGGCCAGGCCTCGCCCGGCTGCCCGGCGCCGTGGCAGCACAGGGGGCCATATGCTGGGTTGTATGGACCAGAGGACACGTGGAGCAGAGCACCCGAGATCCATGACACCCCCTTCTTCGTGGCCCCAACCCACAGCACACCTCCAACCCGCCAACACCCCGGGGGCTCCCTCAGCCTGGCCCGCGGGAGTGCGACACTCACCACAAACCTGCTGTTGACCTTCTCCAGGATCTGCTTCTCGTTCAGGGCCATGGCCTCCCCCTTCCGCTTCTTGATCCGCTTCTTCTCCAGCTTCTTGCAGGCGTACATCTTGCCGGTGGCACGCACCTGGCAGGCACAGACCTGGCGGGACACAGCGCCGCGTGAGGGTGCCGGGAAGGGCAGCGCCGGGGGCCAGGGCCTGCCAGAGGCACAGCCAAAGCCCCGGCTCTGCCCAGAGCCACCCCATTCTGAGCCCGCCTGGGCGAGGGAGCCTCCTGGCCGGCAGCAAAGGGACTCGCCTGCTCCCCTCGCCCCTGCCAAGCGCCTCAGCGTCCAGGGCAGAGCCCCAAGCCCGTCACAACTCAGCCACAAGTGGCCACCCAAAGCCGCTGAGGGAGTCCCAGACTCCCCCATGCTGGGCGGGGACAGACAGCGCCCTCAGCCCAGGGCTGGGCCCGCACCCCGGACGGCCGGCCTCTCAGCCCTGGTTCCTGGGTTGGCCCCGCTCAGCCAGCCCGGCCTGCAGACCAGGGGCCTCCCCGGCTGGCGGTGTCTCCCAGGCGGCGCAGCTGCCATCGTTTTGCACCGACACTCGCAAGGGAAACCAGCCCTGTGCAGCCCCCGAGCCCCCCTCGGGCGGGGCCGCCCTACCTCTCCAAAGCCGCCCTTGCCCAGGATGCGGTACTGCCGGAAGGTGTCCTTGGTCACCGACTGCCTGAAACGACAAAGCCACGGGGCGCGTCTAAGGCCCGTGCATCCAACTGCAGCCCGGAGCCGGGTGCCGCTGGGCAGGTCGCTCACCTCTCCAGGTACTTCCACTGCAGGAACCGGTCGAAGTACATGCTGCCCCGGTAGTCGGCGAAGGGCGCGCCGCTCAGGTACTCGTGCAGAGGGCTGGGGGAGAGAAGGGGCCGTAAGCGCCGCCCGCCCGCCCCCCTCCCCCCGGCGAGAGGACACTGCCCACCACAGGCCAGGATGCCCCAGGCCTAGCGCTGCTCCAGGCCGGGGAGCATGGCAGACCTGGCACTTACTGCAGGCAGCTGCTGAAGAGGTCTTTGCAGGCGCTTTTCTGCAGGTTCTCCAGGCACTGGGTCACGAGGGTCGGGCTGATTTCCGACACGTAGTCTGGGGACTGAGGGGAGAGGAGAGCGCGGCCGGTCTGAGCCCGGCTAACGTCCCCAGGCCCAGCCAGCTCCCCCTGGGATTCTCCGCCAACGCAGCTGAGCCTTGGGTCGGAATCGTGGGAGATCCCAGCTCTACGCCCTGCACCCCAGCTAGCCCAGCCCGGGCAGCGGGTCAGAGACTGCGGCCAAGCCTGCTCTCCGGCTGACACGCAGCTCTGCCGTGCGGCCAGCAAGGCACCCGCCCTCCTCACTGAGCGAGTGCCCCCCCATCCATCTCCTTCCCCTTGGGCTCCCCAGCTGAGCACAGACTCACCTCGGTTTTGAAGAACCTCCGGATGATCGCCTCGCCCATCTCCTTGCGCCGCTCATCCGGGGAGAGCTCGTAGTCAGTCTGGGTGGGACAGAAAGGGGCCTCAGGCTGAGCCGGGCTGGACGGGCCATTGGCCAACAGCCGGGACGCGCCTGGCTCCAACCCAAGCAGGGCCAGCCCGGAGCCCTGCAGCCCTCCCCGAGCCAAGGGAAAGCAGGGCTCTGCCATGTCGTCGCGGCACCAACTCCAAAGGGTGCAGGGGGCATCAAGGCCACTGCGGACGTCACCCCGGGGAGCACAGCAGAGGAACGCTGCCGAGTGCTGGCCACAGCTCCCCCTCTGGGCTCGGGGCCCAGCCGCCTAGCGCTACCACCCAGATGTGCAGCCCGCACCTCCCTCTACCCTGCAGGCCACATGCTGCCCTGGATCCAGGGGGACCGGCCCTGAGCCGGGCCAGCAACGTTACAGAACCGGCTGCACAGGGATTTCTGCCTGGGCGCGGCCCTGCCCCAGCTACGCCAGGGCCAGCAACCTGCCCGTCCTCTCGCGCCCTTGTGCTGGAGCTCTGCCGAGACCCCCCTGCACGGGCACCGTCCCCCTTGCCAGCTGGGCCTTGCCTGTCAGCATCTCCTGCGGGATGTGCTTGGTGCTGCACCGGGCCCTGCCCCTGGGCACTTCTCCAACAGCCCTGCTGCGGCTGCCGTCCGTGGGACCGGCACCCACTGGCTTGGCATCAGCACTGCGAGCCCCTCGGGGGTCCGACTGCACTGACCTGCCTGGTGTTCTTGGCCACGAGCGCCGCTCCTGGGACTCTGCCCCGCACGCAGAGCAGCCAGCCCTGGACTCCCCACCCCCTCCCTGCAGGGCAGCTCCCTGGACAGGCAGGAAGCTGGCTTTGGGGCGGGAGAGGGGATGGCCAGCAACAAATCTTCCCACCCGCCCCGTGAAACCAAAGGCGCAGCCGTGTGGACGCTGGAGCCAAACAGCGAGTCCCCCTGCCTTGGAAAGCCGGGCACCGCCCCTGGAACTGCACAGCGCCTGGGGGACCGCCTGGGGGATCACCCCACCATGGCGACCCCAGGGCTGTGCCAGGCACTCGCTGCAAGGCCTCCCGGGCACCACTCCAGGGGCAGGGGCAGGGGCAGGGGCAGGGGCCAGTCAGAGCGGAAGGGTGGCGAGTGAGCACCGAACCTGCCTTGGTTTTCACACCCCCACTGCCCACCCGACGCTGGGCTGGAGCGGACTCTGCCAAGGCCCCGCAGGACACACGCGTTTGGAAGGCTGGGCCCGGGAGATCTGGGCTCATTCCCGCCCAGATCGCGAGCGACTGGAGCATTCAAACACCCCACCTTCAGTCTCTGCGGGCCCGGCGTCCAGCACAGGGAGACTTGCGCTCTGCCCCAATGTGTGCCTGGACAGGAAGCCTTTGGGGGCAGGATTGGCTGTCCCCCCCCCAGCACTAACCCCCCACAGGAACACACAGGCGGGCGGGCGGGCGGGGGGGGGGGCCCCACGCACAGGGGATGAAGGCCCAGACCAGGCAGGTCTTTTGACCAAACATTCATTCAAAGCCAACCGCACCAGGAAAAAAACCTGCCTGGGCCAAGGGTCAGGACAACCTCCCAGCCTCTCCTTCCCCCCTCGCTGCGCACGGGTCCCCCCAGCCTTCCTCCATCCCCGGCCTCCTTCCCCCCTCGCTCCGCACGGGTCCCCCCAGCCTTCCTCCATCCCCGGCCTCCTTCCCCCCCTCGCTCCGCACGGGTCCCCCCAGCCTTCCTCCATCCCCGGCCCTCCTTCCCCCCCTCGCTCCGCACAGGGCCCCCCAGCCTTCCTCCACCTCCTGGCCTCTCCTTCCCCCCTCGCTCCGCACAGGGACCCCCGGCCTTCCTCCACCTCCCGGCCTCTCCTTCCCCCCTTGCTCCGCACGGGTCCCCCCAGCCTTCCTCTCCTTCCCCCCTCGCTCCGCACGGGTCCCCCCAGCCTTCCTCCACCTCCCAGCCTCTCCTTCCCCCCTCGCTCCGCACGGGTCCCCCCAGCCTTCCCCTCCTTCCCCCCTCGCTCCGCACGGGTCCCCCCAGCCTTCCTCCACCTCCTGGCCTCTCCTTCCCCCCTCGCTCCGCACAGGGTGTTCTGCCACCTCCCCGGCCTCGCCTGCCCCTTGGGGTCAGTACTTTGCCTCCCCCCAAGAGCCAGGCCCTGCTGCAATTCCAATCTACCCTGCTGCTCCCTGGCCAGGGCTTGGAGCTCGGCAGGCGCCAGGAGACGGAGGAAACGGGCTCAGAGTCACACACAGCAAGTGCCCTCCCGGGCTCCAGCCGCCTTTGGCAGGAAGGACGGAAATAGGCTCAGCGGGGCCAGCATAGCGGGGATGCCTCCGGGGTCGCCCTCATTCTCAAGTGACAGCTGTGTTTGCCTTCGCTGCTGGATCGCAGCCACGAGCAACTAAGCGGCCAGAACGTCCCACGCCTCCCCAGGAGGGGCAGACGCCTCTCCCGCCTGGCCCTGAGCTACAGCACTGCTGGGTGCTCCCCATGCAGGGCCGCTCTGGCAGTGGGCGGGGGCGTAGAGCACCCAGGGACCAAGCTGCTACCAGTGCACTTGGCTGGGACAGGGAGGGCGCTTGGCTCTTACAGCCCCACCATGCCGGGTGCTCTCCGCAGCCCTACTTTATGGACGGGGAACTCAGGCACCGGTCGGCTAAGTGACAGGACCCAAGCTCACACAGTGAGCGAGTGGCAGAGTGGGAAATAAAACTCGGTGGCTGCACTCCTGCGCTAGCCACAGGAAACAGAACCCAGGAGTCCAGACTTCCCACCCTGTGTGCAAACCTACTAGTCTAGTTCTGCTCCTGCAGCTGGGGCAGCATCCAGCCCCCCCCTGCTCTAACCACTAGACCCCACTCCCCTCCCAGAGCCAGAGACGACACCCAGAAGTCCTGACTCCCAGCCCCCCTGCTCTAACCACTAGACTCCACCTCACCAGGGACGTCAGCCCGCAAGGTCAGTGGCTCTCTCAGCCCCAGGCGGCTTCCTCCCCTTCCCCTCCCCAGTTAGGCATTTCCTGCCAGCCCTGTAGAAAGCAGCCCACAACCGACCCCAGCACCAACCCAGCCAGTTCCACCAGCTGAGCGCCCACGCACCAAGGGAAACGTGTGCGGTGCCAGAGCCCCCCCCAGCCAGGGACACGCCCGGGAGCGCCACTGCTTGCCTGACCCCCGCAGCCCCTGGGATCCCACAGCCAAGCAGGGCTCCTTCCGTCCCACCAGCAGCCCGGGTCACCTGCCCTCTGCCAATGAGTCAAACAAACAAACAAAAAGTCTTTGAACTACTGGAGAGAAAAGCTAAGAGGCAGGCAGGTGAGCGGGGCCCGAGACACAGAACAGCGTTTTCAGTGCCCTGCCTCGGCTTCAGCCCCGCCTCAATCCCCCCCCCCCCCACGGCCCCTCTCCCCACCGCCACGACACTGCCCCCCCCACAATGGGCGGGGTCACCTATCACCTGTGTGCCCCCCCCCCCGGCCTGCTCTCCCTCAGTGCCTGATCTCATTGCACGAGGGGGAGGCAGACAGCGAGGTGCACGCTCTCCTCGGCCGAGTGGTGCAGGAGCGGCTCTCGTTTCACTTGGAAACGGCCCTGGCAGCGACATGCAATGGGAGCGCGGCGTCCCGGCTGGGATGATGGGCCCGTCGGCCCTTCACGGGGTGTGGGGCCTGGGACAACGTGTGCTCCGGGCCAATTTTCCCTGCAATTTTTCCCCACCCATGTGCAGAATGAATTTTGTTCTGTGCAGCAAGACATGTGCAGACGTGCACCACCAGCAGAAACAAAAGCCTCGCTGGGGGCGCTCTGCTCATCAGCCGGGCAGCATTTGAGGTCTCAGCTTACACTACAGGGATCACTGCTCGGGGACAATGGAGCCCCACCCAGGCACGAACAACACTGGAGGCGGAAAGCTGCTCTCCCTGCTCGCAGGCCTCGTACAGGGCACAGGAGAGGTGGCCTTCAGCTTCTCTGCAACGTGCGGCCTGCCCGCTGGGCCCTGAGCGTGCACTGACCCAGGCCACACACCCCGCGAAGGGCCGACGAGCCCGTAATCCCAGCCAGGACGCCGCGCTCCCTTTGCACGTCGCTGCCAGAGCCATTTCCACGTGAAACGAGAGCCGCTCGTGAGCAGGCACCCCCAGCACACCGGGCCCTGCCAGCGGCCAGAAGAGCATTTTCCCGAGTGCATAAGCAGAGGCAGAGTTTCTACAGCAGGGGTGTAGCCATGGGGGGCCACTTTGCATCCAGGCTCACCCCCACTGCGCCCCAGACTGGAGTGGGGGCTGATCCCCCTCATCCCTTCTGTCCCACTCCCCCTATTCTTGCCCACCCACTCAAATTTGCTCTAGAGCTGAGCTCCAAGCCCCTTTCCCCGGGGGCTGGGCAAACGGAACCCGACCCTGCGATTGCCCCACACAGCTGGCAGAGGCCGTGCAGGTCTCAGGGCCACCCCGCACCAGAGACTGGTAGCCCAGCCTCGGCCCCCGCCAGACCGGGCTCAGCAAGCCAGAGCCCGGGAGCACCCGGACAGAGCTGCCATGTTCAGGAGCTTCCGCAGGCAGGACTGGCACCCCGACCCAGCCTGGAGTTACCCAGGGACCCTCTCCCAATCCACGGAGCAGGGATGGGGCGGGCCACTGCCCAGACGCCGAGTGACACGGGGGGGCGGGGAGGGGGGCTGCAACCAAAAAGGGGGGGCTGCGGCACCCACTGCCTTGAGGTGGTTTCCATCATAGCCAGGGTTTACAGCTTGGTTCAACGACTCTCCGCACCCCCCACCACTGCGTAAAATGTTCCAACCCCCCTGCAACGGGGTTACTCAAATGAGCCCCCAAGGCACTCTGCCCCTTCGCCGGAGCCCAGCGATCCCCACTCTGCCAGCTCAGACAGCAATACTCCTGGTGCCCGGCAAGGCAGAGACCCCCATGCTGCCAGGTGTGTGGGAGAGGGGGTCCCCCAACAGAGAGGCCTCTCCCCTGCCTAGAGCTAAGTGGTAGCCATGCAGGATCAAATCCCCAACGTGCTGTTCTCCTGCCTGGGCAGGAAAAGGAGCCTTAGAACCAGGGCAGAGCCTCATGTCTTAGCCAAGAGACCAGGGTCTCCAGAGTGATACAGGTTGGACCTCTCTGGTCCAGCACTCTCTAGTCCGGCAACATCCATGTGCTGGCATCATATTAGCGAGCCGGGTGTCTGCTTAGCATGGGTGTCCCATGGCCCCATAAAAGTTTGTTCACAGCCACCAGGCCCAGCTCTCAGTGTTCTGTGCAGTAATCTAGCTCAAATTTACTCTTCTAAGAGCCCCACAAGCAGGGGCAGTGTCGGTGATGCTGCTAGACATGATCGACCTCCTGTGGTTCGGCAAATTCTCTGGTTCGGCACTGGTCTGGTCCCGAGGGTGCCGGACTAGAGAGGTTCAGTCTGTAGCAGAGTCACATTTCCCCTCTCCAGGCATGCAAGAGAACTGTCTAATAACAAGGCCGTGTCCCCGGTGCCCAGCAGTGCTTCAACACGGGCAGCCCTGCTAGTCGCTGGCCTTCCAGGCAGGATGGGGAGCGGCGGCGTGAAAGCGGAGAGACTGCGTCGAAACTCAGACTCCAGCAACTGGGGGCCTGAGAGATTGAAGTCCCAGGCGGGTGAAGAACGGGGACAAATTTCACCAGGACTCCAGTGACAATGCCCGCCCCGTTCTAACTGGTGAAATGCAGAGGAGAAGGGTCGTGGACACAGCAGAAGTCAAAGGGGGAGCCAGGGCAGAGCAGGCGTGGAGGGCGAGCGCACACGCATGACCCGCCACGCTCTCAGCCCACGCCAGAGGCAGGAAGGCACTAACGGGGAGGGTGGGAGCTGGAACATCCTGCAGAAATGTTCTAGCCGGAGACAAAAGGGTGATCGGGGGGTTGGGGAGACAGAACAGCCCCGTTGGTACAGACAGCCTGGGCCTTGCTACAGCCCTGCACCTATCACCACCCCTGTGGTTGGAGGAGATTTGTTTAATTGACTTGGATAGGCAAGACATTTTTTTAAGTCTTCCATAAGCGCAAAGAGCTTTGCACAAACCGGCGACTGTTTTTCGGGCATGTGTTTCCCATTAAACCCCCCCACGACTGGCTCAGCCTCTCTGCTGCTCCGATGCATCAAGACGATGCAAAGGAAGAAAAACGCTTAAGTTTTCATCCAGCGTGAACTGCTGGCAGGACCGGCTGCTTCCCTCAGCATGGAGCGAGATTTTCCCCTGACCCAAACCAAATGGGACTCGGCGAACGCCTCTCCGTTTGAAGGGCAAAAGCTCCCTGGGTTACATAAACAGTTTGGTAATGGGAAACACAGATCACTCGGGGAGGCTGACGTTTCCTATTAACCAGCATCTACAGTCCCCTGCTGGAATCCCAAGCGCCTAAGAGCAGATGCACGTGGATTGCAGATCAGAACCTCAAGTTCGCTGGTGGAAAAAAAACAAGCCCAAAGCTCCAGACCCAGAGGGACACATGATCCTGCTGGACAAATCCTGCCTCCGGAACCAGGAAACGTTCCCAGGGAAAACAAAAAGCCCTTGAAAAGGCTCTGATTTTATTCCCCCCAAAGGGCCAACTGAAGCAACACGTTAGCTGGATGGAATTTTTGCTCCGCTGCCTTCGAAAGGGCCGTGCTGCCCAGCCAGCAGGACCCCAGTGAGGACAATACTCTCTGGCTACCCCACTTTCTCCTGTCTAAGGAGCCACCTGGCCACCACGGGCACCTAACAAGCCACGGGCAGGGAAACAACATGGGCAGAGGCCGGTGACCTCTCCCAGGTGGAAATGTCTGGGGACAGCCTGGAAGGTCACCGCCGCTCCGTAGGCCGCTATCTACCAGGCATTGGAACAGCCGGGCAGAAGCTCTGAACCCTCTGACAAATTCAACGACAGAGACGCTCTCCATGGCCCCAGTTCAACCGGACGGGTCTGACCAAAGCACAAGGCTACCCAAAGTCCTGCCAATGGGGCTTCACCACCCCGCTGCAGAATTCACCAGGATGGGCCAAATCTCACACCCCAGGAGATGCCCGAGCAACCTCCAGTCCCCGAGGCGCCGGGCGGGTTTTCTGGCTCAGGGCACGTGTTCCCGAGGGACGTCCAGCTCCCGGACAGGCCCAGGAGAGCCAACGCCACGTGGGAATTCCCACCCCATCGAGCACGCCCGGCAAAGCCAGTGCCCCAGCGGCCGTGCCCCCGGGTAGCAAACAACTAGAAACCAGCTCTCGGTCCCGCCCCAAGGCAGCAAACGCAGGGCTCCCAAACATGCTGCATTACGGCCGCATCCCCCTGCCATCAGCACCGGCAGGCCACCCTCCTGCCGCGCTCACCCCAAGCCTAGCGCAGGGTTCGCCCTGCCCCTCCCCCGGGCGCACCCGAGTGCCTGGCTGGCGTCTTACCACAGCGTCCTGGAAGCGGATGCAGCGCAGCAGTTCCAGCCGCCTCTCGCAGAACTGGCGGAAGAGCAGCCGGCCGATGGGCTGCTGGTCGCACAGGCTGTCGTAGTCCCGCTCTGGAAGGGAGAGCAAAGCAGGAGGTGGGCCTGTCTGCCGGCGTAGCGGCCCCTCGCGGGCGGACAGGCCCTCCCAGCCCGGATCCCCCTGCAGCTCGGCCCCGCGGCTCCCGGCCTCTGGAGCAGCTGGTTCCAACGGTGCTTCTCACGACCCGGGTGAAGGCAACTGCTGATGCCGCGACCTCCGACACGGCGGGACAGCAGCCTGGGCTCCGGGGAGGGGCTGAGGATGGAGCTCTGGCTTTGGGGTGGGGGGGGTGACGTGGTGGGGGTGCTGTAACCCAGCGGTCCTGCCGGCTGTAGCGTGCGCTGTGAGATTCCCAATGACTCACTTCACTCGTGCATTGGCCGAAGACATCTAAGTCCCAGCCTGCGCAGAGGACGACCCTGTTCCCAGAACGCGAGACACAAGAAGAGAAGCGGGGACTGGCCCCAGGCTGAGGGTAGGGCCGGGCAGCTGAGTTAATCTCGGCTGGGCTAAGCAGAGTGAGGAGGTTTTGGACCAAGAAATGGGGGGGGGGTGAAACCCCTTCCCCCCCACAGGAACAAGGCCGCCTGCCCTGGCTCCTGTGCTAACATTGCTCCGACGCTGCGCTGTGTCTCTGAGAAGCAATAAAACCTTCTACTCTCCTGGCCGGCGGAGAGTCACCTCTGGCTGCGGGCAGGGGCTCCCCGACGTGTCTTCACAGGGGTCAGGGCTGAGGCGGGAGGCACTTACCTCGAGCGACTCCAGCGGGGGGGGGGGGGGGGGGGGGGCGCAGACGGGACGGGACAACTAAGGCAGCTTCCTGCCTCCCCTGGCGCTACAGACCCTGCTGCCCCCAGAAGCAGCCGGTTCCCAGCCAGTGGGAGCATGGAGCGAGTGCTCGGGGCAAGGGCAGTGTGCGGAGCCTTGTGCCCCCCTCCCCCAGGAGCCAGGCCTGCTGCCGGCTGCTTCTGGGGTGCAGCGCAGTCTGTGTTGCAGGACAGGCAGGGAGCTGCCTCAGCCCCCCTCCCCCCCCCGCTCACCTGACCCCCCCTGCAGCCACGAGCCCAGCGCCCGGCCTCCCCCCACCCAGCCCCGGGCCGCAGCCCGTTGTTTGAAAGCGGCTGCTCTAAAGCCCCGCCGGCCTCTTTCCCGCGCCCGCCCGGAAAGCCTCGGGAGCTGGTGGTGGTGGGCATGGGGAGCGCTGCTCCGGCTGGCCAAGCAGCAGGGATTTCAGCCTGGGGCTAACAAGTAACTCGGGGCAAATCCCGGGGGGGGGGTGGGGGGGAGCGCCTCGGGCTCTTCCCAGGCCCAAGGACCCGCCCACAGAGCCTCTGGACTCAGCTCATGAGCAATATGGGCCGGTGGCCGCTGCGGAAGGCCCTGGACGCAGGAAGCTGCTGCCCCAGCCAGAAGAGCATCGTGCACCCACATGTCACCGCGCTGGAGACAGGAGCGGCGGGTGCGCGAGGCAGGGGCGGGCGTTGACTTCCCAAAGCGCCAGCCTGGCCCCACCCAGACTCCGCCCGCTGGAGGTGCGCTGGGGGTCGAGTATTGATGCCCCCAGCGCCCGCTCTCCCTGTGCTCCAGGGCCGTGCATCACCCACCTCCGGTGGGGTGGGGTGGGGTGGGCTGGCTCCCGTGGGGGGCGGGGACTTGGCAGGAAAGGCAGAGCTAGGGGCTTGCCTCCCCCAGCCCTACCTTCACCCACTGCCCACGCCCTGCTTGCGAAAACTGCACCTGTTGTTTTAGCTGAAGTCCCTGGGGCTGGGATTTCTAGGGGACCAGCTCCCCAGAACAGCATGCGCCCCCCTCCACAGCCACCTTTGCCCCCAAATGCCTCAGTCGCCCCTTAGGGTGGCCTCTGACATCCCAGTGCGCATCTGGGTGCTCGGCCAGGCACAGTCTCCCTGCGACGCCCCAGGGCGGAGGGTTCTCACGGCTCCCTCCTGGGCAGCGGGACAGGGGCCTGGCCCCCCCCCCACACCCACACTCTCCAGGCCGAAGCCCCCAGCAGTGCAAGCTGTGTGTTCTAGCAAGACAAGATGGCGCGTTTCCTTCCCCCTGCGCCGCTCCTTCCTCGGAGCTGGGAACAGGCCCCCGGCTCCCCGACCCACATTCCCAGGCCCTGTGAACACAGCAGGAACGGCCGAGCAGGCGCTGGGGAAGAGTCAGCAACGTCTCCGAGGGAGCCTGGGAGAGGGACACGCTTATCTTGGACGCTGCTTCCCCCAAGCATGCCGGCCCCAGCCCCCACCCACTCAGAGCTGCCGAACGCCGCCGGGGCTCGGGGGACAGGGGCTGAGCGGAGCAGCACCATCTCTGCGGGGGGCAGGGGAGGCAGAGGCGTAGCAGGGACTGGGCGCGAGCCAGGAACCAGCTGTCCCAGCTCGCGCCGCGTCCCCCCCGCCCCCACTGCGCTTCAGCCTTTAAGCGTAATAAGCGCCTGCCAGCTCGTAATGCATTTAAAAAGGCAGAGCCGCGGCGGGGTAAGCTCCCAGGGCCGACAGCTAACCCGCTGCAGCTCTGCGGTTCCCCCCCTTATTAACTAATCGACCAGTGGATGGAAATTCCATCGACTAGTCGATTAGCGGATTAAACGCCATTTAACATCCCTACGCCCAGCCTACGAGGCACCTACCAGGTGTGCTCCTGGCACGGGCTGCTCCGGCACCCCGGCAAGTCCCCAGCTGCCGAGGGTCGCTGTGCGCCAGGGGAAGCGCCCCCCAGACCTCGGGGTGGACACTCAAGACCCTCTCTGTGCTCCGGGGGGGGCGGGGCCACGTGCAGATCAGCTCTGCCGGGGGGCGGGGCCAGGCCTGCCCTGCCCACATTGCAGCCCCTCACCTGCCTTTGAACCTGCTGACCGGGAGGCTTCCCTGGCACCCAGATGTCACCCCTGGAGTGAAACTCCCCCACCCTGTCCTGCCCCCAGCCCCTCCTCTGCCTGCGCCCGCGAGGCTAGGACAGCAGTTGGGATGGGCCGGGCAGGGGAGACGCCCCGGCACAGCGCAGCTGCGTGGTCCCTGGAGCGAGCGCGGAGCCGACTCTCAGCCGGGCCAGGTACCTCCCAGAGGGAACCCTCCCAGGACGACAAGCAGCTCTGAAGCCAGCGCTAAACCCACGAGCCTCTCCCGCCTGGAGCGGACGAGCGCCTGCGCCCGTCTGGCCAGCCACTGCCCAGGCTCCCCACAGAGCCAGGCGGGAGGCCCCCGAGGCCAGCCGGAGGGGAAGGCCCAACTCCCCACAGACGCTCCAGGGGGAACTGCACCCCGCAGAGGCTGGTCGAGCCCAGGGTGTTGAGTCCTTGCGCCCAGGCGCAGCTCCTGCTAGCCCCGCTGGCAGAGGGCGCCCACCCGCGCCAGGGCAGGGCCAGGTTCATGCCAGACAGGGGCATCTACCCACCTGGACACCAGAGCGTGGAGCCAGCTGGGGGCCCGCACAGGTCCCAGGGCAAGATGGGGTGATGCTGGGGCAGGAGCGTCTGTCTCCAGACCCGACGCCCTGCGCCCGTGCCGCCAGGTGCCGCTTTCCTCCCCACCGTGTGCCAGCTGCTCTCCCCTCTTCCCCACCGGCTCCTCCCAAGCCAGCGCCCGGCGCTGCTGCGAGCCGGTCCTGCCAGTTCTCGCAGCTCAAGCCCCGGACAGCCCTGCGCCGGGGAGCCGCTTACCCAGGCCTTTCCGCAGGTCGTCGCACTGGCTGATGTGCGGGAACCGGAGGATCTCTCGCCACTTCTTACTCCGCCCTTTCCGCTTCCCTCCGCCTCCTGCAAGGGACAGAAGGGGCAGGGGAAGGCAGAGTCAATCCAGAGCCGGCGGCCACTGGCACTAGTCTGGACACAGAAGGGACGGCCCAGGACGTGGACCTGCCATGAGGGCTAAGGCCGGAGGAATGGCACCGGGACCGCGATGCTTCCCCCTCAGCCAAGGGCCACAGCGCACCCTGAAACCAGGTCTCCCAGCCCCTCCTGGAGATGGCGAGAATCCTCCCCCGGGGAGAAAACTGGGGGGGGGGGGGGGGGAGGAGGACTTGACCTAGGTGAGGCTCAGAACTGGGTGCTGACCCCAGCTTCAGACACTGGGAGGGAGCAGGTGGGAGGCCCCTTCTCCACAGTTTCTACAGGACTCTTCTCCCCAGCTCCACCTGTGTCCCCCTCCCCCCCCCCCCCGCCATCGCTGCCGATTTCTTGAGCCGCCGGAACATGGGCGCCCGGGATCTTTACTCCAAAAGGCCCCAGCTCGCGCCTCCCGCAGGGGCTGATCCAAAGGGAAAGCAACTCGCCTCCACTTCCATGGGGCTTCAAAGCAGGCCCCCCCGCCGAGAGCTGTGTCCTGCCCCCAAGCACAGGAGAGGGCAGACGGGCCCCGCAAGGAGCAGCTCCCCAGGGCCACCCAGCCCCATGCCGGCCAACAAAAGGGGCACCCACTGGCACACGGCCTCAGGGCGGCCACAAGCTGGTAACAGGTTATTCCCCGCCCCAGCCAGCCGGTCGTCGCCCCCCTGGCGGGGCAGAGGAGAGTTCAGCCCGAGGCGTCCCAGCCCCGCCGCGGCTGGAAGGGACAGGGCCACGCTTCTGCGTGGGAAAGTGCACGTGGTCTGAGCCAGTCCCGTGCCACCTGCCGGACCCAAAGACGCCAGCCCCATCGGGGTCCAATCGTGCACGGTGCAGAGTGCACCCAGGCACCGCGGGGCACGTTGGGGTGCACCGCCCCGCCCCGGATCCAGCAGCCCCATGAGACGCTTCCAGCTGAAGTTGCGGAAAGGCCACGTACCCCAGCCTGCCAAGCACCGCCGAGCTGAGCTGAAGGGGAAAGGGAGCCAAGCACCGGAGGCCGGGCAGCGTTTGAAGGCGGGCGCGGGAGGCCGTTCGTCCCCTTCCAGCTGCACGAATCTCGCTGGGCAAAGCGTACCCCGGCTGCCAGCCCTGAGGACAGCGCCGGGCAGACGGGCGCGCTGCACCGTGCCGAGTGCCAAGCCCAGAAGCCCAAGCCCGGAGAGTTTGCGCTTCCTGTGAGAACAATGCCCCTCCCCCGCGCAAGCTCGCCAGCCACCATCTGGTTTCCTTATCGCGGGAGCCGGTTTATTGTTCTGCGCGCCCTTCCCTGCCGGGCCCGGGGCCTGCCAGCTGCTCCCGGCCCCCATCTGGGCTCAGAGGAGGCAGGCCTGGCTCCCAAGGAATGAGCTCATAGCCTGGCGGGCTGGCCCAGGGGACAGACAACTGGCCGGCTCCCTGGCAGCTGCAAGCCAGGTGCCCCCCCGCCCCCCGCTGCCTGCCCAACTCTGCAAGGCAAGCCGGGGCTCTGCAGAGGGGCAGCGGGACCCTCGCCGTGTACTCGGGGGGGGGGGGGGGGGGGCGCATGTCTGGTGCACACACACACGCCTAACACAGCGGGACAGTGAACGGCTCCGGGTGTGACCTCAGTGCCAGGCACCAGCAAGTCCCCACGATGCAGAGCCGAGCTCTCGCCCGGTCGGGGGGCACCCGTGGGGAAGCCAGAGCGGGGAGGGGTCCGCTGCCCAGCCCGAGGCAAGAGAAGCCACCGGTGGCTTTACTCCAGTAGGGCGCTTAGAAAACTCTGGGGGGATCCTGCCCCCTGCCGCCCATCAGACCTCTGGCGAAGGCTGCTGCCGCCCCCGCTCCTTAGAGCCAACGTCCCAGGCAGCTGCCGAAGGCTTCCCCGGGCCAGGGACCCCGTCGGCCAGGCGGGGACCCCACAGACATGGGCAGCGCCCCGGGGCCCTCCGGGGGGGGAAGGCCAAGGGCTGCACAGGGTGCTGTGAGCAGGACGGTTGCCCTGGCGAAGGGCAGCTGTTTTGTTGTCCAGCGGTGGCATGGCAATTAGCGCTCCTTCATGTGGGACCCCTGGTCTGCCGGCCACAGACCCAGCCCCTGGCTTCCTGCTCCCCGCGTAGGCAGCGCTAACCCCCGGGGCCCCCAATTTTCCCAGCAGCCTGACTGTCTTCCCCCCCACCCTGGCTGTCAGAACGCCGCTCAGGCAGGGCGGGGCCGCGGGGGCCCAGGTTTGCATAGCAAGCAGCGGGGACAGAGCCAGAGACTCAGGGCCCAGCACTCCCGCGAGGCCTCCTCTGAGGGCTAGGTCCCGCCACCCCAGTGTTCACACCCTGTATGGACAGGGAGCGTCCTCCAGACTTGGGCCGGGAGGGCCGCTCGCCCCAGACATGCGTCTGCTCCTCTCCCAGAGCAATGGCCCCGGTCCATCAAACCTCCAAGCAGCGGGAGAGATTGTGGCAGGGACGAAGGGGGATTTTCCTGCCCCACTGGCCTAACCCTCGGAGGAGCAAGAAAGGGGGATTATTAAAGCGACAAGGCTTTGGATGCCCTGGGCTAGTTGCCTGCTTTCCCAGGTGGATGTCTTTCTTTATCATCTTTTATAGACTTCCGGGAGCTAATAACTCTCTCCGCAGGCTGCCTCGGGCGCCAGGCGCTTGCCAGCACTTCACAGCGGTGCTTTCCAAGAGCCGGGTGCTTGGCGGCTCAACACAAATAAAATGAACCCGTCGGAAATTCAAACTCAGTCAGAAAGGGCTGGGGTTCCCCTCCAAACAATACCAGGAGTCCTCTTATCCTTTAGGGTTGTGGTCAGGCCTAGCAGCCCCAGCGGAGATGGGGCCCCACTGCGTCAGGGGCAGTCCAAATGCACGGTACCAGAACCAGAAGAAACTGGTGGGTCGCTTCCGGCTATTTCACGCCTGGGCCAAGCTCGGCAGAGTTGGTTCAGACATCGTCTGAAGACGCGAGACGACGCACAGGAGAGGACGGAGGCAGCACAGAAAGGAACCGTGGGTGGACCGGGAAGCAATAGGGAAGACGTCATTCAGCGCATACAGCTTCCTCTATAAAAAACCTGCTGGGCGCACGAGACCCAAGCTGGGAGTCTTCTGAAGAAATCCGTTCCTGGGTGAAAGAGGAAAACGTGTCAAGCGTCAGCAGCGCAAACTGCTGCTGCAGGGCCTCGCAGTACGATTCATCGTCAGAAGGGAGAAAACGAGGTGGCAGAAGAACAACATGGATTGACTGGTTAGTAACTTAAGTTATTCACGTGGTAACGCATCGTTCCTCGAGACTCTCCTGCTGCCTCTTAGTACAAGTGAGAGTTAAAGCTCCTAAGCGATTTGCCGTGCTGGGTGTTGCAAGAAAAAGAAAAGTTTAGCTACACTAGCCCTTCCGGCTTGTTGAATTAGTTACACTCATTTTAGACACGGTCACCTAAGAAAGCTGCAGTAAGAGAAAAATCGAGAGTTGCCCGTTGCCATGAGTGTAATTTTCTTATGTTGTATTACATAACACGTGCCTCTTATTTGGGAACATCATGTCCACAGGCCAGACGGGTGACGCCATAAGTCTGTTCCTTATTTTACTGCAGCAGAACTCCGCTTTCCCCAGGGAACCCCGGGCTATACTTGTTTTCACAAAAAATCAGACGTGCCAGTGAGTTCAATGGGGCTTACTTCTGGAGTAAGTGCCCTCTAAGCGCTGCCAGCCTGAGCTTTTTTGGAATCGGATCTGCATTGTTGCTGAAAAAAACCCATAAACGATTAACTGACTAAGAGTGAGAAGAACGACTGGGCTGTCAATCAGGTTTTGATTTTGTTTTCAGGCATAAGCAACTTTCTATCTGCAACAACTTCAGAATCATCCCTCGGTACGTTTAGCAGCAGCGCTGTAACTAAGCGTATTTCAGACGCCAAAGCATCCGTCGCAAGCAAAAGATTTCAGCCAGCCAGGAAAACCACACCCATGGGTGAGTCTGTCGTAACGACCGACAAATACCCACAAAACACCCAACGGAGACGATTGCTCGGTGCATTCCTGCCACAAAACCGCCTTTTCGCATTGTTAATAACAAACACTTCACTGACACAGCCAAGTCCTTACGGCCAGGCCACACTCCACCTGGGAGAGCAGACAGTGGTGAAAGGTCGCAAGACCCCGTCTACAAGGGACTGGAACAGCGAGCGAGAAACACAGAGGGAAGTTTGCCAGTTTAAGCCGTGGCGGGTAGAGCCACATACACCATGATCTAGGGATGTGTGTCTGGGTGGCATCAGACGGGGCTGCATCTCTGCCAGAACCAATCGATACAAGCAGGAGAAGCCCACACAGAGACTATTTAAAGGACGTGGCAGTGAAAGCTGCATTAAACTGAACCAAAAATCCAATTTCCACAGGCACCGTTTTGTCACAGCCAACGCTGCAAAGATGAGAAGCTACTTTGAAGACAAAATGATGCTCCTTAATGACATGGCCACAGGGCCCATTTCATGTACCTTTGAGCCAAAGACTAAAGTACGTCTTCTCCAGGAATAAAAGAAAATGTTGTTCAAGTCCCAAAATATTTCTGCAACAACCGTTTGGCTTCAGCTTTGCTGAAGAGAGCCAGAGGCTCCAAACTAATTCGCCCTCAAAACGGCCAGTGGAATTCTGTGGTTGATTGTTTTGAACAATCGATTAAACACTGGCCTAGTTTCATGAAACTTTGTGAAGAAAACTGTGATGAAATAGATGGAAGCCTCTCATCCAAAGTCTCTAACTGTCGGATTAAAGAGAGGTGCAGGGGATATGCCCAGGACGCTGAAACCCATTGGCCACAGAGAGAGGAATTGCTGCCTCATTGCTGATGCTTCAAAATGTGGAAGGCCCCTAAAGAGACACTGACGAAAGAAACGCTTCGCCAGACAGTTAAACGGCAGGCAACAAAGAAGCGAATGGATTAGGGATGTAAAATTTCGATTAACTGGCGATTTGCATCGACTATTCGATTAATGGATAAGGGCGCCTCCGCCTTTGAAGCACAGCAACAACCCCAGGGGAGCACAGGGACTCAAGCAGTCCCCCGCTGGCCCCATGCTCCCCGTGGCGTTTCAAAGCATGAAGCCCGGGGTCAGCGAGAGAGTCCCCAGCTGACCCTGGCTCCATGTGGTGCTGCGGCTTTGAAGCACCCCTGCTCTTCCGCGCCCCCGCTGCCTCTTTCTGATAGAGGCCGCAAGGGGGGTGGAGGGACTCATCGACGAGCCTGGCGCCTTTGCTGATCGGACAGTCGACTGGTCGGTCACATCCCTAGAATGGATCAAGCACTAACTTCTGCAAACATTCTTCCCCCTGGTAGAAGGGGAGATGCCGAACTTCTGCAGCTGCCGTGGCGGGGGCATCTCCACACGCAGTGCCGTGCCGCCAGTCCGAGCACGCTGCAGGGCTGGAGCAAGGCCTTGGCACCAGGGCGTGGTTGCAGATGATGCTGTGAACAGAGTCACTCCCCTGAATTGGTGGGAACCATTAGCCAGGCACCTGGAAACCGAGGTCGGCGAAGCCAACTCTTCAGGGCAGTAGCTGCCTCTCCCAAGGAGCCAGCTTATCGCCACTTTGCTCACGCCTGTCACTCAGACACATGGCCCCCTTTCTCCACTGCTCCATCCTCCGCCCTCCGCACAGCCTGGCAGCACCAGCTGTGTCTGTACCGGCTCCCACGCGGCATGAATAATCCACTACCCGCTTGACGTACCAGAATGGGGGGCCCCCCTCCAGCCCCTGCAAGTTATTCACCAGAGCTTCCCTTTCCTCCTCTACATCCCCTCTGCCCCAGCTCCCTCCTGCAGCTGGGGGGCAGGCCTGGCAGGAGGCAGCAGCCTGAAGAGAGAATTTGGCTATTCATCTAACAGCCCCGCACAGCCCTACAGTAGGGATGTTACATTGCAGGTATCAGCTAATCGAGTAGTCAATACAGTGGGGTTAGTGCCTGGCCCGGGAGTGAACCCTGCTGCGGCTCTGCCTTTTAAATGTATTAAGAGCCGCTTCTCGCTATCCCCCTGCCTCCCCAGAGACGGTGCCGGGGGAACTGGCGTTTAAGCTGGCTCCCTGCAGCACCGGCTCCGGCCCCCCCCCTTGCTGCCTCTCTTCAATGGGTAGTCGAGTAGTGACTTGATTGATAAGCCTATGTGCATGGGGTAGTCAACTAGGTGCTTACATCCCTACCTTAGAGCCCAGGAAACCCGCACGGCCAGCGTGGGAGGGGAGGTGGCCGTTCGTCTCTTCACCATCATCAAAGGACTCAGCACCTGGAGATGGGAGAACCAACCTCCCGGACACCCACCTGGGCATCACTATCAGGCCACAAGTCGCGTTCTTTACCCAGCTGGCTTTCTCCAGCCGCTCCAGGCCGAGGGGCACAGTGGAGACCCCCAAGTCACCTGGAGTCACGCCAGCTCCCAGCTCTGCTGATGTTCGTGACCGTTTCCCAAGCTCCAAAATTCAGCAAGTCAAGACAACAGGGGGAACCTCTCCAGGCCAGCAACAGCCGTGCTCCGGCGTGACCTTAGTGAGCCGGGTGTCCACATCTCAGGGGGTGGCCAAGTTTCCCGCAGTCCCACAATGTTTGTTTACAGCCACCAGGCCTGGCTCTCAGTGCTCTGCCCTGTTATTTAGCTCCAATTTACCTCTCAGCGTCTTCTAAGAGCCCAGCACGCAATGTAAGCGTTGGTGATGCTGCCAGACAACGCTGACCTCCGTGGCCCGGCAAACTCTCTGGTCAGGTCCCCAGGGTGCCGGACTAGAGAGGTTCAATGTGTAGTGCCTACCACACAGGGCAAGATTAACGAGAAGCACAGTGCTTGTGACTCCTGGACACTGGCTTTCTGCTCAGGTCATTTACTTCCGGGTGCGGGGGTGACTTGCATTTGCGACAGCAAAGGGCTTCGCATTGTCTGGTTCTTGGGCAGATTTCTCCCTCCATCACCCTGCACTGGAATGGAACCCTTCAGACCGCTCCTCCCTCGTGTTTTAATCAAGCCTGATAACGATCTTATTAAGCGCTAGCCATACTTCATGTCTGCGTCAGCCCGATAAGAATGCAGACGTCTGGAGTTGCAATAAAATGACATTCCTCCATGTGTTTTAAATGCATTTCAAATGGAAACGGCAGCGAGGGCCAGACTTGGCCAAGCGGCTGGCGTTCCCTCCCCTTTTAGCGTGAATTTCACGTGGCTGTTGAAAGGTGCCCTGTGCCTGTGACATCGAAGGCAGGCCTTTCTTTAGGGTGTCCTCCGACGAGGGCCCCACCGGGAGCTACCAGCCAATGGGTCCACACTCCCCATTTCACCAAGGAGCACTGAGCAGCGCCTCAGGGCAGATGTAAGCTGGGAGGAGTGTTACTGCTACCCCCCCATGAGGCACGGAGACATTAAGTGACTTGCCCAAGAACAAGCGGGGAGTCTGTGGCAGAGGCTGGGCTTGAGCGGAATTCTCCCAAGCCCCAGTCCAGCGTGTTGGCCCCCCTCTCCTCTCAGAAGCAACCGGAGGGTCAGTCCTGCTGCTGGAGTCCATTCTGATGGTACAGAAGTGAGTCGTTGAGAGGGGGCTGGAAGGTTTGTGTAAGAGTGAGGACCCCCCCGAGCAGCTATGGCGCAAAGGTGCTGCAGTGGCGTGAGTCCCCCCCGGACCAGTGCTACAAAGCTGGGACCACCACTTACGGGCCTGGGGGGGAGGCCTTCCAGCTTCGGCGCCGTGCTCGGCAGGCTGCATTTCCCTGGCGAGCCGAGCTCTCTCCCCTCCCGCGCAGCGGCGCCAGGCACTCGGCGATCTCGGCAAAGCACCGACTCGAAAACGCCTGCCGAGGCCACCCCGAAGCAGAACAGAACTTGCTGCTGCCTCACCAGAGGTTGCAACAGCCTCTTCCCTCCCCCCCCCGCTCATTCCAGTTCCCTGGAAATACTGACAGAAACATTCGCACGCGGGCCAATAACCCCCCTCTTGCTCCAGCCCTGGCGCGTCTCCCTGAGCTCCGGCCCTGCTTGCCGCCCCACGCCGAGGCACCTTCCGGAACCGGGGCCCGCATCGTGGGAGGGCAGCAGGGACCCTCCCTCTAGGTCCTCGAGCCTGCGTGGGGCGAGCGCCCACGGGACGGAGCTCAGCGCTTCCCGGCGGGAGCCGTGTAGGGGGTGCCATGAGCCCCCTGCCCAGCCAGGCAGAACCGGCCCCCCGCAGCCGTTCCCAGCCAGTCTTCGGTGCAGTCCATATGCAGAAACCGGGGGCATCACGCCAGCACCTCCCTGAAACTGACACACCCCCAGGCCCTGCCCTGGTCACACCCCACCCCCCCAGGGGTCAGGGGCTCCGTCTGGCCCCCCCGCCCGTATTTCACAGCAGTGGCTCTCCCGGCAGGCTGGGCTGGTTCAGACAGCGCCTGCCAGGAATCTCACTCCATCAGCTGGAAGGTAGCCAGGGCTCCTGCTGGGCTCTTTGGCCCACCAAAGGGAACCATCACCTAGGCAGCGGGAGGCGCATTCGGTCGGCAGGGGCGGTTAACCCAGCCAGGGTGGGGCCCATGGCATCCCAGCGCCCCACCAGGAATCCAGCCCCTCTCCCGGAGCAGCGGCCGGCGTCACATTCCCAGCCTTGGGCCACCCCTTCCCTGCGTCCTCAGCTCAGATGTGAGCCCCGGGCTCGGGGCAAACTGACACCCTGGGGCAGGGGGCAGCACGACCCGGTCAGACCCCGCAGGCTCCCCACGGCAGGATAAGGCAGCTCATGGGGTCAGCCCCAGAGGTGGGTCCGTGGCCCGGATCCCAATGGCGGGAGAGCCCGGGTGGGCCGGGCCTGGCACAGCGCTGCCATGGACACACAGTGCGGGACACTGAGCAGGACAGGGGGCACCCGTCCAAGTCTCCCCCATTCCCCAATACACCTCCATGGCACCTGTGCAGACCCCCCCCCCCCACACACACACACTCTGCAGCACCGGCCCCCTCCCAGAGGAGCCCACACGAGCCAGGGTATCGGGCAGAGACACGCTCCCCCGGCACAACCCCCACCCCAAACACACAGCACTGGCCCCACCCCAGTAGCCCTCTAGAGCCCCCTCCCTCACTAGCCGCTCCTCCAAACACTTGGGCATCAGATCTCCCCCCCCCCCCCAGAGCGGGTCCTGGCCCGCGCCACGGCTGGCCCGACCCTGGCAGAGGCTGTGTACCGGCGCAGGCTGCCCTGCGCTCTGCTCCTTGGCGGTGTTTTGGCGCCTGCCGGCAGGGCTGGAGTTCACAAAGGGAAAGGCGCCGTCACCTCCTGCACTCAGGGCCTCCCTCGGGCAGCGCTCTCACGCCTCCCGTTTGTCCGGGCCAGGAGCCTCCCCTCTTCCATCCCAGCCCCAGGGCAGAGCCAGTCACCTCCGTGCATGTGCAGGCAGCGAAGCCGATGGCCACAAAGCCCCGGGACTCATCGGCTCCCCGCCCGGCCCCTCGCCGGCAACCCCAGGAAAGCCAAGTGGCCCTCGCGGGAAGGGGGGCTCCGGAGCAGCAAGAGCTGAATCCACCCGCGCCCAGCCTGGGCCCGCAGGAGTCCTGACAAGTCCCTGCAGGGAGGCAGCACCCGTAGCCCATTGGCAAGTCCCCCCGCCAGGCAGTTTGCCACAGGGCAGGAGGACAAGCCCCGGCCCCCCCCCAGTGTTGCCCAAAGCCAGCCCACATGGCCCCCCGTTCTCCTCCCAGCCCCCAGCACCGGGGAACCTCGACCCTGGGCAGCTGGCCAGAGGCAGGTCGCTCTGGGAGTCCAGGGGGTCTCTGGAGAGGTTCCCAACAGCCGGCCTGGTTTAAAGCAGGTCAAATACCAAGGCAGCCTCTCTCGGGCCCTGCCGGGTCTCTGCAAAGAGAACAAGCCCAGCGCTCAGGCTGTGGGGGGAAGCGCGTTACTGCACCTAAGCCAGGCCTACTAAGCCATGTTACCCCCCCCCCCCGGCTGCCCAGGTCCCCCCCCCAGAACTGGGATGCCAAGGGGGAGGGTCACGGGCACTCCCCTCTCTCGGACCACTCCCGGGCCCGCGTGCAGTCTTCCCACCCACCCAGCAGCGAAGCCCAGAGCTGGCCCAAAGGGAGGCCCCCCGGCCTTGCCGAGCCACCTCCCGGCACCGCACGGCCGGCCCCCCCCTTGCGTCTCTCGCTGCTTCAGGCTCCCCACGAAGCCTCCGCCCCTCGCGTCACGGGAGGCCGCCAGAATCGCAGCTGTCACCACGGCAGGTAACTTCCCCACACTCCTTGGGGCGGTGACCAGGAATCTGGAGCAAAGCAGCTGGCTACGCAGTGCTGGCGTTAGTGGGGTGGGGGGCTGGCCAAGGAGCCCCCCCCCCCGCCGCAGCACTGTGGCTCTGGGGTGGGGTGATGGCATCTGATTAAAACAAGACCATAAAACCATTGCTACCACCTTGCTGTATAATTGCAGCAAATCTTAGACCAGGGAGGACACGTGGCCCGAGGCGGTTAGCCTCCTGCAGGCTAACTGATCCAGCGTCACCCACGCTAGCAAGGAACGTAAACGCAGTTAGGGCTGGTCCCCCTTAGACAGGCTCCAACTTAGAAGTACAAACCCTGCCTGGGGAGAAGTGAGGGGAATACTAACAGCAGGCATCTTGAGAGAGGCTAGCCACGTAAACAGACACTCCAGTGTGTTACCACAGCTGTTGATTCAGAGATCAAAGGGAATATTAACATTTAGATGAATCTTGGGTGAGAAATTTCACCAGCTCTTTCAAGTTGCTGTTTGCCAGAGCTGAATAGATAAACGACCTTATCTTAATAGCCATGGTTGGGAAAAGAAGGCTACACCAAAAGCCTCCTGCTTGCCCAGGACCGAGTGGTCCAGAATGGAGGCTGCTTGAAAAGTGCATAACGCCTCCCCCGACTCTTGGGTCCCGATCCTTTTTATCGCCGATCGGCTTCAGGGGAAGTTTGGGTCGCAAGATTTGAGCGCGTTAAGCCTGCTTGGATCCCTCCTGCACCAGGGGCACTGGACAATCACCCACAGACTGGTTCTGCACCAATTCTTTGCAACTCCAAAGCTCCCGGCTCAACGATAAAGCCGAGCTCAGAACTCACGTCGGCGGTGTAGTCGCCAATATGCCCGCCCCCCTTTTTAATATACATTTCACTTCCATGAGTACAACTTGGCCATAAGCGCCTATTTGGGGGGAGATCGGACACACTCGACGGGGATGGAGGGAACGGGTCGGATCCTTGTAGCTGGGGTGTCTGGATGGAAGACAAAGGCTGAGTTGTTTTAAGCGTTGTTGAGAGGGATGTGAAAGGTTAACCGGTGCGCATCACCCTTAACGGCACTGCTGACCTGTTCTGGTGAACCAGTGGGGGCTGGAGCAGGCTCAGCCCAGGGCAGCTGGGGGGCATCTGGAGTCAGCTGCCTCTGGTGAGAGGATTTGCTCCTGCAGAGCAGTGGAGCACAAGGCTGGGGGGAGGAGAGGGCAGGAAATCAGCCATTAAGGCCCCAGGAGATCTGCAGCCAGATTTACATCTTAGTGGAAACACACACGCTAGGCTGGAAGGGAGAGACCCATTTCCCCGCATGCCAGCGGCCGGCTTCCGCGGCTCCCTAAACAGCCGCTAGGCACGCGAGCCTGACCGGCACAGACCAAGCAGAGCCCGGAAGGCAATGGTGGAAGCGAGCTGGGAATACAAGCAAAAGAAAAAGCCGCCCAGCCCGGGTCCCACATGGGAACCAACGTTCCTTGCGCCCGTTTTATTCCGTCCCGGCAGGGGAAGGACACGGCTCTGACAGGCTGTTGGGGGGGGGGGGGGGAGGTGTGCACAGCCACAGCCCAGAGGAAACGATGCACATTGGAATGGGCCGTCCCAGCCAGGACGGAGCTGAGCTGTGCCAAGGCAGGCCCCCGGGGGCCGAGGAAGCCAGAGCTGTGGCAGCCAGGTCACAGTGCCCCGCTGTGCAGGAGACCGGGGGTGAAGACCATTCGGGTGCCCCAGAGGGACCCCGGTGCAGGGGCGAAGAAAGGCCCCGAGTGCAGTGCAAAGGGGCTGCGCCTGAACCAAGCCCCCTGCACAGGCCTGCAGATCACGATGGCAGGTCTGTTCCCAACCCCGGGGAAGCCTGACATCAGTCACAGGTGGGTGAGAGCGGGTAGCACGGGGCACATTTCCTTCAGCCCCCAGGGGCCTTGCGGCAGATGGGTGGGAGGTGCTGGAACGCCCGGCACGTTCCCCGAGGCCAGGCTGCGTATTTACCTGGGCAGGCGGAGCACTCCCCCGGCACAGGGCTGCTCTCGCCTACGCGCCAGCCCCCAAAGCAAGCCACAAAGGCTCCCCATGGCTGGGGACGGCTGGCGCGTTGGGCCTAAGCTGACTCCGGAGAGCGGGGGGAGCCTTCCTCTGGCCGCACCAGGCGGGAGGGAGTTTTGACGGGCTCACTTAGACCTGGCGTGCCCCAGCAGGTGGGACGCACGACTGACACACAATGCTGCTTGTACGACACGCCCCACGTCCCTTCGAGCACGGATTCAGAACACTGCAGGGGGGCAGGGAGAGGGGGTGCGTGTGCGTGCCCAACCCCTGCCAGCCATGCTGTGTGGCGGGCTGCCCCTTTAAAACACCACCTCTGTGCATTTCAAAGGGGCAGCTGACCCCCCCTGCGGCGTAGCATGGAGCCCAGGATCAGCGGGGGACTGGGCTCCATGGCTTTGAAATGCACAAGAGCCTCCGCTGAGGACTTTTGCACATTTTAAAGTGGGCACCCCGAGCAGCCCGGAGTCAGCGGGACTTCCCCCTGGCCCCGGGCTGCGCGCGGAGTCGCCCACCCCTCCTTTGAAATGTACACGAGCCCCAGGAGAGGGCTGCGGAATGCGGAAGTGCCAATCGACTAGTCGATGGAAATTCCGTCGACGCGTCAATTAACCGCATTTTAACACCCTTGCTGGAGAGCAGAGCGCCTGCTCTCCAAGGGAGGGCCCCACGGGACTCCCTGTTTCACAGCACACGCGCTTGCCTGGTGCGCTGCCTCAGCCAGAGGTCTCCAGTGGGATGTAAAGGGTTAACCGGTCAGCACTGCCTTACCAGCAGGCTTACTGGGGTAACCAGTTAACCAGCACCTGACTGAACCCAAGCAGCCCTTGCCTCCAGCATGTCACAGGCAGGGGGCCAGTCCAGCGCCCCTCCCCCCCATTAACCAGCTAACCCTACAGTTTAACGGGTTAACAATTTACAGGGGATTTTACATCCCTCGCGGCCAGCGGGAGACAAGGGCTTGTCCGCGTGCGTCACTGCGGCCGGGGCGGCGCAGGCCAGGAGAGGCCTGTCTGTCCTGTGTGGATATGAACGGGATCCCAGTAAAAGCCACACTGTTGTAGTGGGAGCAGCGCCGGGGGCCCCAGCCAGGATCGGGGCCCTATTGCGCTAGGTGCTGCGCAAGCAGGAGGCGGTTCCTGCTTCCAGAGCTCACAACTCAGCCATGAGCAAGAGGGAGGGAGTGCGCCCAGACATAAACTCTCCTCGGGTCCGTGCACCCCCAGAGCTACCTGCATTTCGGGGGGGGGGGGTAAAATGCTTTGGGATCCTAGGGCAGGAAAGGGCCCCAGAGACGGACAGCAGCAAGGGCCACAAGCAAAGGCTTACCCAAGTAAGTTACTGCTGCTCTGTTCCCTCCCGCCCCACCAAGCCCCAGGTCTTGTCTGAGAATGACACTGCGCACAGCGCTGTACGGATGGAACGTGCCTGGTGAGCACCAGGCAGCCCCTGCAAACGCCCCCAGGCTCAGCTGGGCTCAACCCCTCCCTGCTCTACACGGAGGCGAAGTGAATTGCCCAGGGCCCAGCAGCAGGGCTGGGAGCAGGCAGCCCCCTCAGCCCAGCTGGGGCCTTGGGAAGTGAATCCGCACCCGCAGGGGAGGCTGGGGGGCAGCGGGACAGTCTCCCAAGAACACTCGGGCCTCAGGGTAGGCCCCCCCGACTGTGTTTCCAGACCGAGGGCGGGTCACCCGAGGAACAAAGTGAACTTGGCTTCTGTGCCACCAAACAGGGGCTCACGTGGCACCGAAATGGCCTCCCTGCGCCTGACCCGCACGGCCTCTGTGCCGCACGAGGCCTTTGCAAACGGGGATCCAAGTGCCCCCCCCCGGGGAGTCCACCCAGGAGCCTGCGAGGGCCAGACACCGTCTGAGGCAGAAGGACTGGCTGGTGAAGAGAGTTCCCAAGTCTCTCCGCTTCCTGCGGCATGGCGAGGCCCCAGGGCTGCTACCCCCCTCCCGCTGCCAACTCAGAGTCCGAGGGGGAATGGTGCATCGTGGGAGGTTCCCGACAGCCCAGCGCTCACGTCAATAGCCCAGGTCTCATTCAGAAAAGCTGGAAAAAGCCACGACCCAAGTGTGACCTAAAGGCTCAAAAAAAGGGCCCTAAAATGGACTGGAAAATGGAGTCGTATCTTGGGGCCTGACTCTTGAACATTCGCCAGTGGCAAAGCAGCTATTTCTGGAGCGCCCTGCTTTGAGGAACAGTGGGGAGGGGTTTGTCCCCCCCCAATGCCCGCTGCAGCCTCGTGGGGTGGGAAGCCCGGCCCCACGGCGAGCCAGTTAAGAGCTCTAGCAGTGTTTGGGTACATCACACCCCCTGCTCCGGCCCGTGACGGCGGTAAGAAGGTGCCTGGCCCACAGGGAACCACGCGGCGCAGTGTTTGCTTCTTGCAGCTGTAACGAAACCCATCCCCGGGACGCACCGGAAATCACAGCACAGGGGCAAAGAGGGATCCTCTCCTCCTTCGGTGGGACCGGTATTTGTCCCGATGGTAAGCTTGCTGTTCATGGTCTCCAAGGCCCACGCCCCAGAGAGGTGAGAGGGGCGCTGGAGCCACCGTATCCCCCGGAACCGCTGCTGCATCGGGAATTCGGGGGTGGGCGGAATCTGGAATGTCTCCTCCTTGGAACCAGTGCCCCCCGGAGCACATGCACACGGCGTTATCCCGGAGAGGAGGGGCGGCAGCTGGGAGCCAGGGCTCTGACACAAGCGTGCCGGACACGGTGCGCTCGCTGTCAGGCGGCTGTGCCCAGTAACAGTCGGCAAGGGGGGCCGCAGGCAGGATCTCTGGCTCCGAGCTGGCACAAGCAGCCCTGCCTGCCTCCCACGCCGCAGGCTGCTGGTTGTGCTGGGCCCAGGCTCACTCCAGCTTTTGCCTCCCCTTGCTGCAGTCAGCAGCCAGACCACAAAACCGTCACCCAGCCAAGCCCCGAGGCAGGGGTGGAGAACACAAGGCCTGGGGGCTGGATCTGGCCCCCCAGGGCTCCTGCAGCCTCCCTCCCACACCCCAGCCCTCTCCAACACCCTGAACCCCTCTCCAAGACCCTGCCCCAGAGCCTGCTTCTCCGCTGGGGCCACGTCAGTGAGGGAGTTTCCTCTCTTCTATACGGCCCCATCTGAGTTCTCTTTCTGGGTGGGGGCTGCTGACCCAAAAGGCTCCCCACCTCCACACTAAGGGCTGCACCAAGTAGCTCTGCTCTGCAGCCAGGCCAGCCCACCCAGCTGCCCACGCGGGGGGGGGGGGGGAGGGAGCATTAACCTGACAGCACCCTCCCCAGCCAGCGCCCGCACGGCATGGGACCACGGCCCATCGGGCCCCGGCTGCAGGAGGAGAAAGGCAGACGCCTCGCAAAGCCTTCGAAACCTCAGGGCAGCCGGAGCCGGGGGGATCCGCGACCTGCCACGGCCACGGCGCGTCTTGAGGCCAGACTGTGCTACCAGGGAGAAGGGGCCTTTCTGTCAAGGCCCATGCGACAGAATAGGGGAATGTGCCCCAGAGAAAATTCTCAGGGGTGTGCGGCCAGTCCCGCCAGGTGAGGAGAGGGGGGCTGGTAGAGGAGGATTTTGCGGGGGCAAAGGGCAGCAAAAACAGCCAGAACATTCACCGCTCCCCAAGGAGCCTTCTCACCCCCATGCAGCGGCCGATTCCGGAAGCCGCGCCGGCCCAGGCGCTCCCATGACACGCTGGAAACCGACAGCAAACGCACTAACCCAGGTGGCCCAACGTGCTCTCCCGCGGCCAGGCTAACTCGCCGTACCGCACCCCCACCCCCACGGATGGGAGCATCTAGGCCCTGCTCCTCCTCTCCCTTCAGCCCCCCAGGGCCCAGCGCCTGCATGAGGGTGACGCACGACGCAGAAGAGAATCCAACTCCCTCCCCGCGCCCCAAGCTTGGGCGGCGCCAAGCAGGGGGGAGCGAGCCAGTGCGGGGACGCAGCGTCGACAGCACAGAGCAGATGGGAGCCGGCGCTCGCTCTCCTATTGGAACAGGCAGCCGCTGCGCCAGCCACAGCCCAGAACCCCTGTTCGAGGGCAGCTGCTAGGCTGGGCGAGCCGGGCGCGTTCAGAGGCACAGGGCAGAGCCAGGCCGGGCATGCTGCAGAGAAGCCCCGTCAGCCCCCACCAGCTGCTCAGCATCACGTCAGCCAGGAGCCGGCCCCGGATGTCACGTATCAACTCAAGTCATTTATTGTAAAGGGTCTAAAAGCCTCCTCCCCCCGACCAGGAGCCCCTCTGGTCCCCGCCAATCTGAGCTGCGCCATCGGAGAAGCTGCTCCATGCAAAATGAAACTGTTCTGCCAGGAAAGAAGCTCACGTACCCAATGACAAGACATAAGCATTCAGGGACCTGTTACATCAACAAACCTGTGCAGGGGCAAGACCCCTGAAGTCTGTCCCAGCCCTGCATGCAGGGAGCTGCCAATCCAGTGTCTGCCCCACCCCCCGGGCTCTTCCCACTGCCCCACCCCAGGGTGCCTGGCAGAGACAGACCCCTCGCCAGGAACACTGCCGCCAGCTGTCAGACAGGATTGCCAGCCAGCGCCCCAAACGCCACCGCCAGCCCTGCTCAAGGGAGCATCGAGTCGTGGGCCAGAGCCGCACGTGGGCTGAAAAGGGGCTCGGCACCTCAGGGGCCCACACAACACCCCACGGCTCAGGGTCCCCCTGCTGCTGAAACAGAGCCGACTCTGGAGTGACGTGCGGCTACTGCTTTCCAGCACCCTACAACGATCAGGGCCCAATAAGCACCCCTAAAGCTCCCCTGGAACAGCCACCAGGCGGGGAGCCACGAGCCCCTTCCACAGCTGGGCCAGGGAGGGTCGCTAGCCCCACTGGAGATGGAGGGAAAACGGGAGCCCAAGGGCCTTGGAGTCCAGCTCAGCAGCGCGGCTCACCTGTGCTTTTCAGGCAGCCGGGGCCTGGCTCCACTTGGAAACCTTGACCCCTGCTACTGCCTGGACACCAGCCATGACTGGGGCCACGTGAGTGTACCAGGGCTCTGACACAAGCCTGGGGCTGGGCCTGGCCTGGGACACAGGGGAGCTGGGTTCTCTCCCCAGCTCTGCCACTGAGCTGCTGGATGACCACAGGCAAGACACTTCCCTGCTCTGGTCCTCCGTCTCCCCTCCCACCCAGGGTCTGGTGCGATTCTAAGCTCTTCTGAGCTGGGACTTTGCATCAGCACCTGCCACAACAGGTCTCACCTGGGGTCACCTGCAATGTCCCCTCTAATCTTTTCCATTCATGTGTGGAATAAATGTTTATGTGCACCGAGGCATGTGCCAATGTGCACCACCAGTAGCAACACAAAGCCCAGCTGTGAGCGCTCTGCTAATCAGCTGGGCAGCATCTGAATGTCTCCTAAGCTGGGCGCTTGGGCAGCCGTTCGCAGGGAACAGCGGTCACCTGGCACTGCCGCGGCACACAGTGTTCGAAGAAAACACTAACTTGGAGAGGACTGAGAATGCCACAAACTTGTCTGGGACTGAGCTGGTAACAGATCCAAGATCACCCCGGGATCTGCGCACCAGTCAGAGCTTTTCCCCCTCCTAAGACTCTCCTAAGCTCTGCTTTGCATGCAGCCCGGCTCTCCACGCTCCACCGCCAACGGTTCTGAGCAAGCAACACGTCGCGAGGAGTCCGGTGGAAGGAGACTGCACGTTAACTGTTCCTGGGAGTGCCAATCCCACAATTACAGGACAGGCAGAGGCCTGGAGCCAGGCAGATCCTGATCGGTCACACGGCTGTCAATCCAGAGGCCCCTCACAGAAACCGGTGCCGTTACTCCATCGTCCTCCCCAGCAGGGATTCGCATCTGGCCCTTGTCCAGGTAACGTTTGCCCATGGGGAGCAGGTGTTCCTCCATCTCCAGGAGGTTGGGGGGGGGGGCACCTCAATTATTCGTGGGGCTTCCAAAACTTAGCTCCTCTCTGAGCAACCACCTGGGGCCAGGCCGAAACACGCTCCCGAACATTGGCCACGTTTAGCTCCGTGCAGGCGTTTAGTCGCTTTCTTGGACCCAGGAAGAAGGCGGCTGTTCACTACAGTCGCTCCCTGGGACTCAGGTGGAGAGACACCCTCTGTGCTACACACGCACCTGTTCCGACGGCGCTTTGTTCATTCGCACGCGGCGCAGGGCCCCGCCGAGACACACCGTTCGCAGCAGCTATTTCCTGCTTCCTGCCCCACTTGTCAGTGAACTACATCACGCTGTCAGGAGACTGGCCAGGAGCCTCCACCTCGTTCTTTAAATCGGGCTTCTATCACAAAGGGGCAGCAAGGGGGGGGGGGGGAGGAGGAGGAGGAGAGTTAAAAGCCAGTTCCCCCCAGCTCCAGCTCTGTAGGACAGGGCAGGGGCACGGCAGCGGCACTTCCTCTTTGAAACGTGTAAGAGCCCCGGCGGGGGGCTCCATGAGGGCGCTTCCACTTTCAAATATACACGAGCCCCAGCGGGGGCTCTTGTCCATTTCAAGGTTGGAACGCTGAGTGGAGCCTGGGGCCAGCGGGGGCACTCCCTCTCAAAGGCGAAACGCGCGCTAGGCCTTATCAACTAATCGAAGAGTTGATGGAAATCCTATCGACTATTCAATTAGTTAATTCATCGATATTTTACATCCCTATAAGACACCACCCCCTGGTTCTGACAGAGCACGTGGAGCGCGCAGATCTCAAAGCAATTCCAAAAGGAGATCAGTTCCATTACCCCCATTTGACAGAGGGACAGGGCCAGGGGTGTTAAGCAGGTTAGTGGCAGAGGCGCCCAAGTCACAGCCCAGGCGTTATCTATTGTGCCAGACTGCTTGGCTCCCGCGGGGGATTTGCTGCCGGTTTTGGAGGATGCATGCTCAAGCTCTCACCCGGACAGAAGTGGTAAATCTTAGACAGGAGTTCCTTTCTCCAGCCTGTTGACACGCCACTGACAATGGGTGCACAGTGAAACAAGTGCTCCGGGTCCACGCCCGGCTCTCGCCAGGCCCTCCTGTCGCTAGTTCTCACCACCACAGTCTTCCCATCTAGATGGGACCTGAATTTCTAATGTACAACACAAAGAACAAAAACCCCACCACCTACGCACACGCACACACTCTCTCTCTCTAGCTTTCCCTCACCATAAAGCAGCTAAAAAGACAAAGCCCATTTTTAATCCCTTGTTTGTCACTCAGCTTTTAAAAGGGCCCTAAAATGACATTTTCCTCTGGGCACCAGCTCCCGACAAGCCTCTCACCTGCTGAAGGCAGTGGTACCCTCGCTCCTGCCCCCACCCCACACATCAAGGAAATTCCCTGCCATTCTCCATGTAGGACACACACAGCCAGGGAGAAATCAACCCTGCAATCACTTACCCTGGGGGCCTCTTTTGGGGCACTTTGCAGAGCTCAAGATTAGCCGCTGCCTCGTCACCTGACCTACCTGTCACCACGTCAGCTGTTGGCCCAGACAGCAGGGCAAGAGCGAAGCAGCCGCAGAAGCGGTAAGATCTGGGAGGAGAGCATTAGCCAACAGGCCCCCTCTGCCCACAGATCCACGCCACTGCCCACGAGGGCCCAGCAAACTGAGGACAAAGGCGTCGGCCTCCCGAGCCGGACATGAAACTGAGCCAAGCCGGAGAAAGCACCTGGGAGCGAGCGGGTGGCACCGGGAGCTTTCAGAGGTGGGACTCAGCTCCGCTGTCCTACAGCTAAAGTCAGCTAACGCTGCAGGTGCTAACCCGGCTGTGCCAGACAAGGGGGCCGAGCGCAGGCCCCGTCCACATGGGAGGCCTACCAGGGTAACTTGGCTCGTTCCAGCAGCAGCCGTCCCGAGCCCACCCCCAGATCGTGGTGTCTGGTTCACCTTGCGCCTCATCGACTCGCCAAGCCCCTCTGGAAGCAGCTTTGCCATTTCAGTAGGCGTCACGCTGGTGGAAGGGTTGCATGGACGCCTCCTCGCGCCACTTAGACCACACGGCTTCCCTGAGTCCTCCCACGGCTATCCCATGCTGCACTGGGTCAACCCCGGACTGGCCTCTCTAGGGACCAGGGAGAACCCAGGACCCCATGTTCCTCCTGCTTAAATGCTGCAGATACGTGCCCCCCTCCCCCCCGAGCATGGATTTGCAACTCAAGTACACGATCAGCCTGTCAGTGTCACTCACCTCCAAGTGTCCCTGTGGCACATAGCCCTCGGAGCCGCCCCGTACGGAGGGGCCAGTCCCAGGCGCCAAGGCACAGACCTTGCCCCCCAATGGGATTAGCCCAGTTTTCAGCTCCCGTGCAGGCAGGCAAAAGCCGCTGCACCGCAGTTACGGGCAGGGCTCCTGGCAGGGGTGCGCCCCGGGTAGCTACAGCGGCGGGTGGAAGACGGACCAACGCCCAGCGCAACTGCAGGACGGTCAGAGGGGCAGGCTTGTGGTTTGTGAGTGCTTGAAGCTGGGAATCCCACTTACAGCACAAAGGGCCTCGAGAGGGCAGCGAAGCCGCAGCAAGGGGCCCTAGCACACGAGCATCCTGCCCGCACCAATTCAGCGAAGGTGGCCGAGGGCACTGGCTTTGGGGAGGGGAGTCGGGAAACTGGCTCCCGAATCCCATGGCCTCTAAAGGCTCCACCCAGAACACCAATGGCACCAGGTCCCGAAACCCGCCGGAGTTTCAGCCTCCTCTTGGCTCAGGCCACCGCTGACCTAGGACCCATCCGGCAGACGGAGATGTCTGGTCCAGCCACACCCCCGGCTCCGCCCCCTCCCGAGCACATGGAGTCACACAAGGCATGGAGACCGCAGCATTTCAGCCACCCCACGCCAGGGGCCAACACTCCCGCGTAAGCGGAGACGGGACAATCCCGGCTGCCCCAGGCACAAGGAGAAGAAATAAATCCCGCCCTCACCCCAACTGCAATGTCCGCTGCATTTGGCCCCCCCGTGCCCATTTCAACTGGAACTTGGCAGCTGGATCCCGGACGCAGCTTAGAAAGGCCTCGCAGATCTTTGTCTTGAAGAAGCCAACTGGACTGGACCCTGTGCAGGGACGCCCGGGGGATGGGAGAGCAACGGTGCCAATTTCCTTCGGACGCCCACTCAGCTGGCCCCCGGCTGGCTCCTCTGGGGAGCAAACTGTTAGCGGCTCTGATGCGCGGCAGCAGCAGGTCGCTCGTGCACATCATTCCTGAAGCATTTCCGGGGCTCCGGTTTCCAGCCTCGGAAGACCGGGAGCTGGGAAAAGGCGACTCCGGCTCCAGCCAAGGTCAGAATGCACACGGGGACCTCCTGCCCATGACGACGAGGAAAGCAGCCATCAGCACCCCTCTGCGCAGAGCAGGGCTGCTGGAGTTACCTGCCTCCGGCAGAGAGCAGCCGTGTGATCGTCTTGCACTGCAATGAACACTCTGTTTCTGCCTGAGCTTTTACAGGAGCTCTGCCTTCCACTAATACGGGACGGACTAGGGCCGCCGATTAACCGATAAGCAAAAGCGTATAGGTTAATGCTACAGACTACATGCGTTCCCCTGCCAGTCAATTTTTTAGCAGGCTGGCCAGCAGCCCGGCTCAGTCCTGGTTTGCACCAGGTCCAGGACCTCCCCCCGCTGCGGCTCTGCATTTAAAGTGTATTAGGAGCCTGGCTCAGTTTTGGCTTGTGCTGGGTCCTGGCGCTCAGTGCCCACCCCAGACAGGGGCTGCTGCCTCCCCGCGCTGTTGTCTCTGTATCTGAGGCAGCAGCGCAGGGCGACAGGCAGCCGGTCCGCGAGGGGAGCTGGTTTTTAAATGGGCTCCTCTCGTGGGCCAGCTCCCGCCTGGCACCCAGCGCTGCTGCCTTTGATATAGCAGCAGCGTGGAGTGGCAGGGGCTCCTCGGGAGTGGGGCCGGAGCGCACTGGCTGCCACCCCACGCCCTGGGATTACAGACCAGTCGAGTAACCGACAAGAATTCATGAGGTTACTCGACTATTCCATTAACCGATACGTAACATCCCTAGTCTCTGATGCGAGTAACTTACAATGGACGCATTCCTGCCTGGGGCATCACCCACCTAACAATTAAGGAAGCAAACGGTTCGGAACGGTGGCTTCAGCCCTATTGGGGGGGGGGGGGGGAGGGAAGCAGGAGAAGCCCCCTCTTCCCCTCCCCCGCCGCATGGCTCCTGCTTAGCCAGTGAACTGATGAACGGGGATTTTACATCCCGACTAGCAAGGCGTTCCCTCTGCTCAGTTCTCTCCTCCAGAGGTCTGCTCTACAGTTCTCAGGGGTGGCTCTGGGGAAGCCAACTCAGCCAGCTCGCCTGTGACTTGAGTTGGCACAGCCCAGACAGAGCTGTCATCCGACACCAGAGGGGTGACTTAGGAGCTGAGTGCAGCAGACAGGTGCCCATGTAACAGACACGCAGCTGGGCGGTCCACACAGAACACACCCAGACGAATGCGGATCTTGGCTAATGAACCACGGGGTCAGCACTCGACGTTGACACAGAAAGCGTCCGTGGCCACTTGGTTTGTACAGCTCTGGGAGCCGTGGCCATTCGTGCCCATCAGACACCATGCACCCGCACCACATTCCCAGGGAACGAAGGGTGCTCTTAAAGCGCCGTCTCATAAATAAATGAGGTTGCTTGCTAGTAGGATCCCCCTAAAAGCAACATATTTCCCCACTGCCACTTGAAAGGATTTCGGTGTTTCATGTGACCCTAAGCTGCTGTTTGCTTTTCCATTAGGAAGCTTTAGGAACATGGAGTACATCGCTCAGGTGCATTTAGGAACTTGTCCCATTTTACAAGTGATTTAGGCATTTAGGAGCCCGAGGCCTGGTCTACGCGACAGACAGTGGCTGGCACAGCCCACTGCTTAGAGGTGCGACGAGATACGATTCATGACTGGCGTACCTGCGCTATGGACGTTTTCCAGCACAGATGCCGCACGCTCAGCAAGACGGCGCGTTTGCTAGTACCCTGCACTTCATCCCGGGAGCCGGAATAAGCTGTGCTGGCGGAAACGCGATGCCGTCGGTGTAAGCCATGTCCGCGCCAGCAAGACCCTCCAAGTGTAGAACTAGCCTGAGCCCCAGTGAAAGGCAACAGGATTCAGGCTGTTCACACTGGGCGTTCCTTTCGGAAGTGGGACTTGGACGCCTTTGGAAATGTCACCTCCCGTTCAGCAGGACAGCATCCCGCCGCACTCCCCGTGTTTCCCGCATGCCAACAATCAGCAGCCACGCTACATGAGACACAAGGAACACGAACCCACCTCTGGGGCACAGCGGGTGAGAATACAGAGACGCCTTCTCCCGTGGCAACTCGCCTGTGGATGCCAACCGACCACGGCCAGACGTCCTGGGGCCCACAGCCACGCCACTCCTCTCTAGCGTGGGAAACTGGCTACAACTTCAGGGTTGTACAACCTAGGCTACCGGGAAGGGACCAGGAAAATCCCGAGTCTCCGGCGACACAGCTGCAGCTTCCTGTGCTAATCGAGCCACTATGGGACTTCTCGATTTTCCCCAGCCGGCTTGGCCGTGGCTTGCATACAGACCGCAGCAACCCCGCGCTCGGGCTCGCCGTGCCAGGCCCAGCGCCTAGCTCGCACCCCGGTCACATGAGTTCCGAGGGGCAGGGAGCCTGCAACATTTCCACGGGGGGGGGGCGGCTATAACAGAGGAAACCCAGGCTGCCCCGGTGAGAACCCACGTCCCAGGTGGGTCCCACAGCTGCAGTTCAGGCTACAGAATATCCCCCCCCCCCCCCGATACAATCAAACAGCAGCAACAAGGCAGCAAAAGCGGCTTCCCTCCCGGTTCCCAAATCCCTTGGGCACCCTCGGCGCCAAAGGGAGCCTCTTACCTTCCCGGGCTTTCAGCAGGACGGTGTTGGCCACAATGTTCTCCAGCTCCATCGCGGGCAGCTTCGGACGCGCCGCGGGAGGAAGCCGGGGCGGGGCGGGGCGGGAGGGCGCAGCCCTGCCCCGGGCCCAGCTCCAGCCCCCCGAGCAGCCGCGCGGACCCCTCGCGGCTCCCCCGCGCGCGGCCGGACCGGCCTAGGTTTGCAGCGTAGGGGACCGGCCCCTCCCCTCCCAGGCCCCCCGCACCCCGGGAGGGGGCCGCCGGCTCGCTGGCAGCGCCCCCTGAGCTGGGGGGCCGGGGGTCATCCGCGCCGGGGGGAGAGTCCCCCCACCCCCCCGCAAACCATCGCCGGGGCGGAGTCCCGGGCAGCCTGGGGGCTCGAGCTGCCCCCGCCCCCCCCAAGTCCAGCTGCCCCGCGGGGGGAGGAATTGGAGGCGCCGCCGCAGGAAAGCGCCTGGCCCCGGGGAACCCCGAGCGAGCCGAAACTGCTACACAGCGTTCCACGGGGGCGGGACTCCGCGCTGTGACGTCCCACAGGGCGGGGCCAGGGGAGCGACGTCCCAGGCTTTATGTAACTCCCCGCCCCTCCCCCCAGCAAAATCAACCTGGGAGCCCAAAGGCACCCTGGGAAACGTAGTTCAGCCGCCCCCTCCCTGGGCACCGCTCCCCCCCAGGCTGCACTAGCTCCAGCCCCCCGCCTGCTCCTCCAGGCTGCACTAGCTCCAGCCAGTCCCCCCCAAGCTCCAGCCAGCCCCCAGCCTGCACTAGCTCCAGCCAGCCCCCAGCCTTCACTAGCCCCACCAGCCTCTCCCCCCCGCCCCCGCCTGCTCCACCAGCCTGCACTAGCTTCCCATGGTTTGCATTCACGTTTGCAAGCTAAGGATGGCCCCATTCCAGCCAGGCTGCCCCAGCGAGATAAGTGATAGAAATGTAGCCCTGTTAGTCTGGTGTAGCTGAAACAAAAAACAGGACTATGTAGCACTTTAAAGACTAACAAGATGGTTTATTAGGTGATGAGCTTTCGTGGGCCAGACCCACTTCCTCAGATCAAATAGTGGAAGAAAATTGTCACAATCATATAGACCAAAGGATACAATTAAAAAAATGAACACATATGAAAAGGACAAATCAAATTTCAGAACAGAAAGGGGATGGGGGGGGCGGGAGGTAAATGTCTGTGAGCTAATGATATTAGAGGTGATAATTGGGGAAGCGGGGTTTGTTGCAAGGGAAGGTACCAGGGTTGGTATTAGTGTGGTATGTCCTGTGGTTGTTGGTAAGAATCATCTTGAGGTTAGGTGGTTGTCTATAGGCCCCGTTGCCAGCTCTGTCCACATATTCACTCTGCTGATACCATTATTGGACCTAACCAAGTGAGTTATAAGATCAAGAATACATATTCCTGCACATCCAGAAATATAATTTATACTATCATGTGCCAAAAGTGTCCGTCTGCTATGTACATTGGACAAACGTCTCAGACACTTCGCCAAAGGATCAATGCCCACAAAACAGATATTAGACAGGATCACAAAGAAAAAACAGTTTCTTGCCATTTCAACCAGAAAGGACATTGTCTCAAAGACTTGATTACCTGCATCCTGCTTCAAAGGCCTTTTAAGACTACACTTGAAAGAGAATCCTCTGAATTGTCATTCGTGCTTAAATTTGACACTTTACACCTAGGTTTGAATAAAGACTCTAATTATCTCACCCATCCCCCTTCTGTTCTGAAATTTGATTTGTCCTTTTCATATGTGTTCATTTTTTTTAATTGTATCCTTTGGTATATATGATTGTGACAATTTTCTTCCACTATTTGATCTGAGGAAGTGGGTCTGGCCCACGAAAGCTCAGCACCTAATAAACCATCTTGTTAGTCTTTAAAGTGCTACATAGTCCTGTTTTTTGTTCCAGTGAGATAAAGTCCCCGCTATGCTGGATGCAGTACTGCAGAGTGGGTGGGGGCTGGCTGTGCACACCCCAGACCCACCCTGACAACATAACTCTGCTCACCCAGCCTGGCCAGGGCAGGAGGGAAAGCAAGATCTCCTCTGACTGCCAAGTCATCCGCTCACTTCTCAGGCAGAGCATTTGGAAAGGGTGCGTTAGGCTGTGGCTGGGCAGAGCTGGGTACAGCACTCTGTACAGAACTTGTTATGCCAACAGCCCGTGTGGAAAACCCTAACAGCAAGAGAGCTGAGAGCACTCCCCTGTCATCGATACTAAGGGAAAGTTTCTATTTGTTTAAATTAAAGTAGCTGGACACACAGACCATGTTCCCTCTAATTTTTCCCATCCATGCATGGAATACATTTTGTTGCATGCACTGAGGCAGGCGTGGATGTGCACCACCAGTAGAAACAATTGTTGCCGACTGTGGCCACTGGCAGTACTCTGCTAATCAGCCGCCCAACTGCCAGCTTACAGGGAACCCTGCTCCCAGCCCTGGTGGCCTTTCCATGGTCCCCTGCCTCTCACAACCGGTGCTGGCTCAGTTCCCCAAACTGGCTCACCCAGTTGGGACTGGTCCTGACTAGAGCAGAGGGCTGGACTTAGTGACCTTCTGAGGTCTTTTCCAGCTCTATGGTTCTACAATACCCTAAGTGGGGGATTTTTAGGAATCATGGAACAGGCTGCACACTCCCAGAAACACTCTGTTCACCTCCACCAGCAGCCTTGGGGTCTTTGCTTGTACCCTGGAGGCACAGTAGCCAAACTAGTACCACTGAGGCAGGACAGTTGCCAGAGGATGACACAAGAGGATGTAAACAGGACTGACGGGGGAAGGGAATTCATGCTAAATAGGAAGCTAAGTCCTGATTAAATATAGTGACAGGCCTGAAGAAAGAGAGGCCACCATGTAGGTAATGAACCTGCCCTGGGAAAGGGGCCTGGCCCTGAAATGCTTTCCACAGGCTCCTCCACCTTCATGGCCTCTGATCTGGCGAATCCCTCGTGTCAGCGCAGTGCATCCAGGGGGCTGATATTCTCAGAGTAGCTCCTTTCCAAACCTCCCTCCTGACACGCCCAGGACATTTTTCACAGAACTCGAGCGGATCCAATTTGGTCAAGATGCCAGCATTGAATAGCGACTCCATGGATGGTCCTAACCAAACAGTTACAGAGCTGCATTTATTTTATGCCCAAAGTGCACCTGAGCGATCCTCCCTATTGGTGACATCAGCTGCAAACCCATATAGTGAGTTCAAGGAGAGCCAAACTTAATTCAAGTATATTGTTAATCTGTTCCCACAAAACAAGAACGGACACTTGCAACTTAAACATGATATAAGCTAAAGCCATGTGTATTTGGGAAAGTGTTTGGGGGGGAGGGGGACTTTTAACATCAGCTGTGACTCTAAACCCATAGGAGCCATCTACACTGCTCCTTTTTGCACAAAAACTCCCTCTTGTGCAAGAGCCATTCTGCCTGAAAAAAAGCAGCAGAACGGCTCTTGCACAAGAGGAAGTTTTTGCACAAAATGGCAGCTCATTAAGTATGCAAATGAGGTACAGCAATATTCACCGCTTCACATTTGCATATTTCCTTGCACAAGAGAGCGCAGTATAGAAGTAGCCACTTTGTTGTACCAGTCTGGACACTCCTACTTTTGAAGTAAGAATGCCTCTTTTCACTTCAGCTTATTTTGCTCCTGAGGATATTTAATCTACACAGAAAAAAGCCACTCAAGGGACAGGACTTGATGACCTCTCACGGCCCCTTCCAGCACTATGATTCAGAGCTACGATTCTATGAAATCCACAGAAATGTTTCCACAGTAGATTCCAAACAAAGCAGCTGTTTACTTGAAAACATTTCCCTGCAGTGTTTGAGACCTACGTGCAGCACTATGGGATACACACAAAACCTTCTTGATGGGTTTTTGTTTGGTCAAGCTGACATTCGCAATAAAATAACGCTCAGCTGGCGTGACAAGTCTGTGATCGTCTGAATTTTCACTGTTCACCACACAGGAGGGATTAGTCCTATGGGCACAGAAATGTAGCAAAGGCCGTAATTTCACTCTCCCCTTCCTCGTTTTTCTTCCTCCTCGGGGCACGAGGGGCTGTAGTTTTCACAGAGTGATTGGGCATCTACAAACCAGGAGGAAAATTTACCCCTGGCGTTCTCCAAACCAGGAGCTGTGTTATTCCCACTGAAAGCAATGGCTAGGCGCTACCAGAGGAAAAAGAGGCTACTTCCTCTTTGTAGAATTGTTTCCATTTACAGGAACTTCACAGCCTGCCAGCTGATTAGGCTGCAGAATTCACAGTCTCCGGAGCAGGAAGAACTTTTTCCCACTGGCCAAGCGTGGCTTATAACGGAGACAGTCCCCGGCCAGCGTGCATCTGGCACTCAGCTATGGGACAGGGTCCCCACTAGCGCTGCCATGCTCTGAAAGGCAGAGAAAGAAATGGTATAAATGGCTTAAGTCATTTATACCATTAACAGGACCAGCCCCCGCCCTAGCGGTTAGTTCCCTACCACGCTTTCACAGGTGAAAGTCGGCCCAGCGCATGGTTCAGGCGTTATACAGTCCCCCAGCTGCACGCCTGCTGCTGCAGGACTGCCCTGGTAGCACAAGCACAGGGAGCGGGATGCAGAATGGCAACCACAGGAATTCCTGCTGCCAGACTGACCCGATTGTCCTGGGAATCTCTGGGCGCTGCCTCTAACTTCCACCAAAACCACCCGGACAGCTCCCCAACCACAGCCTGGCCACTGCCTGTCTGCTAGAGCTTGCAGCCGGTGGCACGGGGCACAGCGTCCTACCAGCCCTCTAGAAGACCACACCAGCCTCTGAGCAGCAGCTCCATCGGGAGGCAAGACCTGCTCCTCTCACGACAGAGGCTGGTCTGCCCTTCGTGGCATTTATAGCAAAAAGCTTCCCAAGCCGCCCCAGCAAAACCCTCCTCTCGCTGCCAGTCACCGTGCCCTGCTGGGCGGCGGAGGGCTTGTAATATCACCCCCGGGCTGGGCAGGGCAGCCGGAGATCGCGGAGCAGCCCAGCAGGCATCCTCTGCCGTCCTGAGCCCATTCTAGTGCCTGCCCTGGGCCGCTCAGCACAGGACCCGCGCGTGCAGCCCGTGTAAGGAGACACTGGGACGGGCTGGCCAAGAGGAAGGCAGTTGGGGACGTGCGGCACAGCCCAGGCTAGACGCAGCTAACGGAGAGCGAGTGAGAGCTGTCGCAGCCTGACAATGAAGGGGCGGCTCATACTTGCCAGAGCAGAGTTGGTGACAAGGAGCCTCTTGGCCATTAATACTGTAGGAGCAGACTCTGTTCTGCTGCCCCCAACCATTTGCCTGGCTGCCGTGAGCGGCCGCCTGCTCTTCCTGCTAGAGATACAGTGACAGGCTCCAGCTTGCTGCTCCCCACAGCAAGTGCCCAATCCCGCCCCTCCACCAAGCCAGAAGGAAACATGCTTCCGACTTCCATGGGCTCCTCGGCCCTCTGGATCTGAAGGCAGCTGTGGGGCGGCAAGCTCCCATTGGTGATCAGCAGCACGACGAGCCGGTTGCTCCGTGTGGCGACAGCCCAGAAAACAAAGCCGATTCCAGGACAAGCGGCTGCAGACTACACTGGCAGGGTCCAGGTTTTATTTACATGCTGAGGGGCAGTTTCCCCCAAAGTCACATGTGAAAACAAAACAAACTTAAGATTTCGCTCCCCGCACGCCCATCGTAGCTGCGCCGTGGCATGTGGGTACGGTGCAGGCTTTTCGGACCCCTTCATTCCTCACAGACTGGGATTTGGTGAAAACAATGACATGATTACTAGAGTGCCGCTGCGCCCCGGAAAACAGAGAAGCCCCAAATGAAATACAACCCAGCCTTTCCGCTCAGACCCCCGCACCCTCTGGCCAACCGCGGGCTAAACGCAGGGGGCCCTGCTTGCTCGGACACGGCGACTCGCCCGACGGGCAGGACGTCTAATACTCATCCAGAGTGTCTGCCCGCGGGATGGAGAGACCCCGCTCCTTGAGCGCCTGCACTTTCAGCTTCTCCGACTCCTGCTTGGCCTGTTGCTCCACACGCTGCTCCTCCAGGATCTCCTCGATGGACACCTGCTGCAGCGGTGTGTCGCTCTCCTTCTCCAGGTCCTGCAAGAGAAACGCCGTTCAGGGCTGTCGGAGGGAGGGAGCGAGCGGCGAGATCGGAGGCTCTGCCCCCACCGCAGGGGACGTAACAGAAAGCACTTCATGCAGCGCTGCCCGGCCCACAGGCGGCACGTTAACAGCCCTGCTCAAGAATCCACGTGCCCCAGGCAGCCCCCGCCCCCCGAGACGCATCCCAGCGCTGCCCTAGAGGAAGGTGGTCCCAGGAAATCTGACAATACCGGGCTGCCCAAAGGCCACGGGAGCCCCTGACCCTGGGAACCTGACTGAGCACCCACGTGTGAGCACCTATGAAGAGGTAATGAGGCGTAAGGCCCGAGAGCGAGAGCAACTCAGTTCTCATGGGCCCCCTTGGGCTCTGGGCCAGTCACGCCCCCTCTGCACCCATCCCTGGATGCTCCCCCGGTGCAGGAAGGATTAACCCCCCAGCACAATCCAGGCAGCGTTGGCATTCGCCTCCTCTTAGGCCAAAAGCCACGTGGGAAAGAGCCAGGACTGAAGGGGCCATGAAAGCTCAGCCCCAGGGTCGGCCCTTTGGCCTGCGCAACGGCACATGCTGCGAGCCAGGGTCCAGGTTTCCATGCGCCGGCTGCGCTAGCGCCGCGCGACCGGCTCGCGGCAGGCCCGTCCCAACACAGACAGAGGGGGCCACCCGCGGCCAGCTGGCGACGGGACCTGCCTCCAGCCTCAGGCTCGCTGGCAGCACTGCTCAGATCAAGGGGCTGCAACCCAGGGCAGCCCGGTGGCACCCGAAACGCTCACTTACGATTTCTCCCAGCAGGACGACGTTCTCGCCTCTCACCACGAAGATGCCTCGAGGGATGTCGCCGTACTTTTTGCCCACATGAATGCGCTCCACCGTCTGGTGCAACACCAGGTTTGCTGCAGCGTTCAAGGGAGGGAGAATACAGGCTTGTGGCTGTGTCCACAGCAAAAGGCAATGGAGCGTCAGCCGCCCCCGGAGAGCAGGTGCAAAATCAGTCCTGCCCCAGCAGCACAAAGCTGCACCCATTTCTCACTTGCCATGCTGAATCGCACTGGAGGAGCCAACGCCGCTAGGCTAGGTGCTGTCCAGCCCCAATGGGAGGCCGGCCCTGCCCTGAAAAGCTCCTAGATTACGCCTTACCTACAAGAGATCACCAGGAAAGGCCCCACTAGCGGGATTAGCTTAGGCTGTTTGGGAGGAAGCCAGTTGAGAACCAGGCACTTGTACTCCAGAATTAGAGTGTCCCCACAGAGATAGCGAGGAAGAGTTAATCTGTTTTAATTCACACCCTGCCTTAATCAGAACTAGCCTCACGTGTGCATGGGACCTTGAGAGACGAGGCCCCGGCTGGGAGGAGCAAAGTCCGTGCCAGAATCAGGAACAGAGAATGGATCACCTGACTCTCACCAGACCCATTGCGATGGAACTGGATGGGACTCCGGGCTCAGCCTCGCCTCCTACAAGCAGCGCCATGGCACAAGTCTAACACACGAAAGTCCCACGCGAGAGCCCTGCCCCGCACACAGCCCAGTCCACGGAGGGCACTGCTCAAGAGGGACATTTATTTGCTGTTCACTTGCACCACTTCTAGAAGCTATTGCATGTGCTGGTTGGAGGTTCCCCCCATCTTATTTTTCCTGTATTATCAAACTGAACACTCCATACCTTCAGGGTCAAAGGTGACTAAGTCAGAAGCCAAAAGGGGAAAACACTGCAAAGGCGAAGCATTTGTGGTTTTAGATCTATGAATCACTGTAACGTTGAAGGCACCGGTGTTTGTAGAAGCTGTATGAAAACAAACACCGTGCTCCATCTGCAGCAGCAATTAAGTATCACACGTTCCGGGAGCTGTACTAACTCAATTGTTGATTCTGGGGCAAAGACCAAGATGTTTCATCTTAAGTGGCTATTTCAATTGCAGGCCTCCCAGGCTTATTACAATTGTTCAGACAATGTCCACCGGAAGAGAAAAGACATCAGCATTTGCCAATCAAAAGTAGGCAAAAAAATTAGTAAGGGAAGATATTAGCCAGCTTTTAAATGGGGCTTTAATGAACCATAGAAAGTAAGAACATCCTGACGTGTTCTTTTTTACTTCATCATAGTTTATTAAAGGCTGGGTTATTACCAATCAAATTTAAATGTACTGCATATATAAAACCCAGTATCTGGTAAGCTAAGTCTTAAACTAGCCTATCCTGAAGCAAACCAGACACTCCCCTGCATGTAAACACAAGGGGAGAGATCATACAGATAAGAATGTTTGTAATGCCAGGGCTCAGCTCTAAGGAGCAGCATGCTTTACAACACAAATTTAGACTTCAAGTCACACCGCTCTCTAGCGCCAGTGCTCTTAAGACTTGATTGTTCGGCACTGAGGAAATGTGCAATACTGTTTATGATCGGCACATGACAAACAATCAGCACTATGATTCTAGCTTGTGCATGTTACCCTCCACAAGATCACACAGGAAACAAATGAAACTCATGAGATCCAAGCATGCTGTGTACAAGTCAGTCAGCGTATCTTTAACCGAAGTGGAGATTTTCTGTTCCACTGGCTTTTGTTCAGAGATCTTGCAGTAAAATGTTCTCCCGGTTGCGCTTTGTGACCAAGCGTAACGTCAGCACCCTCTCTCTCTGCATTCCTACACCCGAGCTCTGCCCACCCTTAAACCCTAGCGATTGCTAAGTAGAATTAACAGCCAACACTGTATCGAAGCATCATTTGGGAGATCGCGCTGCATGTAAGTCACCAGCCTGGCCCACGTAACCAAGCCTGGCACTGAATTCTGTGCAAAATTTAACCTCAGCCCTCCACTGCTCCCTCATTTCAGCCAAACACACAAGCAGGGTCATCTTGGCTGGTGGCCTGCCGGGTCCCATCTGTAGCAGCTCAGCGTGGAGAGCGATGCAGGGCGGGGGGGAGCCAAGAGGGCCTGGCTCTGGCGCAGCTCTTGGGTGGGTCATGTCTGCTGGGCACCTCAGCGAAGTGGGAATAAGGATCCTTCCCGGCTAATCTTCCCAGCAGCGCAGTGTCTGCACGGGGCTTTGGCACAGCTGGGTCAAGAGGGGCTTGCCCTGCACCCCCGCAGAGAGGAGACAGACTCATCTTGATCTCCACTGGCTGCACCTGCAGCCTTCCAGAGACTGCCCTGCCCCGCACCCCCGAGGGTTTCATGCTAGGAGCCACTTCTGCTGCAGTGCACCCAGCGATTCTCTCTGCCAGGGCTGGACCCAGAGGGAGGGGCAGCGTGAAGAGATCTCGACTCACAGCCGGGACGTGCAGGGTGTAAGATCTCTGCCACGTACCTCCCCCCCGCCCCAAGTCACTGTCCCGCACGGCAGCACCTACTCTGCTCTGTTTTCACCAGCATCGTGCAGACCCACCGGTGTCAGAGGGGTGGCTGCCTTAGTCTGTTCCAGCCAAACCAGCCATCCACTCGGCTCCCAGAGCACCCTTTGGGAGGTGCCTGGCTCCCCTTAGGGGTGAGTCAAAGTCTTTAAACCTGGGGTCTGCAACCTGTGGCTCTCAAGCCAAATCCGGCTCTTGTGTCAGTCCCAAAACACATGCCACTTTTTACATTAAAATGAAAAATTAATTCAAAATTTTAAAAACGCGCCATGACTCATGTAGCTTGAATGCGGCATGAACCTGAACGTGACCAGTTGTGATGTAAACATCAAAGAAATGTGCGAAAAGACGCAGCAGCAGAAGCCCCATTGAATAAAGTCTGGGAGTACAAGGTTTCATTTATGCTCTGATTGATCCTCATGTCAATTATCAATATCATTAAGTCGAATATTTTCAGTCATGCACACAGGTGTTCTGATGCGGCTCTTTGTTGGCCGCTTGTTCTGAGTGTTGATGTGGTTTGGCTCTTCAGTTTGAAAAGGTTGCCGACCCCTGGTTTAAAACGATAAAACATTTTCACCGACTTTGAAGCAAGAAGCCTTTTCAGAGCCATTGAGTTCTGATGTGCAATGAAGGTCTTTGCAATCAAGAAGGGGGGGGGAGGGAGGTGGCACATACCAAAAAGGGGCTGGGCAATGTCTGAGCAGAAAGGGAGAATTAAAAGTCAGACACACAATGAAATGGCCTCCCTTTCCCCTCTCCAGTGTTGAGAACAGCAGCCACTTTAGCATCTGTCAGCAAGCACCTCCAAGCAGCAGCCCCATGGAGACCAAAGCTGATTACTAGCAGTAACCTGTCCTCACCTCAGGGACTGGCTTTGGCAATTGTAACTTTTCCAAGAAGACTTCTACTTGCCTCAGGCCACAGGCTTGTGACACACATGCATCAGCCATGGAATAGCAGCTTTCAGCACTGTCTGCTGAAGAACTATAAACAGTGGATTTATGGTAGCTGCATCTAAAAAAAAGTTCCACGGATGTGGACACCTGTGAATATAAAGCAGATATCTACAGATTTGTAGGGGTCTAGATACAAAGTTTGTATCCGAAACCATACCAGTGAGCAGTGGATATTTGCAGATGCAGATACGCATGGATATAAAGCCAATATCTGTGGATTTGCAGGGCTCTATGCATGAGGCAGAGAAGGCTTAGACTAAGAACGAGGCCACTTGCTCACCTACCAAACTGATCGATGCTTCGTAAATATCCTATTAGTGTTCTACCATCTCGAAGGAGGACCAAGTGTTTTTCTGGAAGAGATATTAAACCAGCATTAGGGGTTACTGAAAATATCAAGCTATTAACACAAAGGTCAAATTCAAAAGAGAGCAACTAAGACTGTTTTATCAGAGCCAAACAGCATTCATCGTACTGGGGTGTTGCTTAGGATCCTCACTCATGCATTTGTGCCCCATTGCGCTAGGTGCCGGGCAGACAGATAACAAAATCCTTGCTCTGAAAACTTCCCAATTGTCTTTATGGCCCAACTTTCAGAAGTGCTGAGCAGTCGCAGGCTGTCTGCCTGCAGGTGACACACTGCTGAAAAATTGGGCCATTGGCTTGTAAGTGCAACCTAGACTGGAAGCCAAGAAACCAAGAACATATGCACAGTTACAGCACTAGAGATTTTGAAACAGCCACACCACATAATTGAAAAATTACATTTAATTGAAAAATTACCTAGCACCCTGGGGAATGTTAAATCCTTCACAAACTACACACAGAACCACTGAAAGGTAGCCACGGTGAGACGGAACATGGCAACAGAGAGGAAGAAATATGTGTTTTCCCAAAAAGAAAGGGAAAGTCAGCCTCCTTAGTTAGCTACCAGATGATTAGTATTAACCTAAATTGACACTAGGCCTGGGCTAACTGGGAGAACGCTGTTGCAGCAAGATCCTAGGGATTCTCTTGGCACAGATCAAAGAGCTCTTACTGCAGGGCTACTCAACACGTGGCCCGTGGCCTGTTTGTTTGTGGCCCACTGTGCAGTTTGGGTTTACATGGGGCTCAGCACGCGGCCTGCGGGTGGGATCCTTTGAACATGGCCTCCACGGGAAACACGCTCCCCAACGGTGAGTCAATAGAATGGTCTTCTGTTGATAATTCCTAGAGAGTCATTGCTCATTATAAGTGCTGTCATGTGGGCGGAAATTGGGTAAATATTGCATTTTATTAATATCAGCAGAACTGATGTAAATGGTGTTGTGTAGTCTTGCCTTAATCTTCGTATTCCTGCCCATCAGTGTGAAAGAAGCTATTTGCATAGATATTTGCATTTAAGTTGGGGCCGTCAGCATGCGCTGCGAGTATCATTGTGGCCCCTGGGACTTCCAAAGTTAGGTAGCCCTGTCTTACTGAAAGGGCAGCCCTGCAGGGAGGAGTCTCCAGGCATCCCCCCGTCTCAGGAACCCGGATCCTTTCCAGAAAGGAAGTGGAACTAGGGCTGAATGAAAAACGTTCACAAGAAGGCGGAAGTTTGTGAGAATCAAAATATTACATTTTCGGAAGAGTTCAGCTGCTGCGTGCTGAGAACTGCGCAGGGCGGACGTGGGGGGGGGGGCCCCCGGGGGGCCGCGGGGCCTGGCCGGGGGGGGGGGGCGCGATAGGCGGGGCCGGGGCCCGAGGAGGGAGCGGGCCCGGCGGGGAGGGGAGCGGGGCTGAAGAGGGGGAGGCGGGGCCCGGGGGGCGATGAGGGCGGGCCCGGGGGGGGGGGGCCGAGGAGGGGGAGGCGGGGCCCGGGGGGGGCGATGAGGGGGGCCCGGCAGGGGGGGCCGAGGAGGGGGAGGCGGGGCCCGGGGGGGCGATGAGGGCGAGCCCGGGGGGGGGGGGCGAGGAGGGGGAGGCGGGGCCCGGGGGGGCGATGAGGGCGGGCTCGGGGGGGGCCGAGGAGGGGGAGGCGGGGCCCGGGGAGGAGGGGGGGCCGAGGAGGGGGAGGCGGGGCCCGGGGGGGCGAGGAGGGGGGGCCGAGGAGGGGGGGGAGGGGGAGGCGGGGCCCGGGGGGGGCGTTGAGGGGGGGCCGATGAGGGGAGGCGGGCCCGGGGGGGGGCGTTGAGGGGGGCCGAGGAGGGGGAGGCGGGGCCCGGGGGGGGGCGTTGAGGGGGGGCCGAGGAGGGGGAGGCGGGGCCCGGGGGGGCGTTGAGGGGGGGCCGGGGAGGGGGGAGGCGGGGCGGACTCACTGTCGATGTCCTGGATGAGGCTGGCCGTGCCCGGCATGTAGTTCATCCTGCCCCGCGCCCGCCGCCCCCTCGCGCAGCGGAAGCGCCGCCATCGGCCCCGGATGGACGCGCCCAGAGGTGGGCGGGGCAGAGGAAGCCCCGCCCCCTCATTGCTCGCTGCCCGGGCGGGGCGGGCCCGCGGCCGGGCAGGCAGCGCGGGGGAAGGGGCGCGCTGTGCCTGTCTCTTTAAGAACCGGGCCTTGTGTGCCCTTCTCCGATTGGTGAACCGGGGGCGTGACGGGTAGAAAGTGACGCTCATTGGGTATGTTTATGTTGACCGCCTTAGAATGTGGAACCCTAGGTGTGATTGGCCGATGCTCTCGGCAGGGGCGGTACCCTACCAGGGATTCGCTGAGGCGATTGGCTGAGCTGGTCACGATGGGGCGGGGGGTTGTGTCGCGGCTGGGGATTGGTGGCGGCGGGCGGGTTCTGCGCAGGCGCGGCGGGGCGGCTGGCAGCCCGGAGCGGCGCTGGGAATGTCTGCCCTGCGGCGGCTGCTCCACGGGCCGGGGCCCGAGCCGCCCCCGGGCCACTGGGCCTGCCCGCAGCACCGCGGCGCCGGGCCGGGCTGGGCCGGGGGCGGCTACAGCCCCGCGGCGGGGGGCGCCTGGGACAGGCCTGGGCGGGGCGGCCCCCAGGTAACGGGGCTCGCGGGGGGGGCGGGAGTGAGAGGGGGAGGGGCTTGTCCCTGGGGGGAGGGGCTGGAGTGAGGGGGGGGGTCCTGCCGGGGGGGGTAAGAAGGGAGAGGAGCTTGTCCCTGGGGGGCGGGGCTGGAGTGAGGGGGGGGTCCTGCCGGGGGGGGTAAGAAGGGAGAGGAGCTTGTCCCTGGGGGGAGGGGCTGGAGTGAGAGGGGGGGGGGGTCCTGCGGCCGGGGGGGTAAGAAGGGAGAGGAGCTTGTCCCTGGGGGGAGGGCATGGAGTGAGGGGGGGGTCCTGCCGGGGGGGGTAAGAAGGGAGAGGAGCTTGTCCCTGGGGGGAGGGGCTGGAGTGAGTTGGCGAGGGTCCTGCCCTGGGGGAGTGAGATGGGGGAGGGTCGTGCCCCGGTGGTGGGAGGGCAAAATTGATGAGGGGGTGGTCCTAATCTGAGGGGGGGATGGATGGGGGGGAGATGGAGTGAAATCCGTGGGCTTTGACCTGCTGTAGAGCCTGAGGTGGGGGCTCCCTTATGAAGGCACCTGATGGGAGCTGGGGAAGGATGCTGCGGTTCCAGGGTGCAGATCAATGTTCCCTGTAATTTTTTCCATCCGTGTGCCGTGTAAATTTTGTTACATGCACCGAGGCATGTGCAGATGTGCACCACCAGTCAAAACACTTGCTGCCAGCTATGAGTGCTCTGCTAAATCAGCTGGGCTGCCCAAGCGCTCGGCTTATAGGGAACAGTGGTGCAGATGCCTCAGGTATTATGGTCTGTCGCTATCCTGGTGTGGAAGAGGTGGCTGCTCTGAGATGCAGTTAAGCTAAATTGCTCCTTTGTTCCTGAATCCTTGTTCTGTTTAATTGATTTAGCATTTCTCTTGCTATTACTGTGATCAGAAGCCAACTCTGCATCACCTTGCCCTTAAGGCTGCCTTGACACAGTCACACTGGTGCACTAACAAAGAGGGTTGAGCCTGCTATATGAGAGTATTATCCTTCTACCCACTACTGGAATGCGCCTCTGTGCCACCTCAGCATCTGGAGAGGGAGGAGGTTTTGATTCTGGCAGCTAGCCTGGACAGGCGAGAAGCTTGGAAAAGGCTTGGAATTGCATTGGGTGTGAAGATTTGAAAATACCCTTTAAGGTCTTTTCCTGAGTGTGTTATGTTTCACATACAGCAGTCTGTGCAGGCAGTCTCTTCCCTCACAGCACTGCAACAGGTCTTGCTATGAATTCTCTTCACGTTTTTTATTATTAGACATTGTCTAATCTTTTGCTAGTTCTAATGCTGCCTCTTTTCATCCCATGGGGCAGTGAGTGTACATGAATACAAACCATGGCCTCTATGATCTCTGCACTAACACCCTCCCAGCCTCCTCCCTCAGAGAACCCATTTTTTTGTGCAGTTTCAGGAAAAGCGGTACTGTGGTTGTGTGTATGTTTGGTCCTTTTTGCAGGTGAATGTGGGTCTAGACATCGTTGTGGTGGTAGCCATGTATCTTCTCAGAATTAGGAATGTAAAATCCTGTTGAATTGGTTAACTGGTTAAATGTAACGTTTAACCGGTTACAGGGGGAGTGCTCCAGCCCAAGCTTCCCCCCTGCAGCTGGGCTGGAGCAGCCTCTCCACCGCAGTCAGGGCCCGCTGCAGACAGAGGCCAGAGCACCCCTGCATGCGGTGCACCTGAACCTGCCATAGACGGGGCTGTTCTGGCTGGGCTGGAGCACCCCTGTTCACGGCAGGTCCTGTGGGGCTGGAGCTCTAGCCCCTACCAGTTAACCAGAACTGATAAGCATCACCCGTGTGGCAGGTGCAGTGGAGTTAGCTGGGTAGTGGGGTCTGGTAACATACTGGTTATAAGACTTGGGAAAAACTGTAGAAGGAGAAGAGATATCAGAAAACCAAAGGTCTGCGTTTTCGTATCTGAAGCAGTATGGGCCCAGTGGATCAAACGGTGGTTTCTAGAGTTAATGCTACTTGTGGGACTCCAAAAGTTAATTCGTCTACTTTAAGGTTTAGAACACTCAGGGTTTTATTCATGGTCAAAAGTGAAATTACCCAGAGCATCCAACTCCTGCAAATTACATGTTGCCATCACCTCGTTCGTCTGCGAGATGGGGATCCCGAGCTTGAAGCTTGTTCTCCTGTAAGCCATGAGAGATCTGCTGAGAGCAGAGCTCACGTGGAGACGTGTTTAAACCATGCTCTTAGAAAGGGGCTGTGTGTCTCCATTCCTTTCTCTGTACAGACCCCCCACAATTTGTGCTCATAGGAACAAGGCAGCTTGGTGAGCTCCTTATATCCTGTACAATTGGAGGAGTAACTTCTTCCCAGGGGAAGTGTGAGGCTCATTTGTGTAGTAAAGCAATTTCAGCCCTCCTGGCGCCAGAGGGCAGTGGATGACAGCACCGTGCTGAAGACGGTGCGTCAGTAACAGTTTCCTCGCCCTGTTGTCGTAGTAAGATGATAATGGTCTGATCCACCCGGCCTGAGCACAGACCGGTTCTTGGAGATGAGGATTGCAGCGGTGGCTGTGCACATGTACAGCTCAGAGCAGCTACCTCTCGCAATGAAAGGCCTCCAATAAGCTTGACTATAACAAAGGCAAGAGCAGCGGGGGGGAGGAGTGCACGCGCTTTCCTGCTAACAAAGCAAAGCCTGTTCAGTTGGGGGGGGGAGCATTTTGTCAGCAAAAGTGCCGAAAACCAGTGTTCTCTCTCGTAGCTGTCTAGCGACAGGGCCTTGTTGCTAAAAGCTGCATAGTGTAGACAGACCTGGATTCTCCGATTTGCGGGGTGGGGAAGTGCTTGTTCTGAGCGAAAGCTAGTATGAACTTGTGGCCACAGGAAAAACTCCTGTGTTGGCTTGGAGGGACTGTTAACCTGTCAGAAGCCTTGTTGGAGTTAGAGAAGCATCTCTGGTGAGCTTATTACCGTGGGCGTCAGTCTTCTATTGTTGTTATCGCTTTTCTCTGTAATGATTTTATCATAAGACTGAAACCTGCTTGCTTAGAGCTGTGTGGCCACTTCAGCTGGGGCAATCAAAGTGCAGGCAAGGATCTGTGCAGCCTGGGAGTACCCCAGTCAGGAAGAAGAGGCATGTGTGTCCGCTCAGGAGAGGTGATGGCTGGGGAGCGGAAATCTGAGAGTAGCTGCCCTTGCTGGTCCATGGAGGAGGAATACAGGGGCCCTGGAACCATGACTGTTGCTATCAGAAAATGAGCTGCTTTATTTTCCTTAGGAACAGCCTCCTTATCCAGCATATGGGTCCAACTACTGGAATTCGGCGGTGCAGTCTAGAGCTCCCTATCCAAGTCCATACCCAGCTGGACCTGAGTTACAGAGCCAGGTATGGTAGAAGGGCCTCTTATTTCTTTTGAAACGGAAAGGTTTGTTTTTTGGGGCAGAGGTTCAAGCCAATACCCCAGTATTAAAGGGCTGGTTTCCCTTGAAAAGAAAGGACCCAGGAATCCCATGTTGGCAATATCCCCAAGAGCTTGGTTCCTTTGCCCTTTCAGGCATGATATAGACTGTGCTTGGTTCTGCCATGAGGGCAAGGGACCGGACTTGATGATCTCTTGAGGTCCCTGCCAGTTCTAGTGCTCTGTGATTCACCTGACTGCATCAGCCTCAGGAAATCCCACACACTGACTTCAAAATATGAAATTGGATTTCAACTGGAAATCTGAAATTTCAAACTACTGTAGCCTCGACACCTGAAACTCTTGTAGTTAATTACTGAAGTTTAGTGCACACATATTACTCTCCTTCACTGTCAGTGTAGGTGACTTCTCAGATGACACTTCTAGTGCCTTTCATTCAAAGATCCCAAAATGCTTTACAGACTCTTAAAACAGTCAGTCACATGTTAGGCCGGTTTTCATTCTGTTCTATAAATAGGGAAACTGAGGAACGGACAGGCGGAGTGACTTGCCTGCAGTCACACAGTGTCAGGGGTGGAAGTGGTAACAGAATCCACTCCCCTGCCCTAACCATTACATCACCCTAGAAACTACAGCCTGAAACTAGAGCTCTGTAAAGCAAGCAAATGCCTGTGTAATTTAACATTACAACCAAAACAAATTCTATAGTACAGCAGGAAAATACTGAGAGCCATACCCCTTCTGCCAGCTCCCTGAACGTTGTTGACTCTTCCTTGCCCTTTTCCCCCTGCCCATCCTTGATGCACGTCTGGAATTCTTGCTCCTTGGTACTGCGCAAATTTGTCTGGTTTCTTTATCCTGCTAGCTGAAGAGATCAGTGCTCGTCTTGCCACTAAAGCAGAAACAGCATTGCTATGGCCAGAGACTCTGTCTGTAAAGCCCTACTCTATACAAGAGTAATCTGGTATGTTCTTTTGGAACACTCCTCTCATTAAAAAATGTTATTTAGCTAATTATAAAACAAGTGCTGCTTTAGGGTTTCATACTTGCATCTCATCTGCATAAAGTAACAGTAAACTCTCATCCCATACCCCTGTAGAGTGAAATGTGCTAGGGTTTGTGTTACAGTATGAATTGGATTTCCCATCATGATTATCCTTGGAGCTATCGTTCTCTAGGGATTTAACACTTCTTTTTTAAGAACCAGGGAGATTGTGTTACTTACCTGGCAGTGGTAAGGCAGTTTTTCTTCCGTTGAAAAGGAAAGAGCTTTTTCTGCTTTGGGATGAGTAACGCCCTCACACCAGTGACTATGGATAAGGTGAGTGTCATGCTCTGTACCTAAACGTGGATTGTGGATGTGCCGTAAAATCACGTTTTAGGAGAAACAAGCCATGTAGGAAAAGCTACTTAAGCCTTTGGACAGGCACAGGTCAAACCGCTGCTATGTGGAAAGAGTATAAATGCAATGGCATGTGTGGGTGACTAGTGCCTTCCACAGTGGGCCCTGTCATGCTAATGCCCCACAGATAATCCTAGTTCTACGTCGGAATATTGGAATGACGACACTCACTCACTCATAGGCAAAGTCAGTATCAGCCCTAGTAAAAGATGCCAAACACTTTTTGCAGAAAATTTCCGTCATGTTAATTCCCAACTTTAGAAAAGGAGCCAATTTCATGTATTCAGTCTTTTACAGAACAGGAAGGGACAGAATACAGCACGTTCTCCCCTCTGCTGAGGCTTTTATTATTGGTACCGTCGTAGTGCCAAGGAGCCCGAATCACAGAGCAGAAGCAGACTCCATTGCGTCATAGCACATCAGTAACTATTAATTCCCCGTGTCACATGCTCCAGCTTTTTAGCGTCTAAATTGCTTGGATGTTTCCAAAAAAAAAAAATTGTGATTGCACAGTTATGGTTTTTGGTTATTCTCCCTGTGGTGGTGCATCGGGGACCCCCCCAATCCTGCCCCCCGTCTACAGCAAGATGAGATTCCGCCAGCCAGTAGAACAGGGAGGGTTTATTGCTTCTCCAGGATACAGCCCAGCATAGACATGATGTGGCCATAAGGAGTCAGGGGCTGGCAGCCCTAGACCCCTTGGGACAGGGGTGCCTAGGCCCCTCAACTCCCAGCACTCTGCTTAGTTTGTTCTCTCCATGGTTTGCCAGCCAAAAATTGCCCAGCTCCCAGGCCCTGCCCCCCAGCCAGGTGGCCGTCTCTGCCTCCCGTCCTTTGTCTCTTCCCCGGGGAAGAGCCTTGTTATCTGCTCAGGCTGGGCCTAGGTGTCTGGGCCAATCCACATGTGGGGGAGTCAGTGGGAATCACACAGCCCAGCGCAGGGGGACCCCGGGTTACAGAGCAGACAGCCCCCCCCACTACGGCACGCTCCCATCCAACATTAACTCATTTATTCAAATATTACTCTTGAAAATGTCATCGTTAGCAAGTCAGCACATTCTCAGTGAGATTCCTGGTCCTGTTCCATTCTGGCCCCAGCTATGGAGGTAGCGAAATGCCTGCCCAGCAAATGAACTGACAGACAGAGAGACTGATAATCTAAGAACATAAGAACGGCCGTACTGGGTCAGACCAAAGGTCCATCTAGCCCAGTGGCCTGTCTGCCGACAGTGGCCAGCGCCAGGTGCCCCAGAGGGGGTGGACTGAAGACAATGATCAAGTGATTTGTCTCGTGCCATCCGTCTCCAGGGACACCATTCCTACTCCCTGGCTAATAGCCTTTTATGGACCTACCCTCCATGAATTTATCTAGCTTCTCTTTAAACTCTGTTATAGTTCTAGCCTTCACAGCCTCCTCTAGCAAGGAGTTCCACAGGTTGACTATGCACTGTGTGAAGAACTTTCGCGTATTAGTTTTAAACCTGCTACCCATTAATTTCATTTCGTGTCCTCTAGTCCTTATATTATGGGAACTAATGAATAACTTATCTTTATTCACCCTCTCCACACCACTCATGATTTTATAGACCTCTATCATATCCCCCCTCAGTCTCCTCTTTTCCACACTGAAAAGTCCCAGTCGTTTTAGCCTCTCCTCATATGGGACCCGTTCCAAACCCCTGATCATTTTAGTTGCCCTTTCCTGAACCCTTTCCAAGGCCAAAATATCTTTTTTGAGGTGAGGAGACCACATCTGTACTCAGTATTCAAGATGTGGGCGTACCATAGTTTTATACAGGGGCAGTAAGAATGGCTGACACTTGAAATAATCCAAGAGAACGGACCACTCCTCAGTAGTGGGCAAGCACTAGTCTGTGTTCTCCCGCACGCCTGCTTCCCTGGTCAGAACAAAGCTGATCTTGTGTGGCTGGGGCTGGGTTCCATTCCCTCTGTCACTGCTTCCTGTGCACCGTTGCTAAGAGCCCAGCCGTGTGTCACTGACCACCGTTGTTACCTATGCACATCACAGGTGCCCAAGATGTTTGCAGTAAGAGCAGGGAGAGATTTCAAGGCTGGTGGGAGCTTTCGTGATTTTCAAGGCCCCTGTGACCAGAGACACTGGGCAGTCCAAAGACAGCTACGCGTCGCCCAAACTCCAGTGTGGGTCGGGGAATCTGAAGCCAGGACAGCCCACTTTGGGGGCTGACGGAACATTAAGTGCAGCAGTTGAAGGCAGAGTGCACGATCCCCTTTCTCTAGTGATGAGAAGATGCACAATTACCATAGGAAAACTGCCACATTGAGGGGGGAGGGGCCCCCCCAAAAGCTAGCTGAGAGCAAAGTGCTCGAGGATGCAGGGCAGACCAGCAAAGGCAAGGTGGAAGGTGCTGCATTGGCACTGCTGCTGCACCTGGAAGAGGGAAAGCAGGGAGACTGCCCACTGCAGGGGGAAGCAGTGATGGAGGCTCGCCCACTGGAGAGGGACAGAGCCATCGCTCTGCAGCCAGGAGAGCAGGTGGTGGTGGAGGGGGAAGACTCAGCAAAGGGTTTTGCATCCTCACCACTGCCTTTAGGGGGGGATGTTGGGGGAGACAGTCTGCTGCAGGGCATTGCAGCTGCCTGCCTGCAGTCAAAATGGGGTAGAGGCTCTCTGGAAAGAGATGATCTGGTGAAGTGGCTAATCCTCCAGCTTCTGCAAGGGGAGAGGAGGTGCAAAGAGGCAGAGAAAAGATGGGAGGAGGCAGAAATGAAATTTCAGCAATTTCTCCTGGAGCTAGAAACGAGAGCTAGCCAGTTAGCTCTGAGCTCCCAGGCCAGACCCGGAGAAGCACTCCCTTCTCAGGACCATGTAGAGCCATTGCACTCGTGCTGGATACACGCTCAGAGGGCGTATCGGGGCTGAAAGACCTGTGGCCCCTACGTACAAGTCTGTGTCTCTCGCGGCAAGTCCAAGAGACTCAGTGCCGTGACGCAAGCGAGGCCGGGGACTACTCAGAAGTGTGGCGGCAGAGGTTCAGGGAGTACAGATTCCAGGAGGCGGAGGGACCCCAGGAGGAGAGGTTCAGGGAGTACAGAATCCAGGAGGCGGAGGGACCCCAGGAGGCTTTCGCTCACTTACCAGAGCTGTGCCGCAAGTGGATGCAGCCCAAAAGCAAGAGTGCAGCCCGGATTGCTGACATGCTAATCAGAGAGCAGTTCCTGGCCATCCTCCCACACGACGTCCAGGCCTGGGTTAGGCGGAGAAGGCCAGACACCGGAGGGAAGGCTGTGTCCTTGGCAGAGTACTTCCTGGCCATCAGGGAGCACGCTCCATGCACCACACTGGTAAGGCCGCAGGATCGTCCTGTGAGGGAGAAATGAATGGCTGGAAAAGCCGGGGGCTGAGCTTTGGCTCCAGGGACCATAACTGCCCTTCCCGATGAGCTACCAGCCTCATGCCCCATGTGGACACACAGCTCACCACAGCTCTAGCATGGGCCGCGCTGTGGGTGGAGCGGGAGGGTTGGATTACAGGCTCCCCTGCTGTGACAACACAGGGGGCAACCCAGGGCTGCCCCATTTCTTGCTCCATTCTAGTCTGTTCCATGACAGCAAGATCTTTGTCAGCCTCTCTGGCAGGAATCTCTGCAGTGCTTGATAACGAGACCTGCCAGGAGGAGGACAGTTACAGTCCTACCCTAGATTCCTGGCAGATTCCTGTTGGTGGAATACCCCCCCCCACACACACACACACACACACACACACACATTTTGAAATGCAAAACCTCTATCCTACCTGAATGGTCAGGCTTCAGACACTCGAGTGAGGGAAGAGTTGTGGTTCCCACAGCAACAATATTAATATTCCATACTGGTGTGTGCTCAGTTGCTATGGAAACCATAACTCTGAATTTCCTGATTTGAGACTAAATTCCCTATTTTACAGTTGCCTGAACACTATTCCACTCCTTTCTTGCATAGTCCTGTTGCTGCTCCTATTCTAGACCTTGGAGCCTTTGGCCAGTCCTAGGGTACATCTAGACTATGTTCTATTTTTGAAAGAGGCCATGCAAATTCCCATGGAATTCTTCCGAGCTCACTTTTGAAAGAGGATCAAAAGTGAAAGTAGTCTGGGCCCGGTTTTTTTGGGGGGAAAAAACCCTTTTTTGAATGGAAAAAAAAAACCTGTGTAAACGTCATTTTTTAAGGAAGAGTGGGTTTTTTCGAAAAAGGGTTTTTTTTTTCCGAAACCCCCCCCCCCCCATCCAGACTACTTTCACTTTCGAAAGATCCTCTTCTGAAAGTGAGATCAGAAGAAGAAAATAGAATGTAGTCTAGACATAGCCCAAGAATCACAGAAAGGTAGGGAGGGACCTCCGAAAGTGATCTAGGCCCTGCCTGTGGACCCTGTCTTTCTGGGCAGGGTTAAGTGTACCTAGACAGGTGTTTGGGAGTCTAAGGACAAGTTAGACAAAGATGCGGATTCCACAACCTTCCTTGGTAACCTATTCTAGTGCTTAGTGAGAACTTTTTTCCTAATATCCAACCTTCTTCTTCTTTGATGCAAATGACACTGCTTACTTGTCCCTCCTTTGATGGAAATGGAAAACAATTGCATCTTGTGCTCTTTGTAATAACCTTCCACGTATCTGAAGACTTGTATCCTCCCTCAGCCATCTCCAAAGCAAATATGCCCGTTTGTTTCAACTTTTGCTCCAGGATCAGGTTTTCTGAACCTTTTATCGGTTTTATTGCAGCTCTCGGGACTTGTCCAGCTTGTTACTGCTTCCTGCAGGGTGGTGTCCAAACCTGGACACAGGTTTATGATGGAGGTCTGCCCCGTGCTGAGTAAAGCAGAACCATTCCCTCCCACGTCTTGCACACCACATTCCTGTGACCGCAGCCCCAAGTGGCATTTGCCTTGTTCACAACAGCATCCCTGTGTGCTCTCTGTGGCGGCGAGTTGGGGTTCCTCCGCTCCTGCAGCCCCGTAGCAGCAAGAACAGACTCCGCCAGCCAGTAGAATAGAGGGTTTATTGCTTCTCCAGGGTACTGCACAGCACAGACGTGACGTGTCTACAGGAGTCTGGGCCAGGATGCCTCAGCGCCCTTGAGATGGGGTCTCTGGGCCCCTAGATTCCAGCCCCTTCCTTAGTCTCTTTCCTTCATGGTTCCAGCCCAAGACTGCCTCGCTCCCAGACCCTGCCCCCAGCCAGGTGTTCGTCTCTGCCTCCCTCCCTTTGTCTGTCCCCTGGGGAAGGAGCCTTGTTATCAGGTGTCTGGGCTAATACACATGTGGGTGCGTCAGTGGGAATCACACAGCCCAGCGCAGGGGGGGCACCAGGTTACAGAGCAGACAGCCCCCCCCCCGCTACGTCACACCCTCCTATTCCACGTGTCACCCACTGTAACCCGCGGACCCTCTGCAGCACCACGGCAGCCTCCTCAGCTCCTGCCTGTCTTGTTTCTCCTTCCCAGGCGCAGGCCTTTGCCCCTCTCTCTGCTGAGTTTTATGGTGCTGGTGTCAGTGCTCTGCTCCTGTCCTGCTTGCAGCCCCCCCTCCGGCTCGATGGTGCCCCCATCAGTCTGTGCCCGTCCCTGAGAGCCGTTTCTGCTTGTTTTTCAGGGAATGGAGTCTCCCTACACAAACGGAGCCTATGGTGCTCCTTACCCCTCTGCTCCTGGGGCTGCTCCACCGTATGCAAATCTGCCACAGTCACACGCTTACTATTCTTCCGGCCACTCTCGGGCCACCCACCCGGCAGAGCCCGCGAGCATGTTCCGGCCTCCTTCGCCAGCCGCGCACTGGGACTACCCTCCGGCACACGGCCCCTCTCTCAGGAGGCAGGCCCCCGGATACTCTCCACCGCCGGTAAGGAGGCTAGTCCAAGGAAGGAACACACGCTCCTTTGGGAACGTGCTGGGGGCTGGTGTGAGTACCGCCCAGCTCAGCACTGGATCTAGCCTGTCTGTAGCAAAGGCAGGGCAGCCTGCCCTTCCAGCCATTCAGGTCCAAGCCCTAGGTGTGCACTGCTCAGCTGCTGCTCCAGGCTCCCGCATGGAAAATGTTTAGCCTGAGACCTCTCTCTGGCAACGCAGCCCTCAGACTGACTGACTGACACTGTGCTTAGACTGCACTAAACTATATCAATGGCCAACGTCTCAGCCATGCCCACTCTTGCTAGGGATGTTAATTACTATTTAAAATGTTAACGGGTTAATGCTGTGTTTAACAGGTTAACCCTGGAGCAGCGTCCCCTGCCCTCCACACACCAGTCCTGGCCGGGCTGGAGCAGCCGTGTCGTGCTGTGGGTGGGGGCTGCTCTGGCAGGACCAGGCCGCCGGTTAACCAGTAACCATCCCGGTAAGGCTCATGCTTACCAGGTAACCAGTTAACCCTTTACATCCCTAGTAACAGCTCCCGTGACCTAGGACTCAGAGTTAACAGCCAAGGTAGCTGGTCTGACTTAACAGGAGCGTGTGTTTGGAGCGGAGAAGCACGTCAATGTGTTTGCAGTGGCGGAGGGAACATGACTGAAGGTCTTACCCTCATTCCCTTCTTCCTGCAGACCCCAGGTATGCCTGTCCCACACTATCCATATGGAGGAGACACCAGCCCTGGCCTTCCACAGCAGGGGCTACCACCACAACCACGAGTCCAGGATGAATCGTGGCCTTCCTACGGGATACAGCCTCGTTACACGTGGCCTGCGGCTTCAGCACCCCAAGGAGGTCCATATGCTTCAGAGCCATCTCCATCCTGGCCTGGCAACGGTGCACCCTCGCCGCCTCCTCCAGCTCCCGACACAAAGGTAGAGAGAGAATGCTTTCAGGGGCTTGGGGCACCTGCTTTGCTTGTCTTCACTCAGCCATATGGCTCCCTGCTCCTCAGGGCCAAAAGCCCCCTTCTCAGAAGCTAAGCGAGCGGCTCTTCCCATCCTGCCAGCTCCCACTGGCCCAGGCAAGGCGAGACCTTGCTTGGAAATCATCCAGTACTGTTTGGTATTGACGGACTGCTCAGACTGCTGTACAGTGCTAAGCAGTTGTAGGGCAAATCTGTCAGGATGAGCTCAGACTCCAGGTCTGCGGTCAGACCACTAGACTACACTGCTTCCCTGAAAGCCACAGGTACTTTTCATCACTGTGAAGTGATTCTACCTCTCTCCCCCACGCGACAGTAATGGGTTCATACCACACAGAAACAACCTAATGACCGCTAGGAATTCTCATCATTGTCTGTTAGACTCAATCCCTGGGGTATCCAGACAGACCATCCAGTTATACTTAATGCGAAAACCAAAGGGGGCGGAATTGGAGGGAAATCCCGTCTCATGCTCCAGATCTTACAACAGCCTCTCGTTAGTAGGGATTAGGGTGAAACCTTATGAGGGGCATCCCAGAGGTTCCGGCTGCAGGGTTTCTTGTATCTTCCTCTGAAGCATCCGGGGCTGGTCACTGGGAGCCAGGAGACTGGCCTAGCAGGGCCTGTCCCGATGCAGACTGGCAATTAGATCAGGGCATGTCCTCCTCCTAGGGCCCAGGAATCCTTTACTGGAGATTTTGCTAAGAATTAAGTGTTGTGGGAATAAGAGATTCTGTTGTGGGAATAAGAGATTCTGTTCCTCCCTTGTCTGACCCCTGAAGGCCTGGTCCGTACCAGGAGATCAGCTGTGTGGACACAGTACTTGCTAGCAAGGTTCTAAAGTGGATGTTTTGGATTAGCACAGACAGGAATGGGTAATTTGGGAATAGTTATGAAATTGCGCAATCCCCTCGCTGGAGTGACAGAGCCTCTGTCATGACCCCCTCAAATACAGCCACGCTTCCCAGAGGAATGGTGCTAGAACGCTGCCAGCAGATACCATTGTTAACATCACTGCAGCAAGCACGACCCTGACCCCCCCGTGGCAGTTTCAGAGCGGTCACGGCCATTCTGCCGACGCAGTGGGGAGAGCCAGATGTGGTTCCTCTCACTCGTTGGTTCTTAAATAAGTCAAAGTCCTGAGCACCGACTGCCTTTGAGCATTCCTTTTTGGGCCTGTCTTGGGGGAGCAAAGCTTATCTCAAAGTGATGCGAGTCTCTCACTGTTAGGTCACGGGATATTATGACTTCAGGGTGGTTGACTGTCTCAAAGTGCAGGCCTCATCCTCCGTAACTCATCCATTGCCTGAACCCTTTGTGCACTGCCATCCTGGACATGCACACCTTCCAAATGAGCAAGGGGGCAAAGCAGCCCTGCTGCTCAGAGACCTGCCGGCAGCCCTCCCTCTTTGAGGCAGGATGTGGGATAGGGAAACGGGTGTTGAAGGAGACACATGTAACACCCTCTGCTTGTTTCTGATTTAGGATCCTTCCTATGACCAGCCGGACCACGGAGCAAATCACCCCCACTACTTTCCAGAAGTCAATCACCAGCCAGCGGAGACTATGAATGATCACAAGCCAGCTCAATTCAACACCAAACCATCCCCTTTGACTTCCAAAGTGCAGTATAGCGCGCAGCCCCAAATGTATGATAACGTACCTAGGAAACCTTCTGTGAACCAGGATGCAGGTTTTAAACCCAGTGACCAGCCTTTGCCAGACTCCCTGGGAAGACAGCCCGGGATTCAAAGAGTTATGCAAGTTATGGAGGAAGTGGAGCAGTTGGAACAAGAGGTGGACGAATTTGTAGGAAAAAAGACAGACAAAGCATACCGGCTCCTGGAGGAAATGCTGACCAAGGAGCTGCTGAAACTGGATTCTATAGAGACTCGTGGCCAGGACAGTGTCCGACAGGTTAGGAAGGAGGCTGTTCATCGAATCCAGGCCATCCTGGAAAAACTGGAAAGAAAGGGATTGTGAAAGACAGATGTAACAACTCAAGGCCTGCTGTGGACATCCCAAAGAGCTCTGGTTTGGCTTCATTCTCAGTCTGTTTCTAACTCCTGTTGACCACAAAAAGCAATAAATCCTTTAATTTTTTTTTTAAACCCAACAACAAATGATAAATTGGCTGTGGCCGAATGAAGGGGGATTGAAACATCAGTCCTGAAATTTCAGTTTGTTGTTCCAGGCCAACAAATGTACAGATAACTCCAGAATTCTGACCTTGCCAAACAAAGTGCTTTTGCCTCTGTGGGTGTCTGCACGCTTTTCATCAGCAGGAGAGAAAAACGTATGGAACAGACTTTACTGTACTAAGCCAAATGTGTGTCTGTGTAGATGCTATCTGCTGCCCCTGGCTTCTTAAACAGCTGGAAAACTTGTCAAGTTGTGTAAGTTACAAGGCATTGCAATGCACAGCAAATACAACAAGACTTCAGGCTCTTGGACCATTATTCTTGTGTAGTATTTACAGCTTCATCACTCTAGTCATTGAGATTGGTGTGTATTTGTTCTGTGTCTTTATGGTGCACTGTCGTACTGTCTTGAAGTGCTGGTGGAAGAGACCATGTTAGCAGCCAGTCCATGTGGCAACTTCACACTGTTTTCTTCTATATAGGGAAGAACTATTCTGTGACGTTTTATGTCGGGGAGAAGTAATAAGGAACACAATTGGGAGCTTTTTGAATTCTGTCTGTGAAAGGAGAGATGGCACAGCGTGATCCTAGAAATGGTTTTTCAGGGCAAATCGGGGTAAAAATCCACTTTTTAATTGTAATGTCCTTTCACGTAATGCAGTTTTGTATTGCGCTATAATCTGCATAACTGACGGTTCTGTACAATGCACTGTGGAGGGGAGAGGTAAAAAGCCTGCCCTTACCTGTGGGGTTCCCACATCTGAAATGAAGTAGTGATTACTGTGTATGATAAGAGATAATAAACTCTGGCAAGTTTTAAAAATGAGTTTGTGCCAATGCAATGTTTGAAGTGACTTTCTTTAAAGTTTGTGTGAAACCATAAACGGAACCTGTTGTAACCAAAGCACCATCGCTGGAATCCTGTCCTGGTAGCAGATCCTCCAAAGACAGGGCAGCAAAGGGCGAGGAAATGGTGCCATTCATGATGCTGAGAGGAGGTTGGTGCTGTTTTCGAGAGGGCTTGAAGCAGACTAGTCCTGAGAATCCTCCAGCCTTTTGCTCCTGAACAAGGGACACAATTTCCTGGAGCCCCCCAGCCCGGCGTTCGGGACGCTCCCGGACAGTGCAGTGGAAGATGTATGTCTGCACATCTTGCATCCTTAGCACACCTGAGTTCTAGGGATGGTACTGACCTCTCCGGTCATTTGGATCCATCCTCCTAATCATGCATGTGGTTGGCAATCTAGGAAATGTCCTCTCGGCTAATGCAGAAGAGCAGAGCGCTCAGTCTGGGCCAGTAATTGTTTGGGAATGGGGGATGGTGTTGAACAGCAATCCCTGCCTTGAGCAGGCAAAACCCAGTCAGAACTAGCTAACGCTCTTTGGGCCATTGAGCTGAATCCGATTCCAAAGAGCAGAAGCGACGCTCTAGCGCAGTGTTTCTCAACCAGGGGGACGAGCACCCTGAGGGGCACTCGAGAGACGTCTGGGGGGGGTCCGTCCACACCACTGAAATTTGGAGAAAACTGAATGTTTGTTTTAAGTTTTACAGCGCTTTATTGTTTTTGTACTTTTTACACCCAAAAATGTCATCGCCCGCCTGGCTACAATAAAGTTGTTTAAACAAATGTGTTGCAATTGCAGAAAAAAGTGTGTCTGAAAACTGTGGGGGCTGGGGGTACTTATAAGTTGTGGTGGGTTTGTTTGTTTGTTTGTTTGTTTGTTTGTGAAAAAAGGGTACTTTATATAAAAAAAAAAAAAAAAAAAAGGTTGAGAAACACTGCTCTAGTGTACCAGGATATTGTCAATGGCCTCCAGGTCTATGCTATAAGGGGGGAGAGCCAGTTCCAAGGAGTGACTGGCTGCAGGAAATAACGGTACAACACTAATGAATGCTGCTTTCTTTAGCTCTGCTTAAACAATAGTGGATGCTACTAGTGCTTCTGAGAATGAATGTTATCCTAGCATTTGCCTGCCTGCTTCATGGCAGAATGTTTCTTTATATAATGTGTGAGGAGTTTGCCAAGTAACTACAGTTGCTGTCACAGTTACAGTTCGTTTACCTGGAGGAACAGAGTGAGAAACGCCTGTTGGTTCTGGGCATTCATGTGCCTTTAATTTAGTGCACTGAAGTACCTTGGTGCTAGGAATGTTAACTCTTTAGTGCAGTTGCTATTGAGTTCTAGCTGTGTCTCTGTAATGTGTTTAAAATTTTCCCGGAAATTACTGCTTCAGGGTCATAGAAGGAGTCTAAGATTTAGCAGAAACTTTGTTTTTGAAGGGGAACATGAGTATCGGTACAAAAATCCCAGGAAGGAAAAGGCTCCTTGGCAAAAATGAAGTCAGACAAAAATTGCACCTGAAAAATACTCCATTTGCTGTAACAAAGTTAAGCTGACTGAACTGGAATCCCCTAGAGCTTTTATGTTCTCCCTTTTTAAAGTTAGTACTGTTTGCTCTTCTTCAATCTTCTGCGATGTCATCTGTCCTCCTCATGTTCTCAAAGATAACCACTAACGCTAACTTTTTGTTCCCTCTGCCAAAAGGCTTTCAAAGCTCTCATCCATAAGCTAATTCAACACTAATTGTACTAACCACTAAAAGAAATGAAGAGTTAAGGCAGAGCTCAAAACCGTTGTGACTGAGGATTTAAGAAGGCAGCATTGCACTTCTTAGGTCTGAGATTTGTCCGTGCCTCTTGCACCATCTGACCTAATTAACTGTGTTCCCTGAGCACCTAACCCTCTATGCTGCTGTGCAACACTGTTTTGTTGGTAGTGAACCCCTCCCAGTCCTGTGTGAACTCCCCCCGACTACCTTCTTAAAAGCGCTATGCATGCCTACGGAAGCATCCCCTAATAATGACTTTCAAAATAAAAATCCCCACTGGACATAGGGGTACCTGCTTCATTGAGTGATGCATCTTAGACTAACCATGAGTGGATGTTTCAGAGGGGGAGCCATGTGAATCTGTTTCAGCAAAAACAAGGCGTTGTGGCACCTTACAGACTAACAAATATGGGCATCTGGGTTCCAGCCCACAAAAGCTGATGACCAAATAAATATTCGTCTCTCAGGTGTCACAAGACTCCTCGACGCGTGGCATTGATTACTTAATCTGCACAGGTGTCCTATGTGAGGACAGTGAATATTAATTATTTAAGCTGGCGGAGAGAGATGAACCACAATCTGAATAGAGCCCAAAGAATCCCGAACTGTTCCCTTTGCATGTGGTGTTCAGTTGTTTTTTCAATTGGGGAAAATATATGAGTCTCCTAGTTCCTCAGGTGCAAAGCCCTCGTGAAGAGAAGCCGGGCTTTCAGACATTCTGGCTTATGACTATCTAGGAAACACAAGTGGCCATTCAGTCACTTCGTGCTAATGACCACGATGAAACGGCTTCTCAAAGTGATGACATCATACTGATTGCAACATGGAACAGGACACTAATCTTGTCAGTCAGGAACTGTCTATCCAAGAGCCTGGGGACGTCTCGGGCTATGTCTTCACCAGAGGGAAAATCGACCCTGTCGTGATCGATCTTCCGGAGTTCAATTTAGCGGGTCTAACAAAGACCCACTAAATTTAACTCAGAGGACACCCTCAGCGGCAGCTAGTAGTCCTGCTCCTGTGAGGAGTAAAGGAAGCTGATGGAAGTATTTGCTCCTGTTGGCCTCCCGCTGTGGGGACGGTGGGGAAATGTGAATTAAGGTACATTGGACCCCAGCTACGTAATTAATGTAGCTGGAGTTGCGTATCTTAATTTCACCTTCCCCTTTAGTGTAGAGCTGGCCTATGTCTCCAGCGTCCCTGTGCTGCCAAACAGCTCACTTTATGAACCGTGCCTGAAAGCGATGTGATAGAGAATGGCTAGCCATAGCTGGAGGGGAGAACACGTCTCTTTCTTCAGAATGATTTGAACAGGGAGATGTGGCACCCAGAACTCAAGTTCAGCCCTAATCAGAGCAGAACAGAAGAATGACTTCTTGTGCCTTGCTCACAACACTCCTGTTAATACATCCCAGAATGGTTTGGGGTTTTTTTTTGCCAGTGCCACACTGTTGACTCATTATTTAGCTTGTGGTCCACTATGACCCCTGGATCCATTTCTGCAGTGCTTCTTCCTACTGTCACTTCCCATTCTGTATGTGTGAAACTGACGGTTCCTTTCAAAGTGGAGCACTTTGCATTTGCCCCTATTGAACTTCATCCCATTGACCTATTTCACTTGGTGTGCAACTGTGAGTCACCACTGAACAGGGACCAGTCAGCTTTAAGTGAAGACTTCTCATAACCCATCCCAAAGGATCATAGGCCAACCCTAGACTGACTACCTCAACCTCTAACAGGTGCATAGCCATGCGTTAGAATCCGCAGTGCTCTATGGACTGGGTCAAAGGTTTTCACTACTGCTGCCACGGAGCAAGAATGACATCAGTGTGCGCACTGAGGGAACAGTCCAAGAATGTGCATGGTATTTGGAAGCCAAAGGAAGTCAGGAGGAGATAGGGCTTTAAAAAACCCCTATAAAGCTGAACCTCCAACAAAACTGAGGGGGCATGTGGTCTGCAACTCTTTTGGGTGTGACTGTGGCTGAATAGATACCGACTACCTTTCAGAAGATGCTGCCTTCTCGCTAGGGATTCGTAGCCCCCTGCATGTGACTTTTACAAATCCCGAGGGAGGGAAAGGAGTGAAGTAGTCACACTGAAACGCAGGGAAGGGGCATTAAAATGCCCTGTTTAAAAAGAGGGCTGAAATGCCAGTTTATCCTTTCAGCAAGTGGAAAGGCATTCTTGGTAGATTACACCCCTAGCCAAACAGCAGCATGCTCTTCTCCATCAGACAGCTGGCAGCTTTCATTTGTTGTAGTGGATGATGGACAACTGGGAGCTGTGATGCAGATTAAGGGGGCACACCCTTCTGTTTTCTCCCCTGTAGAAAATCCCAATTGCTGTAATGACATTCTGACTTCCTACTGCAGCCTCTAGCCTCCATCAGCTCTCACACACAAAGTGGGGTCAGCACTTGGATGTGAGACTGAAAGGAATACACAAACGTGGCAATGGTGGGACAGAAGAGGTGGGGTTTGGTATTGAATTAGAAGCCCACAGGAAAAAGGGGTGCTGTGCTATTGGAAGGGTAGCTGTCTCCCTTTCAGACATCGTGTAAAACTGTGATCCTGCCATAGCATTTTGAAAAAAGAATTAACCCCAGGGTCCTAGCTGTACTCTAGTAATTACATTCTCCTGTCTTAAATTCCTTGCCAATTCCTCAGGACTGTGTTCTTCACTTCTAGCCTCAAGCAATGCAAGTGCACTGTGGTGTGTTGCACCACCTAGATGAGATATGTGAGCTCTGTGCATGTGTTGGTAAGACACTTCATGAGCCTTCTAAATGAAAGACAATATGGAAATCAAATACTGGAATACTCTAGAGTACTGCTATTAAACTGGAGCCCCTGAGGCCAGAATGGGTTAATAATCTGCATGAATTTCTACAGTGATGGTGCCTTTGTCACCCCTCAAACAACCTTGTCTCAAAGCAGAAGCACAAGAAAACAAACCACTTCCTGTCTCACTAATCTATTAGAGTTCTTTGAAGGGGTTAACAAACATGCAGACAAGGGGGATCCAGTAGATATAGTATACTTAGATTTTCAGAAAGCCTTTGACAAGGTCCCTCACCAAAGGCTCTTGTGTAAATTACATTGCCATGGGATAAGAGGGAAGGTCCTTTCTTGGATTGAGAACTGGTTAAAAGACAGGAAACAAAGGGTAGGAATAAATGGTAAATTTTCAGAATGGAGAGGGGTAACTAGTGGTGTTCCCCAAGGGTCAGTCCTAGGACCAATCCTGTTCAACTTATTCATAAATGATCTGGAGAAAGGGGTAAGCAGTGAGGTGGTAAAGTGCGGATGATACCAAACTGTTTAGGATAGTCAAGACAGAAGCAGACTGTGAGGGACTCCAAGAAGATCTCACCAAACTGAGTGATTGGGCAACAAAATGGCAAATGAAATGTAATGTGGATAAGTGTAAAGTAATGCACATCGGGAAAAATAACCCCAACTATACGTACAGTATGATGGGGGCTAATTTGGCTACGACAAATGAGGAAAGAGATCTTGGAGTTATCGTGGACAGTTCTCTGAAAACTTCCACGCAGCGTGCAGCGGCGGTCAAAAAGGCAAATAGGATGCTAGGAATTATTAAGAAAGGGATAGAAAATAAGACCCAGAATATCTTACTGCCCCTGTATAAAACTATGGTACACCCACATCTTGAATACTGTGTACAGATGTGGTCTCCTCACCTGAAAAAAGATATTTTGGCCTTGGAAAGGGTTCAGAAAAGGGCAACTAAAATGATTAGGGGTTTGGAATGGGTCCCATATGAGGAGAGGTTAAAGCGACTGGGAGTTTTCAGTTTAGAAAAGAGGAGACTGAGGGGGGATATGATAGAGGTATATAAAATCATGAGTGATGTGGAGAGGGCCGATAAAGAAAAGTTATTTATTAGTTCCCTAAATAGAAGAACTAGAGGACACCAAATGAAATTAATGGGTAGCAGGTTTAAAACTAATAAAAGAAAGTTCTTCTTCACACAGCGTGTAGTCAGCCTGTGGAACTCCTTGCCAGAGGAGGCTGTGAAGGCTAGGACTATAACAGAATTTAAAGAGAAGCTAGATAATTTCATGGAGGTTAGGTCCATAAAAGGCTATTAGCCAGGGGATAAAATGGTGTCCTTGGCCTCTGTTTGTCAGAGGCTGGAGAGGGATGGCAGGAGACAAATCGCTTGATCATTGTCTTCGCTCCACCCTCTCTGGGGCACCTGGTGCTGGCCACTGTTGGCAGACAGGCTGCTGGGCTAGATGGACCTTTGGTCTGACCCAGTACAGCCATTCTTATGTTCTTATGTTCTCAACAAAACCAAACCCTTCTAATTTACTTTGTTTCAAAAAGCACCATCTCTTTAGAAATGCACACAACCCTGTTCATGCTAAGGGGCTGGGTGTGCTAATAAGCCACAAGGCACACAAGAGACTTTGGCAAACAAATGTGAAAGATACAGCATACGGCTCCGATGGGAGAGTACTCTCTGGAGTGCTCATTTGCTTTGGGAGTGGCAGCCTCACACGCAGGTTGTATGAACACAAAGCATCCATGCCATGAGCAAAGTGACTTGCTGAAACCCTGAAATGGAGATTTCCAGTGATCTAAATTGCTTTGGCTTCAAAAGCTTGGAATGACCCCTTTTGAATTAATTCATGCCACCTGCTGTACATACCCACTACAGCCCTGTGTAGGTACACACCCCCAGACTGGGACTGGACGAGGTGTTACCATCTCCTGGCAAGGTCGTGTGGGAGAACCTTACACTGCACTATGCAGGACTCTAACTAGCCCAAGCAAATTTCAAAAGCAGCATGCTATAAAGCCAGTCTGCCTACAGTATGTCTCAGGGAGTGCCTAAACCTGGCCCACTGATCTAGACAATACAGTGCATAAGGCAACATTCATGTATGGCCCTCTGTATAGCAGCTGGTAGGCAGTGAATGGCTTCTCTTTTCTCCTGTTGTTATTGTGAGTGAATACAGAGAAGGGAGCCGGAGACAGAGGACCCAGCACCAAACCAGAAAGAGCACAGTGCTCCCCTCCACCCCAAAGAGATTGATGGAATGAGAAATACAATCAGCTGAGCAAGCCAGCACATTCAGCAGCTGGCAGTCCTGTGATGCCAGAAGGATTAACTGTTCGGCTCAACTGCAACAGCCCAGAGCCACATTTGATAACAACTTGGCAGCTTCCAAGACAAAACTGTTGTTTTCCTTTGCATTGTGTCCCAGCTGGGTTGATTAACCACAGCCGTGCGAGAGTCTTGACTGGAGTATGTGATCTACATGCTTACAGCCAGGCAATGTGCAAACCACCTTTTTGTGTTCTCAGACTGGCCGGCTAATGGGGTATGTGTGGTGGAAGACAGACAAAATACACTTCATGCAGAAAGAAACCACGTTTGAATGTTATGACGATTATCTCTTAGCTAAGAATTTCCATTTAGTAAAAGTGTGTTTTGTTCCTATGTACTAGCCATAGAAGTTCAACCATTAGCATTTATATCTTACAAAGTATTTTCACCCTAGGGCAGCTTCACTGTATGTGAAAATGAAAATGTACAAGGTCTCCCACCCCAAACCCAACAAAGTCTGTTTTCCTCCAAAACTGTGTTTAAACAATAGAATTGCTGAGATATAAGTTTCATGCCAGCTGCTGTAAAACAGATCAGCTTGGAAATACATAATGACACGTTTATAATGTTTTTCCATACACACACCAGAAATTCTTCAATGTGTATTTTCCCCCAGTCTGAGAGGGGGGTAGGCCAATGGTTGGAGAAGTAGTTATTTATGTATGAGCTGTCCCTTAGATTCTATCTTGTATTTTGAATGTCGGGGATGGGTGCACAAAGCATAAAAAGAGCATTTAAAAGATGTGTATAAATAGGAATAAATTAAATCCCTGTTTTATCTAATCAAGTCAAGGCATTCCTAGCGTGTAGGATACACCATCCACCCTGACACCAGGTGCACGAACGTTCACTGTCCAAGCCAGCCGTGCTGTGAGCTCACTCGCGTGTGCACGTCCCCCCTTGTGTCTCTGCCGGGTGTGTGTAAGCAAGAGTGACACTGACGTGAAAGCCGGGGCGCTGCCCCCCGCCTCGCGCCTTCCCGGGCCCGTCTCCAGCAGCGCTGGGAACAGCAGCCTGCAGCTCATTAGACAGCGGAGCAGCTCCTGTGCGCCCCTCTCCTAGCTCCCGTCTCCCCCTCGCCGCCCCCCTCGCGGGCCCGCCCCCCCTTCGGGAGCCCCCCTCGCCGCCCCCCTCGCGGGCCCGCCCCCCCTTCGGGAGCCCCCCTCGCCGCTCCCCTTGCGGGCCCGCCCCCCCTTCGGGAGCCCCCCTCGCGGGCCCGCCCCCCCTTCGGGAGCCCCCTCGCCGCCCCCCTCGCGGGCCCGCCCCCCCTTCGGGAGCCCCCCTCGCCGCCCCCCTCGCGGGCCCGCCCCCCCTTCGGGAGCCCCCCTCGCCGCTCCCCTTGCGGGCCCGCCCCCCCTTCGGGAGCCCCCCTCGCGGGCCCGCCCCCCCTTCGGGAGCCCCCCTCGCCGCCCCCCTCGCGGGCCCGCCCCCCCTTCGGGAGCCCCCCTCGCCGTCCCCCTCGCGGGCCCGCCCCCCCTTCGGGAGCCCCCCTCGCCGCCCCCCTTGAGGCCCGGCCCAGGCCGAGGAGGAGCCGGGCCGGGCCCCGCCCCAGTGGGCGGGCTCAGGACGCGCCGCAGCGCCGGGGCTTTGGGCCCGCAGCGCCCGCGAGCAGAGCGGCCGGGTCAGTGCTGGGGGGGAGAGATTGGGGGGCGGGCCCTGCAGGAGGTGAGGGCGAGGCAGGGCTGGGGGGGGCCTGCAGGAGGTGAGGCGGAGGCAGGGCTGGGGGGGGCCTGCAGGAGGTGAGGGGGAGGCAGGGCTGGGGGGGGCCTGCAGGAGGTGAGGGGGAGGCAGGGCTGGGGGGGGCCCTGCAGGAGGTGAGGGGGGGGCAGGGCTGGGGGGGGCCTGCAGGAGGGGGGGGGGAGGCAGGGCTGGGGGGGGCCCTGCAGGAGGTGAGGGGGGGGCAGGGCTGGGGGGGGCCTGCAGGAGGGGGGGGGAGCAGGGCTGGGGGGGGCCTGCAGGAGGGGGGGGGGAGCAGGCCTGGGGGGGGGCCCTGCAGGAGGTGAGGGGGAGGCAGGGCTGGGGGGGGCCCTGCAGGAGGGGGGGGGGCAGGGCTGGGGGGGGCCCTGCAGGAGGGGGGGGGGGAGCAGGGCTGGGGGGGGCCTGCAGGAGGGGGGGGGGCAGGGCTGAGGGGGGGCCCTGCAGGAGGTGAGGGGGAGGCAGGGCTGGGGGGGGCCCTGCAGGAGGTGAGGGGGGGGCAGGGCTGGGGGGCCCTGCAGGAGGTGGGGGGGGAGCAGGGCTGGGGGGGCCTGCAGGAGGTGGGGGGGGAGCAGGGCTGGGGGGGGCCCTGCAGGAGGTGAGGGGGGGGCAGGGCTGGGGGGGGGCCCTGCAGGAGGTGAGGGGGGGGCAGGGCTGGGGGGGCCCTGCAGGAGGTGGGGGGGGAGCAGGGGTGGGGGGGGCCCTGCAGGAGGTGAGGGGGGGCCCTGCAGGAGGTGAGGGGGGGCAGGGCTTGGGGGGCCCTGCAGGAGGTGGGGGGGGAGCAGGGCTGGGGGGGGCCTGCAGGAGGTGGGGGGGGGAGCAGGGCTGGGGGGGGGGCCCTGCAGGAGGTGGGGGGGGGAGCAGGGCTGAGGGGGGCCCTGCAGGAGGTGAGGGGGGGCAGGGCTGGGGGGGGGCCCTGCAGGAGGTGAGGGGGGGGCAGGGCTGGGGGGGCCCTGCAGGAGGTGAGGGGGGGGCAGGGCTTGGGGGGCCCTGCAGGAGGTGGGGGGGGCAGGGCTGGGGGCCCTGCAGGAGGTGAGGGGGGGGCAGGGCTGGGTGGGATGGAGGGGGACAAGGCCTGGGAGGGGCAGGGGAATGGGGGGTTGAAGAGGGGCAGCAGGGCTTGGAGGGGGATGGGGGGCAGTGCCCTGGGGGGGAGCGATGGAGGGAGCAGGGCCGGGGGAAGGGAGGGGGCTGGCGGGTGCATATTGATGGGGTCATCAGAGAGCGATGGAAAGAAGGGGGCAGCAGTAGCCCACCTTGGGGTGCTGATGGGGGCAGCCGTTGCCCAGGTGACTGAGGGGCTTCCTGGGCGCTGGGTGCCAGCTCTTCGTTTCTGTCGGGGTTTGCTTTGTGCACCCCCTCCCCACGTCCACATCTGCACCCGAGTGGGACGGGAGCAGGGAGCTTTCCCATGGCCCCTTGGCTCTGCTGGGCACTGGTGGGGCTGTTGAAATTAGGGGCTGGTTTACATGGGACTTGTGGCCTGTTGTTAGAGGTAGGGGGAGTGATCTGGCTGCCTTAGCCCCTGGCGAGTTTTCCCGGTGGGCCTTGCACACGTGGGCAAGGTCTAACCGATCTTTGGGGCCGGGGGGAACACTCGCTGGGGTCACATAGGCAGAGGCTTGGCGGGGAGGGGGACTGTGCCTTCCTCTGCAGCGTGGGGCCTGGGTTCTTGCTGGTTTGAACAACAGTCAATAGTGGGTTCTCTTTAACCCAAAGTCTGCAAGTCAGGATTGAAGGGCCTCGGTAGCTCAGCCGGAGATTAGGGGCCTACTGCAGGAGTGGGGGTGAGGCCTGCAATGTGTGGGAGAGCCGATGATCATGAATGGCTCCTTCCTGCCTTAAGGTCTAGGAGAACATCCTATATCTAATGGGGTGCCGTGACATTGCAGCTCCCACTTAACCATCACTTGTTCATGGGGCTGTCGTGAATAGCTTCTTAGAATGTATAAGGGAGATCATTTCTGCCTGTGTAAATCCCATGTTGCTGCTTATGCTCACTGCTCCTCTGTGGGTCTCGGTATCATGTCCGTTTCACTTCACTGCAATAGGGAGTGGAGCTTTCCAAATTGCAGGGGAAAGTGCATGTTTCCACTGGCGCCTTTTTCAGAAGGGTTGGTTTGGTTAAAATTTCAACAGGATGGCAGATTTGAGAGGGCATCTTAAAAATCGCTGTGGCTTTTCATTAGCTATTTGTTCAGACTTTTTGCCACTGCAGGAGAGGGCTACAAACTGAGTAGTCAACTTCACCTGCATTTAGAGTCCGTCAGGAGCACAGTGTCACATGGCAGAGGCATGCATTTTTGGTTAAAGAAAAAAGTTTCTGTTGAATTGTTTATATCTGATATAAAAACGGAGACAGTCGGAGTATTTGTAAAAGTGTTGATTGGTGACCTGTTGCTCTGATGCTGAAGGTGAATTTATACAAGAGGGAACCCAGTTATAAGACTGGGGCCTGTATTTTGATCCAAACTCAACCTCATAATGTCTTTTCCAATTACATGAACTAGACCAGAGATTATTTTCTGTGATAAGGAAAGAGAGTTTTGAAGCACAGGGCTTAGAGTCCAGAGACCTGGATCCTATTCCCAATTGTCACCTCTGTTTCCAAATCTTTGAAATGTGGTTAGGGGTTACTAACTAGCTTGGTGCTGCAAGAACAAGCTGTTTGTAGATTATAGAAACATACAGGGAATACCCTTCATCTTTTTTTTACTTCCAAGTAAATAAGAACAATTCTGGGTACAGTCATTTGTTTTAGGTCTCTTTCTGATCACTATCCTTCTGTTTCCTGAGCTGCAGTGTTACAAAATTTTCCTGACTAATTTCTTTCTACTTCAGTTACCACTTTTGTAGTCATGCTTTTTGTGACGTCACGAGAGGCGTCTGTGTGTTTGGAAGTGCAAGTAGGGTAAAACTGGGAAAGACTGGTGGATTTTCAGGTATGTAAGACTTCTGCTGTAGCAGCAGACAAGTTTTCCCCTTTGGATTTTGCATGCTGTCAAGTTCTGCAATGTTTGGTGGAGAAAAACACACCAACTTTCTAAAGTACAGGTATCAGAAATCAAGGATGTGTGAGCACAGCTGAACTGGCACAACATGTTCTAAAGCATTAAATCCAGCTCCTTGTAAAATATCTTTCTCTGGGTATGACTCTTGAGCCTTGTTCTAGGTATGCTGCCTGATGGGTTTTCTTTAGTCTCTTGATTGCATTTGCTGCTTTCTATCAGGTTTATTGTTTCTGCAGGTATTTTATTGCCAAGCCCCTGTGGAAGCCTCATCTTTCAGACTTTCTGTGGTGGATTTGATTGAGCCAAAATTGTATCTGACTTATCTGGTCTGGGCCTTGTCATCTCTGTCAGACGGATACATTTTGGATTAAGACAATAATAAGCTTGTAACAAGTAAGTTCTCGGCCGCTGGCAGTCCCTCATTTGTAGCAGTTTACCATTCAGTCTGCTTTATTTTCACAGAAATAGCAGTTCTTGGAACAGCCACACTTCTGTGTGTTTCTAGTCCCAATGTTAGTAAATAACATTGTAAAAATAAGGAGGACGACACTGGATTTTTCTCTTTATTGTATCTGCCTTTGTTCATTTAGGGGGCACAATGTCGTCTGTGGGACAACAACAGGCAGAACCGCCTCCGGCGTCCAACTCATCCAGTACCTGTGAAGTAGTGGAGGCAGATAGTACAAATAAGTACGAGGCAGTCGCGCCGCACTGGTTTTACAGCAAGGTAATCGACTCTAGAGAGAGATGGATCCCTTTCAGTCGGCAAGACTCAGAGAAGTTAGAAGAGGCCCACAACTCAAGTAAGTGGAAAATGCCTTTTTGTCAGAAACGTCTTCCGGGCCAAATGGGTAGCAGGTTTAAAACTAATAAAAGAAAGTTCTTCTTCACACAGCGTGTAGTCAACCTGTGGAACTCCTTGCCTGAGGAGGCTGTGACGGCTAGGACTATAACAGAGTTTAAAGAAAAGCTAGATAATTTCATGGAGGTTAGGTCCATAAAAGACTATTAGCCAGGGGATAAAATGGTGTCCTTGGCCTCTGTTTGTCAGAGGCTGGAGAGGGATGGCAGGAGACAAATCGCTTGATCATTGTCTTCGCTCCACCCTCTCTGGGGCACCTGGTGCTGGCCACTGTCGGCAGACAGGCTGCTGGGCTAGATGGACCTTTGGTCTGACCCAGTACAGCCATTCTTATGTTCTTATGAGATACAAAGTGGTTGCAAAGGGAGCTGGCAGGATCCCCACATCTCTAGACGAGCGCAGTAGCAAAGATGGCTTTGAACTATCCTCCCCTAGAGTCAGGAGTGGCCCGAAGCGGGCTGTGGCAGCTGGTGCCCCTGCATGCACGGCCGTCAATGGGGTGATGTCATCATCGGGTGCCCCGTGACGTCATCATCGGGCACCGTTGAAGGCAGCGCCCTAGGCGACGGCCGAGTCGGCCTATAGCCACGGACCACCCCTGCCCAGAGTAGGTGACCAGAGAAGAGCGGTGACTAGAGAGGGTCCAGAGAAGAGCAACAAGAATGATTAAAGGTCTAGAGAACATGACCTATGAAGAATTGGGTTTGTTTAGTTTAGAAAAGAGAAGATTGAGGGGGGACATGCTAGCAGTTTTCAGGTATCTAAAAGGGTGTCATAAGGAGGAGGGAGAGAACTTGTTCTCGTTGGCCTCTGAGGATAGAACGAGAAGCAATGGGCTTAAACTGCAGCAAGGGAGGTTTAGGTTGGACATTAGGAAAAAGTTCCTAACTGTCAGGGTGGTCAAACACTGGAATAAATTGCACAGGGAGGTTGTGGAATCTCCATTCCTGGAGATATTTAAGAGCAGGTTAGATAAATGTCTATCAGGGATGGTCGAGACAGTACTGGGTCCCGCCATGAGGGCAGGGGACTGGCCTCGATGAGCTCTCGAGGGCCCTTCCAGTCCTCGTGTTCTGTGATTCTGTGACCTCCTGGGGCTGGTCTAGCTCCAAGATCTCTAATTCTCTAGTTTAAATAACTCTCCGTTTGAAATGTAGTAATGCATCTCACCCTACAAGCCACCAAGAGCAGGTGAATCATGGGGTTTGCAAGACGGGGAAATCTGCTGCAAGAGCATTGAGTCGGCCGAGGGTTTGAGATGCATTGTGTGAATGATACCGTGGGGCTAGAAGCTGCCGCTGAGGGAAGTGTTCAGACATCTCGTGCACTTTCGGCTACCCTCTCTGTGTCTTCCCTCTCTGAAATTGTATGCTTGTCTTTGGAAACATCTTTTCCTGGAAGGGGGCCTCTTCATGTTGCTTACAAAAAAAGTTGCATCCAAAAGGCTTTAATGTTCAGGCCTCATTATTTGACACACAAAAAATCTAGTGCTCAGTGCATTTGCATGGGAGAGCGTGAAAGCAGCAGCTGTTTAGGGAGCAGTGCTGGTTAAATGCCACCACCGGGGAAGTCTGCCCTGCAGATCTTACTGCTCCATGGATTTATTAGCATGCAAAGGGCAGCGATGCAGATTGGAGGATGGGTGGAGCTCCAGGTCCAGCCTGGCTCAGACACTTATTTATAATTGCGTCCGCAGTGTGCGAGGTGCTGTCCATACATATTAAGTGACATCCCTTGCCCAGAATTGCAGACAGCCGAAAGGCTCTGCTTCTGCAGTCAGATCTGCACAGCCCCAGAAGAGGAGCAGCAAAGGGTGGGGGAGAAGAATAAGGCTTCCTGAGTCTTTTGTCCTCTTGCCCCACCCCCTTTCCAGGGCTCAGACTAAAGTGTGTGATCCTGATTAAAGGTGCCATGTTTTGGCAGCTCATGCAGGTAACGGGTGCTGCCTACTGCAGTGGACCTGTGATCCCACTAATAGGATCACCCTGTAGATAGTGGAGCTTGGGGAGGCTTTTGCTCAGGGTCAGCGGTGAAATCGCGGCGCTGCTGAGAGGCTCTGTCTACACTGGGCCAGGTGAAGGTTTCCTGGGCCGTGAGTTCTGACCCAGGCCTGGACCATTCCAATGCAGGGGGCTGAGGGTCCGGGGAGCTTATTGCAAGTACGTTAATGAGACTCGAAATCTGATCTCGTGCCTGCTCTGCCTGGGGCAGAGGTGTGGCCGGGGGCTTCGGCCCGTACTCTCTTTGCTGTTGTGGGCCAGGTTGTGCACCGAATGGCTGCCGTTCCCTTTCCCAAAGGGGGCCCCTCTCAGTGGTACCGCCTGGCACACGGGGCTAGGGATACAAAGTGACCTGAGCGTTGAAGGATCACCACGGGCTAGATGTAAGCCAGCTGAGCGACAGGGCAAGTGCTTTGGGGCAGGGACTGTCTCTCTGGTTATGGGTCTGTTCGGGGCCTAGAATGGTGGGGGAGGGCCTCCAGGGGCTACCACAATAGACAATAATAAACTGGCCTTTCTGATCTCTCCACTGCATCCCTGTGCGGAAGCTTTTGACTTTCAGGCATGATTATCCTAGGAGGCCTTATTAAATGGGGACTGTGTGTCGGTGCGGGCGCTGGCGTTGCTAGAGGCACGCCTGCGTTTTCGAGGTAAGCGCCGTGCAGATGCGGCTGCTGCCCCCTTGGTTTGCATCCCCTCCAACTTCTTGGCAGCATCCCCTCTGATCGGTTTGCCCTTGGCTGCAGCCCCAGGGCGAGAGGCGGAGCAGCTGGTGGTTCCAGTGGAAGGGGGCAGGTACGACGTGCATCTGAAGAAGCGGCTGCGCCGCGCCGTGTACTGGGAGGAAGAGGTGTCGGAAGTGAGACGCTGCACCTGGTTTTACAAGGGAGACAAGGACAACAAATACACCCCCTATGCGGAGAGCTTCAGCGAGGAGCTGGAGGTAAAGCGGCTTGCCGGGTCACGCCCAGTCCCTGACGCCACGAGGGGCCTGGGCGCTGAGTTGTGCCCAAGGACGTGAGCCCCAGGCTGCCATTTCGCCTTTGATTGGCAGCGGTGGACGTACTCGCTCCTCCCTCCTCTGCAGCCCCGCCCGTTGCACGAGCTGCAGCACCTCCTCAGATCCTGGGTCCTGCTGCACAGTTCGGCTGCCTGGCCTGGTTTTCAGGGTCTGGTCTGCAGTCCAGCCCTGGCCTCTTGGCCTCACCCCTTGCAACCTACATTCTGCCACGCGTCCTTGCCTTGCTCCTCACATCCTCCCTCTTCCTACCTCTCTGCACGCTGCCTCCAGGCCTGGCCCATCCTCCGTCTCCCTCGTCTTCAGAATGCTAATTGCTCTCTGACTCCAAGGTGTTCCTTAAAGCCCCTCCTCGCAGCTTGCTACCCACAGCTCTGACGTACTTCCATAGGCGCTCGTCCCTTCCTTCCAGCTGCAGACACGCTTATTTGTCCCTCTCCTTGTCTGCTGTACTGTCCGCATTTCTCTTACGTAGACCCTGATCCCGCAAATGCTCCCACCTGAGAATAACTTCACTAGTGCAGATACGTAGTGTCCCTGGAGCCAGTGGAACTGCCCCTGTGAGTCAAATCACTTGTGAGAGTCTGTAGGGTCAGGGCCACAGGTAGCAGACTACAGAAAGAGAGCTGCTTTATGGCCTGAAAAGTAATGTGTGTTTATGAATCCCTGTAAACTTCTCCTATTAATGGCCAGCAACTCTTCCTATGGAGAATGATTTTCCATCAAATTTTCATCTGAAGATACTTCAGTAGAATCTAAAATGTCGCCTCTACTAAAATTGGTGGCATAAAGGTTGCCTCCAGCAAGCACGACGTAAGCCAGCGTTTAGTCCCGGGATAAGACTGACAGCGACTGATCCAGACCCGTCTGATTTACTTGTTTGATCAGTGGTATTGAGGGGTGGAGGCAAACCTCCCAACGGGTGGAGTTCTGAGGACATGTCTGTTTGACTTGCAGAGATTTCTCTTCTCCCCAGGAAACTTACATGATTGCTGTAACTTTGGACGAGTGGAAGAAGAAACTTGAGTCTCCTACCAGAGAAGTCATTATCTTGCACAACCCAAAGGTAAAAGCCTGAGGAGTTACTGGTTGTAGCAGACAGAGCCTGATAGATCTATGGTTTCTCCTTTGTTGTTCTCCTTTCCGTGCTGATCTGCACTCGGTTTTGTACTGCTCCAGTTGCATCTTTTAGAAACCAGGCTACTCGGTGATCCACTCCTCCCTCAGTATGGACGCAGTTATACCCGTGTAAAGGTATCGTGGTTCAAGGTGCCTTTACACTGATATCACTACATCCAGGCTAGCAGGTCGTGCCACTTAAACTACATCAGAATCTGTCCTCGGTATGCTTGTTCCTCCATTAACATCATATCTGAGGGACTTGCCCAAGGTCATACAAGCCAGTCCGTGGCTAAGCAGGGAATTTAAGGTGGACTTCCCAGCCTAGCTCCCCAACCACTGACCCGTCTTCCCTCCGGTCTAATCACCCCACAAACCAAACAGTTCAACGGGCTTAGTGGCTGACGACTTCATTCCGCTGCTGGTTTCTAACTGATGCAAAGTGGTGTGCACCCTGACACTGCTTGGTGTGGAATCCTTCCTCCTGCCTTTCCCAGACGTTATTTGTTCTAGCAAGGACAATGCAGAGCAGAATTCTGCCTAGAACAGCGTAAAAAGCAGCCTGATTGCTGAGGAACAGGACGTACAAAGTACCCTTTAGAGAGCCCGGTGGGCTCCGTCTATCCAGCGTCCGTCGGTGGCCTCGCTGGCGCAGTGCTAGGCAGACTGGCTCTGCTCCTGGCAGTGCTACAGGTGTGCTTCCCGACAGAGGCCTGACAAGTTGCTTATCTCCCTTCATGGATGTGTCGCACGCACCACCGAGTTCTACCGCTCTTCTCCCCGTGTCCTTCAGCTGATGGTGCACTACCAACCAGTGGCAGCCTCCGATGACTGGGGCGCCACCCCCGCCGAACAGGGCCGGCCGAGGACCGTGAAGAGAGGAGTGGAGAACATCTCAGCTGACATCCCTTGCGGTAAGTCACTGGTCTGTCTTCACGTCCAGCAAGGCGGAGGGAAACGTTTCTCAGCCCCGGTCTGTCTTGCCCGGGGCGATGCAGCTCCAGAGAATTTAAAAGGAAACGTTGTTGTTTGAGCTTATGGCGGGGACACCTCATCTCACAGCAGATTTCCTCGTGTCCCAGCAGTTTCTGCAGCCTGTAACTGAGAGCAGGGCCGTGCGGTGCAGGGTGCCACACACCTAGTGAGATGGAGCTCCTGCCCGAAAGAGCTCCCAGCCTGAACAAACAGGAAAGGGGGAGGAGGAAATGCTGAGAATCAGGCATCGTCCATTCAGATCACTAGCCGCTTCTGAAATCGCGGCTGGCGTAATAAAGTTACTCAAAACAAACCCCACCTCCTGGTGGGCGTAGGTATCGGTCGCACCGGCATCCCTGCGCTCTCGTGTACACTTGGACGCTTTTCAGTAGCAGTTGAGCTTTGCCACCAAGCTAGCCGCTCGCCAGGACTAGCTTTTCCTTTGCTGTCAAAACCCTGCATTAGCCACCTCCAGGCTCTCCTGGAAAGGTCTCATGTAAACGGAAGGGGGTGAGAGAGAAGAGAATGAAAATCAAACGTGGCCTGGTGCCTGCTTTACTCAGACAGCCCCTGCGGCAGGGCCTGCTCCTCCAGGCTGCTGCGCTGTAAATCTTTCACTGAAGGCAACCGCACCGGTGGCTCAGAGGAGCAGCATGGAGTGCGGTGGGAATGCCTCTTACTCTAATTGGCAAGGTCGCCCTACGACACTTACTGTACAGAGGTGTAAAGTTTCTGCCTCTCTAAGCCGCTCAGGGCGATTTATTTTATAACTCCGAAGTTCGCTTCCCTGACAGCCTGCCTCACTGAAACGGGCGTGGCAGCTGCGGGGGAGAGCGTCCGGGCTCTGGGTTTGGCTGCAGGAGCGTCACCTCGCCGTGACCTTTCGCGAGGCAGCGCGGTGCCGAGGAACAGCTGCAGCACTGGGAGTTCGAATCCTGGTCGTATGCCCAAATCGCTTCCCTTTCCGAGCTGGCAAACGCCCCTTCCCGGCCCCGTGCGTGTATGTCGCTAGGTGTGCGCAGACATTACTTGGTTGCACCTCACAGGAAGTGCTATACTGCGTATTACTAGTGCTCTCGAGGCACGCACCTGAGACGGGACCGAGTTACGTCCTTGCGCCCGGAACCGTCTGAGCATTGTCCCTTGTCGGACCCGGAGTGTTCCCCATGGTGGCCTCGGCGGGGACGCTCTAAGGAGCGTTTCCTCAGTTAGGCAAACGGTTAGCTGCTGGGCACATTGTGAAACCTGTTCTCTCTTCCTTTTAGGGGAGCCTCTGCAGATAGATCACTTGGTGTTTGTGGTTCATGGAATTGGGCCAGCGTGTGATATCCGGTTCCGGTCCATCATCCAGTGTGGTAGGTGTGCCCCGGAGGGGACGCGTCGCCTCTCCGAGAGCAAATAAACACAGGTTGGATGGCAAACCACACGAGATGCTGTCATCTCTTGTGGAAAGAATTTGACAGTAATCTTAGCAAACTGTAAGACACGACTTGCTGACTACACTGAACTAAGGATGTTAAGTATCGGGTAACTGACTAAGCGAATAGTCGATGCATTTTGCATTCCAGCTCCCAATGCTGCATTTTGCATCGACTATTCAATTAGTCGATAAGGGCGCCTCTGCCTTTGAAGTGTAGCAAGAGCCCCAGGACTGTTGCTACGCCTCAAAGGCGAAAGCGCCGCGTGGAGCCCTGGGTCAGCTGATCCCGGGCTCCATGCGGCGCTGCTTCTTTGAAATGCCCCGAGGAGCCTGACGCCGGGCTCCCTGCGGCGTTTCAAAGCGGCAGCGCTGCACGGAGCCTCGGGTCAGCTCGGAGTCCCCAGCTGACCCAGGGCTCCACGCGGCACTGCCACTTTGAAACGCCGCGTGCAGCCTGGGGACACAGCTTTTCAAAGCGGCAATGCTGTGTGGAGCCCTGGGTCTGGCCCCAGGCTCTAAGCAACGCTGCTGCTTTTAAGGACATTCCCTCTTCTCTCCCTGCCTTGCTGCCCCTATCTGATAGCGGCAGCAAGGAGGGGGAAGCGACTAGTCGACTGTCCTGTCGACACTCCGATAAGCATTTGCTCACCGGACAGTCGACTAGTCCTTCACATCCTTACACTGAAGAAGAGTAGCTTGAACACTGACTTTGTAACCAGGAGCAGTGCAAACCTGTTATGTGGACAGAGCTGGACAGTCATTTTTATCAGAATGATTACTGTCCCCTAACCCTTAAAATAGCGAGCTTCCCAAACCAGATACAGGCTCTTCAAGTGACTGAATAAATCTGTGACACTCGTTCTCCCCTCGGTCTATTGCGAGGTAGTAAAAGTGTGTGTGTGTCGGTGGGGGGGGGTCCTTCAGAAATGCTGTGACAGTGTTGTCAGTGCAAGTGCTGAGTCGTGGCGAGGCGCTCTGGGGGGGCTGTGTGCCATAAACAGGAAAGCTCAGATGAGGCAAAATGTAAAACCCAGAGCTGTTTTGTGGGGCCAAATGTCTCTACCTGGGGTAATGCGCCCTTTGGTTTTCATGCAGTCAAGCCTTCTGATACTTCCCATGCGCAGGTTACTATCAGTGAACCAAACCAAGTGGTTTCAAATCCCGTCTATGCCCTAAGTCTCCCTACCGCCGCACAGCAGGTTTCGTAGCTTTAAGAAGTGTCTCTCTCACTTGCTATGTGAAGGGCCCACGCAAACTGACTTGCTACAGTGCAAACGGTGAGAAGGTTAAAAACCTTCAGACTGAGGAGGGCTGCCTGGTCTTCAGAGGGCAGCGTCCCTCTAATGCAACAGGCTCTCCCTAGCGAGCTGGCTTTTCTAGGCCGTGATGCAGAGCTGCTCTTCTCTTCCCAGTCAACGACTTCCGCGCCGTTTCCCTGAGCATGCTGCAAGCGCACTTCAAGAAAGCCCAGGAGCAGCAACAGATTGGCCGGGTGGAGTTCCTGCCCGTGAACTGGCACAGCCCCCTGCACTCCACAGGGGTGGACGTGTAAGTGAGTTGTAGCGTGGCAGGGAACGAAATCCAGGAGCGTCTTGCCCTTTTGGAAAGCGCCTCACCTTTGCTGCAGTGGGTGGAAGGCGAGAGAGGAGCTTTACGGCAGGGGAGATGCAGGCAACGGTAAAAAGGGACCAGGATTTGGTCAGAGCCTCTGGTGGTAGGACCTAGCCCTCCTGTCCAGTGATCTCGTGAAGCGAGACTGACGTCTAGTGTCAGCTACACCGTAGGTGATTTATTGGCATGTAAAGTCAGAAGGCTGGACAGGCGCTTCCAGGTGATGCAAGAGCACAGAGCAGGGGGTTAGCTATCCCACCCGCACTGGAAGTCAGTGAGAGTTGATACTTAATTCCCACCTGAAGGAGATTTTTTTCTAAGGCCCCTGAGAGCCTTGGATCACAGAATCCTAGAACACTAGGACTGGAAGAGACCTCGAGAGGTCATCAAGTCCAGTCCCCTGCCCGCATGGCTAGACCAGGGCTACTCAACACGCAGCCTGCAGGCCACATGAGGCCCGTGGCCCATTTGTTTGTGGCCCACGGTGTGGTTTGGGTTTATGCGGGGCTCAACACGCGGCCTGTGGGTGGGATCCTTTGAGCATGGCCTCCACGGGGAACACACTCCAACGGCGAGTCAATATTAATGGGTAGCAGGTTTAAAACTAATAAAAGAAAGTTCTTCTTCACACAGCGTGTAGTCAACCTGTGGAACTCCTTGCCAGAGGAGGCTGTGAAGGCTAGGACTATAACAGAGTTTAAAGAGAAGCTAGATAATTTCATGGAGGTTAGGTCCATAAAAGGCTATTAGCCAGGGGGTAGAAATGGTGTCCCTGGCCTCTGTTTGTCAGAGGCTGGAGAGGGATGGCAGGAGACAAATCGCTTGATCGTTGTCTTCGGTCCACCCTCTCTGGGGCACCTGGTGCTGGCCACTGTGGGCAGACAGGATACTGGGCTAGATGGACCTTTGGTCTGACCCAGTACGGCCGTTCTTATGTTCTTATGTAATATAAAGGTCTTCTGTTGAGATGTGTTTTACTAGTTAAATTCCTGGACTGTCATTGCTCATTAAAAATGCAAATCGGGTGGAAATCGGATCAATGTTGCATTTTATTATTATCAGCAGAACTGACTTACATGGGGCCTGCATGTTGTGTAGTCTCACCTTAATCTTCGTATTCATGTCTATCAGTGTGAAAAGCTATTTGCACATATTTGCATATATATTTGCATGTATATGCAACCACACTTGAGTTGTGGCCCTCGTATGTGCTGTGAGTATCACTGTGGCCCCCGGGGCTTCCAAAGTTGAGTAGCCCTGCTCTGGATCATCCCTGAGGGACGTCTGTCTAAGCTGCTCTGAGCCAGCCCCTCCTGAATGCCATGGCGGAAATGCCCTGCCAGCTGTGCCAGTGGTGCGCTCGCTTAAATGCTCCTGGAGCAGGTTGGCTCTTTGCTTCCCCGTCTGGCAGGACCCTGCTCCGTGTCTGAGGCTTTGTTAATGTGAATTAGGGATTCTGGTGAAATCCTCACTCTCATACCGGCCATGGCTGTGGAGAGCCGGGATTTCACCCTAGAACCCTACCAGGAAATAGCGCCAGGAGCCGCGGGAGAATCATTGTCCCTCTGAAAGGTCCTTCCTGCTCTGTGCTTAGCGATTTGGAGCGAATCACCCTGCCGAGTATCAACCGCCTGCGTCACTTCATAAACGACACCATCCTGGACGTGTTCTTCTACAACAGTGCCACCTACTGCCAGACCATCGTGGATACCGTGGCCTCAGAAATGAACCGGCTCTATCTGCTCTTCCTGCAGAGGAACCCTGACTTCAGAGGGGGCGTCTCCATCGCAGGCCATAGCTTAGGTAAAGGGTTTAGTTCTGTGCCTAACGACACAGAACCTACAGGCTGTGCCGTGTGCATGCAGAACTCTGGGCTGCAGTCTGGTGTGGAAGCCCCTTTCCGATACCGTGGGACACTGGACTATGGGAGGGGAGAGACTGGTTCCCTGAGCAAGAGGGAAGGGGCATGTAATATATTTTTATTCCAGCATAAGATCTGATGCTCTCCTCAGAGACTCTGTATGTGGCTATTTTCTAGGGTCGCTCATATTGTTTGATCTGCTGACAAATCAGAAAGATTCCTCTGAGGATGAAGACGGCAAGAGAGAGGTAAATGCTCCCCGCCGTGGATGTGTCTTGTGGATTCAGGGTGGCACCCGTGGGCTACGTCCGCGCTTCAGCATTCCCCCAGAGAGTGTCATGTGTGACTGCTGCAGCGCAGAGCTCTGCTGTTGTCTCCTGCCTCCGTAGCAGAATTGCTTTGCATTCTCAGCACTACCCTGCCAGGTGTAGCTCTGTTGAACAAAAGACCCCGTCCCCACCTCGCCCACCAACTCCAGGATTGTGGGAGACCAGCTCTGTAAACATGACCCACGTGGCTGTATTTTCAGGGGTCCCAGATGGGTGCCTATGAACGGGGAGACACTGGGGGAGTGAGAGAAATCCTGAAGAAGCTTGAGTTGTCGGAGTACTACAGTGTTTTTGAGGAGGAGAGGGTGGACTCACAAGCACTGGTAAAGCAGCTCTCCCAGCACAATGGTCACTATTCTTGTACAGGAGACCGGTCTCCTCTCCCAGCCCGGGGGACTCAGCGGGCGACTGGGAGCTGTGGGGGACTCACCACAGCTGCCAAGAGCCACGGTGAGTTCCCCACGGCTCCCAGCCCTGTAGCGAGTTCAGGAGCCACGGGGAGCTCACCACGGGGGCCGGGAGCCACGGTTCTCGGTATTTGTGAATTTCACTGTTTGTGGTGGATGCAGGAACACGTCCGCCACAAATGGCCAGTTTCCTGTGTGTGTCACTGCTAGCCTGCAGATCTATTAGAGTTCATGTTTTTCTTCTTTGTGCCTATCACCATGGTACCAGGGCACGTTCACAGAGGTATTTTATGCCCTCTGGCCTAACTTACCTGGCTTTTGCTGGTAAGCCTGGGTGACTCATACCACTGTGGGGTTTTGACTCTGCCTGGGCTAGAAGCAGCCCGGCTTTCCCATGTGTGGGGGGCTGATCCCTACAGTGGAGTAGAGAATCACGTGTGTGTGGGAGGCTGAATTCAGAGCTTGCTGCCGGTCTCTAGAGCAGAGTCCCATGCGAGGGGCGCACTGAAATGGGAGCCGTTCAATCCAGGGGACAGTGCTGAGAATGGGCAACCCCCCTTTTCCTGTACTGCACTAATAACCGGCTGTCCTCCTTCTCCAGGCTGTGTGTACAGAGAAGGAGCTCAAAGACATGGGAATTCCCTTGGGCCCAAGAATGAAGATCCTTCACTATGTAAGCTCCAAAGAGGGATCACAGGTATGTTTTCTGGAGGGACGGATGGTCCAGCTCCTCGTGGCTGCTTGTTTGGTGTCACCGTGAAGCCGCTGTCTCTCCGTTGTTGCCAGAGCAGCTTTGTACGCCTGTTGCACCAGCCCAAGGCGCGGCGGATGCAGCCGCTCTGGGGTCCATGCCGAAGAGAACGCGTGCAATCTCCCCACATCGCTGCTGCGTTGATGGCACTGTGGCCTCCGAGCTGCGCCTGCCCGGCACGCAGCGAGTCTCAGAGCCCAGCTCTAAAAACTCAGTCATGTGGGGCTCGTGCAACACCACAGATATTAGCAGCGTAGACGCTCGGGCTCGGGCTCTGACCTGCCCCCTCCTCCCTGAGCTCCAGCGCCAGCCCCACAGTCGGCACAGCTGTTTGTACCATGGAGAGAGCAGGGCTGTAGCTCTGCCGTGGGAACTTGGGAACGAGGCGCTGCTGGAGGGCTGGTGCCTGGAGCAGGTGGGGTAGTGCCTGGTCGCTCTCTGGAGTGTTTCTGCTGGGTGGCGGCTGTACAAGGCTTGGCCGTTTATTTTATGGCTGGGAGCTGGGAGAGAGGCCGTGTCCAGAGCCTAGAAAGCTCCCAGCCCCCTGGGTTGTATGAACGGAGCCACTGCCAGTGATTAGCACGTCCGTGCGGGGAGCCGGGCAGGGCAGGGCAGCTCCTTCCCAGGTGCAGGCTGCCCCGTGCGTGTACTGCCCGTGGCGGCTGTGTGGAACCCACAGGGGCAACCGCTGCCGTCTCTCCCCCTTGTGTCGTGCAGGACGCTCAGCGGCACGCCCCCGTCCCTGCTGGGAACGAGGCCAAGCACGAAGACACCCCCAGAGCTGCGTTGGGGTCAGCCCCGCAGTTGGGCTCCGGCAGCAGCGCCCGCGGCAGGACCAAGCGCCGGGATCTGGACGTTGGGCTGGGACAGGTAACGCGGACAACGCAGACCTCAGACTAGCGGGGGCTGCTAATCGGGGGCCACTTCCCATGCGCCCGAGAGGCCCTAGTTCTGAGGGCCGGGCTGTTGCCAAGTCCTGGCCCCGGCCCCTGCTGCCGGTCGACTCTAGTGAGCAGCTCAGTGCCGAGCCTGCCCGAGATTCACCCTCCTAAGTCCTGTTTAAGAGGCGCCTGGGCTTGGCACTGAGCGCTGCCCTGACCCTCGCTCAGAGCCCGTCACGACCGTGCCCGGGTCTGTGCTGGTCCCACAGACGCAGGCGAGGCGCTGAACTCGGCTTTTGCCCCGGTGCTGTGGAAGGGCGGGACAGCGCGTTGACTGGGACTCGGGAGAGCTGGGCTCTGTCTGGCTCTGCCGTGTGACCTGGGCCGGTCCCGGCCCCTCTCTGAGCCTGCCTCTTCCAGGTGTGGGCAGCACAGCGGGGCCCATGCCCTGGTGGATCCCCTCGCTGCCACTGTGACAATCAACATCCTCTGGGTGGTTCCCACGGGGATACCTGTGGTGGGGTCTGACCGTGCACGGAGCCGCTCCTGAACACTCCTGTCGTGTCTTAACTCCACTAGGTCTCCGCAAATTACCCTCAGCTGGTCTACAAACCCAGCATCTTCTTTGCTTTTGGCTCTCCCATCGGGATGTTTCTCACAGTACGAGGCGTGAAAAGGATCGATCCAGACTACAGCCTTCCTACCTGCAAGGGCTTCTTCAATATCTTCCATCCCGTATGTATGATCAGTAGGCGTGTAGCGAGATCTCGTGTCCGCAGCCAGCTCTACAGGCTTGTCCCTGCCCCGTGGAACAGCCCCTGCAGATGACTTAGCTGTCAGTACAGGTTCAACCTCTCTGGTCCAGCAACATCCGAGCTCCGGCCTTCTGTCAGCGAGCTGGGTGTCTGCTGAGCCTAGGGGTGACCACGTTCCCTGCAGCCCCCTCAGGTTGGTTTACCGGAACCAGGCCTGGCTCTCAGCGTTCTGGGCTGTTTAGCTCTAATTTACCCCTCAGTGTCTCAGAGCCCAGCAAGCAGCGGCCATGCTGGTGCTGCTGAGGTGAGGTTGCATGGTTTTGCTTTATCTACTTACTGCGCTGTGCCACTGCAGCGGCGTTGTGTGACCGCACGAACGCTTTCTTATGCAGAGAGCCGGTAACCCTTGGCTCGGCGTAGGCTCGTACAGGGGTATCCGTGCCAGGGATGCGAGTGGGTAACCCAGCCTGAGCTGGCAGCCCCATCCCTCACCGCTGCTTCTGTGGCCCGCGGGCCAACAGATCCGCCCCCCATGGCTGGAGCTCCCCATTTAACTGGGTAGCTCGTTGAATGGGATTTTACATCCCCGCTCAGTCAGACACCACTAAGCAGCACTGCAGTGGTGCTCCATTGATTCGCCTCCGTGAAAAGAAATGAGACCCCCACCCCCGACACTGTTCCCTGCTGAAGTTCGGCAAAGTCTCTGGTTCGGCACCGTCAGGTCCTGAGGGGGCCAGCCAGGAGAGGTTCAACTCCCAATGCGTCGGGGCAAGGGGAGAGCACCTCGGAGCTGCATTAGAACGGTCTGCGCCAATACCGTGTCTCCGGGGCCCCCCGCTGTCGGTGGCCCTGGGCTATGGCCCATTGGCTCCGCGAGTGCGCTCAGAACTGCTCAGCGCAGCCCTTCTCCTTCCGCGCAGTACGACCCGGTCGCGTACCGAATCGAGCCCATGATCACGCCGGACCTGGAGTTCGAGCCCATGCTGCTCCCGCATCACAAGGGCAGGAAGCGGATGCACTTAGGTAAAGCCCGGAGCCGGCCTCCCTTGGAGTTCTGGGGCCGTGCCGCGGGGCGGCTCGGGGACGCTGTTGCTTCCTGCAACAGCTGCGGCTGCTCCCAGACCTCACCCCGGGTGCCTGTGCCTTTCAGAGCTCAGAGAGGGCCTGACGCGCATGGGGATGGATCTCAAGAACAACCTCCTGGGCTCCCTGAAGATCGCCTGGCAGTCTTTCACCAGAGCCCCCCTGCCCGCCGTGGAGGCAGCCGCCAGCGTCGATGCGGAAAACGAAGCAGAGGCCAGTTTGGAGAAACAGACAGGTTGGTGCAAACGCGAGAAGGGAGGAATCGGTTCAACTCCCCGGGGTGGGGGACTAGGCGCAGCTCAGACTGCTCCCGGCGTGGGAAGGAAACCGGGATGCGAATGAATTGTCCCAGACCAACCTGGACACCCACTGCTGGGTTCTCCTGGCTCTGGTCTGCCCATTCTCACTGCCTGCTAGCCAGCGTGCCCACTGCTAATGCCCTGCACCCATGGAGTGGGCACTGCCCGGGGGACAGGCCTTGTGCCTAGGCTACAGCATCCCAGTGTGAGAGGAGGCTGCATCTTTATGCCAACAGTCTCCCCCCCCCTCCCCCCCGGCGTGTTGTCCTGTAACCCGCTGCTTCGAGACCACCGCCGGGCGGGCAACCCAAGCACACGCCCCTGTGGTCTGCGTCAGCTCGGTCTGCCTCTCGCAGCCCCCGCCTGAGCTCCAGGCCGCTCCGCTGCCCTTCGAGTGAAAGGGCGGCCCTGGAGCGGCTGCCAGTGTGGACGGGCCTGGCACGCCCCATGCTGACTCTTGTGTTGGTTAAGTCCACTCAGATGCGACGCCCGAAGAGCCGACGGCTGGCGGGAAGGAAGAGGCTCTCCCTGTGAATGTGGGAATGCTGAACGGGGGCCACCGGATTGACTACGTGTTGCAGGAGAAGCCAATAGAGAGTTTTAATGAATATTTATTTGCACTGCAAGGCCACCTTTGCTACTGGTGAGGGTCTCCTTAGCTTCCTGGCTTCTCACTCTCCGTCCGGTCCCACCAGCCTCTTGCAATGTGCACCCTGGACGCTGGCAGGGTGAAAACGTGAGCAAGTAGATCCCAGTCACGTAGAAGGGCACCAGGGTATGATGCGTGGCTAGAGCAGCCCCCGGCTCGGCCAGGAGGGGGATTCGTGTGCGCGCCGTACGAATGTTACATGGTGTGTGGGCGTCTAGAGTTCTAACGCTCCTCTTTTCCAGGGAGTCGGAAGATACTGTTCTCTTGATTCTGAAAGAGATCTACCACACGCAGGGCATTACCTTAGATCAGCCTCTCCAGTGACGGCAGGGCCCCAGCTGCACTCTCCGGATGACTTGATGTAAGTTCCTTTGTCTTTGAGACACCTCCTGGTGAAAGGGGCGGCCGCTGCCATGCGTCCTGTGCAGCCGCGTTTTTCTTCCTTTGGGAACGGGCGTAAGGACGTAGCTGGCTGCCTAAGCCCACCTCATTGTACAGCACTGGGCCGTAGACACGTCCAATGACACCGTCACGTTGGGGATGCTACTAAAACTGAGGGAACTTTTAAAACCTGACTCCTTTGCCTTCGTGCTTGTCACTTAGTTTGGGCAGTGAGAAGGCTGAATCGCTCGTGCTCTACTCTCCCACATGTTCAATCCCTCCGGGTCCGCCCAGTGTCAGCTTCAGCGGTTAAAGTCAGCTCTGCCCTCCAGCCCACCACTCAGGGATTTCATTCCTGATTCCTGCCCGGCCGCTGTGGCTGAGCTGGAGGAGGTCTTTACAAAAGGAGACCACCCTGGTTTGAAGACTCCCAGGGATGGAGGCCCTGTCGCCGCCTTTGGAAGCTGTTCCCCTCATCGCCATGTTTAAAAAACAAAGGGCCTTCTGTTCAGAATGGGCCTAGAGTTTACTCCCCGCCAGTGGCTCTTGTCCTGCTTTAGGCTGCTAACTTAGAGCCCTCTAGGAACTGTCGTCTCTCCAGACCGGTGCTTGTGGCTTGCTGACAGTCTGCCCCTTCTCCTCGTGTAGGAGTAAATTGCAGGGCCTGGCCTCCTTTGCAAGGTGTTTGCCAGTTGTGGAATGGTTTCTCTAGGGGGAGGGACAGCTCAGTGGTTTGAGCATTGGCCTGCTAACGCCAGGGTTGTGAGTTCAAGTCTTGAGGGAGCCATGTAGGGATCTGGGGCCAATCTGTCAGGGATGGTACTTGGTCCTGCTGTGCCGGCAGGGGCCTGGACTCAACAACCTCTCAAGGTCCCTTCCAGCTCTGAGATGGTATAGCTGCGTATCTAGTAATGGTCTCTCACGTGTCCTAAAGAATCCCCTCCCACCCAGACGTTAATGAACCAGGGCTGGCTCACCCTCGCCTCAGCCTCTAACACCACTATTTACTTGGGAAGATATTTCAAGTGACCTTAGTGCCAGATGGACACAGCTGGCGCTGGAATCCCGGGTTTGCTGTGGAACCAGCAGGCTCTGCCCTGGGCTATTGTGCTGCAGACTCCTGCTGTCAGCAAGGGCCTGAGAGCTGCCAGCTGCTAATGGCTTAAATGGGATGGGTCGGTTTCTGGATGGGAAATCCCGTGTGCTTTACTGCTGCCCCAACCCTGCTTCCTTGTAAGCTGTGTGCTCTCTCCTGTTGCTTCCCTAGATGCCACCAAGGAACACGCAGCAGGAAAGCCTGGATTCTCCTCTCTTCCTTCCTCTCCTCGGCTGCTGCTGTGTCCTGCATGCTGCTTCCCAGAGCACTGGGAGACGTTGCTCCTGGGGAGGGGGATCAAGGCAAAACCCTTCCTACCCCCATGCCACTCATAGGCTCATTCACTCCAGCACCGTTCAGTGGACTAGGGCGGCCCTCTCATCCGCTCCAGCACTAGCTCTCCCCAGTAGAAATCCAGCAGCAGGGGTGGGGAATTTCAGGGCCTTCTCGTGACACCTAGTTAGTGAGCATGTGTTGCTTGTGGGAAATGCCTGGAGTGCCCTGCTACAACAGACCCCCAGCAGGGGCAGCTGGCATGACGGCCCAGCCTGGGTGAATGTGCAAAGGCTGCTAAGAGCATGGAGTTTGGTTTCTTGCAGCCCTGGCTCTATTCTACAGGCCAGGGGGTGCTGGCAGCCACCCGTCTCCACACACAGGAGGGGGGCAAGTGTCATTACCAGCCTGGAGGCACTAAGGAGAGGGCCTAGGCCCACAGCCCCCTCTGCCAGGGCCCTGTATGCCCAAGCTTTGCTTTCCCCGGGCAGCTCCCCTGGGACACAGCAGCTGACTCTCATGTGCAGAGGGCAGCCAAACTGCACTCATGTTTCCCTGGGTGTACAAGGGACAGGAGGTGGGACATGGCTCCAGCTGAAGCTACAACCGAGCCTGAAGATGCCCAGTTGCCACTTATGAACCGGACAAGCCTAGGCTTTGTCAGAATGCAGGCTGCCTAGCCCAGAGCAGGATGTTTCTCGCACACCCGGAGCCCTGGGCACTGCAGGCTGGCACGTGGCTTGACCCCAGCTGGATTCCAGCTCTAATTCCATTCTCCTTTCACAGGCAAACCCCCTACAGCAGGGGTGGGCCCTGTCCAAGGCCGAGGGGTGTCCGCCCCTGCACTGTGGTGGCCAGACCAGGTCGAGGGCCACGTCCTAGCAAAGCTGGATCCAGTCAGGGGCTCGCTGGGAGTCCAAAGGGCTGCACAGCTGTGTGCAGCAGGGGAGAGAGAGAGTGCAATACAAGAGCCCAACACTCCCCCTCCCCAACTCCATTCACACCCTTGGGGGCACGGCAGGCCAACTTCACAGAAGGCAGAGGCCCCTACTGTCCTGCCCAGTGATGGCCTGGGCTGCATTAAGCAGTGGGTGCTGACCTGGTCTAGCTGCACTGGCAGGGTGGCACAGGGGGCAGGGACCCTGGCATGATAAAGCCCTGGTAACCAAAGACGGACAGACGGGCGGGCTAGAGAACTGACCAAGCAGCTGTGGATCCCCTTGCTCAAGGGAAAGACAGGAGAGTGGAGGGGGGCTGGGCTGGGGGCCAGACATAGCCCCAACCCCGTTTCCCCTCTTGCTGGCTTGACTCTGTCCAGCGCACGGAGCGTGTTTGTTCCCCCTGGGGTGTGCACTATTTATTTACATGCATTTGGGATTCCCCGCCCTGCTCCCTACGAGAGAGCTCAGAGAAGCTGTGCTCAGGGCTGGCTCCGGGCAGCGGTGTTCCACAGAGCCAAGCGAAGGAAATGGGTTTCACAAGGCGGTCATGACCAGCTCTTCAAGTTATGCACTTTGTGTAAAAAATTTAAATACATTTAAAATTGTTATTTAATGTCTCTTTCCCATCAATACAGATGTAAATCTCTGGCAGCAGTGGCTGTGTTTGTGGGGGAGGGGTGGGAGTTTGAGAACTTACTATTTTGGGACCTACCTTCATGGCAAAGTACAGCTGTTGTAATTCCCAGGAGGAGCCGTTGGTGGCCAGGTGTCATAGGAAAAACAGATCTAAGCAGCACCAACTAGACACGTCTCCTTAGGCAGAGAGCACATGCTGTTAGGAGAAGCGTTTTTCAAAAACCCATGATTCAGCCTCTTTTCCCATCTTGCTCTGGTCCTCGGGAGCAGAGAACATGGAGATGCCCAATTCTAAAAGCAGCCTCGCGCCCCCCTCCCGCTGTGTCTGAAACAGTCCAAGCACTGGCATCCACCCTGCCTGTTCGCCAGCAGGCCCAAAGCTGGTGCTTTTGAAGGTTACTGTAAAGAAATGACTGCTACTTTCTTGTATGGTGAGATTTCAGACAGCTGTAGCCTTCAATGGTAGCATGAACCAAACCCTGTGTCAGAGCACACTTGCCTTACCAGTCACTCTTTGAAGACACAAACATCGTTTGCTACTGACGTATCTGTCCTTGTTGCAAACCCCTTGCCTAGAACAGCTAATAATGGGCAGACAAAACTGACCTACTCTATGTAGAATGAGCCAGCTGCATCAAGACTGATGGTCTTTAGGGCCAAAATGGAATCTCACTTGTTTCACCAAATTAAAACCAGCTCTTTATTTGACAGTAAACAACCCAGTAAGTGACATGATTCCCGTACTATATTGGTTTCCCAGGCCTGCCAAAAACCTCAACAAGGCTGAGCCCAGGCTCTTGAGTACTCTGGATTAACAGATTGTACGCCCCAGGACTTAGCATGGCTCAATCCGGAGCTGGACGACTGCGTGGTTTTTTTCACCACAGTGTAAAGTGCGTTTGAAATTAACGTATTTCCTATGAAACAGGAATGCAGGTTGCTCAGTTGGTCCACAGGGAAACATCCTCCACTTACAGATGGAGCAACACATGCCCCCCTACAAGCAGTAAGCCCATGGATCACACCATCTCACTGCCCCGTTCCTCCAGGTTGCCAGTGAACGTAAGGCCAGAGGGGAGAAAGTCGACCTTAGATACTCAACTCCAGCGATGGGAATAGCATAGCTGGAGTCGACGTGCCTTAGGTCGAGTGTCCACGGCATCCCCGCAGCAGGAGGTCGCTGGGAGAAACTCTCCCTTCATCTTTTTACTCCTTGTGACCCCATGGCATGCCAAGGGCAGGGGCATCATCGGTGGTCGACTTGGCAGGTCTTTACTAGGCCTGTTAGATCAAACCCTGGAAGATCGATCTGGTAAGTGGAGACAAGCCCTGAAACGCTTCAGCGTCTTCTCCCACCCCTCAGGTCAGCCGTAACTCTTTACAAAAGGGGCCATGAGCGAAACGCCGATGGCGCCCTGGCCCGACGGGGCTGATCTTGGCCTTGCTGCAGGAGGACGTGGGAACGCCGGTGCTGAGGAAGACCCAGCGATCCTGCGTGTGACTGAGGGCCAGGTTCCATCCGGGAAAGTATTTACAAATGGGGGGGGGGGGGGGAAACAAACCCAGCCATGGTGCCTCTCCAGGAAACCAGCTCAGTGCCTGCCAGGTCAGAGCCCCTGTTGGACCAAGCCGCACGTACTGTGCCCACGCTGCAGCCTGGGCCACCTGGAAACGCACACGCTCAGGGCTGGGGACTCGCACGCACCACAGAGACACAGGGACGGTAAAAGGCTCTTCCTGTGAGCTTGCCGGGAGAGGGCTGACTGCCCTGCTCATTCCCGCCCCAAGCCGCCTCATACAGCGAGCTGGTGCAGGCAACATGCCCCCTCCCTCCTGCAGCAGCAGGGTCACTTACGCAGCTTCCCCGGGGCTGGCCTGACAGAGCAGCCCCACTGACCACATCTACAGGGGAAGCAATTACTTGGCTATCTCGCCCAGCAGACCCAGAGCCTTGGTCCCCGAGCCACACTGTGCCCTGTGGCTGAAAGATGGCCGGGCTAGTGCCTGCAACGTGGATCCCATCATCAGACGTCCAGGCAGAAGCTGGAGCTGGTCCGCGTTAACTCCTGGGCTGCTGCTGGTTTGGACGGCCACGGCCACGGCTTGTGGCACTCGGGGTCAGTCAGGGGTGGGTAATGCTGCCGGTAGCACAGGTACGCAAACGTGGCACCAATCGCAGAGCCGGCCAGCACATCTGCAGGTAGAAACAAAAGGGTGATTCACCCCCGGGTTGCGGCACCGGCTCCGCGAACCCCCCGGAGCACTGCCCACGTCCCATGGGGAGAGGCAAAGCCACAGCCGTTCAGAGCTCTAAATGGCACCATGCAGCGTCTGTGTCCGACAAGGCCAGTCCGGCAGCGCTCCCCAGATACGCACCTGGGGTGTTAACGGTTAGCCGGGAAGCCTCACTCCGGTTATGGTTAACCAGTAGGGCCGGAGCAGCCCCTGACCGTGGCAGGCAGGGGGGCCGCTCCAGCCCCTCCCCGAGTAATGGGGTAAACTTAACAGTTAACCGGTTAATTAAACGGGATTTTACGTGGCCAGGAAGTGCCACCCCAGGGCAGAGCTGCAGGCAGGACACGCAGCGGAGCTGAAAGCCCCACCGAGTTCGCTGGGCTTGCCCGTAAGCCGCAGGCCTGGCGCTGGCAGCACGCACCTTGCTCCCGAGCCCTCTGCTCCAGAGCTTACGGCCCAGAGCCTGGACGTGACTCCTTCCTTTCACAAGCACCCCTCCCCCCACACAGCGCCCGGGACAACAGCAGCCCATGCTTCCGCCCCAAGGCCGCTCAGGCTGCCCATCACCCCGGGCTCTGGGCATGCTCACCTTGCCAGTGGTGCTTGTAGTCGCAGGTGCGGGACAGAGCGACGAGGAGGGCGCCCAGCAGGGGGCACAGGAAGGCACAGAGGCGCCAGGAGTTTCCGCGCCCGCGGGGGGCAAAGCAATGCAGCTTTCCTGCCAGGTAGAAGGCGGAGAAGGCCAGGCCAGCAAAGGCGACTGGACAAAAGGGGGGAAATTCACACCACTTAGGAACCCACCTTGCAAGAGCCCCAGCAGATACACCCCCTCCCCCAGCTCAGGGGCCATCCATTGTCAAGAGGGGTGCAGGAGCTTGTCCTGAAAGGGCACCAGGCAAAACTCAGAGGCTGCAATGTAGTACTGACACCTGGCACGCTGGAGCTCTGTGCACCTCCATACTCCAGAGGCAAAAGCGAGGCCTGGCAAACAGTCAGTGAGCATGACCCAGGCCATATGGCAAGGCAGTGGCCAAGGCGATCCCTCCCTCCCTCCCTGGCATCTGCTCTCTCTTGTCTGGTTCTCCAGTGCAGCACTACAAACAAGAAACCAGCGCTTACAGGAGGAATGCCCGCTTGGGAAGCTCTTGCGTCCCTCAGTCACTACGGCCGGGTCACCGGTGCATACCAGCTCGGCGTTGGCCACTCCGTCCGGGAAGCAGCGGTAGAAGAAATCCGGCCGTGGCCTAATGGGCAGAGAAGCAAAGCATGGGGCCGGGCCGACGGGGAGACACTTAGCAGCTGGCCTGGGTTGATCAGACACCCGCCTGCTCTGCAATCCCCCAGCACAGCCCCCTAGAAGGGGTGAGGGAGCCCTTCAGCCCCAGGGGCAGCACGGCCATCCCACAGCTGCTCAGCAGCCCGTGGGGGTTCCAGCCCTAGGCCCTGTGATCGCCCAGTGGCTACCCTCCCACTGGCAGAGCGGAGTAAATGAGCTACAGTGACCATATCCCGCTCCAAGAGCCTAGGGCACTGCCGAGAGCATGCAGGGACGCTCGCCTTGGCACAAGCCCTGGGGGCCTGCCCTGTCCCCACACGAAATTCACAGAGGCCCTGCTCTGTGGTTGAGAGAGATTCCCCCGCCTGTCCCCGCGCTTCCCCCCAAAGGGGCCTGGGAAAATACAGCCACACAGGCAAGCTGGGCTGTCTGCCCCCTGAAGTCCTGCCGGGGCCCAGGTCAGCAATTCCTGGCCGTTCTTACCTGCCCACGACGAGTTTCACAGCATTTGTGAAGACCCCGTTCAGGGCAAGGGTGAGGCTGGCAGCTGGAAGAGAGCCAAGAGCCCCCATCAGCCCCCTCCTACAGACACAGACCCAGACACACACAGACCAGCCCCGCACTGGGCAGGCAGCCACTGGAGCCAACGCCTCTCTCTGGGGAATGACTCGGCTGGGGCTGTGCTGGCCTGAGTCTCTGAGCTGGCACTTGCACCTGCCATGACACCTGGCCCACGGGGAGACCACGCCTCGCCCAGCCACGCTGAGCCGTGGGCCGAAGGGAACGGCTCTGCCAGGGAAAAGCGGGTAATAGGGTGGGACTCTGGGTCACGCAAGAGGGGAAGGCAGCCTGGGAGGGGTGAAGCCCCTACGTTCCGGCCCCCAGAGGTGTTTTAAGGACAGTGGGTGAAATCCTGGCCCCACAGAAGCCAATCTTTTGCAGCTGACTGCTGTGGAGCCAGGGGGCTGGCCAGGGAGTGAAAGGCACAGCATGGGAGACGGGCCAGTGAATGGGCCCCACGCAGGTAGCAGCTCCAGTTCCCCAACCCTTGGCCAGCACACTGTGCATGAGCAGCAAAAGATTCAAGGTTCCCCCGCCCCCAGCCCAGCCTCCATCACCCAGAAGTTCCTGAGCCGCAACAAGGAGAATAAAGAACCACGGTGTGAGCACGATGATGCTCTACAGCTCCTGTGGGCTGGGCCCTCTGGGCGCTACCGCGGCGAGGAGGAACAGCATGTTTGCCCCAAGGATGCACTCCGTTCGGGTCCATGTGACCATCAGGGTCGGGGGCGCTCACCCAAACAGGCCTCCTGAGTGTCTCTGCGGTTGACCTTCATGAGGAATTTGGCCAGAAAGATGAATGTCACGGGACACAAAACTGAAATTAGCTGCAATGACAGACACAGATGAATATAATGCATTGGGGAACCCGTCAACATGGTTTCTGTCCAGGGAAATCCTGCCAGTTTACTTGGCTGAAGAGCCTTTGGTGAGGGACCTTGTCAAAGGCTTTCTGGAAATCTAAGTACACTATATCTACTGGATCCCCTTTGTCCACATGCTTGTTGACCCCCTCAAAGAACTCTAGCAAATTAGAGGCTTTCACCTCTAATAATCTAAAGCATTAATCACTTACATGCAGAAGTGGGTTTTTATGCTGATAATAGTTTTCCTTTAAAATAGCTAACAACAAAACTTAGAACGTGTAGGGAACTGGCGAATACTTACGAACATGAGCTTGGTGGGTACATGATCAGCTTCTCTGTATGGGTTTTTATAAAGCCACATCTCTTCGGGCTGTATGACGCGTTGAAACGGAGGCACAAATTCCATGACCCTAGAGACAGAACAGTGGCGTTTGGAAAGACGCAAGCTCCTGGGATTTGGGGAGCTGGAAGGAGGTGGCCAGTTGAGTGTCTCCTACTTACTCTCTTACACAACAGCAGAGCAAGGAGACACCGGGAAATCGAAGGGCAACAAACACTGGAACGGATAAAATACTTTGCGCCTGTTGCCACAAGGCATTGCTAGAAACACTCCACTCGCCCCCCCAGCACAGCAACCCTATTCCATTATCAGTGGATCCAAGAGATTGGTCAAATTCAAAAAGGCAAAAGCCATTCACATGACTAATAGGAGCTCCATTCTCTGTACACTCACTAGGAGAGAAATATCAGCTGAAACTATACGCTCAGGGCACAAGACAACTGCTCACTGCTTGGGATTAGGAGAAAGCTTTCCTGATATAATTGCATGATCGTCCATGAATCATCAGTTACACAGTGCAGAGAGAGGTTAGGAACTGAAGTAGCCGGGTCGTTCGTTTTCAGATATGTCCAATCCTATCTTCCTAATGGCTTAATGAGTAGTTGGGTTGCATCCTGGGCTTGTCTACATGAGCAAGCTGCACTGGTTTAAGGTGCACATTTAAACCAGTATAGTAAGCCAGTGTAAAAAACTGTATGGGACAGATTCTGGTTTAACAATCTCACAGGAATTGCCAGAATGGAACCAGACCAAAGAGTGAGGAGGTTCCTCTAGTCTGTAACAATGGCCAACACCAGATGCCTCCAGGAAAGGTCCAAGACCTCTGCAGTAGATAAATGTGGGATAATCCACTCCCAACACTAGCAGAGCCCTGCAAATCTATCTTCAGCTTATTTTTGCAAATATGATGCAGATGCAAATTTTGTATCTAGAACCCTGTATACTTGTGAGAATCTACTTTATGTCTGTGGGTATCCACATCCATGGACGTCAATGCGGATATCCAGGACTCATTTTTGTGGATACAGATCTGTCTGCACAGGGCTAGGGATGTTAAATATCGGTTAATTGAATAGTTGAGTAACCTTAGGAAACATTATTGGTTAGTTGACTAGTCTCTAGTCCCCGGAGCCAGCAGCTGCTGTATCAGAGGCAGCAGCGCAGGGTGCCAGGTGGGAGCTGGTCCACATGGGGAGCCCGTTTAAAAACCAGCTTCCCTCGCGGACCGGCTGCCTGTTCTCCAGTGCTGCTGCTTCTGAGAAAGAGGCAGCAGCGCGGGGTGGCAGCAGCACCTGTCAAGGGGCAGTCTGAGCTCCAGGACCTGGCGCAAGCCAGAACTGAGCCGGGTTGCCTGCCCACCCAGCTCTTAATACACTTGAAATGCAGAGCTGAAATGGGGGTAGGTCCCAGACCCAGCCTGAGTCAGGACTGAGCTGGGCTGCCTGCCTGCTCGGCTCCTAATACACTTTATAGGCAGAGTTATAGCAGAAGTAGGTCCCAGACCCATTGCAAGCCAGGACTGAGCCAGGCTGCTGGCCAGCCTGTTAAAAATTTACTGGCAGGGAGAGAGGGAATGCGTGTAGTCTGTAGCATCAACCTATAAGCTTTTGCTTATTGGTTAATTGGTTTATCAACTACACTATTACACCCCTACTCAGGGCTCTAAACATTAGGGCTCCTTCTGATCTCTCAGTCAGAGACTGACTTAAACCTTGAACCCTGAGGCTTAATATCCCTGTCTAGCATTATTACTCTGGAAATTCTTTTTATCCATGTCCCTTTTTGACTCTTGTGAAGTTTTTGGTCCCAGTGACTTGCTATGGCAAAGAGCAGAGCTCTGCGTGGTTACAACATTTGTATCCGCATCCATTTCCACAAACACGAGACACGAGTATATAAAGCAGATATCTGCAAGTCTGCAGGGTTCTCAATACAAAATTCAGGTCCGCATTCGCCAAAAGGAGTCGCGGATGCAGATACCTGCAGATATAAAGCGGATGTCCGCGGATTTGCAGGGCTCTATCAATGAGTCACACAATGAGTCAGACTATAATTTTAGTCTGTTTATCAGGTATAGATAGAAAACATACTCGTCCGCAATCACTGGGTCCAGAGCCATTCTTAAATAAGAGCGACAATATTTGCTACCTTCTCCAGTCTTTACTTACTAAAGTTGTTTGGCAACAGCCTTAAACTGAAGTGTCAGGCAGCAGTTTAACTGTATCATTTTAAGCACCAATTTAAGTTAAACAGACTTTTCTACATAGCCAAAGCCTGGAGTCTCTCTTAGTAAGGGACCTGCCTTTGTTTGCAAAAGTTTCAGGGGGTAGCTGAGTGAGTCTGTAACAGGAAAACTTAAACAACGAACAGTCTAGTAGCACTTTATAGATAACAAAATACAGAGATGGTATCATGAGCTTTCCTGGGCACAGCCCACTTCTTCAGATGACCGGAGTGTTGGAAGTCCAGACCCAAAGGAAACCTCAAAATCGAGCCAGTCAAATACCTGTGCGCTGAATCCCCCCAGGCTGGCCACCCAGGGGGAGACGACAGGCTGTTCTGTATCAGAAATAAAGAATAAAAGCAGGCTCTGTCACCATGCGGCTTGCTAGCCAGCTCCCTGCGTCTGGGGGGGTCGCAGGCGCACCACTGGGGCTGCCTGACTCTGGAGCCTCCTGTAAACCACCAGCCAGTTCAGGTGCAGCCCAACCACTGGCAACAGCAGTTACCAGCTGGCGCTGGGTGGCAGAGCGGGCCTCTCCGTCCTGCGTTCAGCTGGCACAGAAGCAGCACGAGCAGAACCCAAGAGGGTGGGACCCCCATCCCCTCTACAGCTGTGGGGCCTGCACAGTGGGATGGGGGTTCCCCAGCGGTCTCTCTGCCCTCAACAGGGGTGTTTACTAGGGGATCCCTGCCTGCCCTAGACATGGGGGGAGCTAACGGGGGGGGGTCCCCGCCTGCCCTAGACATGGGGGGAGCTGCCGGGGGGGGTTCCCGCCTGCCCTACACGTGGGGGGATGGGCTGCCCGGGGGGGGGTTCCCGCCTGCCCTACACGTGGGGGGATGGGCTGCCCGGGGGGGGGTTCCCGCCTGCCCTACACGTGGGGGGATGGGCTGCCCGGGGGGGGGGGTTCCCGCCTGCCCTACACGTGGGGGGATGGGCTGCCCGGGGGGGGGTTCCCGCCTGCCCTACACGTGGGGGGATGGGCTGCCCGGGGGGGGGGGTTCCCGCCTGCCCTACACGTGGGGGGATGGGCTGCCCGGGGGGGGGTTCCCGCCTGCCCTACACGTGGGGGGATGGGCTGCCCGGGGGGGGGGGGGGGTTCCCGCCTGCCCTACACGTGGGGGGATGGGCTGCCCGGGGGGGGGGGTTTCCCGCCTGCCCTACACGTGGGGGGATGGGCTGCCCGGGGGGGGTTCCCGCCTGCCCTACACGTGGGGGGATGGGCTGCCCGGGGGGGGTTCCCGCCTGCGTTTGTCCCCAAGGGGGCGGGGCGGCGGGGCTCTCACCCCGCCCCCCGCACTCACAGGAAGGCCCCGCCGAGCAGGCCCCGCACGCAGACCTCGGCCGCCAGCCGCCGCCCCGGCATGATGGGGGGGGGGGGGGGAGCAGCGCGGGCGCCGACGTGGCCGCCCCGCCCCAGATGAGGCGGAAGCGGGGGGGGGGGCGGTTTCGCTTTGCAGAGGCGGCCCCGCCCCCCCGGCGGCCGGTTCCTTTTCCGGCGGCCCCGGCCCAAGAGGCCCCCCCCGGGCCCCTGGTGCCCGCCGCGGGGGGCCCCCTCTCAGGCGGGGGGAGCGGCCCCGCCAGGCGGCTTGGGTCACGGATACCCGGGCCTCCTGGCGCTGGACGGGCCGGCGGCCCTAGCCTGAAAATTACAACAGGAAAAAATTCACATTCTTAATTGGAACATTCAGAACAATTTATTGAAGTCAACCTCAAGCAAAATTTTAAATCAGTGGAATGTCATTAAAAACCTTTCCAAATTAATCCTCACAGAAGCAAAACCACATCTGAATTCCGAAGTATTTGTGAAATAAAAAAAGGCAACATCTCAGTAAATATAATGTACAAAAATTATATGATCCTACCATCACAACATTCAGTAAGAAGCTAAAATATTACAGGCAATTCTAAATACACTATACTAGTTGACAATAAGCTATCTATATACAGGTTAACCAAGCTTTACAGGTTTCACACTATGCAAGAGAACATAGGCCAAACAACAACCCCCCACCCCATATTGTATATCTCAAAGTCTATGCGGCAACATCAAGTCATAATACAGTAATGCCCCAGTGGAACATCCCCAGGGAAAATTAACACTACTTTGTTAGTGTCAAGAGCTTCTAGCCAAGTTCTAGAAACTCCTAAGATATCGACTTTAGTGAATATTGATGCTTTGTTATTAAAGACTCAAGTGATTTAGTTAAAATAACATTTCACAGAATCTACAAAGATTGTTACAGATAAACAAAGTCTACAGAAATAACGACTCTACAAAGGTCATTGTTACAGATAAAGATTACATGGAAATGAAAACAGAATCTGTAGGTATCCGTGTTTGTTGTGCAATATCACTTGTGTAGGTACAAATGGGTTAAATTTTTAATAGCAATCCCCAATATGCACATACCCCTATACAAAAAAGACAATCTTATTACTAGCCAGTTGTAATAGTTATTTATCATCTTGGTTTTCAGTGGCAACATGATTAGTCTGCTTATAAATGAAAAAAATATGACACTAGAAATGAGATACGGATCAACATTAATGAACAGGAAGCAAATATATTTCATCCAGTCTCTTTGTAAATCAAAAGTGAACAAAGAATTCCTTAAAACATCCAGTGCTAGGCTATGGGGCGAATGTTTGGGAGAGGATCAAACACATATTGCCATAGCTGCTTTTCAAGCTAGAAGGGACACCATTAAAAACAGCAGCGCTTTCACTCTTGTGCACAAATGCAATCAGTACCACATGATAAACAATAAATGGCTTTGGCAAATTCATATCTAATTTTCCCTTTTTGTTTTTATATTGTCTTATATGATTTACAGACAGTTCACTTTTATAACCGCCCCCCTCCCCCCAAAAAAGCAGAGAGATATACCCTCACTAGGGTAAAAAGTACCTGAGTTTGCCACTCAGGAGTAGACTATAATAGGAAACACGCAGGGGTTTGTTTTTGTTTTTTTTCCTTTTTCTGAACGACATCTTGAATACATCCAGAATTTCAGGAGTGTATCGTAAGTGCAAATGTCTTTTACTATACAAAAATAAGTGGCGTGGGGGGAAGGAGTTGATACAATATTCTAAAGTAAGGACATCAAAAAGTTGCTGGTGTCTCATGCAATACACTTCTCATTAAGTGCATACCTAAGACTGAGACATCTGCTTTGAAAAAAATCTCTCCGTTTTGCCTTGAATACACTGTACACTGGGAGTGGAAAGTAATTTAACTCAAGGGAGGGGGAATAAAGAGACTTTTGATGTCGCATACAAAAAATGTTATCTATGTATAAATAAAATAGCTGTAAAAATAATGAACTGCAGAGCTTCAAGTACATTAAACCCTGAATTCAATGAGGCAGAGGTTTCAATGTTAAAGTGACTACTTCGTACCAGCGACAGACATTCTCGTTCCCCTCCCCCACCTCCCTAGCCCCACCCAGATAAGTTTTTATTTTTGTAAAGTTCAGTATATACATATGTTACGTCTAGAAGTTCACTTTCAATTACGTCTAGTCCTCGTGTCTTTGATTCCACCTGGAAACTACGATATCACACGTTTTTAATGGAAAGGCCAAACGACACATTCGAACCCTCTCACTCCACGTCAGATTCTTTGTCTCTGGTGGTAAAAATTCATCGAGAAAAGGCTGCCCTTGCTGTTAGCTGTCCTGAACTGCAACCACCTTCCACCCTTACGTCCGACTGATGACAATCCAATTGTTATAGACTATCGGAAAACTTGCAGTAATTCATCTTTACACCATTAGGGCATGGTCTGCAGAACCTGTGGTCTGAACAAAGTTGCATCCTCTATAAAAAAAGTGCTCCAGTAAAGTAAACCAGCAACATCTGTGCAGCCCAGCTCAACTACTGCATTCCTGTGTAGCCACTATAAGAGCTAGAGCCAGTTGTTTTATGAAAGTTTTACCCTATTTTAAAATTTAATAGACAAAAACATCCAAGTGAGGGGGGAAATAATGTGATTGGCACCTCCTTCACTTAAGAAAGGGCTACCAGGTTATTATATGCAGTTGATTAGAACACTTTATTTTCTGGCCAGGAAGTAACTAAAATAACCACAGCAATTCTCTTTGCAGCAAACTGTGTAACTCTGGACAAAAACTTCCAAACAAAAAGGCTAGTATTCTTCCTACAGCTCAATTCAGAGGCACAGAAGGTTGAATTTAGCTGTCCCAAATACCAGAAAAACTGATAAATCAAAATGTCAATATTTCGAGTAACAAATTTCTGCTTTACCACAAAAGTTGTGTCATTCTTCTGTTCAGTTTAAATAATGTTACAAAAACATGATTAAAGTTTGTTTTCAGCATTCTGTGTTCTGCATACAAAGCCATCACCTAAATAAAGAGAATCTCCAGTTATTACCAACTTACTTCAACCACATGTTCTCCTAGTCCACTAAAATGCTTCCTGATGCATCGGAAATTCTCCGTGTCCAACAATTAGAAAACCAATTCAAGTTTTATACTCATAATCATACACTTTGAAAAGCTATCCTTGTCCTCACACCACCACTGTTTTAGCCCAGCTGTTGGTTATTTTCAGTTCGCTTTTTTACTGTAAAGGATTAAACAAAAAAGGACAACCAGCCAGAACTTTGAAATGTAAGACAAAGTGACATGGCAGAGGAGTGACATCTGACTCCATGATCCTTACAGCATTACATGATATGCTAAGCTTTCAGAATACCTTCATATACTTAGTTATAGCCAACATGCTGATATGTCATAGCACATATTTTGATCATTTCACATGGCAATTAATATTCTGAAACTCCTACCAGCTCATTGACATCTCAAATGCTTAAGGTGGCATTTTGACATTGCTTTGCCATCTCTCCCTATACACTGAAAAGACAGCATTGACAGAATAGAAGAAAGCACATGGGAACGAACCATTCACGATATAGTATTTGCAAAGTTCAGCACTTTCTGGCTTACCATACATATCCAAAAATCATCTGAACCATAGAAAACCTAGTATTTCATTATACAATGTAAACAGATCAGGTCTTCTGGACACTGTAGCAAGGAAAGAGCGGTGTTGGCAATTTTAGAAAAGGGTGAAAACCCTCTCCATTAAGAGCATTTCTTTTTTAAAAGGAGACAAACAGAAAAGCTAAGAAAAATAAAATCCTGCTTTGTTTAAATATTTTTTGTAATAAAAAAAATACCAAAATATAGCACTGCTTACAAGCAAGATTAGTGTTTTAGACATTCACTTTAGCATTGGCCATACCAGGGTAAGTGATCTGCATTTCCAACCAGCACTCTAAACCATGAAGGTCGCATGCGAGATCTAACCTATGTAACAAAAACAACAAAAAAAAGTCCAAAACAAACTTAGTTTTACTCAAAAGGAATCTGCAAATTGTTCCAAGAGGAACAGCAACCAGGTCAGTTAAGTGGTATTTCAGGTGCTTCAAAGGCTGTAGTGTATTTTGTTAACTTTGCAATTGTACACACACAAAAAAAAAAGTACAAGTTTGACTCTCCATACCCCTTTGAATAGAAATAATTTGAGAATGCGAAAGGAAACCTGGTCCAAAGGGGAGCCATATTCCACAGAGCCATGCTATTTTTCTACCCCTGTATTAGTTACTTTCTGGAGTTGAGATGCCTCCATGTACCTGTAGGTCTATGCAGCCAGTTTCCCCAAAGACAATGTTGAATGTTCTTCAGAAGGAATAAAAAGCTCCATCTCTCAGCTGTACCAGCCATGCCTTTTATTAATTCCTTCCACGTGGTGGTGCTCTGGGACGCCCAGTTGCAGAAGGTTATTGTAGTGATATTACTTGCTATCTTTACATCACCCACTGCCTACAAATTAAAGGGTTACAGTTGGCCATGCTAACTATACTGGGACATACACAGTACTTTATAAGATTGAGTGCCTTAATATAAGCCCAATATATACCCTGTTAATTCAGGAAGTGCTTTTAAGAACTGATTTTTCACTACTGGTTAAAAGCCACCCAGATAAATTCAGTTGGAAAATTTATTTTCCCCCTCCCCCGCAAAGCTAAACACCCCTGGCTCAAAATCCATCACACACACATACATGGGGCTGATCCCATACCCCTTTAACACGTAAGAACCCCCTCTGAAACCAGTGGAAGCTTAGGAGGAAGTTAAAGTTTCAGGCTCTAAGACTCACCATGAAACAAGAGCAGACTAGACATCTGATAAACACATAGCAAAGGACTCAATCCTGCACCTATTGAAGTCAACGACAAAGCTCATGGACTCTAGCAATGGCAGGATCAGTGCTTTAGCTACAATGAATGTAGTGCAATGTCAGTGACTGAACGGTCCATGAATCTACTCCACCGCTTTTCAAATGAAGCGAGGCTGACGAGTGACCACTGCGCAATTAAGCTCTTTTTATGCTTCCTTTGTCAGCTCACACCACTCATTTTCGCAGCGAGGGCCCACAATTCCTATCACTCCCCCCCCCTTTTTTTTATTAAAAATACCTGATGAAATAAAAAGCACTTCAAGAAAAAAGTGGATAATACTCCTAGTTTCCTCCATGAAAATCTTTACAGTGTTATTCATGAGCATCATCTCCATTATCCAAGCATCAAATCCATCTTCCCAAAAGACCTTTAAAGATGAATGCAACTGGAATGGAGACATTCCACAGTCCACTGGTCTGAAACCCATGTCACTCCTCATCCTGGTGTTACGTGACAGCTATCTGTAGATTCAGGAGGGTTGGTGCTCTTGGTTTTTTAACAACTAGACATACACATTATACCGGATTGGTTTGGCTACTCAGTTTTCTTTTTAAACACACTGACTGATCAGAACCAGAATCCTCCACATCCTTAAAAATTAAATAAATAAATATGCTATGTTTTCCTTTCTACACTCAAAGAACATATTTTAACACAATATTCTTTTCAACATCAAAAGGGTTGCTTTTTTGTTTGTTTCTTAAGAAAGCCAAGATTACTCTGTTTTCCAACAGTAAGAGCTGCTGAAGCACATTCAAAGGTTAGGTAAGAAAAGGACAAGAACGGGGCAAAAAAACCAAACAGACACCACTGCCTGCTTCTGCCTGCCAAAAATCAGATAATCTGGCCCCTTTCCCAGTTCCAACAAGGCGGCGCTGATGAACACGACTCAATGTGTCACAGCAGTCTCTTCAAGTTCATCACCTATTTGCCATTTGTTGTTGTTAATTTATTCCTTTGCTTCTTCTCCAGGATTCTGTGGTTGCAATTTGCATTTTATCTTGCTCCAATATTCTGGTGCCACAGGAGATTTGGGGTTATGTTCGGAGCAGCAGAGACGGCCATCCAATGCTGATGCCACGAGGGCTCCCTTCTCGTGATCTTTACAGAATGAATGAGGGCAAAACTCGCAGAATGAAACTGCAGGATTGCTACAGATGTCACACTGGTGCCAGGGGCATTCCCACTTCCCTGAGGACGGAAGAAGAGGGACAGAAAGGAGGGAGACAGGAAGTTGAAATTAGTCTTTATCTGGGATAGATTCTGGAATTAGTCTGTCACTCCATGTAGTACAGAGTCGGTCAACTCTATGCACAAAAGATGCTTCCCAAAAGCCAGCTTTTAACAACGTTCCCACATCTGTCTTTCAGGAGGACTGGACTGCGAGCAGTCATTGACAAACTTACATTTTTGAGCCTCAGGGTGACTGAAAGCAAAACATGACTGCACTGCAGAGCCAAATATAAGTAGACTAACCTGCCTTGGCATCAGAACATGCTGTGTCCTTGCAAGAGAGAGTCGGCTTCTGTGCACATCTGATTTGAGGAATTCATTGTCTTATCAATGTGAACCTAGTGATCATTTGGATACACTGACTGAAATAGGTATCCTAAATCCCTCTTTATAACAGAATCGCAGTGCTGTCAAACACAGAATGGCTGAGTTCTGAGCCATAAATGAGAAGTGGCTCACACAAAAGCGAGCTGGGGAAATGCCGTATTTAAGCACAAGCAAAAAGTGAGCACCACAAAAGCACACAGGCAGGCATTAGCACAACCACATGCCCTACAGTCAGGCTGTAGAATTAGATTGAGCATGTCAAAAAGGAAAATTAACACTTCTCCTTTCCCTCAGACTGAAATCATGCCATCGTCCTTTAAATTGCGCTGCTGGAGAGAAAACAGGAAGCACTCTCCTTCAAGACATAAGGAACTGCATCCACAGCATGCCAAGGGAATAAGGACAGCGCCAATAAAAGACTCCAGATCTCTAACATAGTTGCGTCTGCCACCACCAGGCCAGGTAAAAAAACAAAACTGACTTCTTGAAGTCATTCTCCAGTATTTTCTCGCTGATCAAATTTAATCATTTATGTCCCTAGTAAAGAAAATTTGGAGGGAAGCTTTCCGTACTTTTATGTATTGCTGTCCTGAAAAGACATCTCCATTCATAGCACAAAATCTTTCACATAATTCACTCATGGACTAATGTGAGCCTCCAGTTAATTTGATCAAGGCCTCTAGAAACAGAGAGTTTAAAAATAGGGATAACGTGTTTTTGTTTGGTTTTGAAATATGATTTTTTAATTACTGGATAATCTGAGCCTGGGCTACAAAGAGCTGCCTATTTAAATAAGGAAAAAAGCAGACAAAATAAGAAGAGACACAATGAAAACCCACATGATTAGAAGATGGTATAGACTAGAGAGACTGTTACAATATAAGCACTGCCATGTGCTGTGCACAGCTGATGTCAGAAGCACTGCCACGTGATATGAACTTGCGAGCCATATGAGACCAAGACCAACTAATTATTTCAATCAAAATAAAATGAGCAAGTGCACTCTGAAGAGGAGAAAGGCTCTGCAAGGAAGTCATACCTTTATAACTGTTCGCTGGCCATCTATGTCTCTTTAGAAATATTGCTGTCCAAGGAGATTTCTCAACACCAGAGCATTGTAAAAGCAAATGTGCCACATGTACAATATTTGGACACCACAGTCTGGATTAAGCTACCACTTTAACAAGCAGGATATCCCTGAAGCAAGCAAAGAATCTGGCGGCCATGGGAAAGCACTTACCAAATGGTGGTTGAGTCAGGTTAAGGCATAAGAGGTGGTATGCTTTGGGGCAGTCCTTTTTGTCACACATGACTAGCTCTCCTCCATCTCCACACTGGAAACAGTTGTCCTCATGCATCTGTTTCTGCTCTGTCTTTATCTTCCGTTTCTTCTGCTTTAGCCTGGCATTCTTCGCCTTCTCTTCATTTGCTGTTGCAAATGCCGTCTGGGAACGAGAGAGAAAGGTCTCAGCAATAACCATTTTAGTCAATAAGTAACAGCCACTTTAAAAAGCCACATGGCTCCCAAATTGTCAATGGCAGGTTATTATTTCTGCAAATGCTCGAAGTCTTGTCTACCCAGTGAGTCCCATGCCACACACAGGTCTGACAACTGTTAGAATGTCGTCAGAGGATGATTAACGAGCTGTGATGTTACAGTTATATCCAAAGGCCCAAGAAAGATTTATATTCACACAAAGAAACTGCCCCTTCCTTGGAGACCTTATGAGCAATACCTATGTGAGCAGATTTCAGCCACTTCTCTGACTCTACAGATACAATACTTCGCAAGAAGCTGATTAAGAACAGTACTCTGGGCTGGGGCCAGAATGAAGCACAACAGCAAGACAAGTTTCCAGATGCTCACACATGCAGGGGAATTCCACAATGCTCCATATAGGAAGATTAAAACCAGAAGACAGACACGTGACAAGGGCTTTTTTTCCCCTCTCCTGTCAGGCACCCTAAACGTGACACGATGGATTCATGCCATGTCTGGGTAGCTTGCTGGCTGGCTACTCCCTTCCATCCTAGAGGTGGGTACAGGCACAGTAGTACAAACTAGGGATGCAATAGTGTAATCAATTAATGCTACAGACTATGCGCATTTCCTTCCCCCTCCTCTTACCACTCGTTTTTTTAGCAGGCTGGCCAGCAGCCTGGCTCAGTCCTGGCTTGCAACAGTTCCGGGACCTACCCCTGCTGCGGCTCTGCATTTAAAGCATATTAGGAGCCAGGCCATAAGGCAGCCCGGCTCAGTTCCAGCTCTTGCCGGGTCCGGGAGCTCAGACTCCCCCTTAGACGGGCCACTGCCACTCCACACAGCTGCCTCTTCATCAGAGGTAGCAGCGCAGGACAACAGGCAGCTGGTCCGCAAGGAGACCTGGATTTTAAATTGGTTCTCCTCGTGGACCAGCACCGGCCTGGCACCCCCGCGCTGCTGCCTCTGATACAGAGCGCACTGGCTGCCAGCCCCGCCCCTGGGGACTATAGAATAGTCAACTAACCGATAAGAATTCATGAGGTTACTTGACTATTCAATTAACCCATATTTAACATCCCTAGTACAAATTAGTCAAGCCTTTGGGGAACCTTCAAGGTACCAAATAGATCTATTACATTAAATGAAACAGACCTCTACTCACTCTCCTCCCACAAAAAGCTTTCAATACAAGTGCACTGAGTGCAATCTTTATTCCTGTACAACTAACCTTTGGCCGTACTCCTAGGAAGCCACTGCAATTTTCTGCTCCACAATGGCATTCGGTCCTACCATTGCCCAGACAGTCCAAATTATAATTAAATGTTAACTCCATCCCTGAAAGTTAAAGAGAAACTATTCACACACACAAGATGTGGGGAAAACATATACAAGTAGCAATTCAACTTCATATTAAAGCCACTGTTTTTAAAAGGGCACAGTTATAAGGTCACAATATTTAAAACCGCATCAAAAATATTGAAATGAAATGTGCTGGAGATTTAACAGATAGTGAAGTTGTAACTAGCAAGGCTTCTGTGGTTGCGGCGAGCGTGAGGGGCGTGACCGCTGCCACCATGCCAGGCCCCCGATGATCCCTGAAGCTGTGCCCTGGGAAATACAGTGCCATGGGGAGAGAAGGGTGGGACAATGACGGGAAGGGGTGAGGTTTGGGGGCTGGCAATGGACTCCCCCGGGAGTTTGAGGCTGGATTGTACAATTGTTCCCGCTGGGGATTTGAGACCGCTGGTTTATACAGTGCTGCTCCAGCTTTGGACCTGACAGGAGCACTACACATAGCTTTTCCTACAAATCAAACAGAAATCTTGGCTATTTTATGATCATAAACTCGGTTTACAGTGTCTGTTGGTTACAAAATGTTTAGAATTCAGAGGCAGTTCCAGATCTGATGTTAGGGAAAGGATCTGAAATTGAGTATCTATGCTAGCTGAAAAGGACTATGCAGACATGGCAAAAAAGTTAACATTGAATTTTCTGTTCTCGAGCATTAGGCGAAACCCTTGATTTTTTGTTTGTGACAAAGTTGCATGTTTAATACTGTGCATTTCATCTTACATTGCTCCTAATGAGGCTATGCATATTGAAAGCAAGATCTTCTTGATCATGCATTTTCTTTGTCCCATAAGGTAACAAAGTCACTGTAAATGCCAATGTGACCAAGTCACTGGGGGGAGGGAGGGGAATGGGTGAATGGCAACTGATTCCCATTTGAGAAAAGGGTACATGCAGGATTAGAGGCTTCTTTTTACCTGCAGGAATATCACAAAGAGCAAAAAGTCCAACTCTAACATCCCCGTTCACTGTCCATTTCTGTGTTTCACAGTTCGGATTACAACTATGGTTCATAAAACGAGAATAATTTCCTTTTGGACCAGCATCTATTATCCGGTCCTTCAATAAAAAGACGAAACAGATTTAAGATCAGATTAAACAAAAGTCATGTAAGTACAATTACAAATAACAGACTTAGACAGGTACTTGATGTGTTAACAGATACTGGTTTTTCCTGGACATTTTTTTTGCCTAAAGCTCTTCAGCACGTATGCAGGGAGAACGTAATGGCTGGTAGCATTGCTAATGAGCTCTGGGTCCTTCCATCTCTGGTTCAACCCCCATCCTGGGCAATAGAGACCTAAATGATTCACCTTCCGAAAACCAGTGTTTGAGGATGGCTCAGAGGTATGTTGGAATAGCACTGCAATTGCATCACGCAGGTGCCCACATTCCACCATGACTGACAGTCTTGCTGACAGTATCAGTGGGCATACTATGGACTAAACAGACCATGGGCATTCATCTCCTCACAGAAGCCCCACTAAGTCAAGGCTGAAGCAAATGGTCCATGAAGTACCTACATGAAAACAGAACTTCACTCTGGGAACCTTCACCTGCACTAAATGCATTTCAACTAGAAGTGAAATAAAAGGTAATTCTTGTGCTTTAAACATGGACCCTGATCTTGCTCTCCTGGGTCATAAGGCCTAGTTCCTTAAGCAGCAGCAGCTACCATATATCTGAGTGACTTTGTCTGTCTGTTCAAGAACTGGTCCTAAACGGTAAGAGCTAGGACCACCAAATACGGTACGTAGTTGCCTCATCCTAACTTACAGCAAGATAAGTGTTTGGTTGTGCCAGGACAATGGAATGTGCCTAGAATGCAATTGTTTCTCAAAATGGAAAGGGAGGGGTCTGATAACAGGGGCAGTTATACCACATTATGACTACTGGGGCAGCAAGGGGCCAGAGATGGGTACTGTGACAGCTATAACTCCATTGGGGCAGAGAAAGGGACAGCTCTCTACTATATACTTCAGGGAGAGTTTGTCTGTTTGCAGGTCTGTCTGCCTGTCTTCCAGCAGAGGGACATGCACCCCTTCCCCAGCTATGCCTGCTGCAGTAGTCATGGACAGGCACTTCTCATGTGGCCCCACTCTGATGAGGTGAGAGAAGGCTGGGAGTTATCGTTATCCTCTCTCCCTAGGGCAGCCTGCACACTGAACCCCTTATCCCCATCCCAGAGCAATGACTGAAATGAAAAAAAAAAACCAAAAACATATTTGAGTTAAAGACCCAAGCCACGCCGGGTCAATCTTCTAGTATTTTATAATGTAGAGATCTGGTGCTTTACCTTTGTGACAGTTAACATATAAAAATTGGTTATGCTGTTCTCATGGGCACGTTTAATCCGCAATCTGCATTCTTCTTCATCAATTAATTCACCAACATATTCGTTTACAAATTCACCCTGAAAGTCAATCAGAAAAACCCATGCTTATTGCTTGCTCTCTGTACAGTTAAAAAGAGGGAGGGAGCATAGAAAAATTAGATGGGAAGCCCTTAGATACACATTTTGTCCACTGCAAGGCCTAAGTAGGGTGGGTTCCTTTGGATAATCCAAGTAGCGAGAATTGGTTAAAACAAAGTACTACATAACAGTGACCTGTATAGAAAAATACATATGGGCTCAAGTTTAGATTAAATTACAGAACTGTGCTTCAAAACAGAAGCATCACACATAGAACTTAATAAAGCAACAATTTAAAATGATTACACTGTTTTCAAGGACACATTTGATTAACGAGTTGTATCTTTCTTGGTCAACTGCATATAGCCTGTCCATGGCTCTGCTTGTACTTCTGTCCTATTTTAAAAGATCTGTATAGTCACTCTATAGAAAATGCGCACATTTTTACAGCAATATATTCAAACACCCATGAGAAAAGATCACTTAGGCATTGTGTACTATTCAATGTAAGACAAAGATAAAGCCAGAGTCAACTGCTTCTCCATGCACTGTTTCTAGTTACAGCAGCAAAACCACAAGATTCTACAGTAGTTCGAAGGTTCACTGGCAGTATTGTAAGTCACACACTTTCTTTAAAAAAAAAATTCAGGATAACAGATAGGTGCCCACAGAATATCAACCTCATACAACACTACTGTACTGCTAAACATTTTCACCGCATAGTATCTGAACAATTCATCTTTAACAGGACTTTTAATTGTCAATAATAAACAAGCAAAGTTTGTGATAATGAAGTTTTAATGTAGAACAGATATTACAAAACTGGCTTAAATAATTAAACCGCTAAAAACAACAAGTTAAAAGTGAGCCTTCAGGCTGACTGCGTATTCCCAGCTTTCACGTGATGGACTTGGAAATGGCCAGGAAACGAGGATACCTTGATACAAGGGAGTTAACACACTGCACATTGAGGGTCATTTTTCTGTAACAGTCTCAATAGTTCTAAAGCTTACACATTTCCAAAAGCAGTTATTTGAGATGCTCAAATTTAAGTCAAAAAAGTGTCTGAGCAGTTCCAAGGGTTTTGTTTTGTGTTTAAATAAAATGGTACCAACATGTTACAGGCTACGCGGGGTCAACAGTCTGACAAAAGTCAAAGTTAAGAGCTCTGGTAGCTGGTTGGTTGTGCCAGGGCTCCAGAAAGAGCCCTCCAGAGTCATGGCTAATCCCATTTTGGAGCTTTGATGGGAAAAGGCTATACTGCAGCAGAAGATCATCAGGATAACATTTTCAGAAGCCTTTAAGTCCCACTTGGAAATGGGATTTAGGTTCCAGTGGACACAACATCCTAAAATACTTGGGCAAATCTGTAATCTCTGGAGTGAAGTTTTCAGAAGTGCCCCCCACTAAAATGCTTCTATTTTAGCCTGTGTGTTCTGAAACAGGTGGTTCAATCAAGCCCCCCAGAAGAGTTTTTCTAATGGTGCCAGCGACAGAATTTTCAGTAGAGTTCCTGAAGGACACAAATACATTATTTTATACTTAATATGTGCAGAAAATTCACAGAAAATCCACCATAAAGATGCTATGACATTTACCACGTACTTGGTGCCAGACAAACTAAATCCTGTCACTTTACTATGGTTTTTTCTAGTTACCTGTTAATATGTTATTTGAACACCCATGAGTAGAACTGTTCCAAGTCTAATCAAAGGTTTATCGTTTCAGTTGAAGCAGTGATCACCACCGTAGAAACCTAGTTGAAATTGGTCTGTTCAAATACTTCTGATAGTGCCACTGGCAAGTGAATACTTCACATATCCATTTAGGCACCACACAACATTTCTCTATGCCAAATTTCTATATACCGCGAACTAAGTTACTAAACAAAAACAAGATAGATACCCTAACTAGAACTGACAAAAGCAAAGAATTCACAGTTAAGAGTTGCTACTATGCCTTTGCTCAAGACCATTTGCCATTACTGGAGAGTCACTTCAGGCTAGTAGGTTATCCTATACTATCTATGTTAAGAACATAAGAACGGCCATACTGGGTCAGACCAAAGGTCCATCGAGCCCAGCATCCCATCTGCCGACGGTGGCCAATGCCAGGTGCCCCAGAGAAGGAGAACAGAAGACAATGATCAAGTGATTTATCTCCTGCCATCCATCTCCTGCCCTTGTTATGAAGGCTAGGGCACCATACTTTATCCCTGGCTAATAGCCATTTATGGACCTAACCTGCAAAAATTTATCAAGCTCTTTTTTAAACCCTAATAGAGTCCTGGCCTTCACAGCCTCCTCGGGCAAGGAGTTCCACAGGTTGACTGTGCGCTGTGTGAAGAAAAATTTCCTTTTATTAGTTTTGAACCTACTACCCATCAATTTCATTTGGTGTCCCCTAGTTCTTGTATTATGGGAAAAGGTAAATAATTTTTCTATAATCACTTTCTCCACACCATTCATGATTTTATATACCTCTATCATATCGCCCCTCGATCGCCTTTTTTCCAAACTGAAAAGTCCCAGTCTCTCTAGCCTCTCCCCATATGGGACCCTTTCCAAGCCCCTAATCATCTTAGTCGCCCTTTTCTGAACCTTTTCTAATGCCAATATATCTTTTTTGAGGTGAGGAGACCACATCTGCACGCAGTACTCGAGATGTGGGCGTACCATAGTTTTATATAGGGGAAGTATGATATCTTTTGTCTTATTATCTATCCCTTTTTTAATAATTCCTGTTTAATATTTAAGCAGCATATAACTTAAGGATGTGAATTCAGATCTCTTTGCTTTTGTCTAACTGTTAAAGTTACATTTTGGAGCTAAACACAACACCATCCAACAGCGCATAATCACGCCCAGGTACAATCCAAAACGTCCCATTGGGATTCCCAGTCTGGACAGCAGTCAGCGCCATTTAATAGAGAATTGCAGTGAAGACCTTACATCGTGTTTAAGTCCACCAGAACTGTGGAATGTGCCTTCGCCATGAGAAGTTCCAGGACACCTTCTTTAGCAAGATGTGTGTAAATTCAAAGTGGAGAAAACATGAAGCCAATTGAGAGCAAAAGGGTGCTCTGGAGTGAACTCTGAGGATGCAGGTCAAATGATAAAAACAACAACGTGTCCTGATTGTCCATCCCATCTGCAGCCATAGCTGGATCTTCCATTCTTCAGGTGTGCTCAGCCTCCTCCTTGTTCAGAAACAACGAAGCCTGCATGAGTAAGAGCAAAACATACATCTGTCCATCAAATCCAATCCTCTGCCTGGCAAGTTAAAGTAGCCGTGAAATCCAGGCCCATCATCCTCATGCTTGCCTCGAAGTAGAGCAAGACTGCAATCCAGTGCAAGATTTTGTTTTTCCATATCAACTGTTGCACATCCCACCTGAATCCCAGTGGATAATCCCAGCCTGGTGTCCCCAGGAATACAGTGTGCAGCGACACAGTGTAAAGGAAAACCAAAATGATCCATTCCAGGATCTTGATTACATAGTCAGGAAAGGTATTTTCATTCCCCACCCGCCACAGCACAGCTACCCCACCTGCTACTGCTCCTCTAATGACTCCAATCATTCTAACATTTATGTAAAGTCCTCAATATTTCCTGAAGCTAATCAGTTCTTGGTGCTTTCACTTATAACAAGTGCACCATGTCCAGCAATAGAAATCTCTGTATCTTCATTATTCTTCTCTGCCTTCTTGAACTTTAAACAAGAACTTAAGTGTGTTGTCCAATGTAGCCTGATCACCATAAGACTTTTATTAATCCCCTCCGAGTTCTTCTGAAATAAATCCAGTCTGAAGAGTTGAGTGTCAAGGAGGCTATGCCAGCTCCCTGGTGACCAGAAGTTTGTAAGAGCAATGCTGCATCCCCTCCCACTCCCAATCCAGACAATCTGCCATTGGGAACTGCAGAATAATCATGTTATCATGTCAGAGCTTAAAAGAAAAGGCAAAAGGAAGTCCAGAAAGCTACCTTGACGGAACCCCTCGGAAAGAGGCTCACCGCCTTAGGTTGCCCCATCTCCCATCCTTTGAGTTACTTCATATCATGAAGTGTGATTAATTTCATTTGCTGTGTTAACTCTGGGGTTGAGGGAAAGAGAAAATGACGGAGGTATGTTTTATTTTTTTATTCCCATCCCTCTCAGACTTTAGCATCTTCAAGAGCTAAGCTTGGTCAAAAGAGCAGATGAAACCATCTAGAAACTATTTTTTCTCCTCTCCCTCCATGCCTGAAGGTCAATAGGAGAACTTGTGTACATCACTACCTTCTAGAAGTACTGATAGTTCTCATCTCCTGCCCATCATCAACAAAATTTGTAACCAGTCAAATCTGGCTCTTATGCTAGAAGCAAGCATTGTAATTCCCAAAAACAAAGAAACAAAAACCCCAAACACCTCTGCCAGAGGTCTCAAATTCCATGAAGTTGGATGTATCATTATTTCCTCCTCTTGAGGAAGTTTCATGCCTTGTAAATTTAAAGAAACAAGTGTGTGTAGGATGAACTCACTTCAAAATACATTTTCTTTCAAGGTACAAACACTAGAAGAGCAGCAGTACTCTCCTCAAATACTCTGCTTAATGGCTAGTTAAGCATTTGTCCTAAATTCTACCTTTTTAATGTTCCTTTTTGTCCTGAGACCCCAACCACGGCGATCGGTTTTTATGATTTCAGCATCTGGATAGAGCCTTTTGGTGAAGCACTGGTTCTGACAGCGCTCTCCTGCTGGGCACACTTGGGGATGGCACTCATACTGAAGCATTCTGTTCAGACACTCAGACTCTAGGCCACAGGGGTTCTCGTCAGACGGCTTGCAGTTACAGCGAGGGATTTCTGACAAATCAGCAACTTGAATCTGAACTTTCCCTATTACCTTGTTGGACTGTGGAACAAAAAAAAAAAGACAAGGGATAAATTTGGATTTATGGCCATGAACACAGAATTTAGATAAGAAGCATTTAAATCACACTCAGCTACTGGTATCAGAAGTGGGTGTATTTTTTTCCTCCTTTCTAAAAGAAAGTATATCAGCTAAGAAAAGGCAACAAAGCAAAAATACGTTGCTGCAATTTAGGACTTTCAGCGATTCCATCTGGCACTGCTCCATGACTAACAATCAAGCATCTCTGCTGTTCCGAGAAACCAGCAAGGAGGTAAGTATTATAGAAAGTGGGACAAGACTGTTTCAGACTGCATAGTACATGAATTAGTATTACAACTCTCTTGAGGCACACAAAAATGTGCAGAAATCCCAAGAATATCAACTACTATAAAGTATGATGAAACAGATAAGTACACAGCCTGAGGTACTGTGCCCCCATGGTTGCTGGGGGGGAAAAAAAAATCTAGATCATGTTTCTTAGTGTCCAGATTTAGGAATTAAGTTCTCACACCTAATAGTTTTGTTATTTGTCAATGCTAATATAATTTCTTATTGGTAAGAAAGATTCATTTGTGAGGGGTGGAACCCTCTTGCAAATATCATAGTCCTTTATCTTCAGTAAGACTGACCTTAAACTCAAAGTTCCTTTTAGTGATGCTTACTACTGCCCTTATAAAATTAAAGGACTTAAGGTATTAAACAAAGCAGGCCAGAAGAGATCTTTGAAGAATGGCAGACTGATTATCTGAATTTTCTTCTAAGCCACAACTTGCTGCCCTGTTTAAATCTATAGCTCATTCACACAAAACAAGAGGACTCACTTTAATATGTTTGTACGGTGGGGGCTTTCTTGAATTCCTTTCGATCTCTAGTGCTTCTTTGCTTTCTCTTTGTGCTTTCAGTTCCTGGAAGCGTTTTGCAGCTTCTTCAAGTGCTGTGCAAAGGAGTCCAAAATGGGGAAAAATTAGTATTGGCTGCCGCTGCTGCTGAGAAACATTTGTGAAAAGCTAGGAATTGGAAATCTCCAAAGAACAAGCTAACAGTGAAGTGTTACAGTATGTCATGAACGATTTTTAAATCAAGTAGTTCATAGTAGATATTTAAAAACTATGGGTGGTCCTCTGCACTAGAGCCCAGGTCCCCCTTCATAACTTCTTTCTAGGTTAAGTGGGAAAAACAGGGGTTGCTTATAACAGCACAGAGAGGGAGGAAGTTAGATGCTAACAATCTTCTAACCTCTATTCAATGGCACCATACAGAATTTAGTACAGACACAGAACACTAACCACACAATTCCCATGCAAGTTAAGTGAAGATGAAGAAACAAACATGTGGAAGTTTTGTTATAAACCACTATAAACTTTGTTTAATTTTACCTTTCTTGAAGGTCTTGTTAATACTAGTTTGCCCCTCAGCAAAGCTTTTATCTCCTTCAACATAAGGGAAAACTCTGCCCTGGTGTACCCAATAGTAGTCATGTGAACCAAAGAAAAATACTGGGAAGTCCCCGATATCATGTTTGAGGCCCTGTATGTTGAGAGGCACAGACCTGGGATTGCAGATCTCAGCTGGCCACCACCTGCAAATAAGAAAAGAGTAAAAACTCAAACTCTATGAAACAGGCAAATTGCTTGGATTCTTGGTTTAGGAATTTCAGCTGCAGTAGCAGAAGTTACATTTACTTTCTAAGAAATACAACTGCAGTGATTCCTATCCCATTCTCCTTACACAAGCAAAATTGCCTTTGATTTTACTTGGGAAGATCCACAAAGAGACATACATCTTTAAAGTTCTCATGCTCCCAATCCAGGGTAGGGCGTTGGGCCCTGTGCAGTACATACATTTGGGGACAAGCAATCCGAAGGGAAAATTAACAAAACTGTTCAGTTATACGTTACAATATTTTTTAATAAAAACAAACCCGATTAAGTTAAAGGCAATGAAAATGTTTGCCAGACATTTTTAATTGTTTAGATAGAGTTTTACTTTTTTAAAGTGCGGTTTTACAAATCCTTATATGAGAAGAAAAAGCACCGTCAATTAATTAGTGTGAAGAGTTAATCCTCTTGCAGTACTGGAAATCCAATAGTAGCATTTTGCTAATGCAAAAGAACCAGAAAGTCAAGTGGCCAGCACATTACTGCACTGCCCAAATGAGCACAGTGAAAGCAGTTAACACATCCAGTGATGAAAAATCATTTGGATTTTTAAACATTCCATTTATGCATCAGGCACTCCCTTTCATAGGCTCAAAATTAGATGAACAATGTGAAAACTCCAGATCATAACGTAAGAACGTCCACACTGGTTCAGACCGGGGACCATCTAGCCTAATATCCTGTCTTCTGACCAGTGCCAGATACTTCAGAAAGAATGTATAGAACAGGACAAGTTATCAGGTGACCCATCCCCCGTCATCCACTCCCAGCTTTTGGCAGTCAGAGGTTTAAGGACATCCAGAACAAAGGCCTGCATCCCTGACCACCTTGCTATTAGCCATTAATAGACCTATCCTTCATACACTTATCCAGTTCTTTTTTAAACCCAGTTATACTTTTGGCCTTCACAACATACCCTGGCAAGGAGTTCCACAGGCTGACTCTGTTGGGTGAAGTAGTACTTCTCTATACCTGTTTTTCAATCTGCTGTCTATTAATTTTGTTGCTCTCATTTCACATGAAGGGGTAACAGACACTTCCTTATTCACATTCTCCACACCATTCATGAATTTATCAACCTCTGTCTCTTTTCTAAGCTCAGCACCAAGTCTTTTTTACACGTTGCCCTTTCAGAAGCTGTCCCATGCCCCTAATTGGTTTTGTCGTCCTTCTATCCCTTTTTCAAGTCTAATAAATATTTTCTGAGATGGAGTGACGAAAGCTGCATATGGTTTTCAACATGTTGACATATCATGGACTGATACAGTGTCATTATTACATTTTCTGTGTTATCTACTGTCCTAATGGTCCCTAATATTGTTAGCTTTTTTGACTGCTGCTGCATTCAGAGCAGATGTGTTCAGAGAACTATCCACACTGACTCCAAGATCTCCTTCTGGAATGGTAACGGCTAATTTAGACCACAACATTTTGTAATGTGCACTATGAACCACCTGGGCAAAAACTGACTAACACTATTTGTAGTGTGATTTGACAATTTCAAGTAAATGGAGTTAGAAACCGAAGATAAAGAGTGGCCAACAGCTGGACCAATTCAGAATATTTCCACACAGCAATTCAACCTAGAAAAACCTCAGCAAACTACTTTTAGTCTCATTTTCTTATGCTCCATTTGTCCAGCAAAGTCAAGGGTTAATCACAAGACCATATTTAAATAACTGATGACATGGATGCATTTCTAATTTTAAGTTTATTCTGCTGAATACGTGTAGTTAGTTATCCTAGGTTAAAACACCTTTAAGTTCAATACATTAGTGACTAAGACAGACAAAACTCCACATTGTTAATAAATAATTATATCCAGGCATTTCATGTGTACTTCATCAACCTGAACCAGATATTCCAACATTTTCAACCCTTGAGGAACTTGGAGCTCTTTGGGGTTAATTCCACAGAAAGCCAGAACTGACAATTGTCAGAATATGATGATACGTCTACACAATCACAGATAGGGAAGGGGATTCACAAATTCAACTATTACTGGAAAAACTTAAAAAAACAACAAATAGTTCTGCAGCACCTTGGAGGCTAACAAAAAATGTAGATGGTATCATGCATGAGCTTTTGTGGGCACAACCTACTTCTTCACATGACTGGAGTTAAGGGGTTCAGGGTACAAATAAATAGCAGAGAGGGATGGGGAGGGAAAGAGAAGGGGGAAAAAATAGGAAAAAAATCATCATCAATTAGAGTGTCCATGCTAAATGAGGGTAACAGAGTGGGCTCTAAGTACCTGGTACTTAGCTTTTTATGTCATTAGGGTTATTATTTTTGGAAAGATAGTCCTATGCTCTGAGCAACTACTCAAGAGACAGGCCTTGACTGTACATTAGTTAGTCTTGGACCTATTCCACTGATGTGTAACAATTCCATGGCAGTTTTGTTGTACTTGTGAAAGTCTGGAAATAGAAATTAAAAGCAAGATTGCCCCTTACAATAAAAAAATTAATTCTAAAAAGCATCCTCCCGTGGACACCTTGAAACTGCAGTGCCAAAAACTGCCTGATGTACCTTTTCTTTGGACATATTCTATAGCCAGAGCTACACAGGAGGAAGAAAGCCACAGAGACAGCAAAAAGTTTATTTGAGATTAAAATGTCCAGCAACCTCTTTCTTTCCCAAGAACAGGAAGGCAGAGGACTTTTTATCACCTTCACCAATGTCTGTTAGACATGCATCATTTTATTGATCACATTTATTCTGCGGCACAGGTGGGGACTTGCAAGAGGATCAATAACCTTCTGCACTCCCGCAGGTGTCTTATGAATGATCTCTAAAAATAAATGCAGACAAAGTTTTGATGCCCTGGGTATTTCCTGATCTTCGGGCACTCTTAGAGAGCCCACAGATACTGCTTGAGTAGTACTCACCTTAATGCACACAAATGCATGAGCAGAATTTAAAAAGCCATACAACATCTGACCATATTAGATACAGAGAGAACTACTTGTTTATTAACACTGGGCTGCCCTGCTTGTGTACCTGGATAGATGCAGGATACAGTAAAAACTTAAATCTAAAACAAAAATCTAAAATAGTTTCCAGTTGTATTCAGCGAACTTGCCTGTAATTTCCAAGTTTGACCCAGACAATCTGCTTGTAACGTAGTTTCTTGCCAGCTTTACAGTCATTGCAATTCCAACATCCTTCTGGCATCTCTATGTTGAGACATTCGGGGTGAAAGGAAGCTGGGCAGGACTCGCAACACAACAACTTCCCACCTTTAAACAAACAAACTCGCTCATTTTACAGAAACAGCAGTTTGAGGCTTCTGCGGGTATTTTTAATATTATACTTAAATGCATTAAACTTGGATTTGCCTCACACCAAATATGGCAAAAGGAAGGGATCAAGTCCGTTACAATGCTGGCTTAAAAATTAGTCTCTTTTGTATTATACGTGTCTCCTGTCTACTATGTAAAATCTTATTTCCTGACTGCATCACAAATTGGGACAAGACAGACCATGAATTTAAAAAATGTAGGTTAAATTGGGCAAGTTGGTTATATGTCAGATCTTAAGAGAAATGTTCTTGAAAACTGTATGGCATTTCTTTTTAAATCCAGGTAGTCTGGCAGTGGCCAATACCTCTTCTTGACAATTATACAAATCATGCACTTTTTTGGCATACTTATTAAACCAACATTGTCATGACTAGATCCCTTAGCAATCAGTTAGTGTGCATAAAAATGAGCCTATAGGTTGATCAATGTTTTTCTGCTTTCAAAGTTAAGAGGGAAAAAAAGTGAAAATTGTAATTTATAAGTCTGTGCATATTCTTCAAAATGAAGGTTTACTGGTGTGAGCACCCTTAATTTACTTTTTAATGCAGAATGAGAGATTATGGAAAGATTTCACCCTTGCCCAGAGTTCCCTTTGTACACGAAGGGAATCTGATATAACAATGTGGTAAACATTATTTTAAAAAGAAATTAGACAAAAAATGTTTTTTTGGTTTACTTGTTTTCTAGCAGATGTGTTTATTGTGGGCACTCACAGAACATCTATACCATTGTCAATACACAAAGAAGCTCATACAATAAACACACTTGCTACAATCTAGATAGAAATTTAATGAACATTTTAGTCCCAGGGTAAAAAGCCTGGGAGCAATTTAAAAGCAGCATTTTAAGCAATTCGAATATCTGAAGTCTGAATTTTTATTTTCAAATGTTCATCAGAAAATCTTGTCCACCTATAGACTTTCAAAACAGTCATTGATTTGATTGTAATATATTGCAAAAAGCATTCCTTAAAAAATCAGTAACAAAATCACTTACTATATTTCCTCTGCTAAAAATGTAACAAAATCCAAGCATTTGGACTTTCCTGAGCTTCCCCACCCCATGATCAAGTGTTTATTTTTTAAAGAATTTTTGTAAGTGTTGTTTCAGAGGAAATACAGACCCAGCATAAATTACTGAAACAATAACCAACATGGTAAAATGCCAAGAGATGCGAAAACCAAATAAAAATCAAAACAAAAACTCTCAGAGCTAAGCAGGGAAACTTCGCTCTTAGAATGCATTAGTAAGATATTGCTCAAGCTAAGCAGAGGGCTCAAAATAATTTTTGTGGTCAGAAGTTACACAAAATAAAAGCTGTCTACATCTAGCAACATTTGAAATGATCTCATTTTAAAATAACTGACTGGGCACCATTTCTGAACACCCTTTGGGAAATCAAATTTTTGTGGGGATAGAGTATAACCTCTGAAGCTCACAGACACACACAGCTGGATCTGTTCCCATAAATTCCTTTGACAGCAATAGCATTACCAGCATAAAGCAATCAAGTTTTACTCCTGAAAAAGCTTCTGTCCTAATCCTATTGCAGTTGCCCACCTGCCTGCCTTTCTTGACAGAGCAGAATCCCTGTTGCTCGAGATGCAGCATGTTCTGCCACTCCAGTAAGCAGCATTGTTCCAGGAAGTGAGCAGTCAGTCACATGAGGCGAGAAAGGAGCATCACTCGGCTTGCACTAACAAATGAAATACAAGGCCCCTGGATTGTAACAGAAACAAACAGGCGAAAAGCCATCTGCCTTCCTAAGTCTTTGGTTGCCTGGAATGCCAATATACAAATAAACGGTCAAACAAACTCCCTATTCTGACTGTTGCAGGCTCTCAGCAGGCTCCATAATAGACTTCCTCAGAAAAAGGCAATTTAAGAAGTTTTAAAAGTCAATGAGCTGGAACTGAAGTGCAACATTACTGAACTCTCTTCACCTTAGCGTTATAATTATGTAGATTATTCCCATTTCCTGGAGACTACCTAGTGGCCAATATATGATTTAGCTTTTTGTGGAGAGGGAGAATTTAGTGTTGTTAATTATTTTAAGCCCTTTTATTATAATAAATATTTTGCCAACAACATGAACACACACTCACAATAATCAATGAGTGAAATTTACTAAAAGCAACAGGTGGTGCTTGACAAGCAAACTTTTTAATTTGATTTAAAAAGAGAAAAGAAAACAGGAAAAGCGAAAGTAAACTGAAGAGAAAGAAACTATTTGGTTACCTTTCTCACATTTCTTTTTGGAAGCTGACGAAGGAGGAGGAATCATAGGTAATTTCATCAACTCAGCACGATTTGATTCATTCAGTAGGTAGTGGGACTTATAGGCATATGAACTGAACAGGGGGTCTGAATGATCCTGCACTACCAGCCCTATATGAAACAAACAGAAAGAGATGAGTTGCAATGAAACTACCCATGATTCCATAAAGGAGAAAATAAAATAAATCAAACCAACACCTATTATGCATATATATGTTATAAGTTTGAAAGAAAAAGATAATATGAAGAAAAAGAAAAAAGTCTGACAGAAAAGGTTTCTATATCTACTAAAGGATGAGGTTATATGTTAGAGAGTGAATCTGTACGTAAGTGGAGGAAAACTGAAGAGTAAATAAAAACCATTTCTAATGAAATTTTATTTGTGCAGTAGTTTTAACTTGCACACTTAAAAAAAGCACCAAAAAAAGTACCTGCTGCTAGTTCCCTATGAGCCATCCTGCCCCCAAAAGATAACAGCCAGCCAAATTACATAGCATGACTATATCACTGCATCAGAAACACTACCGGCAGTAGGGGCTATACACTGGAGAAATACAGACGGCATATGCAGATCCCCACATGGGAAGGGGATTCTGAACGGGACTTCCTAGACCACACTGTAGGAGTTGATAAAAGGGGAATGGAGCCACCAGGGTAGCATAGCAAACAACCCTTAAACATAATCCACAAATTTTGAAGATAAATGAGTATTTCCATCATCAGCCATTGAAGCGCCTATGTGGGGCAGAAGGGACTGGGAACAAAAGGGATTTCCAAGGTGATAAAACAGACTAATACAGCTATTTGGTCTCACTGCTGATGAGTACACCAGGCCCTGCCTACATGCAGCTACTAGCTATGTTTTTTCAATATACTGCTGATGTTTTGATACCTACATTTTCGCACTAAGACTGCAGTAGGTCCAAACACGCAACTCTCTCTTCCTAATACTACTGAGCATGTTAAGTGACAGCTATTACTGTTTGCACGTGCAATAAGTAGCAGAACATTTGTAGGACATTTAATTCCTGATTTCTTCCTTCCAAGGGATTCTTGCAGTGCTCCTGCTACCATCCAGAGAATTTTACCAAGTGCTCACTCCATGCCACCATCCAGATGAAAAGCAATTGGAGGGAACTCCATTTTCAGCCTACCAATACAGCTGAATGGGTTGATGAAGATGTGCCTTGCACCTCAATATTTCCACTGGCAGAGCACAATGCCACCCAATACAGCTATCCTGGACAAGAATGAACCTATAACAAATTCTCTGAGAGCTGCTATAATTCAAGGGGATTTCATTTAGCGGCCAATTTTATATTTTTTTTAATCTTTGAACAGACACAGTTGGTAGACAGGAGTGCCAATGTATTTTAAATTTCCATCTGCATGGGGTCAAAATATTATCTCTATCAGAGGTGCACCCTTATGTACGCTACAGGCTCCAGCCACAGGCCTTGTAAATAGTTCAGTTCAGATATGTAAACTAGATATGAAACAATCATGTAACCATCAAAACAAACTAGTGTGACAGAAAAACACTTTTTCCTGTAACTTACGTTTATACTTTAGCAAGTGGCAGAAATGCCAGATCTGCAAGTCTATTCTCTGGTGCAATCACAATAAAAGGCCTTATCATGCTACTAGGCAACCAACATTCAGACTTGGAAGCCTAGTATCAAATTCTGCTTTCAGTTTTGCATGTCTCGGATTAATTCTGGATGAATTCCAAGTGCATGCAGGAAACTTCGCACCTGTGAGGTAACAGCTCTTGCCTAACAGACCCAGTGACTGTCTTTATTTTGTATCTGTATAGTGCCAAGCACATGGCCAGCACCTTAAAAATAATCCTAAAAAGTTTCATAAACAGAAATGAAGACATTTCTGAGAAACTAAATTTTACAGGGCTAAAAAAGATTTTAGTGACACTAAATTAGTGTGCGCGTTTGTTTGCAGAACACAAGAGCAGAGATCCACTCAGCTTTCAGGAACCAGTTCCACAAATGTTTTGTCTGGTTATAGTAACTAATACAATTGTCCTTCACAGAAACAAATACTGCATGTTACTGGATAACTAATTATCCTGGTATTGTAGCTAAAAATGCTGTTTGATACATTATCATATTACAACTCACTACAGCCATTCTAGAAATGGTTAGAGTTCCTCCACTCTGGAAGCTTTCGTGGAATTAATTATACTCAGATCTCATTACAAGCACAGCCTTTCATGAACAGAAACTGTCAATGTTTAAACTCACTCATGTAAGTAAATTATTCAAAGCAATGGATGTAGCCCCCCTATGACCTACCCCATCACCAGGGGAAAAAACAGTAAGTGAAGAGGCAGTGTTCTAGAGTATGAGATCCCTCCCACAAGTCTTTATAATGTCAGGCTGAGGCCTCTGCTGACCCTTTCAAAGAGGGATTTCTAATCTGATCTCATCAGCCAACAGGAATCCGTCACCAATTCTCAGCTGATTCTTCATGAATAGGAGATATACTTTTGCATTTGAGACCAAAGTCTCAGAGTGCTTCCACAAAATGAGCATAAGCCCTGAAGCTCAGATAGTTTTATTCTATACATCTCTTTTCTGCTTACAGTAGAATTAATTCAAGAGCTTTACTATCTCTATCCTGAAAAGATAGAGAAGACAAGCAATTTTTCCCCAATTTTTTTTTCCAAGGCACCTGAACAAAACTGTTAGCTAGAATATTAAGATGAATGAGTGAAACTTGTTTGGCATAGTTTTAACATTAGTTTGAATACCTGCGTACCAATAAAAGCAGTTCTGTTCACATACACAAAAGGGTTTTGCTAATTAAAATTCAGATCTGAAAATAGGATTTTTGGTTTTAGGCTGTGCACTTGTACACATGCTAATAAAGTCAGAATTGAAATAAAACTTAGGTTGGACAAACACCCTGTACAGAAATCTAATTGAGCAATAATAGACTAACAATGCATGCAACATCCATAAGTTTGTCTGCATGTGTGTATGCTTACGCAACACTGGCATGATTCACTTTGCATACTTCCTGTTTAGAAATGTCCCAAAGCACTGAAACAGGCTCATTAAAGGAAAAGCACTGAACCATGTGGTAAATACTGTTTCATACGCTTCAAGAGCCCCTCCCAGGCTCAGCATTCTAAGACTTACTGTTTACCTCTGAACCTCCGGATGCCATTTCTCTGGAAAAAATTAGATTTATTTAAAAAGGAAAGAATTTTGTTTTTACCTTGGAACCTCTGATAGCTGCATTTCCTGTAATCTAATTAGAGGGAAAAAATCCAACTCTGGATCTCCTCATCTCTAGATCCTGTACTAGTAATCTGATCTTGCTCATACAAAACCTTCTTTACTACACAAACTAGTCCTCTAAATGCAGAAACTGAATGCAAGCATATGGATTCAAAATTCATCATGTATTTCCACTGCTTTACTACTAACTGTCAAACAGTTGAAAGATATGATGCATTCAGTGGGAACTTTCTGAAGAATTACGTGTTATGGTTAACATATATATATATAAAATTACACACAAGCTCTATGTATTTAAATTTCACACCCCAAAGAGAACATGGTAGAGATATCTTTGCAACTGGGCTTTGACTGAAGTAAAATAAAACATTGGAATATTAATCATATCTTCTGGCAGAAGATAACAAAATAAATAAAGTGACTGACAGACTGCTGGGGTTTAAAAGGGGGTGGGGAGACCAAAAGCTGCAGCATATGGAAAACATTTTTAAATTAGATTTTAGTTGATCTAAGTGGTAATTCCTGTTATAATTTTCTAAAAAAATATTTATCTAAGGGGAACTGGATGTCAAAATGGACGTTTGCTAGCTTATGAGCAAACTACCCACCAAACTGAAGATACTCCATTATTTTCCAATTTATAGAGGGTGAAAGCAACCCCTCTTGCTGAAGAGACAGAGAATCAATGTTTACTGATTCGACTTGCAACCGCTGGGTCAGGGAACCCAACCTCCACTTTTTCCCAAATGGCAGCACAGATACATCTCAGTGCTTCAAAACTGTGTCTGAACATCAAAAAAAATTGTATGTGAAAACTCTAGCATGAGAAATATATGAATATCGTAGGTATTATCCTGGCAGTCAAAGAGGAAGCTTAGAAGCCAATGTAGAGCCCCAAGAGGAAGAACAAAAGTTTTGTAAACTGTCCCAGCTTTATTATGTATCTGTAGTAATGACCACACTGGACATATAAATGGAAGGGGGGAAAAAGTAGTGCTCACCTCTTGCACAAACGAAACAAAAGCCTACATTTACAGCTGATGAAGAGTGATTCCTTTTGGAATGGTTGCTACAGATGAGAATATGAGATGACACAAACAAGCTTCCTGCAGCAATACAGCCATCTCCTGAGTGATAGGCAATTGGGCATCTCAAACATCTCACCATGCGTCCTGTTTAATATAAATGCAGAAAAATGCACCATGTCACAGTGGAATTAGGACAGGTTGGAAGACATCACGGACTGCGATACAAGTTTGGCTTAGTCTAACCAGGGAGTATTAAACATTAATATCTTCAAAAAACCAATAAGATTTTTTACTCTGTTAACTGAAGACAAAAGCCTATTTGGCTCTAACTAGTCTAACACTGCTTGGTGAGCTTGACCATGAGTTCACTTCAGAAGAGGTCCTTTCCTTCAGAAGAACAACTGTTCTACAGACCATTGCTATATGAGAGTACTTCAGCATGGGACCTTTAACTTATAGTAATCTCCAGAAGGATGGCACAGAACCTACTCCAAGTGTCCTTAAGTTAAGCACTACTTCTTAAGATGCTAGCTGTTTCACATTAACCCCCCGCCCTCCAAGACCGACCTGTTTCACAGTGAACCCACTGTATTGATGTCCAAACGGATAATGAATCCCTTCATAATGAATTTATGTCCGTTCCTCCATACTGTATCACATAGGTGTAAGGCATCACATTCATCTTCATTTTCTGCTACTTGTCTCAATGTCAGGTATTTCATAGTTTCCTGCTACTATCCCAATCCACTTGTGCTCTCACCTTTACTTGCTTTGTGGATATCCTTATCCACTGAGCAGGCGGTACAGCAATGCTGCGGGCAACGGAATCCTCGTGACTCAAAGACAGCAGTGGCAAACTTACGAACACAGGTTTCGTGATAAAATTTACCACAAGCATTGACTGAACAGCGCTTCACATCTTTACCAGGAAGCTTGCAGGAAAAGCACGTGTGCTGTCCTTTTAAGAAAAGGAATAAAACCAACCTCAGCATGAATGCGATCAGTTATTTCCTGTGAGGCAAATTTGCAAATTTGGCAGAGAAAGAAAAACTGTGACGTTAATGCAGTTGCACCAATGTAAACAAAATATTCCCCCCTCACCATTACTACTGCACATTAATGAAAGCCTCAATCAGGATCAGGCCCCCACTGTGCTGGGTGCAGTACAAATAGGAATACAGCCCAGCATTGAACAGCTTACTAATTATCCTTTTAAAAGTACTTGCTAAGTGGAGAGGGAAGAAAGTCAGCATTTAACTTTATTTACTGTAGAACATCCCTGCCTTTGTTTGTTCAGCCCTAAATATAATTACTGAAGGCTTCATCAAATCACTGTAATCCACCTAGAACACACTGCCCATTTAATAAACCCTGGCCTGGGAAAATATAAACCAAGATCTTCCCCCATCACACACAGTAACTCATTTACCATTTTTACATTCCATGCAGATGAACTTCCCATCAGGTGTTGATTTCAGTCCCAGGCATTCCGTGTGGAAGACTCTACAGCACTCTCCTTCGCACGACACCAGAGACTCGCCAGAGCTTTCACAGATCTTAAACAAGCAAACAGCTAGTCAGCAAACAAAGCACCTGACAGATGTTTAAATGCAAGTGACAAACAGAACCAAAGCGATGGAAATTAACTGGCTGAACCCTCTTCATCCTATCACACTGCAGCTTCTTGGTTTCTGAATAAGCAGGCCAGTTGGCTGAAGCTGCTGACAGAACTAGCAATTGTAATAGCCACTGGAAGCCTCCAGCACTCACTGAACGTGTCCCCTCTAAAAAGGAGTGCCCATCCTTTTGGTTTTAGACTTCTCTTCACCTACACATACATGGAGCAGTGACTGCCAGACGTGCTTTCCCATCCCCACCATATAGGTGTTGTCTTAAGCAATTGCCAAGACAACAGCAACAGCCTCCCTCAAATGCAGACCTTGCTAGTTAGCTATGCCTGTGTCTTATTTAGACTAGCACTGTTGCTCTCATTTCGTTTTACTCTGAAAGATCCTCTGGAATTTTCAAATAGGGCAGAATATAGCAACTTGCTTGCTTGGTGATATTAGTCACTACACGCTGTACTGTATTTTTCCCATGGACTCAGTCTTAACCTGCAAAATGCCATTTCAACTTTTTTTTTTTGGGTAGTGAAAAAAATCACCTCTGGAGCATTAAACCTGCAAGACCTAGTCACGCCATCATGTTCCAAGGTGCTCTCTAATTTTGAGATTTGGTCAAAATACAATTGCACAATTCGAGTTTTCTACCAGACCAGATTAAAATAGAGAAGAAGAAAGCACAATTTCAGCACAGATTTGTTTACAGTACTATGCACTTTCCACCTACCTGACAAACAGTATCTTTCTTATTTGTTCCAGTGCCTCTCCTTGATAAGCTAGAGTCTACTGATTGTACATCAGAAGCATCGGCATCCGCAGTAGCTGATGGGCTGTCTGAATGCTTTCCAAAGCTACCCTATAAAGTAATCAATCCACAACCACTTTTATATAAGCTACTTTAAAAGGCTAACTATGGAATGGAAAAATATTAAGTCCTCATTGATTAAAAGAAAAATACAGTCAATATACATGAAAAAGACTTCTCTGAAAGCTTATGAGCCTCAATATACAGTGACTAACAATATACTGCCCATTTAATAAATGTCCTTTTTAGCATTGGACCAGCATGGGAAAATATACATCAAGATACTTATAGCCAACCCCAATCTACCATCAAATTATTTTAACCCCACCATAAGTCAGACTTTTTAAAGAGCAAAACGATTCAGTTATCTGAATTTGACTACTAAGTTTCTTTCATATTCAAAACTAAGGCCGTCGATCATGCAATTTCTGTCTCACATACTGAAACACAGATGTGTGTGCAAATATCACACATTTACCTGCAGATCATTAAGTCCTCTTGAGTCAGAGTCCGATGTGTCTCTGTATGCTGAACTAGTCAGTTCTACATCAGTTGAGGCACGACTCCTTTTCTTTAGAGGTTTACAAGAATCTGAAATCTCGCTGGCACCTTAACACAATATATCGAAATGAACCCTAAAATACTGTTTTCACTTTTCTTTTTAAAATCACAAGAGGGGAAATAAGAGACATGAAAGATGTCCACAAGGCAGCACTTTATAAGCAAAGGACCCGGGCCCATGGATTGGGGTGTGACCCTGATGTGAGAATTTGGTCAGCAATGTTGCTGGGAACATGTGGTAAAGAATTCATGTTGAACCAAATCTAGCTGGTAAGTTTAGCTACTAGAAAGTGGCATTCAAATGCCATTAAACAAAAACTTTTGTCAAACTGATTGTGCCAATACATGAGCTATCTATCTACTGAACTATCACCATTTAGGCAGGTATAAAAACCCAACAGGTAACCCCACACCATTTATCTTATAAATATGCCTATGTTCTGACAGCCTCAATTTTTTTTTTTAAAACAAGATTCAAGTAGTGAAAACTTTAAAGAAGATGAAGTACACGCACTATTTTCCTAGTTATTACCAAAATACGGCTATAATTCAAAGGGAGGAAGGTAGATCAATACAACGAAGTCACAACAAGCATCTGGGAATTACTTTCAGTTCTCACAGACTGAAAATCATCAATGAAATATAATAAGTGGCCTGTAAATGGGGTACTAATAATTAACATTTATTTTTATTCAGCTAAACTCACCTTTCTGTAATCCAGTCTTCACTGCTGTCTGTGGAACCATTTCTACCTGTTTGGACAGGAAAATCTATAGTTAACAGAGGAATTTTTTCCCCTAGTATAAAAAAGAAAGAACATCCAAGTTTAAGCGATTAGCATATCTGAACTCAGATGTAGTCTGGCAGTCCCCTTCTCAGTGTAAGCCTTCTGTCCTGCTGGGATTTAATCCTAGCTGCCTAGGCTGAATACCAGGTGATAGGGCAGCCATATGTTCAATAGCAATGTCCTTTCCAATCGCTCCCTTTGTGCTTGAAGACAACAGGAAAGCTTTATCCATGTCCAGCAGGCAGGAGAAGGGTTCATTTCTGTAGCCAACCCTGATGCTGTTGTAAAAACCCACACCTGTTAAGGTAAACTTGTACTTATACAGGTATGACACTCAGGTTAGTGAGACACTTAATGTATTGCCGGTTTAAGGCACTTCCATCAAGCATGCACTCTTGAGCTCCTGGAGATATGGACCTTCTCTCTGTATAGAATGCTGCAAGGCCCATAAAGGGGGGGATGAGGACTCCATACAGAGCTTTGCAGAGCTCTATACAGCTGGAAACTCATGTCAGTACAAACTTAAGTAGATAAGTTTGTGATCTTCCAAAAGCACTTCATGTTCTCGATCCTACATCAGAAGGATGAAATTAAAATTTCTCTGCTGTGAAAATTTGGTGATAAAAGCATAATTAAAAGAAGTGAATTGTTTCCTAAGGTCCTAGTTTTAGGCTAAGAATTGCAGGCTTTTATTTCTTTGCAATGTGGTTAACAAAGCATATAGAAACACATTTAGTAAATATTTAAGGATTATTCTATAATTTTTTAAAAAATATTTTATTTTGTTGTACAATAGGTAAAAACATACAATAAAAGGATTTGTATAGGATACAGTTCGTAATACAAATATAAAATCTAAACAATCACTTGTATTTCTCTATTTCTCACTGTAACAGTAGCATTAACATTTTGTTTTTCCCATTATTTGTATTCATTCCAGTTATAAATTTAAACCAAGTGGTCGCAGACTGAATTTGGGAATCGGTTGCAAGAAAACTTGACTTTGGGTAACAAATATTGTTGCATAATTGAAAGTTAGTAAGATCTATTTTGAATATAATTTAATACATTCAAAGTTATGTGCATTACAGTGCATCTTTGATTATTTTATTATGTTTTAGTCACATACTTTGCCTGAGAAAAGCAATTTAATGTACTATGTTGCCTTAGTTAGCTACATAGTATAAAAAGCAAGCAAAGCCCTGGAACCACAACCTTCCTATTGTTGGTTCTTCTACCTTTGTTAAATTAAAGAGAATTTGTAAACGCAAAAAGGTTTATATAAAAATAGGGAAACCACAACTTCTCACACCAAGTTAAAGGGCCTATGAGTCAGCTATTTTAAATCCAACATTTAGGTTGCCTTTAAAAAAGTTTGAGACAAAAGTTAAAATTTCTTCTGGTGCTTTCGCAACCCAAACACAGAAGTGTCAAACTAGTGCATTGGAATCAAAATACAAAACTTTAAAAAACTAGATGAGGCCTATTTTCAGTCATTAAGATGACTTTGAAGTGCAACAAAATAAAAGTGTAATGGGCAAAGAATAAATTAGGATTTTTTTTAAAAATATCCATTTTACTCTAATGATTTAAAAAAAAAATTAACCTGTGTCCCTTTTTTTAAAAAGCCCATTGGAATAAACTATATTAAGAAAAAATTGTTATACAAAAGTGTCAGGTTTCAAAAGTGGATGCCCTTAATGTTTAAATAGGGAAACATTGATAGTAAGGAAAAGAACCAACAACTCTGACAAACTAGTTAAATAAGTGTATTGAGTTAAATATTTAAGTATGTCACCCATTCAACTTGCCTACTTTTCTCCACTCAGAACTTTTTTTTAAATAAAGCAACAACATTTGTCTGTCTGGCATTCAGATTAAAAGAGTGCCCTGTACATGTTAGTTCTACTTAAGGGGGAGAAAAAAAATCTAAGCTCTGCATTTTTGATGTCTGCCAACATAAAAGTCAGATTATTCATCTTTAAAAGATAGATCATTCTTAAGAGTCCATTTTCAGAAGTGATCAAATAAATGATAAACTTTGAAAAACAAAACCTCAATACAAACCAGCAGCTAAACCAAGAGTAAGAAGGAAGGAACCTGGCAGCAATTCCATCAGATATTATTGAAACATAAAATCATTTTGCTGACAACACAAATCTCAAAGTTAACATGTCAGGTTCATTAGAAGTCTTGCATCATTGAGTTCCCATTATCCAAAGCCTGAATTGATACTGTGAAGATGCCAGTAGCAGAGTCACAGCAATAATGGTACTGACAGGGGGATTTCATGAAGGATAGTCCAAAAAGGAAACTCGATGGGCAAAATGGAGAAAAATAAAAAGGCACCAATATAAGCCACAACATTTATGAATACAAAATATATTTTAACTCTCTACATGGAGGAAGCCAACCTGCTCCTTTTTGATCTTCTTCTTTGGCACAACTTCAGTGGATTTCTCAGACTCTGAGCGGGTTCGAATCGATCTTCTCTGTTGCTTCTTTTCTACAGAACCTAAGGAAAGAAAGGATTCTATTACGTGAGTCCTTCTATTTCAGAAGAGCATGATATGTTCAGTACCAAGTCAACAGCCATAGTAAAAATAGCATTTTTTTTGTTCTTTTGATATTTTACTCAGACTTAAAAAAAAAAAAAAAAACCAGTCAGTTCAAAGGTTTTTTTGTTTTGTTTTGTTTTTTGCCAGCTGAAGCCCTCATTGTGGACAATACACGTAATGGACAGAGGCTTGGGTTCAGAAAAGACACCAATAAAAGGGTGAAGGAAAAGGCTAGAATCCGTATTTGGAATAGAATGAATTTGATAAGGCATGTCACTTTCAGAGCCTTTGGTCTATCATTTTCTAATTAACTAGCTTGCCATGGGCTTTTTTGTTAAAGGTACTGTATCCATAATTTAAAAAAAAAACAAAAACCAGCATTACTTAAAATGTCTTGGTATTGTAAAGATTGAGAACTTAGATTCCAAGTTTTTGTTCTCCAAAACAAGGTTCTCTGGGCCTTTGATTTTATGTGGTCAGCTGGATGAAGTGATTTATCAAATATCTGAACTCTAGATATTAGTACAAGTTTAGTCAAAAGCTGGGCTATCATAGTTGCAATAAATAAAAAAATTACAGCGTTAGATAAAGATTTCAAGATGCTGAGAAAAAACTGAACACAAATGGTCGTCAATGGACAGGATGCTACTGTAGCAGACAAAAATCTAACAAGCAGATTTCTTAAACTTATGCCCTAGAAAGCAATCTCAGATTAATAAGCCTCATTCGGCTACCTGAAGACACCAGAACAGTGGCTACTTTAAAAAAACCTGGCAAAGAGTATTCTGGGTTACAGCTCTGCTTCCACTGAGGAGCAGCTACACAGCATCTGTGCAATGTGTAATTTGTGAGCCAAAGCACAGGTGTAAGACGGACAGAAAAGCCCCAAGTTTGAAAAAAAGCTGCAGTTTTGTTCTTCAGCATCAGGCCTTTCTGGTCTAACACGATAGGGATTTTTTTTTTATTATTAATATTTAGAAGACTAAAATATGGATCTGGAATTTTTTTGTATTCTGTTAAGAGGATTCATTATTGGAGGCCATAAGTGTCTGTTGCTTCCATTGATATTGTGGTATATATCTAAAAAAGAGGTAGGCTGTAACCATGCCTGGAAATTGTTCCAGAGGACTCTAGAAGCATGAAACTTTCTCTCTCTCTCTCATACACTTAGGCTACGTCTACATTGGCAAGATTTTGCACAAATACTCTTTAACGCAAGAGTTTTTGCGTTAGAGTATTTGCGCAAGAGAGTGTCTACATTGGCATGTGGCTTTGCGCAAGAGATGTGCTTTTGCGCAAGAGCATCCGTGCCCAGTGTAGACGCTCTCTTGCGCAAGAAAGTGCCGATGGCCATTTTAGCCATCGGGCTTTCTTGCGCAAGAAATTCATGTTGCCTGTCTACACTGGCCTCTTGTGCAAGAACAGTTGCGCAAGAGAGCTTGTTCCTGAGCGGGAGCATCATAGTTCTTGCGCAAGAAGCACTGATTTCACACATTAGAACGTCAGCGTTCTTGCGCAAGAACTCCCCGCCAGTGTAGACAGGCATGTTTTTGTGCAAAAGCGGCTGCTTTTGCACAAATCATGCCAATGTAGACACAGCCTTAGGTTTAGTATTTATTTAGTGAGACTTCATTTGATGTGTAATTACTCAGGATTATCTGCAGCTAATCTTACTTTCTAGTTATTTAGAAAATTGTGCATTTAAAATTGGTGTAATGGAAACTCTCAAGAACTGTATTTGTGGCCAATACAAACGGTTTTAAAGATTTTATTTTTAAAGGGACACATTTTAGAATGTTACATATTTTGGTGGAGAATCTTTGTGCCCTTCAGGTTTGGGTTCATTTAACTTTAGGGTCTTACAGGCTGTAAGGTATCTCACAAAGGTATACAGCAAATTTTATTGTGTATTCGAGTTGCTCTGAATGGTCCAAGGCACCTGATCTGCCGCCCCTCTATGTTCAGCAGGCATGCCTTGTATGATGTATGGAAAGAGTTCACTAATTCTGGACAAGTCTGACGAGGAAAGTCAACTAATCAGTGATCCTCTTTCTTCTCTATGCTCAGTAGAACTCCTTCTGCTGTGTTGTGATGCAAGACCTGTATCGGAGAAGACAGCATTGGTCTCCAAGGACACTACTTTGTATTCGACGCTAGCCATATGCTCAAGTGGTGCAACCAGCACTTCTTCCTCCCATTCCCCAAAGGTTCATTGCATCACCTCCACAATATGCCTCTCTCACTTCTGTAACATTTATGAACAGGAGCTAGTTTCAGGCTGGTTTATAGCCAGCCTGGCACCTCGTCAGTTACCAAGTCATTGGGCAAGTTTCATTTATACTTCCAGGCTCCAATTAAATTCTCAAGGTAGTTCTCTTATCAGATTGCCAATTACGGAAACAGATTTTCCCCACTATTATGGAATTCTGTACATCTCACTGTGGCTTATGCATCAGGGCTCCCAGAGTCATTCTGTAAAATACTTTACCGTAAAGGTATTCTGAAGTTCCGGTGACCTTAAATTTGAAAAAAGGACTTCCAGTTATGTTCCATGAGAGGGGACCAATAACTGTCTGGACTTTGGAAATGGCTTTGAAAGTGACTGTTTGGAGTGTATACTGAAGTAATGCTCATGCACTGTATGGGGTGTTATCAGGTGATGTTTTACGTATCCAAAAAACCTGAGAAAATGAAAAAAAAGAGGCTCAGAATCCTTACCCTCCCTATGTCCTAAGAGCCACTGCGAATTGTGGAGGTGATGCCTTTGGTTTCCAGGGGAGGGAAACAAAACAGAGAACACCTCCTCTGTTGTTGGGCAATTAACAGAGTAGCACTTAAAAGCAGCAGGAGAGACAATGATTCCATCAACAGCAGATAAAACCCCATTTTGCTCACACCAGGGTAAAAAAAAAAAAAAAAAAAAAAAAAAATCCAGAGTGCTCATCTTGCACTGGAAAGTCCTCAAGCACAGTCTGTGTTGACAACCCAGGGGACAGCAACATTCAAGTAAAACTATATATGCAGAGGAGCTGAACTCTGTGGCCTGAGGAGTGCGCGCCAATATATGCAGAATGGTGTGAGGTTTTTTTTTGTTTTGGTGTCTTTGGTTTGGTTTTATTTTTTGTTTTGAAAAAAGAACTAACTGCACTAGGACTAGGTCCTCTGCATAGCTACATAACTACAGCAACAAAAGACAGGACTATGCAGCACTTTAAAGACTAACAAGATGGTTTATTAGGTGATGAGCTTTCGTGGGCCAGACCCACTTTCTCAGATCAAATTGTGGAAGAAAACTGGCATGACCATATATACCAAAGGGATACAATCAAAAAAAGTGAACGCACATAAAATTGACAAATCAGATTTTAGAACAGAGGGGCATGGGGGGGGAGGTTAATGTCTATGAGATAATGATATTAGAGGTGATAATTGGGGAAGCTGTCTTTGTAATGGGTAAGAATTAGCATCTTTGTTAAGGCCCATTTGTAAAGTGTCAAATTTAAGCATGAATGACAGTTCTGAGGCTTCCCTTTGTAGTCTGGTGTTAAAGTCTCATTGAAGCAGGATGCATGTGGTAAGGTCATTGAGACAATGCCCAATCTGGTTGAAATGGCAAGAAACTGTTTTTTCTTTGCGAAACTGTCTGATGTCGGTTTTGTGTGCATTGATTCTTTGGCGAAATGTCTGAGAAGTTTGTCCAATATACATAGCAGATGGACACTGTTGGCACATGATGGCATAAATTATATTTCTGGATGAACAGGAATACGTGTTCTTGATCTTGTAACTGATGTCATCATATAATTATGCCATCATGTGCCAACAGTGTCCATCTGCTATGTATATTGGACAAACTTCTCAGACATTTCGCCAAAGAATCAATGCACACAAAACCGACATCAGACAGTTTCGCAAAGAAAAAACAGTTTCTTGCCATTTCAACCAGACTGGGCATTGTCTCAATGACCTTACCACATGCATCCTGCTTCAATGAGTCTTTAACACCAGACTACAAAGGGAAGCCTCAGAACTGTCATTCATGCTTAAATTTGACACTTTACAAATGGGCCTTAACAAAGATGCTAATTATCTTACCCATTACAAAGACAGCTTCCCCAATTATCACCTCTAATATCATTATCTCATAGACATTAACCTCCCCCCCTCATACCCTCTCTGTTCTAAAATCTGATTTGTCAATTTTATGTGCGTTCACTTTTTTTGATTGTATCCCTTTGGTATATATGGTCATGCCAATTTTCTTCCACAATTTGATCTGAGGAAGTGGGTCTGGCCCACGAAAGCTCATCACCTAATAAACCATCTTGTTAGTCTTTAAAGTGCTGCATAGTCCTGTCTTTTGTTTCAGCAAGACCAGACTAACACGGCTACATCTCTATTACTATAACTAAAGCAAGAGTGACAATGAATAATGTTGCAAGATAAAAAAAAAAATCCTATCGGAAAGCATTAGTTTTATGACACCTAAGCTGCATCAAACATCCCCCTTTTGTGGGTCCAGACTGAACCCAACTGTTCATCTTGCTGCTCAGTATAACATGAATTCACCCTGATCTTACCCCAAACTTACTTTTACATATTCCATTATTAAACAAGGTGTTCTCCACAGTCTAGAGAATGATTACAAACACGTATGATGCATTTTACACGTTGAGGATAAAGACTGTTTGACTAAAATACTAAAAACACAACAATAGGAGGAAGGACTTGAAACGGAGTTCAGTCTAGAATGACTGAAGTTATATTTCTCACCCACCTCATATTCCATCCTCTCTCTTTCTACACTATTTATGAATTTGCTCCCAGAGACTTTGTGCAGGGAGTAACCCATCCCCACTGAAAGAAGAGAAAAACCCACAGCCATTTCCTAACAGAGCATTAATAAATCACTTTTCCGTTCTAATGCAAGAGAGACTCATTCACTTTAAATTCACTCTTCTCTCCCAGCATGTTACTATGTTCAATTTCTTCAGAGAATTTGCTTTAAGCCTTCTCTTTCCTATTCTAAGCCTCCAGATACTCTTGTTTACTTCACCCTTTTCTCAAATATGCAATACTTTAGATGTACACAGTGTCTAACAGGTGAGTGCTCAAAGTGCTTCAGAAAGGTAAGTATTATCCCATTATCCCAGTTAACCAACAGGATTAACTGAAGCACTGAGACACCAATTACCTTGTACAAGGATCACATAAACTGAAGAGTATAGTTGGGAATAGAATTTACTCCTGTTTTATAAAGCCTTTCTCTAACTATCAGGACTATGTTGATTCTGGCCTCATTTGCTTTGGTACTAATTGCTACTTTTGAAATTGAATGCCAAAAGCCATTACTATGATTTTTGTTAACATAACCATTTTACTGCCTCCCAACTTAGTGAACTATTTCACTACCTGTTGCTTCCTCCCCAACCTTCTCCATCATCATAGCCATCTAGGCTATGTCTAGACTGCGAGCCTCTTTCGAAAGAGGCTTTTTCGAAAGATACTTTCAAAAGAAGAGTGTCAAGACTACAACCAGTACTTTTGAAAAAGCAAGCTGCTTTTTCGAGAGAGCACCCAGGCAGTCTGGATGCTCTCTTTCAAAAAAGCACAGTTTGCATTCCATAGCGCCTTTTTTCAAAAAGAGCACTTTCAAAAAAAGGCGTTATTCCTCATAAAACGAGGTTTTCCGTGGTCGAAAAAACTGCCGTGTTCTTTTGATTTACTTTTGAAAGAATGCGGCAGCAGTCTAGATGCAGGGGAAGTTTTTTTCGAAAAAAGGCCACTTAAAAAAACCAAACAAACCCTGTAGTCTAGACACACCCCTAATGAATATATTGACTTGTTTCACACTGGCTAAGCAACAAGTCCAAGATTCTAACTGGCTCAACTAAGGGCAGCTCATCCATCATTTAAACTCTTAGGGTGCATCTACACTGCACCATACCTCGAAATAAGATACTCAATTTGCGTAGCTCAAATTGCATATCTTATTTTGAAATAGCTTATTTTGTAATTTGGCACTGTAAATAACCCACTATTCCGAAATGTCCCTTACTCCTTGTGGAAAGAGGTTTACAGGGGACATCGGAATAGCGAACCCATTATATTTCGAAATAATGAGCTTGCTGTGAAGACATGGGATAGCTATTTTGGGATACTTTGATATCCTGAAATAGTGTTGGAGTGCAGACGTAGCCTTAAAGACATAAAGGGTACCCCCTCCAAGTAACTGCACCCATTGTGAATTACATGTACCACTGCTGTCAAGAGAAACACATTCATATTGATTGTCTAATTCCTGAAGGAACCCTGCCTTTGGCCCCCTTTTAAATGCTCGTTTGGTAAGAGTTAGTCAAGGAGTCCCAACCTTTGCCTACCTGTTGACCCAGAAGTTGTTTCAGGTGAGGATGCATTTTGCGCAGTGACTCTCTCGTTTTTTGGGTTTGACGTAGAAGTAAGCTTGTCTTGTCCCTTGACACTTATTTCAGTTTTGTTACCAACTCCCTTTTAAAGAACACAAATAAAGTTAGTGATTACCTAATCAGACTAGCATGCAAATTAATTCAACAGCCATGAAGCCTACAAGGAAAACACTATTTGGAATTCAAGACAGCATCGCACAGTGTTGATCACCACCAGAAGGGAGAGCAATCTGCAAATAATGAGGGAAACCCCCCCCAAGAAGTCTCCCAGTTTCCCCCTCCAATAAATATACTGTATACATCAGAATCGCACTGAACATCATGAGTGTTGTATTTGTTTTATGCATTCCTAATGTGCTTATCCACATAAGGACCCCATCCATAATAGAAATTTAAAAAACAAATGTCCTCAAAGAAGACAGGGCAGAAGAATAAGGCAGCCAATTAGTGTAAGGAGCAGTACTGGGGCTCACTGAGGAGTTGCAGATAAACTGCATAAGATTAAGGCCACGTCCTCACTAAGCGGAAGACTGACATTGCCGCAATCAATCTTGCAGAGTTTGATTTAGGGGGTCTAGTATAGACCCCCTAAATCGAACTCAGAGGGCACCCCCAATGGCAGCGGTACTCCTGCATGGAGTAAGGGAAGCCAATAGGAGTGTTGCTCCTGTTGGCGTCCTGCTGCGTGGACAGCGGGGAAACTTGAATTAAGGTATGTCGACTCCAGCAACATAATTAACGCAGTAGCTGGAGTTACGTATCTTAATTCAACATTCCCCTTTTAGTGTAGGTGTGGCCGAAGAGGTAAAAGCTGTTTTTTTAAAGTGTCTTTACCACAGGATTTTTTTTTTTTTTTTTTTTTTGCTTTTAACTCACTATTTATGCACCATCCTGTAACCTCACCTGTTGCAAACAGGTGCCAAAGAGGCAGATCCAATTTAACTCTGAAGAGCTGAGCAGCTCAAATCTGATTTAAAGTGGGAGACTAGAATTAACCAAGTGGCTTGTTTTAGCTACTGATTTCAAAAGTTCTCAGCAACAGCTTGATGGCTTTTGTAGAAACTTCTGTCATTAAAACTCTCTGACACCCCCTTTTTTAAAAAAACAAAACAAACTGTTGGCTGTACTAGTTTTTGTAGTTAGTAAAATTTTAAGAGGTTTCCATTTATAGCGACTGCTGACAAAAAGCAGGGCCTGATAGATCTAATGTAGTAGCCAATAAAAGCAGCCTGTATGTACCATCACATTTTGAAAGTAGGTGGACACTTAAGTTTGAGCCCCATCCAAATTACGGTGGGTGAGTGTTCCTTACAGACAGAGGAGTTAGTAACAAATAAGTGTGTACCTTGGTAGAGTAAACAAACTGATCGATGAATTTTCCATCCCCGGCAGCATTCTGTAGGGCAAAAACTTGTTCAATTTTAACAACTGGAGACATGTTACATTTCTGAAGATCCAAGCTGCCCTTATGCATGGTTATTGAAGCCGGTAAGGATTTTCTGGCTGCAGCAGTTTTCCATGCTATTTTGACAGGTGGTGGCTCCTCTTCTTCCACACTTGACTGCCTCCTTTGACTGTGCCTTCGCACCTCAGTATTTGATAACGAGGGCGATGCCGATACCGTATTAGTCTGTTCTGGCTGAGCATTCAATGCTGATTTGGGCCGACGATTCTTTTTAGCATCTAATTTAGGGGCAGTAGTCTTTTTGGCTTTAGACAAAGCCTCCTCTGGCTCCTTGTCTATATAAATGAAGGTATACTGTTCTATCCTTTCTTCCCGAGTCATTTTCAATGCTTTCTCAGCATGGGCAATACCAATATCCCACTGAGCACGTTCTCTTTGTGGCCTTGGCTTACGAATCTTTAAAACAAAGATAAAAAGAGAAGTCTATTACTTGTATTTATTTAGCTTCCTAGGTGCCTTAAAATAAACGTTCAATTAAAATAAATTAGTTTAAAATGTGCATCTCTTCTGCCCTATGTAAGCCATCTGCAGGTTGCTCATGTATCTCAGATCGCAGGCTAATGTTTGTACAGTTTACAAAATATTTCTAGGGACCACCACCAGACCAGCACACTCAGACTGGAACTGACAGTCAAGCTAGATTTTTACTGGGCCATACATCGCCATCACCAATAAACCTTGAGTCAGATTCTGCTCCAAGTAAACCCACTGAAGACAATGGCGAGCAAAATTTAATCCATGATTCTGCAGATACATGAACCAGAAGATAATCCAATTCATCCACTTATTTTAATCCTGTTTCGTCCTCTAAACCTCCCATTCCCTACCCATTACTATTTTTAAATTAACTTAAATACGTACTTAAGAAGCCCACCAAAACACAAAAAGTAATAAGCCTGGAGGTCTTGCTAACAGCTCCATACTCAATTAAACAGATAGAGTTGATTTTGCTTAAGAACAAGTCTGATATTAGCAATTTACAGTTAATGGCAACATATTGCAGGGACCCAACCCCATTCCGTTAGCATCAATGGTGATAGGATTTGGATATTAGCCCTTTTTTGCAGAAAATGTTGCTATCTGTAGGCATGCTTGCAAGGCTAGCCCCTGGTAAGGGAGCACTGGGGAGTGAGAGCACCCTCTGCAGGCAGATGAGTGAGGCTGCAGCCAGGACAGGAAGTGCTGGGACATACCTCCTTTGGCTGCAACCTCACAAACCTGCCTGCAGCCAATGCTCAGCATGCCCCAGTGTTTCCTTCTGCTGCAGCCCAGCAAAACTGAATGCACACAGGAAGCGGTAGCAGGCTGGGCAACAGCAGGGAGGGGGCTGCAGCCTAGATGCCAGAGCTGCACATTACTTCGCTCTGCCTTTTCAAGGTACCCTGCCATGGGGCTGCATTTGGATCTGAGAACACCCCTCCCCGGGAAGAGTGCAGGGTAGTCTCATGGGACCCAACATCCCTGCTCCCTGTGGAAAGCCCCAGCATCAGGGCTGAAGCCATATTCCATGCTGCTATCCCCCCAGCAGGCAGATTTGCAGGATGCTGCCAGAGAAGTCACTTCCCAGCATGCCCTCTCACGGCTGCTTTGCAAACCTGCCTTCCTCTTATTGGCAATTATCAGATAATAGCCAGCTGAAGTGACTGCTAATAAGCACAAGCTACATAATGTCAGAATGTACAGGATGCTGATGAGAACATAAACATTGCTACTGAAAACGTGCATTGCTTTCTACAAACTATATTAACAATAGAAGCACTGAACATTAGAGCTCTAATGTTTATGCTGAAGTCACACACACAAAGTGTCTAGGAAAGGACTACATACATGAAAGAAAGGGAACAGGGGGAGGAGAACCACAAATATTTGTATCTCAATTTTGCATTGGATACAAAACAAGCTCAGATAACAGCTTATCCATAAGGAGGACATAAGGGCATGTGTAAAGAATGATCACTTAATCATAGCGGAATGCACACAGTACTTTATTTTTGCAACATTCAAATATGCACCAAACTACAACAGGTTTCAGAATGGATCTCCTTTGTCAGATTAGGTTTTACTTTGATAGATATTGTGGATAACACTCTGAATTTAATGCTGAACATACCTTCTGTTTCTCTGAGTGGTTGCTGGCTTGCTTAGTAGCCTCAGCCAATAATTGTTCATACTGTTTATGTCCTTTGTACTCTCGAACCCGCTTCTCATGCACCCATGCCCTCTCAGGCTGGTTGCTAAAGAACTGAACATGATATTCACGGGCACCTGAAATTAAAAACACACTGTTGTAAGCAGTACTATTAACAAAAGTCAGTTCATGTGTTTACTTCGATATATTAGCCTAACATTGTTACTCCACTCCGCTCATTTAATTCTTGCAGACAGACCTCCATAGCTCCATAGAAGACAGACAGCAAAATGTTGACAGCTCCATATCTTAGCCACTTTTATAAAACTGTATCAGATGTGTAAGTAACAAGATTATGCAGTCAGACTAGAAACTACACAAGAGCTACTAGATCAATGGGGAAGGGGAGATCACTCTGACATCCTAGCTATCAGTGTTTTGATTTTGCTTAAACCTCCTCTATCTGAATTAAATAAAAATGTTTAACAAAACTAACTTTCTATGAGAAACTGAAATTGCACAGTTCAGCCTTGTAACAGATTTGCATAGCACTTTAGAAAGCAAAGAGGAATTTTTTCCTGCCTTCAGATTACAATCTAAAGTAGCAGCACCTGGACCTCGCACTGAGCAGTATCAATGAGATCAGAAGTACTACTTGTAAGGATACTAATTCAAGGATACACAGTCAAATGACCCTTTGATTTTGTGGCTTATGTTGTTTGCTCCAGTGAGTTAAGTGGCAGAATCTCTCTCTAAACTAAGTGAGCACACAGGGTCTGAAGTCATACTGCATTTGTTTAATCATATAGCTAACCTAAGAATTATGCAATGTTATGTGCGAGTGAGGTTTTCCTATTTAACAGGCCGAACGCTTATCACCCTTTGGGAGTCCATAAGGGCCAGACTTTCCAGATGGAATCAGGGGAAGATAAGCCAGATCAATGAAATAACTATGGCAACCTTGGGGTTTTAATCATTCAAAATTTCATTTTTAAAATATCCAGATGTCAATTACCCCAAAAAAGTCACTACATGAACAATTTGTTTTTCCTTTAATTTCACTCCAAAATATCAATTATTGTTTTTATGAGTGCACATGTATATTTATTCTAAAACAAATATGATAAACATTAAAAATAAATCAAAATTAATCACTCAGTGTACTGTCCTCTGGTTTTTAATGAACTTAATATTTATAAACAAGAAAAATCAAGGCAATTCTGCTTTCCTTAATTTCACTGTGTGAACAACAGAAGAGAATTTGTTTATGTTTAACTCTCTCAATAGGACACAGATTTTTGGCTCATCATTAACTTCACTCTGGGAGCCCTCTCCCAACTGGCATAAGTTATGAGTTGTATTTTTATAGCAATATTTTAAGTTAAGGAGCAATGACTGATACAGAGTCTAACATGTCCACTCAACAGTCCTTTACCTCGTGTGTTAATTTTGGTATGAACCTCTAGCTGTGGATCACTTGAAACCATGCAAGGCCACCAAGGATAAGTTCCCACCTTGGACCAGACTAGATCGCCAACCTGAAACTTGACATCAGTTGTAACTTGTGTTGGAAGAGGTGGTGAGGACTGCTGGACCTATACAGAAAATAATGGCCATATCAGCTGCAGAAGGAAACAGTCACTAACACACAGTGATTCATAAGGTGTTTGGGTTTGAATTTTTTTTTTTTTTAATTTCTTCAACAATTTCCTTTCTCCTCCTCCTTTCAGCTGGCACTGATGGTCAAATGCAACCGTAACTACCACTCAGAATCCAACTGCATGATTCACTGAGGATGAGTGATGACTGATAATTTGAAACATCTAAAGGGGAGATCTCCATAGAAAATTTCTCCTTGGTAAACCAATTAGAAATGTCATTTTTGTGTTGCTTTATTTTGTCATTAGATACAAATATAATGAGCATTGGCCACAATAATAATTATACAGGCATTTCCAAGAACAGTGATTGATTTACCTTATAATAAGGTAGTACCATAAAGAGCCAGCAAGACAATTTCTACAACACTTAGTCCAATCAGGGTTCCCTTTAAGCCAGGAGTGGGGAACCTCAGGCCCAGGGGCTGCATGTAGCCCCCAGCTTGCCTGGATCCGGCCCCTGAGGCTCATGCCCCCTGCCCAGCATTGGGGAGCCCACGCTGGCACTCTAGCCCCCTTCTCCCCCCGCTGTCCCCAACACAGAGCTGGAGCACAAAATCTACTAGGTTGGCCCCCTTGGGCTCTGATGTGCAAGGGAAATGTCTCTCTCCTCAGTTGGAGGCCTCATCAGTGAAGGGTTTTGTTTTTGGGTTTGGGGTGGTTTTTTTTTTTTTTAAAAACACTTCTCAGTTGTGTGCAGCCTCTGCCCCAAAAAAGGTTCCCCACCTGGGTAGAAGCCTCCTGCTGGGGCTAGAGACGTGAGCCTCGCCCCTGCCTGCAGCAACTCCCTGTCCATGTCTGCTGCTGGCCACAGCAGGGAGTTGCCATGGCCCCGGGAGAGGTGAACTCCTCTTGCCCCAACACCAGGACCAGATTAAGAAAGGGGCTTTAGAGGTTGCAGTCCATAAAGCCCCTGTGTTCTGGACCAGTTCATCCTGGTGGTGGGGAGGAGGGGCAGGGGGGAGAAGAGAAGCGGTGCAGGAGAGAGAGCAGCTCCACATGCTTTCATTCCTTCCCCTGCATCAGGAAGCTCTGTCCCCATGCTGCCCTTGTCTGGAGGCTCCACCCCCAGACTGAGGGAGGCAGTGCCTGCAGGTGAGCGAGGGGCAGTGCGGGCCACCTGTTCCCCTCCCTACCACCAAATGGGAGCTACCCCAGGTAAGTGTCCCCCACCACAAGCCCTTCTCGCAGCCTAAGTCCCCAACTTCCTCCCAGACCCTGCACCCCAACCCAGAGCCTGCTCCCCCACAGACTCCACACCCTAATCCTCAGCCCCTTCCCTGTACCCCAATTCCTGTCTATACCCTGCACCCTCACTCCAGCCTTCTGCCCTGAGCCTACTCCTGCACTCAAAATGCATTGGCCCCAGCCTGGAGCCCCCTTCTGCACCCCAAATGCCACATGCTCGCACCCCCAGCCAGAACCCTCATTCCCTCCCAGCCCTGAACCCCCTCCCACACATTTCCATATTGGTGCACATCATAAAATTCATTCTGCACATGGACAAAAATTATTGGGAATGCCAAGTCCCAAGATGTGTTAGTTTATACAAATACTAACCGGGGCTTCCTCCAACACTGTATCTTCTCTTGGTCTTTCTGATAGCACACTAAGCCTCTCATTTGGTCTCTAAGAAAAGGATAACAATAAGGAGAGAACAGGAAAAGTAAAAAAGGATAAGGGGATGGTAAAACACAAGAACACACCAAAGAGAACAGGGGCAGGAAAAAATAATTAGAGAAAAAAACACAACCATAAAATCAGAAAACGTGATGAACTCTTTAGGACTGATCTATGTTTGTGACGCTGCTCAGTTTTGAAATACTCATCTCTCCTGCACTAAATATATTTTCATTATAGTAGCACCCAATCAGATAAAAGTCTCACTGTGCTACGTGCTGTACAATATACAATAAAGCAGTCATTGCCCAACAGAGGCTAAAATCTAAACTGAATACAACTCAGGGAAAAGGGAAGGGAGGAAAGGAAACAGAGCAACATACAGTTACACTGTTGTCACACTCCCATCTCTGTATCTTTTTTTCCTTTCACCCCCCCCCCCGACCTTTCTGTCTTTGCTTCTTTCTTTTCTCTTCAGCATCTGAGGAAGTGACTTGTAGCTCATGAAAACTTATGCTCTAGTATCCCAATACATGTTAGTCTTTAAAGTGCCATTGTACTCTTTCTTATTTATACAGTTACACACTAAGGTGGTTTTATGAACCGAGAGCAGTATTAAGAGTTTTTATTGATTTTTAAAAAAACCCCTAACACACGAATGACTTAGTTGGCAGTTCACTTAGACACTGCAGCTCAGGCAGGTTTGAAGGAAGACGCCGGGGGAGAACAGGGTAGTGGCTTTACAGGTTGTTATGAGGACTGCAAGCATTCCATGTTTAAGGAATAGCATGAAAGAAAGCATTATGTCCTTGTGGAAGGAAATAAGGTTCAGTAGGCATTAATGCTGGAGCAGTAGATATGATCAGGCACATGATGCAATATAACAAGTAAGCAGATAGCAGCTAGGTTGTGAAAAGCTTAAACGTAAGGATGAGAAGCCTATGTTTAATAGGGTGGGGAAAAGGTAGTCAATGGAGAGAGACATTCAAAGGGAAAGGCAGTGGATGGACAAGGGAAAGGGGTGTGTGATAAAACATTCTGTCAGAAACTAATACACCATTCAGCTAGATTTTAATTAGTCCAGTTAAAGTGAAGATCTGTTTTCATAAAGTTACGTTAGCCAATGACAACTGTAAATTCATGCTTCTCTCAGAAACATCTTAAAAATGTTAACAAAGCACATCATCTAGTACACGCCAGTGAGAGCTATCAATGTGTGTTACACAGAAATGTTAGTACTTCAAGTATCTAGTTTTAAAGTAGCATACAAGTGTTATTCTCTACAGGTAGTCTAACCTCAATCAATAAACACCTATAATATACAAATTCTTCTTTGCTACACCTTCCTGTTAATAGTAAATATATCAGCATCCTCTGCCTATGTTTCTATTACAATGAGCTGACAAACTTCAATTCTGCCAAAACAACTGAGCCAATCACACAAAGAACCGTATGAACAAAAGACTGCATACTCTCACTTAGTTTCCTAAAAGCAAGCCAGTTGTTTGACTTTGGAATTTTTGTTAAACAAAAATTGAGTCTAACCATGAAATTCAATGTTTTAGTTCTGATAACATTAATATGATTTAAAACTTTATTTCTGATGCAAACATTTCCCTAAAGAGTTTCGTTTGCACTGAATTTCTAAATTAGAAGCAGGAAGTAAATGACTACAAACCACTTTTGTTTCACTGTCCATATTAAAAAAAAACAAGTAAACCTTTAAAAATTAAATAAGTTTTCAGTATTCTGAGGTGTTATTAGAAACATGGGTATTCACTTTAAAAACTTTAGCTTGACAGCATCCCTTGAAAGTGAAGCATAAGATACAAAGGGAGCAAGTTTAAAATAATTCCTGTTTCTAACAGATGAAGTTCTATACGACACCAGTTAGCACCTATCACCAGGAGCAATAATCCTTTGAGTGTAAGTGCAACCCCTTATGCCCATTATAGGGACAGAGCTCCTTTAAAACTAGATCTTAAGAGTATGGGGAATGTTAGCTGCCAAATAGAACACATGACTGAAAGATGATCAAGTGACTGGGAACTATGATTTCCTGTGGGATTATTTAAAGCTAAGATTGTTGTTCAGTCTGGGGGATACCTAGGAAGATGTTGCTAGACAGCAGGCCTGGATCAACAAAGCTCCCAGAGAGAGAACCAAGGTTCAAGAGAAGCCCTGTTATGAAAGCACAACAAAACTATGCTACAACATTTATGAAGGGCTGATACAAAAATTATTAATGCTAAGGAAAGGGCAAAGAAAGAAGCCCAGATACAAGGGTAAATACTTTGCTGATTTATATTAACAGACCAGATTTAAGAAGGTTTGATTCCATTTGAAATATAGTTGTGCAGCATTTCATGTAAGAAGGGAAACTGAGGCACAGCAGATACAGCAACTGTGTGAAACCACTTAAACTGGGAAAGGTACCAAGGATCAAATAAGCTGCCATGAAGACAGCTTTTCCTTTTCACCCATATAGGTGCACTCAGGAGGGCAGGTGTGAGGCACTCTAGCAAAGGATGATGAGTAAGGGAACTTGCACTGCCACTGCCCATACTATATTTTGTCAACCAGATATTTTCCACCAGTACCAAAACTGGCTTAAATACAACAGATCCCCAAAAGGAAGAGAAAGACACAGAATAACTATTCTGTAGACAGCTTATTCCTAGTTCACACTTGCATTAGTCACTCACTGAAGTCATTCTGAGCTTCTTTAGTCACAACTACATGGATCAAATCTGGCAGAAGTTCAAAGCCTTAACTGATAGTCACCCCCAGAAAATGTAACAAAGTCCAAGAAAAAAAATAAATATAAGCTATGAAATATAGTTTACAGGGTAGCTAAAAAATTCACACACAAGATTTTATTGGATGATACTCGGTGTTTAAATTTAGTCAAAATGGACATACTGCAGTTCTTATTTGCTAAAAAAGTGCCAACATACAACAACGCTCTGAAGGCTGTGGATTGATGGTTAAGCCTATGAACCACTCCACAGGAGACCTATAGTTGAGCAAAGTCCACATTCAAGTGTCTGAAGCCATCTTTTCTGCTGCAGAAAGGAAATAGTCACTGCTAAATGAACTACTGAAACACAACCAAAAGTGTTAAAACAAGGCCCCTTGGACTAGAAACAGGAGTTGAAGACTCGAGTCTTGTGGGAGACTGTACTGAAAAGGAATGCTTTTGGCTGCTGAGAGGCAGAGTTACATGAGACTCCTGCTTGGGGTCCTATCTGCCTCTGACTCCACTTCTTCAGAAGTCCCCATCCTAGGCAGCCTGCAGCTACAAAAATTATAAAACCAGCCTGCTTACAATGAAGGAAAGAGAGGTGGGGACTTGTTGAGGACTTGGAAACTGCCTTACCAGACCAGAGCACTGACCATATAGCATAGTAACCTGTCTTCAACAGCTGCCAGTACCTTCACAGGAAGGTGCAAAAACCTCTGCAGTTTGACAATTCCTATATTCCTCACATCTCATCATCTTTCTTTTAACTGTCCCTCTCAAACAGAAAAACAATAAGAAAAGGACAATAGCAGCACATGGCCGGCAGGAGCAATTAGCTGGAAAGTGATCATGCTGACATGCGCGCTGTGTGCTCTTACAGGTGGGGACAGAAGTTTAAGTGTTCACAAGGTGGCTCATTTTATTGAGAGCGGGAGCAGAGAAAAGCTGCAGGTACTGAAAACTAGTACACCAAGGACAAGTGCGCTACGGGTTAGCTTGCAATACTATTATTTCTGCACAGTGCGTATGGAGTCATTGCAAAATTAAATCTTGGCATCTCCTGCACCTAGCAAAAAATTATTCTGGACACCAATACAGAATTCTCTCAATCAGCACGGGCTGAGTCAATTGACCTTTCTAATTTGCATGGCACAGCAGTACACACATTTTTGCTGGCATATGCTCAAGATACAGCCACCTCTTCACTTAACTAATAAGGGGATTTAGGGAGGGGTAAGTGGAAGGACGTGAGGGAAGAATGAGGCACAAGCCCCCCGTGGGGCAGACCAGGGAGGCTCTTAGTGCTCCTCAGGGTGGAAGCTCTCCCGCAGGGCCTCCTGGATACTGACAGCCCCCCGATGGACCACCCGGATGGCAGTCTGCAGAAAGTGCAGCCAGGCTCGCAGCAACATGTCCAAGAGAAGCACCAGAGTGCCCAGGGGCAGCTCTGGCTCCATGTTGCAGAGTGCTGTAGTGTCCCGAGTGAGGGCAACCAGAGAACGCAGACACAAAATGCTTTGCCGTCCCTCATCGAGGTAGACAAGCAAGCAGGGAAACCTGAGAACTGGCTGTCCGGGGGGGGGTCCCTTTAAGCACAGACCTCAGGCAGCAGCTCCACACAGTAAGTCCTGACCTGGTGCCCTGCTGGAACTGGTTCCGGCCATCCTTAAGTGCGATTCAGAGTCCACTCAGTGTGGACGCGCTATTTCGAAATAGCAAAATGCTATTTTGAAATGCATTGTGTATGTAGACACGTTATTTCGAAATAAGCTATTTCAAAATAACACTGTAGTGTAGACATACCCTTAGATAGTTATAACATGTTTTCAGGTGCCTCTCAAAATAAGTAACATTTTCACTAAGGTTCTGTGAGCACTAATGATGAATACTTCAAATGCACAGAACCCCAGTAAATCATATTTTGAAATAATTAGAATTCAAGAATTCTTTGATAGTACACTCTTATGGGTAGACTTCCCTTGTTTGGAAGCCCCCCAGTTCTGGGCCCTACTACAATCTAAATAATAATACTCATAATGCTTTCCAGTGTTTCTTTCTGATAATAAGCGTTGCATCTGAGCTGTGGTGGACAATTGCTAAACAGTTCTGATCACGGCACAGAGCATTAGACAGTCAACTGCAGCCTCATGCTGCCTTTAAGTACATCAACAACTAACAAGAAATATAAAGCTGCAAAAAGAGGCATTCCCTACTGATAATCACAAAAAGATGAAACTTATTCCACTTACATTTTGCTCCTCTGGTTCTAGTTTTGGAATTTTGTGTGACTTGCGCTCTTCTGATCGGGAAGAGTCATGCTTGCTACTTTTTTTCCTTTTCTCCTTTCTCCCTTCATGCTTCATCTTAGCATACTCACTTGCCTGTACTTCATTTAAAAGGTCCCCACACAGAGAAGACTCGAACAATTCCCTGCCATTCTGGATAGTTTTGGTTATTTTTAATTTGATTTCTGGTGAGCCAGTCTTCTTTGGAATCACCGTTTGTGGTACTGAAGGAGGTGGTGGTGGTGGTGGTTGTGGAGGGGAAGGTTTTTCCAGAGCATCGTGTGGTCTTATGTTAGAGTTTTCCAATTGATAATACTCGGTGGGACTAAAGTTTCTAACCGCTCCAAAGCCATTGGCTGAACCATTGGGATACTGACTGTATGTCTGGTATTTGGCTTGAGGTTCATACATATTGATTGTTGGTGGATAGCCATTAGTGATCGGTGGAAGATCCTCCGTTGTTGGAGTAGGGTACTGAAAGCCTTGCTGCAGGGCAGTTTCATATGGTGTCTGGCCACCATCTTCAGCGATGTCACTGCTGGTATCAAAGGCATCCTCCTGGCGGATGTTGGCTGAGTCAATGAGCTGAGGTGGTTGCTGAATTGTGTTTCCCATGATCCCTTGCATGAAAGAGAAAGAGAAATCCATTGTTCTGCTCCAGCATCCTTAGCTTTCCCTTTCTCTCATAGGGCCTAAAAGGAAAGGGAAGAAAAATAAGTAATATTAGCCACCCTCTTAGAGTGTCAACATTATCTAACACACAGACTACCTCCCAACACAAGGAAGCTTTCACCAGCTGTGTAACACCCTGACAGTTCTGTTCTGCATGGGAAAAACCAAGACTAAAGAATGCCAATTATCTGGCAGTTTTTTAAAGCTGTTAATAATCTACTAAGGATTTATATGGCTTTGCCCAATTTATTTACATTCAAACTGTAATCAAGTTCCAAACTCATGCACACAGATGATCAGGGTGATCAATAATGTATAAATGCCCAGACAGGGTTCCAAAGATCAAAAGCTACTTCGTAAACAACCCTTAGACATCTATGTCCAGTAACACAATCTATTATATATTTTGAAGAGTTTGTTTATTTGCAGATTTGTTTGTGCAAAATAAAGTCATACTTTGCAATTACCTATAGGGTGTGTCTAGACTACAGGGTTTTGTCAATAAGTGGCCTTTTGTCGACAAAACTATACCTGCGTCTTACATAACGTCGACAGAACTCGGCAGTTTTGTCGACGGCAGTAAACCTCATTCTACAAGGAATAATGCCTTTTGTCAACAGAGTTCTGTCGACAGAAGGCGTTATTGCATCTACACTGTCCTTTGCATCTACACTCATGTCGACAAAACTGGATGTAGTCTAGATGCTCTTTGTCGGCAGAAGCCTGTAGTCTAGATGTACCCACTGATTCCAAAATTTGCATAAACAATTCTGCCACTTAAATTAGCTGAATGCACTACTTTTTACACCGGAATATGCTGGGTGAAAGGTTTAAACAATTATTTTTGTTTTTCCATCAGAAAAAGTCATGACTATTATGATTAGAGTTCATAAAAATATTTGCTAACAAGATTAAAACCGAGTCGCCTATTCAACTGTCACTTTAGTCCAAGGAAATGTTTGTTACAAAAATCACAAAATAATTCAAATTAGTTATGGGATGAGTAATGGAAACCTTATGAGTTTCTGATTCAAATTTACTATGTATGGTAATTATTCAATAAAATGAATAATGTTTGAAGTTGAAATCCTACATACCTCTAACTGTTTTTTACTTCCCTTTTGCAAGTGTATTAATAAAAAAATTCTATTGCATATATTTAATTTCTTGAACTTTCCTATAAGCGTAATCTACGCAAAATGACTTTGCCCGGTCAACAACAGGCCTTACCTTCTAGTAGCTAAATAATTTAGTCCCTTGATTTGTAACCTAGAAGTTTGAAAATGGAAATTTTCTCTCACCACACATTTGTAGAGGAACTAAAATAAGAACCATCCTTTGTATTTCAGCTTCAAGACACTGTCCACACATTTCTGTACACAGGCTTTTTGACTTAACTGCTTCTCTTCAGCTAGCAGAGGGGAATGACTAATTTTTTCCAAGAGTTACATGTATTTCTCAGTAATGGTCGTGTCTCAAGATATTTGAAACAGAAAAAATTGTCAGCTGTAGGAGTTTTAAACATGGGTCAAACTAATTCAGAGTTACAATAATGGTTCTTAAATATCAGACCAGAGAAAAGCTAACACAAATGATCAGAAAGCTGAAACTGTGATGCTTTTTCAACTTTGTTGAAGTGCCTATCCAGAGCTCAAGGTACCATACACCCACTATAAATTGAACAGGCTAGAAGGATCATAGAAAGACCCCCCCAAATCTACCAACATACATTTCTTTTCCTTCTCCTTAAAAATCTTATTCAAGCTTTCCCTCTTTTTTTCTCTCCCCAGAAAAGCCTGGGAAAATAGATGAGCTCTGATACATGCCCTGCAAGTTGGCTTTTTTAAAAGCACAGTGGCCCAACTGCAGCAAATAAATGCTATTTATTCCACTCCAGCTGGAAAGAAAACTAAGGAGCTATTGCTAATGAAAGAATTTTTCTATGCCATTAGACTTTGCACAACACAGAGTATCAATTGATTCCAGGGATGAAGTGGTTAAACCAAGATAAACATTTTAATAGCAAGATAGAAAACAAGTTACCTTGGTGGCACCCAAAATAGGCCACATTCCTCTCCCACATGCCTCCTGCCCTTCAAGTCCCTTGAAACACACATTTAAGAGAAGTTCCTACCTGAAGATACAAGTAGGAAATTCAGCATCCATCTCAGACAAATTCAGAAAACAAGCAAACCATCAGCTTCCTTTGGAGTAACTACATCAGTGGTGGGCAACATGCCGCCCAGGAGACATTTTGTTTACTGTTGCCCACGCACACAGTTGCCAGATTCTCTGGTTTCTGTCCATGTAGTTTTTCCCTATGAGTATTACTGGAGTGACACGCATATAAAACCAGGGCACATGAAGTAAGGTACATACTGACTGCACACAACATTGACTGCGAGAGCTGTGCGCTCCCTCTGCATCCAATCACAGCGCTGATACGGTTCAATCGGCACACTCCACAAATTCTAGATACAAAAGCACAATTAGCAAAACTACCCTATCCTGGAAGACAATCTTGCAGCCCACTGAGATGAAGGAGGCCACTCATGCGGCTCACTTGCTAGACTAGGTTGCCCATTGCTCAACTACATTGACTTGACTGACAACGTCTATCATATGGTAGTAATAACACAATCTTTACCGCCACAGTATCTGAGGCCCTGAAAATTTATTTTTACTGGCATATCTCATAAGACCTGATACAGTTTTACAGCCACTTCAAACACAGGTGGAAAAAACCTGAATATTAAGTTGAATAATACTAAGAAAATAAGTTTAAATTTAAAGCATTTTAAATGCTTAGTCAGAGAGAATGGCTTAATGGGTCAAACCTCATGTTTGAAATACTGGTTTACTACCCAGCAAGGTCATTTTAGTCCTTTCGAGGTAAATACATGTGCATATTGTGGTACTCCATGTGTGTTGTGGGGATGGAGGTCCCAAATGACCTTTCAGACAAGATTTTTTCTGGTCTACAATTATGTTAAATACCCCATGACATACATTTCACAGTAAGGATCTGCCCATTTTCTTGTCAGAGTTCATTCTCATTGTCCCAAAGCACATATCCAAATATCTTATTAAATATTTTCCATGACAAAAACTACTCCTTCTCATGAACTAAGGAAGATGTAACAACAAAGCAACTCAAAGAAAAAGTAACTTGTCTGATTACATAGCAAAAATAAAAGTAGCCAGCTCCATGATCAGAGACTATATTGACTTTCCCCATGCTATTTTACTTCATGGTGATCAGTCATGTTTAAAGTTATCACTGTAATTATACAACTTAGAGGAGCAACTTAATGCCAAAATGCTATGCAGCAAGATTCACTATTTTAAATTAAGATCCTACAACAGTTACACCAGATCTTCCTTGAGACATGTAACCTGCACATCAGCCACAAGACCGAACACTGAACATTTCCCATCCCAGGATTAGCAGAAAGAAGGTATATTCATACAGCCAATGTAACAGTCTTTCTAAAAGAGATGCTCTAACTCTGTGCTTCCAAACTTCTTCATGTTGGAACTCAGACCAAGCTCATCTCTGTTAACAAGTCACCCAGGGGCCTGAGATGGAGCTCCGAAACCAAACCCAAAAGGGATCCAACTACAACAGTCTTGTCTGGCTCATGTCTGAAGACAATCCTACTCCCTTAGGATCAGGTCAGCTCCCCCTTCCTGCCCATGGAATTGGCACAGCGACTGCAGCACAATGAGATGGTGGCGGCTGGCAGAATGAGCATGATCGTGACTCTTGCTGCCTGACACCATGCAGCATGCACAGTGCATCAAGGCAGCAGTGGCCAGCAGGGGTGGTGCATGCAGCCACTTATCACCAAGCATCATACATGTTGCACAAGCCTCTGACATCCTTTTGCAACTGCCCTGGAGGTCACAGTCCACACATGCTGCTGTAGCTCAACGCAAAGTTACAGGCCTGATGCTGGAATTACTGGGAGAAGTTCTACGGCCTGTGTTATGCAGGTCTATGAGTAGTAGTCCATGAGTCTATGAAACTGTTCACTATACAGATAGGATTAACATTCTTGTGGAAAGTTAAGTCAATGGATCCTATACTGGAGTTTGTGAAGATGTTCTAGCAGTGCATGCAGACAGTTGCTAGTTTAATCCTGTACACATGTACAATCTTAGTTAATAAGGGATGCAGTTACAACAGCTAAGAGACATAACCATTTTGTTCAAAACATGAGCCAATCACCAACTGATGAGAATTAGGAAGAATCTTCCCTTATGGGCACTACACCAAGGAATTTATTTCCCTACTTAGCTGGAATCTGTGGTAATACCTGTGTCCCTAATACATCTGAGACACACCTTATGTTCACACTCACTTTCACAAAAATTATTTTAGGGGGTAGCTTCCAATTAGTGTTCTAGAAAGAATAACTACCTGCTAATAACATGCTCATTAACATTTTTCCTCAATGGACACTGATATACCAACTTCCTCTTGGTGCAGTATAGCTGTAGCAAGCAACAAAAGCAAGTGCTGGGTCCTCACTTCCAAGAGCTAAATGTCATTAAAAGTCAACTAATAATATGTTAAATACTTTCCTAATATTACTTTTCCATGTAAGCAATTACAAAAATTATCAAATACATAGGACATGATTAGGAAGAAAAATTGATCTAGAACACACTGTATTAAAATGTGATGTACATTATGAAAAAAACAAAGGACAGCTAAATTAATATATGCTTTGTTAGCAGTAAAAAGAAAAAAGAAAACTGAGTCAGGATGACAGTCTATGCTCACTGAATCCTAGACAGAGATTACTAACTGTGGTAGTGACATTTAAGACCCAGGCCATACAAAGAAATTGCAATGATTTAACTAAATCTATTTCTAAATCATGCAGCCTCTTTGTGTAGACCTCTGAAACTGGGTGGCTGATATCAGAATTAAAATCAGTAAAAATCTTTAGCAACCATGAACCTATTATCCTCCAGAGATGGAAGGTACCTCTATAGATTTTGCCCTAAATATGTAAATACACCAGCTAATAGGTATCTAGGTCCCTAGATTCCCCTTCTGTAACATCACACGTGATTTCTGTGGAATTGTATTCAAACCAGTTATGTAAGTTTGGGTGACAAAGAAGCTGATTAACTTGTAACTCAGAATGTCTGTTTGAAGTTCAGCTTCCTCACTCAAACTAAATAATTTCTTTGTTTGTAAAGTACCTAGAACAATGGTACCTTCAGCTCTGATTTGTGTCCTTAGATATTACCACAAAGGAAATTCACAAAAATGTTTACCACATTTTTTATAAAAATGAGCACCAACTGCTCTTTACAGGATTCAGTGACCCCACGGAAAAGCATTTAAGCTCTATTCCTCAGTTTCTCCATCTGTAAAGTGGGTACTGCAAGACTTGCAGTAATTCACTGATGTTCGGAAAGTGTCTACAGAGCCTTAGAGCTTGAAGGCATAAAGGTGCAAAGTATTCTTTTAAGTGTCTATGCCAAAGAAAAAAAGTTCAGTCACGCAATATTGACTCCATCACAACAGCTAACAAACATGTTTTACACTGCCAAACAAAGAGTAGTCTGCAGCACGTTAGAGACTAACAAAAAATGTAGATGGCATCATGAGGTTTCGTGGGCACAACCCACTTCTTCAGATGAATGGAGTTAAAGGGTCCAGGGTACAAATAGAGAAAGAGAGGGGATGGGGAGGGAAAGAAAAGGGAAAAAAATGGGGAAAAATATTGTAAATTAGAGCAGTGTTTCTCAACCAGTGGTAGACTACCCTTAGGGGGTACTCGAGAGAAGTCTGGGGGGGCCCCCCCACGGGTATGTCAACACCTGAAATTTGGAGAAAACTGAATTTTTGTTTTAAGTTTCACAGTGCTTTATTATTTTTGTACTTTTTACACCCAAAAATGTCATCACCCACCCGGCTATGATTAAGTTGTTTACACAAATGTGTTCCAATGGTAGAAAAAAACCTGTGTGTGTCTGAAAACTGTAGTTACTGGGGGTACTTTTTTTTTTTTTTAATAAAGGGGTATTTTATAAAAAAGGTTGAGAAACACTGAATTAGAGTGTCCATGCTAATAGAGTGAGCTCTAAGTACCCGGTGCTTTGTTTTTTATGTCTTAAAGGTGTGGAATATAGCCACCCCTCCAGTTCAGGTCTTTGTTCAGACCTTGGTTTCCAGGCATCAAACTTGGAAATGAAACCAAGTTTTTTCAGTTACAGATTAACACCCCTCAAACTGCCAAACAAAGCAGCCAGCTACTCATTTTCTTCGCCATACTGAACAATTCCTGTAACAAGCAAGTGCCTAACAGTGCAGGGGAAAAACCAAAATATATACCACTGCTGCCAAAACAATGAAAATATATCTAGCTAATACTACCAGATTTTGATTTACAATCCTTGAAGACTATTAACTCTACTCTTTAAATCAGCAGTGACCACATTCAAAGGTGTTATATTTAGAAGATTACCTTGCATCCCTTAGTTTTCCTTTGGAGAAGCAAAGGACTTTCTAAAAGACTTTTCTTCAATTACCTTTTAACAATAGTAAAGGGTTAACTGGTTACCCAGTAAACCTCACTCTGACTGAGTAAGTGGTTAACTGGTGGCCCAGCCAGGCTGGAGCAATCCCCCATCCGACACGGGTGAGGGGCTGCTCCAGGTTGGCTGGGCTCACCGTGCCAAGCCGCTGGCAGGGAAAGGACACTCCTGCCTAGCCAAGCCCACCATGCCACCGGTGGGGGTCACTCCAGCCAGTCCAAGCAGACCATGCCCACGGCCCAGCAGGCTTGACCCAGCCCAAGCAACCCCTGCCCCTGGCAGGCCCAGCCGGGTTGGAGCAGTCCACTCTCCCCCCCCAGCCCAGCCAGGACTACCGTGCTGCAGGCAGGGGGGCGGTTAACAAGTTAACTTAACATTTAACTGATTAACTTTTTAAATGGGATTTTACATCCCTAAATAAAACCCAAGAATTTTGGGGTCAGAGAGACTGAAATCTCACTGTGACGACACAGCATCTTATAAATTACATGAGTGGCTACCCATACTATTCTCTAGGTGGTGATCTAAGAGTATATTTGCTGTGGAGCATCTAACAGGAATTTTGAACCTCACTTGGACATTTTGGCCACATTAAAATCCTGCCTAAGGATATCAGTAAAATTAAGCTGTAGCTTCACCTTAACACAACTAGACATAATTCACAACCAGCCAACTCATTTGGTTCAGGAATCACCACATTAAGACAAATAAAAGGTCTTCTCTCCCTCAAAAAGTTATACTAACTTTCAACAGTAGAAAATAGAGAAGAAACAGGCACATAAACCAATGGAGGTTTACATTAGAGACTGCAACATACCTTTATGAATAAAAACCCGAGAAAGGCAATTTTTTACCTCTTTCTTACAGGGACGTTTGACATTTAGAAATCGAGATTTAAAAGCATCTGTATTCTACATAGTTATTTTAATAGTCTTTTTACTACAAAGAAGAGAAACCAATGAATATTTAATCTATGGGAATGCTGCAAGATTATGCCAATCAGATCATGTTCAACTAATTAAACTCATTTCATTAGGCCAATGGTACATTTAGATTGCTCAACAGACACTTTGACCATGAGGTCACCAATTCTAATCCAGCCTATACAAGTATCAGCATCTTTTGAAAATTACAAACTGATGGGCTGTTCAATGATTCAAATGTAATCATTTAGTGAGTAGCTAGCAGTAGATAGATTGCCACCCTCAGCAAAATGCAAGAACAGCATGGACAATGAATACTCAAGCCTCGCACATGTCAAGTCAGAGTGGCTAGATATGGGCAAGAGGAACCTTGCAATGCTACTTGGTTTATTGTACCAGTTCCATGTTTACACAGGATTCAGACTTTGTCTACCCTACACAGCTCTTAGGGTATGTCTACATTTGCACCCTCTTTCGATAGAGGGATGCAAATGAACAGGGCTCGACAAATCAGGCAATCTACTCGCCTGTGATGAGTAGATTTTAGCCTGGTGTGGCCATGCAGCGCGGTCTGCACATGCGCAGCGCGCGCTTCCACACAGCTGGTGAGCAGGGCACACCGCCGCTTGGTGAGCCCTGCAAATGAAGACATTCAAAATTGCAAATGAAGCTGGGATTTACATATCCTGCGCTTCATTTGCATAATTGTGTTATGGTGCTATTTTGAAATACAAAACGCAGTGTAGATGCGGTTATTTCGGGAGAACACCCTTCTTCGAAATAACTGTTATACCTCATTTTATGAGGAATAAGTATTATTTCGAGGGAAGGGTTTCTCCCAAAATAGCTGCATCTACACCGCGTTTTGTATTTCGAAATAGCGCCATAATGTGATTATACAAATGAATCACGGGATATGTAAATCCCAGCTTCATTTGAAATTTCAAATGTCTTTATTTGTATCTATTGAAAGAGGGTGCAAGCGTAGACGTACCCTTAGCAAAATAGCTGTGGACAGTGTAGCTGCTGTTTGTTGGCTCTTTTGCCAACAAAATGCTTCCACTCCCAATGAGCCAACACCACATTATTCACGCTGGTACTTGAGGGAGATGGCACCTCTGAAAGACAAGAGTTTTGTCTAAAAGGGGTGTCACCGTGTTGTCCATAACTTTAACAACAACAAGCAGTTCTGTCGCACCTTAGACGAACTATCATCATCATGAGCTTCATGGGTAAAACCCACTTCATCAGATGAGTACTTCAACTGCTAATGTAGACATCAACGCAGTCTCCAGAGCAGCCAACAGAGCAGATTTCACAATCATTATATTTCCACGAAAAAGTATTGTTTAAATACAGCATAACAGGATGTGGAGTGTTGCTGGGTGGGGTTTTTCTTGGATACATTAACCTACCATTACATCTACTGATTTAAAGTTACTGATAGATGTCTTTAACTTTTAAATAATCCTTTTTTGTGGGGTCATCTACATAAGATAGACCTTGATTTTATTATGCTGTCTGGTTATTTGGGACAGTTTGTTCATCTGGTATAGTACCTTCCAGTACAAAGGGCAGGAGCAGAGACTTTTGCTTAACAGAAAGACTACACATAATGGTCTTCTATGCCCAATAACTCTTCTCCTCCCATGTAGTTAATACATCAGTAGCTCCCTCCTCCAGAGTCTTTGAATTCATCATCACTATAGTTAATACCCACACACTTTCCTGTCCTCTCCTTTGCAAAACTTTAATGGGTGCTTTCAAAATGACTATCGTAATATAAAATAGCCTCTGGATTACAATCTGTTGAAAGAATAGCTCCAGAGAATAATGTGATACCATAAATTGAAAAAGCCATCTCAAAACTTAACCCTAAAATAGAATTACTCTTGAAAGATTATCTTCCACCCCAATGCAACAGCAACCCTCTGGTTCCAACAGAAATGGCACTGATGAGCTAAAAAGGGGGATGGACATACCTGACTCAAGCAGGAGAATAATCTCTAAAAGAGCTGGAAGTGAGGACGTTCACCAGTCTGAGCGATGCTTAGAAGTATTTATTTTGTGCAAGGACAGGTCTCTTGCATCTCTAACTGATGCTGTTATATTAACTCTCAGAGTCCACCTCCTGCAAGTACAGGACTCAATATCCAGATAGAAGATGTAATAAATAGACTGTACTTTACTACACTGAATCTCAGCCAAAGTATCAAGAAGAATATATATAAATTATTTAAGGCTTCTTAATAGGAAAGACTTTTTGGTGCTACTGAAAAACAGTTTGAACAAAGAACGTGACATCTGCAAAACTAACAGGAATAGTTTTTGAACGCCTACAGGGAGGGGAAAAAATTGTTCTCCAGAATTATGTACCACTTTCCACATCTGTCTTCCCTACGGTACCTTTTTGGGGCCTAAGGCAATGCAAACAGAATGTGTTAGTGACACTGAAACAAGAGACAAAATTTTCAATCTACAATAATGTCCAAACAGAAACAGTATTTAAACAAATTAAGTAAGTTTTCATCCTTTGGAAAATGAAAACTATGTACTAAGAAAACAGTATAATCTAAAATGGATTAGGAGTAGATCTCATGAGAAATGTTATCCTAATTTAATGGCAAATACGCTTAACTTCCTATCCTAAATTCTTATCTGATACTGCTGTGACTGTAAGCAGTGGCTGCAATTTTAACCATGGGTGAAATGAGTCTTATGCAAATAAGTTTGAGTGCTTTGCAATTTTTTGGGAAGGAAACTGTTCTCACTGAGCCACTATTACATTTATCTAAGGTATTTTTAGGATCCACATCATGAGTCTCAGATGACAACATACCTGTTTGGTGCTTAGTTACTAGTGACATGAGATACAATAAGCAACATAATTATTGCATCTCTTAAGATCTCCACAGAGATGTCACTAGACTCAGTAGCAGAAGCTGCTGATCCCACTTACTGTTTTGATAATTACTGAAAACCTTTTGCAAAAAGGAGAGCCTTGCTGCCTTCTTTGAGACTGTCAGGCTTGGGCTATATAATTTACTAATATCCCATGTAGCCTCACTAAAATCATGGATATTGGTTAGACTCAAAAGAACGTTCATCTGGGAACAGACCAGGCTAGTAATAGTGTCATATCAACATTTTAACATGCTCTGAAATATCTTGATATAGCACAGCATTATGTATCACAGAAATGTATGAAGATGCCAATCACTGCATCTAAGTACCACCAAAAAGTAAAATTCTATTCTTACTTCCACTACACCAGAAATTTTCTATTGAAAGTAGCTTTAAGGAGGAAAAAAGCCACATTCCCCTGCAACCCATATAACTCCAGCATCCTGCTGAGATAAGACAGCCAAAAATGAAACTGTTTAGAAACTGGACTATAAAGGGAAATTAATATTAAATACATGGTTAACTAATTAAAGGTAAATCTGATTTTTTAAATGTCACTTTTAGTATATCACAGTGACAGCAACACATTTTCTTATTAACAAAATTTTAATCTGAGTGTATAATCGTAATCCATAGCATTTACAATTATATATGGATTTCTCACAATACTAAGATATACAAAAATAGATGATAGTATAACCACAGTCATGTTGGGAAATCTGCATTACAACTTGATTGCCTTCTCTAGACTGAAGCACGGAATAGAGAAACATGCCAACAGAATATTTAGAGAGTATATACATTATAGACACACACACACACAAATATTCACAGCTCTCCAAAAATAACTTAGGAAGACTGCAGTTATCAGGCAGCCAGGAAAGGCTCCACAGCATATGGGGAAGGTACGATCTCATTTCTTAGACAAGCTCTCCGACCAATATTTCCTCTCCTCTTCCCCTCACTACCACATATTTACAATATCACAGGAGCACAAGATAACGCTCCCAAAATCTGAGCAGAAAGAGCCAGTCAACATGATATGCTGAACTTGATAGCATTCCATAGCTACAGGAATTATGAGAAAATTGGGTTTACCTACCCATACACAAACTGTGGAAGCCAATACAACATTTGCAACAAAACAGTTACTTCAAATATTTGTTTAAATACAAATTCAGAAGAATGACACAGACCCACACGTTCAATGCATTTGCACAACAATGACCAGCCAGAGGAGCTCCTGACTGAGCATGAAGCAGAAGCCCATTAATGTGTACCTGACACTTTATCGACATGCAGTGCCTGAGTTAAGAATGCTGCCACTTCTGTTGTAGTGTTAGTAGCAGTTTAAAATTAATTTCCATGATACATTTGATTGTTTTTACACTGTCCATTGCTGCAACATGCTCTAGGACAATCTAAAATGGTATACGCTACAGTCTGTGGAGGTTCACATGTTGTTGATGGAGGGCATTCTACAGAAATGTAAAGGATCTACTTTAAAGATTGATACAGGCTCATCAGTAAATAAAGAGGGCAACTAACTGGAATCAAATTTTGACATGAACTATAGTTAAACATCAGTTCAGCGAACAGTGTCACTGCTTGGCAAGGCTGAGCTGGACTTTGTAATTTTAGCAAGTGCCTGGAAAACCAAAGTTCTGTGATATATCCTCAAAACAATGGTGGTGCATTAGTTAGGCACGTCCCATTAACATGAGCAGGAGCTGCAGAACTAAGCCACAGAGATTCAAGGCTCTGTTTGTTTTCTAACCACTGAGAAAGTTGTCAAAATTATACACGAAGATTTTATTCATTTACTTTTATCTGTCTGCATATTTGTTTCTAAAAAAACAGCCATACTGGGTCAGACCAAAGGTCCATCTAGTCCAGTATCCTATCTTCCCACAGTGGCCAATATCAGATATCCCAGAGGAAATGAATAGAACAAGGAATCATTAAGTGATCCATCCCAGTCTCTTATTCCAAAACATTCGTAAAACACAAAGAAATCTGGGTTCTCCTTACATATGATGATATTTTATGTATGTAGTCCTGGTCATATTAAAAAGCTTAACCCGTTAAGCTACCAATCTCAATTCTTATTTGTTATTTTGTGTGTCTTATAAACAAAGAGATTGTGTTGCTATAGCAGGCTATTTTGCATTTGTTGCAACGCAGAGAGGCATCCAAACAACAGTCTAATTATGTGACTACTGTCTTAAACGTAAAACTACTTGGATACTATGAATAGGAAATTGATGCAATAATCCTTGAATCTCAAACAAACAAAAAAAAATCTTCTGACCATAAAACAAATACTGTCTTTGTATTACAGGTGCTTTTTATCGTTATGAAGAAACTCAGGTGTGCCATGCCACTATGATTGTAAAACAATTCAACAGTAACCAGCAAATGTTTAATAATTTATGTAAATAATCGTTAATGTTTACACAAAGTTTGCTAGGACGTCCAGAACAGGAAAATAAAGCTGCGTGTTTTAAATATGAATTTGGAATCCAGTAACAAAAATTAATTATGGTGTCTGTATTTGAAATGCAAATAACCAAATTTAGCATTGTCTTATGGGGTTGAGGTGAAGATAGGAACCAATTGAAAAAAAACCTAACAACTCTATAGTCTACAATTTTCATTATAGGAAAAAATACTGAGTTTTCACAGAAGTGTCAATACTATAAGCATGTACTCAGTTTTAACAAAAAAAAATTCATTTAATTTCAATCAATGGTCAATACCATTTGAAGAATAAAGCCAGTATCCACAGTAAAAGATCTTTTAAAACAATATAAAGCAAGTCATTTTGGCTCACAGTAAACAAAACCATCCACACAGAACAAAGATACATACTTCGTAAGCGAAATGATAAAAAGCTTCAATCCTACACTGGGATACACTAACTGACCTCTGTCCCTGTGAGCACTTGAAACTATGCACAAATGCAAGATTCTGTGATAGCAAGATGCTGATGTAGGATAGGGCCTGAGGGCACGTCTAGACTACATCCCTCTGTCGAAAGAGGGATGTAAATGAGCCCAATCAAAAGTGCAAATGAAGTGTGGATTTAAATATCCCATGGTTCATTTGCATATTCACATCCAATCACTGTTTCAAAAAAGGGTATTTCAAAAGTGAAACTGCAGTCTAGTCTTTCGAAACAGCGATCGGACGTGAATATGCAAATGAAGCACAGGATATTTAAATCCACGCTTCATTTGCACTTTCAGTCGGGCTCATTTACATCCCTCTTTCGACAGAAGGATGTAGTCTAGACATAGCCTTAGTGACTTGTTACCTTTTCATCCTTTTAAAATATCTAGTGAGTTTGATTACCCTCCCTATGCACCTTTTCAAGGGCTGTTGAGTTTTGTTTTGCCACAGGAGAAGATGTTTCCCACTCTTTCAAGAGACATCTCTAGAATAACAGTATTGAAAATCCCAAGTACTCAAAATCCACAAGTGAGGCCCCACAAATCAAGATAGTGATGTTGGATCATGTTTTCAAGCTTTTCTCTGAAACCACAAGAGTAAAAATCTTGAATTTGACCTTTTTTTTGGAAGAGGGATTTTTTTATGGATGTAAAATCCTGGTTAACCAGTTAACCACTTAACTGGGATCCCATGGGTGGGGGAACCACCAGGGCTGGACCAGCCCCCTGTCCACAGCATGACATTAACCCATTAAATTGTTACATCCCTCATTTTTACATGATTGCGTAAATCCAGGAACTAGGGCTTTAAAAAAATATCATAAAATCAATGCATATCAAGTATATAGAATCCTGTTTTGAACTTTAAAAGCATACACTGCAGCAGAGCTCAAAAGTAAGGACTGCAAAACTACTCCATACTATAAAAATAAAAAGGTGCTTTTCATTAATATGTACAACCCCTTTTCTCAGTCCATATTTTCACTTGGCACCCGTTCTCCTTTGGAGCCAATATCACCTTCAGAAGTGGTTCAAAGGATACCCAAATTTAAATTGTTGAAACATTTATTACACATCTATACTACAAGCCACTTGAAGATTTAAGCAATAACTAGGAATCAATATCACTTGCTACGTCATTGTTTGATCCAACATGCAAGGTCTGAGAGTTTTAGTCCACTGAAATTATCCAACCTTAAAATCTAACAATAATACAATTCTAACAATTTAAGATTCTAAATCTTTGTACCAATCACATGAATTTACAAAAACACCAGTAAAGAGATTAATGTAACACTGATTTCACAGCTAGCTACAGAATGAGAAGTATACTGTAATTTGTTAATTTAGAAGATATACATAAAGCTACATAAAATGGCTAACTGTTACTAATGTGCAGTACCTGGATCCTTGTAAACATCTCTTGCTGTCTAAAATAAATTGGCAGGTATGGCATTCAACCTACGATTTTTTAAAAGGATAAAAATAGGATTACTTAAATTGAGATTTGTGTGATAAAGCTGCTAATGATAGCACAGTGACCTAAAAACTCTTTTCTTATTGAAAAAATATTTGGTGCTTTGATAAGATTACAAATACAAAACATGCCTGCTTCACACTCACATCTGGATAACCTGAGTTATCTGCTATCCATAAAAGCAAGTAGCTACATTTTAAGTGGATAAAAAAGGGAGGCCTGCTTATTTGTCTAAGAAAATGCTATTTCCAAACATTTTTCAGAAACAGCAACAAAAAATCCTGCCTATTTGCTAGATTTAAAATGCAGTCAATGGACACAGTATCAAATATCTTTCAATGCATTCACCAATGCCTCCTGCCAATAGCATTAGATCAAATAACATAGCCAATGTAATTTCCTTGTTTACTTCAAGAAATTGCAAAAGATATTTCAGTCACATCTGTATTTTAAAAGATAAAATGCAACTTTCCATGTATTTCTGTTTTTTAATTCTTCTAGAATATTAGAGAAATGCCAGTCAGTGTAATCTCGCTGCAGATTTGAGTTGAAAAGGGTTAATTTCTGCACCGCAGTCCCCCAGCATGTCCTGTTTGCAACGGGGAGGAGGAGGGAAGGAAAATGTCGCTTTCCCCACTTTGCTGGCTAGGAAAGATTTCTGAGAGATAAGCAGAGAGTAAGGAAGGGAGTATAAAGCCAGGATGGGGAGACTTCACCACCAGGCAGGGGATCCAAAGCAGGATTTTGGAGGGGGAATTTATTTACACTGCAGTGTGCAGCAGCAAACATGGCTGCCTCTGCCCCTTTAAATCTAAGCGGACCTCCTCTATCACCACCAAAACATCAAATTACAACCCTGTCTCTCTTTATTGCCCCTACTTCTCACATACACAAAACAACAGCCTCCCCCTCCAACAAGAAGAGAGTATCGCTGCAGTAACCAGCTTCCAGTCCTAACACATGGAATATCTACATGTTCTATAGAGAAACAATAGGTTCCCTCTCACCATTTCCCATACCGCCCCCAGCACCAGCTCCTTCCCCCTTGCAAATATGTCTCTGAAGGTTCATTCCTCATCCCCATTTCCCATAAGCCAAGCGAACCACCACGCAACAGCCACAATCCCAAACCCCACACTTCTCACACACGTCCCAATGCGATGCCCAGATCCCCCCCAACCCATTACTCACCGTGCAGAAATACCACCCTGGGCCACCTTCCTGTGAGATACCCATTACCTTTCCCTAATCCCCTAGCTCCCCCTTAACCTCTACCCCCCACTCCCACGCCTAGCCCCCACCCTCTTATCCCCCATCCCATACCCCCTCCTCCTTCTCCTCTCCCCCTCACATCCCTCCCCCCACTCCACACCCCCTCCTCCTCCCCATCCCATACCCCCCCAGCTTCCCCCTCCTCCTCCCCATCCCATACCCCCCCAGCTTCCCCCTCCTCCTCCCCATCCCATACCCCCCCAGCTTCCCCCTCCTCCTCACCATTCCCCTACATCCCCATCCCATGCCCCCTCCGTCTTACCCTCCCCTCCCCCACGCCCACCCCCTTCTCACCATCCCATACCCCTTCTTCCTCCCCCCTCCGCACCATTCCCCCACATCCCCATCCCCTGCCCCCCACTCACCGTCAGTCTGTTCCATTCTAACTCCCCCCGCCGCCTCCGACCGACCCCAGCAGAGACACAAAGGGCGGGAGGCGGGAGGGGGGGGCAGGACCCCCCCGCAGCAGGCCGCGCTGGATCCCCGGCCTCGAGTTCCGCGCCCGCGGGCCCCAGCGCCACGGGCTCCGCCCCGCGAGCCGCGCGCGCCCCGGGCGGTGGGGGAGCCGCGGGCAGGCCCGAGAGAGGCGCGCGGCGGTTGGTGGGGGGGGGGGCGGCGCGCTGGCGGCGGGGGAGGGGGGCGCTGGGTCTCGCTGTGTCCCGGGCTCGGGCCGGCCCCGCTCGCGCTCGCGCTCCCGCCCCCTCCGCCCCACGCACACAAAGCTCCCCGGGCCGCCGCGGCCGCCGCCAAAAGAGACGCGCGCCCATTGGCTGCCGGCTCTGCGCCAGGCGCAGGGCATGCTGGGGGCTGTAGTCCTGAGCCCGCCCGCCCGTCCCCGGGCGCTGCACCCGCGGCTTTAGGCGCGGGGCAGCAGGACTCGCGCGCGGAGCGTGCTGGGCACGGGTCGCCAGCGCCGGAGCGGCGCGAGGTTTGCACGCCCGGGCGACGGGCGCTGTAAAACGCCCAGCTCGGCGTTGCACTGGAGCCGCGCTGTGCCTCCCCGAGAGAGCCCGTGGCTATGGCTGTCACTGAAGAGCAGGCTTCTAAGCCCGGTGCATGGTAGAGACAGGGATGGCAGTGGCATTCGCAGGGACTTGGCACATGCAAAGCCCGCGAGGTGCTGAATACATAGCAGCTGTAAAAATGTTTAGATGCACTAGGCAAGGTCCGACAACACACAGACACGGAGCAGGTGGGGCCATGGTACATCTGTGCATCAGCATGGGTCTACAGAGAGCGTTTCCATGCTACAGTAATGCACAGCATAGAAATGCCTCAGATATAAAGAGGGGTTAATTTAAGTACACACGGTCCCATGGCCTACAAATACTGAGATGTGCTGATACATTTAATCCAATTGGAATTAAATGTGTTGCCTGTTGAAGGAACTCAAATATAATTCATAGTCTAGGAATATGAGGTGCTCTGTAACTGGCTTTCAGTGCAGTACTAAGAGCTAATCTGATAGGTGTCAAGGGAGATGTGTTGGGCACATTGTTAATACAAAAAGATTTAAATGCAATACATCAGGCCCGATACTAGACAAGTACAATGGAGAGAGAAGATGGTGGGTACTAATGGTCCAGAATAGTCTCATATTTACAAAGCAGCAGAAATGTATTCTTCTAGCTGATGAATAGAATGGCATTTTTAAAATGCAAAAGGTTTAAATGCAATGCATAAGGCATACAGACATGCAAACACTGATAGGTACTGATCATTTTGCTGCCAATCTTGAACATGCAACCCCGGTGGAGGGAAAGGGGGCAACCGTTCAGTGCTCAGATTGGCCAAGCTGTGCAATTCATTTACATGTTTGTTATGCAAGCAGCGTAGCATTGGCTGAAATGTGCTGGATGCATTTAATTACTGATGTATTGCATAAGGCCTGGGAAAAAGACAAATTCTGCTGGGGAGATTACAGGGTCTGTCCCTCAGACTCTAGTTTTAATTGCTGAGGTTTAGCATCTGCGTAATAGTGCACAAGAATGCTGTCATACTCAGCAGTTTCTAATCCGATTTTGGCTGAAAATATAAGCATTACAGTGTTTGCAATTAATACCGCTTCTCCACAAGCCAAACTGATTCCTGTTCAAAGAAAACACAGAACTGCACTACTCATAATAAGTCTCTTTTGTGTAACTCAAAAATTTAAATTTCACCTCACAAGCCAAAAAAAAAAAAAAAAAGAGAGAGAAAGAGGAGGGGGGGAGAAAGGGTTGGGAGGAAGAAAACCCTATGCAAGAATGAGAAAGAAACAAGATGGAAAGATAGCACAGTGCCTGTTACCAGAAAAATCAGATAGTGAAGATGAATTAGCTGGAAAAAGAGACACATGATCTAACATGAAAGAGGAAACTGAAGAGATGTGGGTTTTACGAGTCACCGAACAAAGGTTGAGTAATGGTCTCAAAATTTACTGCATTTCCTATTGCCCAAAGGCTGCAGCCCACAAGAGACATTTCTCTTGTGGAGGCTTTTGGAAAAAATACGTTGTAATAAGGCACGTTTACAAATGAGTCTCCTCCTACCTAATACAATAAGCCATCAAAAATGGAGTTGACCTAGAAAAGACTTCCTCCCTCTCCTTCCCTTCAGTAAATTCTGCAGCACTAGGTTGATAGACTCACAGCTGAATTAGTCAATGAAAAGGAGAACTTTTTTTTTTATTATTTATTACTAAGTGCTTTTTAGGCAACTAACCAGCACACTTACAGGAAATCTTGTTTTCCTCTGTGTATCTCTTATACAGTGTTGTCTTTCCACATTCATCTTTGATTGTTGTTGATATGCTTGCATTAATCCAGCATAGGCCTTTAACACCATTTTTTGGTCACAAAAATGCTTACAGAGCAAGGGACAGTAGGCACTATGAATCCAGAGCAGGTAAGCACAAGTACTTGTTTTTCTTTGTCTACTGAGTGTTTTGTGTTGTGAAGCAGTCTAAAGGTTAGAACAGATAACAGGTAGGATTCCCAGTTTCTGTAACTGTCTCTGCCAGTGACTTTCCATTAGTTCTTAGGCAAGTCACTTTGCCTCTCTATCAAATGCAGAACATTTATAAGCCTAAATCACAGGAGAATTGTAAGACTGAATATTGCAATACAATATTAAATCTCACAATATTAATATTGACTTAATATTGAAATAAAGGATTATTTAATGTGTACACAGTAGTGCCTAGAGGCATCAATCTTGATGTTCCACCGTGCTAGTCACTGTACAAATTTACAGAAAGTGACAGTCCCTGTCCCACATGGTATTCTTGTTACCTTTTAGTTCTTACAGGAAGGAGTGACATAGTCAGGGCTGTGAATGTTTCAGTGGTATGGGGACTCTGAACGATAGGCTGGAAACTCAGAAGTTTGTGGACTGGTCAGCCCTTAAATGGACACAATCAACCCAATGGTAAGTCCTCTAGCATTGTGGATTCTTTTTTATTCTTGTGGTGGCTCCATATACTGGACTGAAAGCCTCAGAGGCTTTTCTTTCAAGTCAATCCCGTAAAGAACTACACAGACTTACAAATTGGAGCTCAGCTGCTGGGCAACCAAGCAAGCAAAGTCATATTGCTGGGTTTGTAAAATGACCCGCTAATTGTAACTAACAACATTTGCATCTCGGCAGACAGAGTAAAGTGAATTTGCTCTCAAGGACTGATCTGAAGTCTCATTAAGAAAATGGAAAATTCATGTTGATTTAAATGGGCTTTGTTTCAGGATCTCAGATTTTTATGCTCAATTTCCACTGATTTTAGCTACACGTACACATCTGAGGACAGGCTTTATCCCTAGATAGGAGTAATGAAATTAAGAAGGAATCATGCGCATATCCACCCACAACTCCATATTTAAAACCTTGCGCAATGAAAGGCATGATCAGTGTTTTCACTTCTCTGAAGCTTCAGAGCTAGTATAGCAGATTGAAATCCTCTATTCTGGTGGTATGGTGAACAAGGGACTCCTACTTGATCACTTCAGAGTGCAGGATTTGCTGTGTTTGGCTGTACAGTCAGTCTTGGTTTCATATTCTTGTTGTACTTTATACAATAATTATTGCCTATTAATTCAGCAGAGAATCTCTCCCAGCAAAAATGCTGTCCTCTATGTGAGACAGGAAGAATGCTTAGTCACTTCCGCCTTCATTTCATCAAGATTTGCTCTAATTCTGTAAAGCTTCAGTGTTAAAAGGCCTCTGTTAACATAGTCCTTCAAGAATCTGGGAGGGGAGAGAAGCAATACACGGAATGATTTTTTTTAATCTAAGATGTCTGGAGAACTGGCCTTCACAGGCATGTTTTTACTAGTTCAGAATAAATACAGACACAAAGAGACCTCTAGCGGCTAAACTAATGTATTTTCTTCATACCTCTGGTTTTTAAACAATAATCTGTTTGGACACTAGCTGGTAACTCTGCCTAGCTAGTGGATTAATATTAGTTTGAATTTCAGATTATGTGCTAATATTTACCACATCATTCTTACAAATGCAGAATAGATTCAAATTAATCTCTCTAATTCTGTCATCTGCAAAGAAGAAGATTCTCTCCGAGTGCCTCCTAGATTTCTAGAACGTGGGGAACCCTTACAATGTGTCTTGAAATTCCTTTTGATTCCTGATGTCAAACAAACCTATTTTTTGGGGGGGTGGATGAGGTAAAACATAAAAAAAAGTCTATTTTTATTAATATTTTTTCTTCTCGCATCTTCCCCTCATAATCTATAATGTGCTATATGTAGATATTAAGTGCAATACATTTAACAGATCTTTCACATGTAGGCAACACATTGCTTTATAACATTAAAAAACTGTATGATGCTTTTGGTGTTTTGTTAAACACAAAAATAAATCATCGGTCCCCATTGTCTTTTCACCTCTAAAAATCCTGCATATGGACCACATCTTGGGAATGAAAAACATTTTGTAATGAATTTAACATGAAGCTCAATTAAACATTCTAAATGTCAGCATTAATTTGCTTGACATGCTTTTTCTCATCTATAAAGCAGTGATTTTGCAAACTTTAAGCTAAGACTTTTAGGATCCATCATAGAATAGCAAAGTTACTTCTTCCCAGGACTTGTCTTCATCCATGTCTGTAAAACTCATCTGTCATATACTTGGCACTATGTAAATAAGTCAAAATAACAATAGGTAAAGAGATGCACAGACAGGAGTTCCACTGTCTTAATGTTTGTTCAACCGAGGGGGATACTTTTTTCAGGAGAAGCTCTTGAATTAACAAGTTAATGTTTTTAAGGCACCTTGAATACATAATACTAAAAAAAAAAAAAAGTTGAGCAGAAAACAGAAGTTCAACTTTTTTTCCTGTTTTTTATGGAAATTTTGTTGTGGTAGAAACTTTCCAGCCTACTCACACCATGACTATTATATGTAGCCCATGGAGTTTACATGAGCACTTATAAATGGGAATTTGAACATACAAATATTATGAGGGGGAAATTGTGCCTTGAGGGCTTTTGCAGATGAGTAGGATTTTTTTTCTTTTGTGAGGAGAAAGAGAAGGAAAGTCTTCCTGATTCCTTCATCTTTCATTGGGGAAAGGTAGTTCGTGTTTCTAGATTATAGGAAAGGTGGGGACTCCTGTGGCATAGGGGCATGCTGAGAATCAGGGTGTGGGGTGGAAAGAAGAGATATGGGGGAACAGACTGATATAGCAAAGGGCCCGGTAGGACAGGCAACAAAGAGAGGTGCAGCAGTGAGGAGACAGCAATGAATAGGTCCAGTAGGGTTCAAGATGGTCATAGATGCATTAAGGCCAGCAGGGTCTATCTTGATGATCTAATATTAGATGTGACTGGGTAACCTGGTGCCCAGGAGCAGTCCCCGTTGGCAGCCTGCTCCTGGTGGAGGGTTGCTCCAGCCGCCCCGGACCCCATCTGGGGCTGGGAGCCAGCAAATATGTGCACGGCCAGGAGCGGGAGCCCCGCGGGTTAGGGGCTGCTCCAGTTGGGCTGGAGTGGTCCCTCCACCCGGGATCCCACTTAGCCTAATGTTTAACTGGTTAATTGATTAAATGTCATTTTACATCCCTAGTCTGACCCTCACACCCACTCCTGTATTAGGCCCTGACCTCTGGCTCAGTTACTGAAGCCCTTGAATCTGGATGTGAACACTTCACGTGACAAAGACTCCACCACAAACTCAAGCTCCACCAACCTGTGATGGGGGCTCCATGCTGCAGAGGAAAGTGGAAAACCTCCCTTGCTGGGCCAGTGTGACCTGGGGGGCCTTCCCAACCGGTCAATGGGGGGACCCTGAGCAGGTGGCGGGATCAGGAACAAGTGCTCTGCGGTGACCGGGGGGCAGGTGGGGCTGTGGCAGCCAGGTCCCTCAGGTGCACAGCGCCCGGGCCCAGCCCCTCTCAGAGCGGGGGGGGGAGGGCAGTCAGGGCCCCTGGGGTGCACAGTGCCCGGGCCCAGCCCCTCTCAGAACGGGGGGAGGCAGTCAGGGCCCCTGGGGTGCACAGTGCCCGGGCCCAGCCCCTGTTGGGGGGGGGGGCAGTCAGGGCCCCTGGGGTGCACAGTGCCCGGGCCCAGCCCCTCTTGGGGGGGGCAGTCAGGGCTCCTGGGGTGCACAGCGCCCGGGCCCAGCCCCTCTCAGAACGGGGGGGGGGGCAGTCAGGGCCCCTGGGGTGCACAGTGCCCGGGCCCAGCCCCTGTTGGGGGGGGGCAGTCAGGGCTCCTGGGGTGCACAGCGCCCGGGCCCAGCCCCTCTCAGAACGGGGGGGGGGCAGTCAGGGCCCCTGGGGTGCACAGCGCCCGGGCCCAGCCCCTGTTGGGGTGGGGGCAGTCAGGGCCCCTGGGGTGCACAGCGCCCGGGCCCAGCCCCTCTCAGAATGGGGGGGGGGAGTCAGGGCCCATGGGGTGCACAGTGCCCGGGCCCAGCCCCTCTCAGAACGGGGGGGGCAGTCAGGGCCCCTGGGGTGCACAGTGCCCGGGCCCAGCCCCTGTTGGGGGGGGCAGTCAGGGACCCTGGGGTGCACAGCGCCCGGGCCCAGCCCCTGTTGGGGGGGGCAGTCAGGGCCCCTGGGGTGCACAGCGCCCAGGCCCAGCCCCTCTCATAACGGGGAGGGGCAGTCAGGGCCCCTGGGGTGCACAGTGCCCGGGCCCAGCCCCTGTTGGGGGGGGGCAGTCAGGGCTCCTGGGGTGCACAGCGCCCGGGCCCAGCCCCTCTCAGAACGGGGGGGGGCAGTCAGGGCCCCTGGGGTGCACAGCGCCCGGGCCCAGCCCCTGTTGGGGGGGGGGCAGTCAGGGCTCCTGGGGTGCACAGCGCCCGGGCCCAGCCCCTCTCAGAACGGGGGGGGCAGTCAGGGCTCCTGGGGTGCACAGCGCCCAGGCCCAGCCCCTGTTGGGGGGGGGCAGTCAGGGCCCCTGGGGTGCACAGTGCCCGGGCCCAGCCCCTGTTGGGGGGGGCAGCGCCCGGGCCCAGCCCCTCTCAGAACGGGGGGGGGCAGTCAGGGCCCCTGGGGTGCACAGCGCCCGGGCCCAGCCCCTGTTGGGGGGGGGCAGTCAGGGCCCCTGGGGTGCACAGCGCCCGGGCCCAGCCCCTCTCAGAACGGGGGGGGGCAGTCAGGGCTCCTGGGGTGCACAGCGCCCAGGCCCAGCCCCTGTTGGGGGGGGCAGTCAGGGCCCCTGGGGTGCACAGTGCCCGGGCCCAGCCCCTGTTGGGGGGGGCAGCGCCCGGGCCCAGCCCCTCTCAGACCGGGGGGGGGCAGTCAGGGCCCCTGGGGTGCACAGTGCCCGGGCCCAGCCCCTCTCAGAACGGGGGGGGGGCAGTCAGGGCTCCTGGGGTGCACAGCGCCCAGGCCCAGCCCCTGTTGGGGGGGGCAGTCAGGGCCCCTGGGGTGCACAGTGCCCGGGCCCAGCCCCTGTTGGGGGGGGCAGCGCCCGGGCCCAGCCCCTCTCAGAACGGGGGGGGGCAGTCAGGGCCCCTGGGGTGCACAGTGCCCGGGCCCAGCCCCTGTTGGGGGGGGCAGCGCCCGGGCCCAGCCCCTCTCAGAACGGGGGGGGGCAGTCAGGGCCCCTGGGGTGCACAGCGCCCAGGCCCAGCCCCTGTTGGGGGGGGGGGGGTTCCAGCTTGCAAACAGGCAACCAAAACCTGCCCAGTCAGTCACAGCTCTGCGAGTGACGTCACTCCTGTCACCATGGTAACAAGCCATGGCGTCACACGGCACCCCTCCCCCAGGGAACAGGCAGCGCCGGGCACCCAGCAGCATCAGGCCCAGGTGGGGCGGGCCCGTCCTTGGGAGGAAGGGGCGGGCACATCAGCTCAGGCCCCGCCCCCACTCCCAGCTCTATGCTCCCGTTGGCTACTACCGAAGGGGCGGGGTCCTTCTACCATGGAGCTCGGGGCTAGAGCGTCCTTCTGCTTCCGGCCGCGGGGGGCGATGGGGCCTGGGCGGACCGGGCGGGGGGTAGAGTGGAGCCCTGACCGAGGAGGAGGTGAGTGGGCCGAGTAGCCGGGTGGGGGGCAGGAGCGGCCGGACTCCTGGGTTCCCCTCCCAACCCTGGGGGGTCCGGCGGGGGGGGGGCGCTGGAGCAAGGGGGGGCCAGGACTCCAGGGTTCCCCTCCCAACCCTGGGGGGTCCGGCGGGGGGGGGGCCAGGACTCCAGGGTTCCCCTCCCAACCCTGGGGGGGGCGCTGGAGCAAGGGGGGGCCAGGACTCCAGGGTTCCCCTCCCAACCCTGGGGGGTCCGGCGGGGGGCTGTTAGAGCAGAGGGGTGGGCAGGAGCAGGGCTCCTGGGTTCCTTCCCCTGGCGCTGCCAGTGAGGCAGCTCAGTCATTTCTGGGCCTATAAGGTGGGAACGATGCTTGGTCCCCAGGCGCTTCGGGATCCTCCCGTGCAAGGCCCAGTGTGGGGCTAAAGGGTCCCAGAGTTTGCTGGGCTGACTTCGTGCGCAGCGGTGCCTCTGCTAGGGGCAGTTCCCTCGCTCCTGAGCTGGTGGGAAAGCCGGGAGCATGCTGTCTGGCAGCGTGCATTTCACTAGGGGCTGCCAGATTGCTTTCCCACACTGTAGCTTGTTATGGTGATTGCAACTGTCAGACCGGTTCAATCAAAAGTCTGCTCTGCTATGTCTTGTCCAGGGCAAGCTGAAGACTTGAGAGCATTACTATCTTTTGCACACCTCTGGGGTAGAAATATAAAATCTCATTTAATTAGTTAATTATTCAGGTTAACCAACTAGCTGGGGGGAACAGCCCCCTGCCTGCTCTGGCCAGGCTGGAGACGTCTTGCCTGCAGCGTGTCTGTGCCTAGTCTGGCCTACTGTGGATGGGGACTGCTCCAGCTGGGCGGGAGTACCCACCACCTGCGGGACTGGAACTGCCTCCATTCACACCCCTACTTTGGAGTAGTGGGAAGGTATAGGTAGATGTAGCATAAATAGAAGGCAATTGTCATGCGTTCTAGTACTGCATGAGTTGAGTGAATCTAATTTTCCTTGTAAGTATTGTTGTTCATCTGCTCTTTTGTATTAGAACATACAACAAATAATTCCAGGGCAACATGGCGTTCTACAGCTGTAACATACTCCTTGCAATAGCCAGGTCAAGGTAAGAAAACAAAGGCTTATTTTTAATTTTCTATGTAAGAGTCTTGGTTTTTCTAGTACTTTTGCGTCTTTAATGGTCTGCAGTATATTTAAATGGTAGCTGCTTGTGTGTAAAATGTTTCAAAAAAACTTTGTCTGATAAGGGTCTGATAAAACTGTTGCCATAGTGATGTTTAATTTCTTCAGGTTCTTGAGGCTTTGTTTTATTGCTGGGCCATGGTAAGAAGTGTATTCAGCAATTAATTTTTCATTCAAAACAGGCTTGCTATTGTAAATGAGGTTATGAGAGGTGAAGCCAAATGTTTAATCTTAGTTTGAGAGAGAGTTCCATCTACTGAATTGATTTTTTGCGTCTGGTTAAATGTCAGAATGAAATGGAGGCATTTGATTAGAAAGGCTCTGGCAGTTGTTGTAGTACATACTAATGTAACAAATCTTATTCCTGTTATATAAGATAAAATATCATAATGTAAGCCTTCTTTCCCTGGTTATCTTAATATGTTGTGCTTCTTTGGGATGTCCTGGTATCACATTTGGAAAATAGGTAATATAAGAATACAGGGAACATTCCAGGAAAAATCCCATCACATCACCATAGCCATGCTAAGGTTTTGATTTTGTTTTTTGTTTTCTCTTGGGCTGTGATTGGATAAACTTCTTCTATCATATTCATTAGTAGAATGCTGGCTTCTTAGAAATGGGCTGAAGTACTGAGTTGCTCTTTTCAGAGGACAGCTCATTAGCTAACTAGAATAATGCAAAAACTGGATGTTTCATCTGCCAGCTAAAATCTGCTCCCACATACTGGGCAAGTCTTTCAGTAGGCTGTGTGTGGTGAATTGGGAGCAAGAATGTTAATTCAAACGAAATGGTTAACTTTTTGGTAATTAACTACAGCAGAGAATTACCTGCTTAAAATAATTGGCTCTTCTCTTCAGTTTCAGAGTCCCTCACCTTCTTGTGCACTCCAGCTGTTCTCCATACTCCCCATCAGTTGCATTTGTCCAGCGAGTGGATTCTCATTTACACAGAAGTTACATGAGAGACTCTGAAAACCAGCAGTTACTGTACTGCCCACAGCTGGCCCATGGACTACCTCACCTACGAACTAAAGCAGTGCGAACATTGCACACATCTGCCTGCTGGCATCAAGAGCTTCAAGAGAAATCTCAGCTGCACCAAAGCACAGTAAATCAGGACACTGAGCATGCTAAAGCTGTATCCGACCACAGCACAGAGGCTAGTGTGGGGAAAAAGTCTTTACGCCAGAGAATTGTGGATGAACTGAAACATTATTACAATGGATTCCACTTGCTTTGGATTGACACAAAAGTTGCTGCCAGGATGGTATGGAGGTTGCTACATGGTCAGACTCTCACTAGGAGAGAGAGGCGCAGGGTGAGTATGAACAACTGTACACTGACACATTGGGGCTAACTTGCTATGCTGATGTGTTGAATACTAAGGTAACCAAAGAAAGCAGTCTGTTTGGCTTCCAAACGTTCTTTGAATAGAGGTCAAATGTGGCCATCTCTTCAAACCTTTCATGTGCATTTTAATGCTTGTAAAAGGATAATAGTTCAACAGCCCAGGAGACTGAGATTCTCCATAACTAGTACAACACGAGGAGTCCTGTGGCACCTTAAAGACTAACAGCTTCATTTGGGCACTTTGTCAGATGAAATGTATCTGACAGTGGTTTTTACCCCGAAAGCTTATGCCCAAATAAATCTGTTAATCTTAAAGGTACCACGGAACTCCTTCATTGTTTTTTGCAGATACAGTCATGGCTACCCCCTGAGACTTAGGCCTGCTGGGTTGTGCCAAGGGCCCTTATCATTGGAAGAACCCCTCCTGAAATGAGAGGAGCATTCAGTCTCTGTGGTCCACCAGTTCTTGTCTAACATCTTGCAAGTGGGATGATTGCTGAGGCACTTCAGAGGTGGACAGAGCTGTTGTTTTAAGTACACAGGTGCAGTCTTAAAAGCACTATTCATTCCAGAGGCCAAGTGATAAGTCTTTAGTTTAGATAACCAGTGTGTTTACCAGCATGGTATCTAAAATGAGTGGTAAAACTTGTACTAGAGTGTCTGTGAAAAGCCTTAATTATTGGGCCCAAGCTAGGCTTTCTTTTATGTCTGTCAAATGAAAAATAACCTTTGCTATGCCTTTCTGCAGCTACTGAGGACGTGTGCTGATCTCTTCCGGCTGGTTCCCTTCTTGGTGTTCATCATTGTGCCCTTCATGGAGTTCCTGTTACCTGTGTTTCTAAAACTCTTTCCTGAAATGTTGCCCTCAACTTTTGAGACTGAATCAAAAAAGGTTTGTGTACCGGGCTGTCGAGAGAGCAGACTCCATTAACTTGGATAATAGATGCAATCCTAGAAGTGTATTAGGATAGCAACTAACATGAGTCATACTGCTAGAAGCTGAATTAACATCCTGCCATGATGAATTATTGTTCAGTGCTCATCAGGGAATAGTAAGGTTAAGCGAGTGTAGAAAGATTGGTCTAGTCAGTGGAAGACCTGGGTTTAATTCCTTGCTTAAATGTGACCTTGGCTGAGTCACTTACTCTACCCTGTAGCTTGGTCGGTTTGTTCTTTATTTTTAGGGGATAATATTGTGAGGCTAAAATCCATGAATGATTGTGAGGCACTCAGATATTATATTGATTAGGGTCAGAGACGTGGATAACTAGAAGGGGGCTGCAGCAGGGTTACTTAATTACTCACTGAAGACCAGTGTAGTACAATAGAAATAAAGGGTTTAAGGAGTATCGTCCCCAGAATGCGCTGTTTTGTTTCCTCTTCCATCCTCCAATTTCTTTCATCCTTAGTCGTTGGCAGGTATGCTTTTCCTCCTCTTCTTTAGAGTAGTTTCAGACTACAGGATCTGCCCTGACATAGAGCCCTGTGCTGTGTCTGGTAGATGGCCACTGAAAATGCTTCGGATTATTTTAATCGGGTGCGTCTTATCACTCAGGCAGAGCAATAAGTCAGACATACCATGCTGAGAGTGGGAAGGCAGGAGCTAAATACTGTTTGGTTTTCACTTCACCAACATTTTGATTAGATCCTTGAGAGAGGAGATTGTGGGCCAAGATGCTAGCGTCACACGTGAGCAGTTTCCATTGACTTTCATGAGGCTTTCCCATATGTCCCAGGGCAACATTTGCCCTTTACTCTTCAACCAAAACCACCTGAAGCCATAAAGTTCTACATGGCCCATTATTTCTATCAATTTCCCAGCCCTTGTCAGTATCCTACAACTGGGGTGTTTGCCCAGTACCAGCTCATTCCTTTTGCAGCCGATAATAGCTGAAATCTGGGTCCTTTATTTCTTGCTGCTGTGCCTGATACTCATCCACACATCTGTTCCGTCGCATCTTCCCGGCTGTTGACTGCACCCAGCACTGTAAATCTCTTCAGCCTTGCCTATCTGTGCACCTGGCTCAAATGTTCTTGCTCCAAGTGGGCTCACATATGCAGAGCTACAGCAGAATTTGAAGCTTGGTCTCCTATGGCTCAGAGTGGCTCCATGCAGCACAGGGCAGACTTTAAATAAAGGATACAGCCCTCCTATAGCTCACCTCTTGCCTTTTTCTCTCTTCGCTGATCCATGTTTTGGTATCTTTATATCAACATTTCCCTAGTGATTAGTGCCTGGCAGAATGTGGTTCACGTTATCGGGTTTTGCTGAAATTTCAGTACTACGGGTTTGTGTAAATTGTCCCTTATGTGGCCAGTCCAGTGCAATGTGCTTCCTACAGCTATGATCAAGCCAGTGTTAGAGAGACTCTCCTGACTTCAAACCATGTGGATTTAAAGCACTCTTTGGATGCAAAAGATATGCCAATGATGCAACCTCTGTTATTAACCATAGGAATCCTGGAGAGTCATTATCCACTAATCCTAGCTCAAAATCTAGGCTTACTCTTGCTTTCACACACAATATAATAAAACTTTGTTTCTGTGAAGAATATACAGTAAAAAAAACTTGCATTTATAGCATCTCTCTAGTGAGTGGGACTGAAACTGACTTGTATTTTGGTTGTCCAAGCCAAAGTGCCAAGATTAGTCAGCAGTAGTGTTGAAAAGTAAGTTAGGTTTTCGGAAGTGTTGGGGTAATTAATCAAGGCCTTCAGAGTAACAAAGGGAAGGAAACTTATCCCAGCCTCCTCTCCCCTGGAGTTCCAGCTGACCTTCTAACTACTTTTTATCTCCCAAATTAAGGAAGAAAAACAGAGAAAGAAATTAAGTGCGAAATTGGAGCTTGCGAGATTCCTGCAGGAGACGATTGCGGAAATGGCCAGAAGAAACAAAGCTGATACAGGAGAGGCCACCAAGCAGTTCTCTTCCTATGTGCAACAGGTACAGCACGTAGTAAAATAAGCTGGAGGGGCTAGGAAAAGTATCTGCAGTCCAGTGTAGCAGGATGACAAGGTGGGTGGATACAAATCCACAGGGCTTGACAAATGGCGGCAAAATCTACTCGTCAGCCCCGCATTGCGCATGTGTGTGACGCTGGTGAACGGGGCAGCCGGCTGAAATCTACTCGCCATGGGCGAGTAGAAACAGCGATTTGTCGAGCCCTGCAAATCCATACTTTCTTACCTCCAGGCTCCAGAGTTGTTGTACAATCTGCAAAGCAACCTTGCAAAATAGATTCAGAGATTAATTCTCACCCGCCTTCCGGCATGTGTGAAGTGTTTCTTTCTGTACAGGTTACGAATCAAAATATTGCTGTTTAAACCAGCCTGTGGACTGTCACTGCACTGGTCAGCTTATCTGACAAGCTCAGGATTAGAAAAGCTGCAATTCGTTGATTACAAGTTTCAGTGGGTGGCGATGGTCTATTTTAAAACAGATGCTAAATGGAGGAAGAAAATTGTGCCTGTCCATCAGTAAAAGAGCTGCAGCCATTGTGCCCACTGCTGAAACTTAAAACCTGGCAGAACCTTGCTACCACGCATGTATAAACACTGAGGGTTATTGGTAAACTCATTTCCCTGTTGTGGCCACTGCCCTGGGGAACTTGTGCCCAGCTGGTGTGTTTGTTTTTATCTTCATTCTAATTTTAACCAGCAGAAAAAAAAACCTCTGGCCACTTAAACTTCATTATGCAAAGTCTCAGAGCATCCTAGAAACAATCTTCTGTTTTCAGACCCTGGACTTTATTGGCTACCAACAAAAACCCTGATGTGAAATGGCTGGGCTAGGGTGGGAGTGTGAGAGTGAGGACTGGATCCAGGTGGCTTAGTTTCTGCTTCTAGCTCTGCCAGTGGCTTCTGAGGAACATCCTAGCTGATGCCTTGGCTTTGTTGTGCAGGTTCGTCATACAGGCCAGCAGCCCAGCACCCAGGAGATCGTGCGCTTCTCCAAGCTCTTTGAGGATGAGCTGACTCTGGAACACTTAGAACGGCCACAGCTGGTAGCCCTCTGCAAGCTGCTCGAACTACAGCCCATTGGCACCAATAACTTGCTGCGCTTCCAGCTTTTGATGCAGCTCAGGTCTATAAAAGCAGATGATGAAGTAAGAGACTAAGCCAAATAGCACAGACTCGGTGTGATCTGATGATTAGTACAGGCACCTGGATTCTATTCTGGTTTTGCTAGTTACTTCCAATGTTCCTTCTAACTCTTTTCATCCACGTGTAGAATAAATTTTATGTGCACCAATGCATGTGTGGATGTGGACCACTTGTAGGCACACATGCTAAGGGCACTGTAGGTGCTCCATTATATGGGTGTGCAGCATATGAATCTCTCCTGGGTGGCCACCTGACCCGCTCAGCTTATGGGGAGCATTGGTAATTTCCCCTCTGAGATGTCGTTTGCTTCTCTGATACTATCGGTGTGTTGCTGCCCATGTGACTGGGGAGAGGTGATGCTTACTGTTTGTTAGAATAGGATTATCCCGTGAGCGGATCTGAGGAAGTAGAGGGTTAGTAATTGAGCCTTCCAGTGCCTTCTATCGGTTCTACTGAGGAACATGTCTCAGATGAGACTCAGGCTGGGTGTTCAGAATTAAGGTGGCGGCCTCCTGGGATCTCAGGAGCCTGTAGCAGCGAAAGATTGCGAAGCCCCATCTCTTGTACTACTACAGTCTTGTCCTACCTAGTTCTATAGGAACTTTGGGCCGTTACTACTATAACTAGCGATCTGAATTCAGGGTGCAGTTATGCCAAATTCATTCCTGTCGCTGTCTGAGCTTGGGAGCATGGTACATGAGGAAATCTGGCACTACCATGAGCCTTGAATGAAGACTGAGAGCTTTTTGTTAATGAGCTACATCCCAGCTCCTGGCTGCATCAGACTTAAGCATATGTGATGACAGATCCATTTTTACAAATCCAGCCCTGCAAATCTTTATGCATGTGCGTTACATTGCCCTGTGAGTGGCTGCTCTGCGGATTGGTAGGAGCCCCCACGAGGGTGGAGTTTCTCATGTGTAAGCACTTGGAGGATCAGGCTCAATTTTAGCTGTGTTCAGCATGCAGCTAGGCAGTCAGGAATGGGCTGTCTGCTGCTGAATCCCAATTCTGTTACTTTCCCTCCTGGCACTAGCAGGTATTGACTTGTTTGTTCTCTGCTCCCCTCCAGTACAAGCAGGCAGCTCTTTGCTGCCAGACGTAGTGAATGAACTAGTTTGGGCTTCGGGAGCCCTGGCTGTGACTGTCCCTTTCCCTTGCAGATGATCGCTAAGGAAGGTGTCGGTGGGCTCAGTGTGTCCGAGCTGCAGAGTGCGTGCAGAGCCAGAGGCATGAGGTCACTGGGGCTCACCGAGGAGCAGCTGAAAGAACAGCTCAGCCAGGCAAGTAGGACCTTGCCTACTCCTAAAGTCTTGGAACGTTGCAGCCTGGATGTATATGGCCCTTAAAGGGGTCATGTTCAGTCTTCAACCAGACCGGCTTGGAGAGTTGATCGGTCTTGCCCTGAACATTCACGTCGCCGTCTTGTACCGGATCCTCGTGTGCACAGCCGACCTGCACAACATGAAACGTTGCTGGTGCTAATGCCCAGTTGAAAAAGATGGTGGCTGATGAGCACCGCGTGCGCGTACCTGTCAAGAATGGGCCACAGCACCCCAGGGATGACTTAGGCGGTTGGAGCGAGGAAGGCCTTGCATGTGAGAGGGCAGTGCTGGGGGGGTGAGACATTGGAACTTGTCTATATAGGGAGTCCCAGATTCCAAGGTGAGAAGGGGCCGTTTGTGATCCGCTAGTCTGGCCTCCTACAAAACACAGGCCAGAGAATGCCCCCACAATAACTCCCGGAGTAGATCTTTTAGAAAGAGATCTGCACTTCTTTAAACATTGCCAGTGTTGGTGGCAGTTCTCCACGAGTGACATCCCCTCCTCCCACTGCTGGAACTCTGTACTGGGGAGGGTGTCGTCTTCCTCAGGGGTCAGGGCCACCATTGCCACTGTTGGATAAAATATAAAGTGGCAGCCTGAACGCTTAACAGCCCTATTGCCACAGGAAAATCAATGCCAGTCTTGCAGTCCCCAGTAGCTAACCTGCCTTTCTCGACTTCCCCTCCAGCTTCACCGTGTGCCGTCGTCCTCACTGCCCTTTGAAACTATTTATTGCTGCTGTGAGCTGGTAGATAGCTGCTGCCTTTCACCTCTGGAACTAGGCTGAACCTCGATCAGCGTGATCTGTCGCATGCTCCAGAGCCCTTCCGGAGAACAAGTGCTAATGTATCCTCCGTGAACTGATGTTTAAACAGCTGACTCTGAACCAATTCTAAATCACCCTCTTTCCCTCCTCTCCCCCCATTCTGTAGTGGCTAGATCTACATCTAAAGGAGAATGTGCCTCCTTCGTTGCTGCTGCTTTCTCGTGCCTTGTACTTGATAGACGTGAAGCCGAAACCCGCTCAGGTGTCGCAGAATGAGGTGAGTGGGCTGCAGAGCAGCAGGTAGCCTCTGGACTTGGTCCTAGTTAAAATCTTTCATCAGGGTCAAAGGATTTAGTTGTGCAGGGCGTGACGGATGCTTGGTGTGCATGTCCTGCCAGACACTCGCTCTGAAACAGCGGGTTCACATAGTGACTAGTTGGTGCTTGGGGACCTGTACCAATTGGGCGACCTCAAGTCAAGCGGGACGTTTCCCAGCTGCCTCTTGTAGAGGTAGTGATGGATGGGGGTTCACACTGCTTATCTGCATTTTTATGGCTGCCTTAGTAAATTAGTCACCATGCTGGAAGCTAACAAACTTGGTGATAAAACATCTAATGTTTTATAGGGCTCCCATCCCGTGAAAAACTTGAGGGCTCAGCTTAGATACTGGAAACAGCTGCACAGCTTGAACCACTGTGGTCCAGGACAACCATGGATGTTGTTGAACTACAGAGCTCCAGCACCATGGTTGCTGGGAGCAGAGCCTGCACGGCTGCTATAGCCAGGGGACCAGGGACAGCAGTGCCAAGTGGCTGAAGAAAGGAGGCCAGTAGGGAAGTGCTGCTCCCCCCTCCCCAATGTTCCCTGGTCTATCAAACTCTCTTGTCCAGGACCGGGGAGGTCCAACCTATATTGGCTTCAGAAAGTGCCAGTTACCACAGTTCTCATGAGCCCCAGTCATGGACCTGTGCCCCGTGGTGCTAGATGCTGTATTGCCCCCAGAACAAATCAACCCAACAGTCCCTGCCCTGAAGAGATTACCAGGGAAGGAAAAGATGAGAGAACAGCTGAACGCAGACAGACCGCTGGGCTGGTACCAGGCAACCGACACACAGAATTGGTCAGCCTCCTAGGCGGTGCTCTCAGCACAGCTGCTATCTCGCTGCTGTTAGTCCAGTACTTCCTCCAGTGGTGTGTTCATACGCTTGGCTTGGGGGTTAATAGAACTTGCAAGCTGACAACCTGAGGCTTGGTCTTTCCGGTGAAAATGCCTGTGTGGGCTGCTTGGAGTGACTAAATAATTGACCTGAGAACTGCTTTGCAGAGGTGCGGAGCGCTCACTGCTTCAGTTGGCTGTAGATGGAGTTGAAGGGTGCTGAGCTTCACTGAAAATCTACCCTTATGTTACTCCAGGGGCTTAGTCATCCCATATCTGCCCAGCCCCTGGTGTGTGTGAGATGCTCCTGCAGTATAAATCCTAGTGTGAACCGTCTATCATTATGCAAACTGGAAACGCTTCTGCCCAGACGAGTCAGATGCGTAAGCGAGTGCTTTTTTGCTTGCGTTTTCCTTACTAATGTTCTAATTGTTGCTGAAAAGCATACTTGGATTGAGACTGGACCTAAACAATATAGGAAGCATGGTGCTAAGGAACTCCGCTTTTACCTCTGTACTTCCTGGCTTGGAGCATGAGTCTGCATAAAATACAAACAGCAAAATTGAGCTGTCTCTTTTTTCCTCAGGTTCGGGTTAGTGAGGCTGCTGCAGAAGCATCAGTGTGCGAAGCTAAAGAAACCTTAGTGGATTCTGCACCCCTTGTGCAAGGAAGGAAGGTGAGAAAATGACGCTTTGCAAATGAGCAGGGCTCGACAAATTATGGAAACCCCTATTCGCCAGACAAAAAAGGGACTCGCCGCCACCCCCCCAAAGTGTTTTTTAATGGCATAAATTCCTAATAACAGAACTTATGAGTAATTAATTAATAAATATCACCAAGTTATTAATAAATAACTTATAAACCTCTACCTTTTCCCTCTGCTGCCATGTCTCCTCCCCTTGCTCCATCAGCTCCCCTGGTGCCTGCTGCCCCCCAACCCCTCACCCTCCTCTGCTGTCCTGGCTCCTGCCCTTTTCACTGCCCTCAGCCTTCCTGAGACCTGCCCCCCTGTGCCCACTCCTCCGGTAGCCCCACTCTGATCATGTGAGCTACCCCTCCTCATCTCCTCTCCTAACACCTCCCTCTACACACCTGCCCTGCCTCTCTCCTCTGGTGCTGGTCCCTCCCCTGCAGGTGTCTGCCCTTCTGTTTCACCCCCAGAATCCCGTGGCACCTGTACTTTCCCTTACCCCTGCACCCTCCTGGTGCATCCCCCTTCCCTCACTGCCCCTGCCCCCTCTGCCCTCTTTTTCCCTGATCACCACCCTCATGCCCCTCTGTGCCCTCACACATGACTTGCTCCATCCCCGCCTTCCTCATGCCCACCCCTTCTTTCAAGCCTTCTCCCAGCACCTCCTCTCCCCTCCGAGCATCACCTTGTCCCCCCTTCCACTGACACCTCCCCTCCTGCCCTTTTCCTCATTTTCTCCGGTCGGCCCCCTGGCATTTGTCTCCCCTGTGCCTTGGTGACTTCCCCTTTCTTCTTCTCCTCCTGACCTCCTCCCCTCCCCTCAGCACGAGCCCCTTCCCCATATTTTTCCCCTTCTCTTACCTTCCCCTCTGCTCAGCCCCAGCCTTCCACTTTGCGGGGTTGCTGGAGCCTTTTTGAATCCAGCGGTTGCCGGCCATGACATCAGGATGCCATGTCACGCCAGCATCCTGGCGTCTGCTGGCGTCCCACCCTCTGGCTCGCGCCTTGAGCCGGGGCTGCACGCAGGCAGCCCAGCGCCGAGAATCGCCGCACTTCCCCCTCCCCAGCGGCGCTCTGCTCCTCCACCGGCTGGCAGATCGGAGGGGGCCATGCCGCCCGTAGTGCGGGCTTCGGCCAGCCCATCACAACGGCCCACCGGGCCAGTCCGCCCCTGCACTCGCCAGCTGGTAAAATCTACTCGCCGTGGGCGAGTGTATTTGTCGAGCCTTGCAAATGAGTATCAGATTTGTATGAAATGCAGCAGACTCGAGAAGCCTGAATGACTGAACCTTATCAGAGTATCCCTGGTCTGGCCTCCTTAGCCAGTATTTCTGAATAGGGCGCTGGAAGGAATAGAAACTCTTGGGCTAGGCAAGGGTTCCTGTCTGTCGCCCCAGCAGAAGGGGGGGTTGAAAAGGCAGAGAAGCTGCAGTGACATCACATCTTGCACGGGTGCTGAAAACATTGCTGACCGTTCAAAAGAACGCCACCGCTGATTACCAGCAGAACTCTCCTGAGATCCTTCATTTTCAAACTCATTTTCCCTAACGTAGAAAGTCACATGCTGCTACCTCTGCTCGCGTTTCAGCTGTGAGACGATGATTAAATTATGAATCATGTTATAAGCTCCTCCCATGGAGACTTTTTCCAGAGGGCATTAACCAAACGAATTGGAGGAGTTGGGGGCAAATTAGCTTGTGAAACTATGTGCAGCCAAAAAAACTGGTGCAAAAAGATCTGATCACCAAAGTTGGATGAGTGACTTAGTGTGATCCAAGGAGTCAAATTAGCAGCAATAGTGAAAGTTTAGAAAAGGAAAATGTAAGTTTTTATTTTTTAAAGTAGACCAATTTCCTAATAGAGGGTGGCTGTGGACTAGCCTCCAAAGCGAAGAAATGGAATCCCCAGCATCTACCATTAAAACTAGGGGTGCATCACAGAGAACTGTTGTGTTCTGGCTGGGACTTGGGTAAACCTGCTTGTTAAAATACCTTTAATAATCTTCTCTTGAAGGCAGAAGAATTTATATCGCAGCCTTTGGAGAAGTTACCAGTCCCTGAAGTATCTGTCCAGCCTCCTCCAGGAAAGGTGAGCTGCTAGCAGATCTAGGCCAGATTTTATAGGTTGGTTGAACTAGGGAAGTTCTAAACAGAACCTTCTGAAGGTCCTGAAGAACTGCAGAGGGCTTGCCCATTCTTTCTACAGGTTGAACCTCTCTAGTCCGGCACCCTCGGGGCCTGACCAGTGCCAAACCAGAGAATTTGCCAAGCCATAGGAGGTCGATACTGTCTAGCATCACTGACACTGCCCCTGCTTGCTGGGCTCTGAGAGAATATTGAGGGGTAGGTTAGGGCTAAAGAACAGCACAGAACACTGAGAGCCAGGCCTGGTGACTATAAACAAACTTTATGGGACTGCGGGAAACTTGGCCACACCCCTGCTAAGTGGACATCTGGCTCACTAAAATCATGCCGGACCACAGATGTTGCCAGACTGGAGAGAGCTGGACTAGAGAGGTTCCACCTGTATGATGGGAAATCCATGCACCTTTGAATTCTATTTATCCTAATTTTGAATTCTCCTAACTAGAGAAATGTGCTGTCTTGTTCCAAACACATGGACATCAGCTGTCTGCCAAAAGCCCTTTCCTGCATCAATAACTATGAACGGGTATTAGTTCATCTAATGGAAGATGTATTTCCACCCTGAATTGCTTTGAAGAGCCTGTCATTTGTTGAATTTTGATGAACACGTTTGGACTGGGGATTGGGTTTTTTAAGCCTATAACTTTCTCTTACCCCAGACCAAAATGGAAGCATCTCAGAGCAGCAAGGCCAGTGCCAACGGCGTCTAGTCCTGTGCCGCAAGGACCCAGGATCATGGGCACTGACCGCGCAAGACTCCACTCCTCTGTACCTCATCTAACCCTACAACTGGGTTAGCAGTGTGCTGGCAGGCTCCCTCCCATACTGAGGCTCGCAACCATCTCCAGGGGGCCGCCTCAATCAATTCCAGATTGTTTTATTAGCAGCTAGGCCATACAAAGGACACATTCCATTTAAAATACCCTCTATAAATTAAGTTATATTGTACATATGTAAATAGTGCCATTAAAATGCTCTAAGCTGTAATTTATCCCGTGGCTGTGTCACAGTGAGGCTTTGTGCGCTTCACTTTGAGGCAGCATGTTTGTTTTTACGAGGGGCTGGAGTGCAGGGGCGAGCCGGGTTTGGGGCTGTAGTAAATATATCCCCCGTCCAGAGTGTGGAATCCTGCACATGGTTTTTGCTGCGCAGTCAGGGCTTGATTTAATGGCTGAAGCCATTTGTACAGACCACAAGCCCTCGGGTACCCTTTGTTAGCAAATATCTTATGATCAGAATGGCTGACCTAGCCGTTGCAGTTAAACTAACATGCGTTGCTGTTAAGTCTGTGTGGAGAAGACTAACGGCGGCGCTGAAAGAGGCAGGAGGGAGGGTCATTAGTGTCTTTAGTGGAGAGATCAAGACTGGAGGAGAGCTTCCTCCATCGCATGCTGGGCCTGCGTCCTGCCCACATTTGGCAGCAGCATGGAGTCTGCCAGGGTCTCTAGCCCAGACTTGCATCAGGGTCTCTTTCATAGCCCCATCTCCCTAGGGAGTATGTAGAATGGCAAGGGGCGGGGGGAGGCTGACTTCCACCTTCAACAGTTTTGTTGTTTTTTAAGGTAGTCTGAGATCAAACTTGTTCTTTTTAAATCTAATCACCTGGTCCTTAAAACTATCCAATAATGAGGAGGGTTGGAATACACCAAGAATTGTTCACAAAAGTATTTCAGCCATACCGATCTTCCAGGCAGGTTGCATAGGAAGAAACTGAGAACTGAGGGGAGGGGAAGAGGCTGTGATTGAATGTTGACTGCCTGTGTCTGTAAATGATCAAAACTTTCTCATTTTATGGACATACTGAACCTGGCTGTTTGACTGGAACGTCGAAAGTGGCTATGCATGCAGAGCAGAACGCGACCTGGAAGAGGGGATGGATTGCACCCTCAGCAAGTTCGCAGATGACACTAAGCTAGGGGGAGAGGTAGATACACTGGAGGGCAGGGATAGGGACCAAAGTGACCTGGACAGATTAGAGGATTGGGCCAAAAGAAATCTGAGGTTCAACAAGGACAAGTGCTACAGGCTGGGGACCAAATGGCTAAGTAGCAGTTCTACAGAAAACGACCTGAGGATTACAGTGCATGAGAAGCTGGATATGAGTCAACAGTGTGCCCTTGTAGCCAAGAAGGCTAATGGCATATTAGGGTGCATTAGGAGGATCATTGCCAGCAGATCCAGAGAAGTGATTATTCCCCTTTTTATTCGGCTCTGGTGAGGCCACAGCTGGAGTATTGCATCCAGTTCTGGGCCCCCCACTATAGATGGGATGTGGACGCATGGGAGAGGGTCCAGTGGAGGGCGACCAAAATGATTAGGGGGCTGGAGTGCATGACCTATGAGGAGAGACTGAGGGATTGGGTTTATTTAGTCTGCAGAAGAGAAGAGTGTGGGGGGATTTGATAGCAGCCTTCAACTTCCTGAAGGGAGGTTCCAAAGAGGATGGAGAGAGGCTGTTCTCAGTGGTGACGGATGTCAGAACAAGGAGCAATGGTCTCAAGTTATAGTGGGAGAGGTCTAGTTTGGATATTAGAAAAAACTTTCATTAGGAGGGTGGTGAAGCACTGGGATGGGTTACCTAGGGAGGTGGTGAAATCTCCATCCCTAGAGGCTTTTAAATCTCAGCTTGACAAAGCCCTGGCTGGGTTGATTTAGTTGGGATCGTTCCTGCCTTGGGCAGGGGGCTGGATTTGATGACCTCCTGAGGTCTCTTCCAGCTCTATGATTTTCTGATATTTAAATGGTTATCATTAGCCTTCAGCGTCAACATGCACAGGTTCTTCAAGTTTAGGCATAAATGAAAATGTCCTATTTAGAAAAGGCTGTGTGGGAAATGGTTGGCTTCTGGGAGAGTAGAAACTAGACCATTGATGGGGCTGTATTTTAGTAAACTACCTAGAGATCATTAATTATTCATCTTCTCTCCCCTCTCCTCCTCCCTTCTTTTCTTCAAGAGCAAATGTACTGTTTGTGTAAAAAAACTGGAAAGCAGCTGTTGGATAAACTTCTCAACTTATGCTTCCAGACCTGGTCAATCCATCTTTACAGTCCATAGTACTCAAAGTACCTTGACTAGATGTATAACGGGTACATATCATCTGTTTAGTTCTCTGAGGTTTTTTTTATTTGAATAGTATTTTTTTGCGCAATGTTAGTAGGTTGTCTCTGCAACCTTAGTGCTAGGAACAGAGACTATTTGTGTAGAGTGGAACCTCTGTTATGAATGAATTGATCAACCACACACCTCCTTTGGAACCAGAAGTATGCAATCGGGCAGCAGTAGAGACAAAGAAAATACTGTTCAGTGCCATGTTAAATATAAAGAACTGAAAAAAAGGGGGGAAAGTTTAAAAACAAAACAAAACAAAACCTCACCAGGTAAGGTTACTGTTTCTCTGCTTGCTGCATTTAAATGAAGATGGGTGAACGCAGACTTTTGGCTGCATACTGAAGTTTCAAAGCTGCAATGAGTCAATGTTCAGATATAAAGTTTTGAAAGAACCCATAACTTTTGACTATTGCAGCGTTATGAATAACCTCCATCCCTGAGGTGTTTGTAACCCTGAGGGCCTGCACTACTTCTAATGCCTGGTGTGTCCTACAGCTGCACCTTTCTGGTGCCTTGCCTTTGTTCAAACAAGCAGTGCCTGGCAGTCCCAGCTGAGGAGAAAGAGGACGACGGAGTGAGCGTAAGGCTCACGTCCCAGCAGCAGAGACAAAGTGAGGGAAGGTGCAAAGCTGGGTTAGGGAGAGGAGCCCGGGTCTGGCTGCTGGGAGGAGGGCGGCAGAATCTGAAGGCCAGCGCAGGGCACTTGAAGCAGAAATATGTCTGGAAATCTTAATGGAAAGGGGCCTTGCCCTATGCACCCATAATGTTGTATCTTCTCCGGCCCTGCCGTGGTGAGAGCGAGCCTGGCCTGGGACCAGCAGAGTGGGGTGGGACCTGGAATGGTTCTTGGAATGAAGCCGGTCAGGCTTCCCTGCAGAAGCTGGGAGCAGGAGGAGGCCTCGTTATTACCACTGAGCGCTCAGGGGTGCTGGTGTTGTTTGGATGTACTCCTGGTGCTTTCATCACGTGACCGTTGTTAATTGCGAGAGACTCCTGCAGGGTTGGAACTGTGGTGCTGCACAGGGACAGGGAGGGGCCGGCCAGGCCGAAGCAAGCTAGGGCACAGGGAGGGGAATGGGTACAGACAAAGCAGGTTCCTGGACAGGACTCCTGACCTATGCACCAGAGCATGAGTGGCGTCTGGGGGAGGGCAGGACTCTGTATTCCCTTCCATACCCTAGTGCGAGAGGCCCGAGGGCTGCCAAGCTTCATTCCACATGCACATTGAACTTTATCCAGAGGAGGCAAGTGACCTTAGGGAGCAGGAGTTCTGAGAGAGCCGGCACTGGAAGCACAGCCTCGCCGCTGCCTGGGGCATTGGCACATGCACAGAGTTATTCCCCAAGCCTGCGGGAGCCAGCTCGCCACTTGGGGTGACGAACTAAAACTAGGCCAGCCTTGTGATGAGCACCCCAGGGCTGCTGAAACCCCCCTCAGAAATGCACCCGGACCAGCGTGAAACCTTTCCCTGCATGTAAGCAGAGAGCGCTTTCAGGAGCAGAGGCAGGCAAAAGCGAACGTGTGGCAATGAGAGAGGGGGCCCAGCCAGGCTGTAGCAGGCCCGTGTCCTGCCCTGGAGACAGTGCTTTGCAGAGTAGTGAGAGAGGGAGCAGGCGGGACTAGACTCTTCTGAAGTTGCCTGTGCAGGGCTGGTTTGCACAAGAAGCGTTCACAATTCGGAGGCATTGTGTTTTCTAGGCGTGCCAGTGAGGTCACCATTACTCACACGCACCCTGCTGTTTTGTCTGTGCCATTAAATCTTTTGGGGGGGGGGGGAGGAGAGACTAGACTGGGGCTTCTGTGGAATGAGGAAGATCTTGCCTACGCTGCCACAGCGACCGTCCCGCCCCAGACGCTCGTGTTTCACAGCCAGTGCCACTTGCCTCCAGCAGGGAGCAGTGATGCCCAACTTTTGTACAGCTGACTCTCACCCCGCCCTGGGGTTTCTCACTGCTGGTTTCGGAAGGTTCATCTCAGAGTCCCTCCCTCCCCCCGGCCCTTTCATAGCCCTGCCAGGTCTGCTGGCCTCACGCCACCCCGGTGAGGTAGGGAGGAGCTGCTCTCCCCATCTGGCAGGCAGCCTGGGGCCCAGGTCCAACGGTGATCTCAAAGGATGTTGGGCCCCTAAACAGCTTTGAGGATGTTGGCTGAAGCAGCTTGTCCAAGGTCACCTAGACAGCGGAGCAAATGAGTGCGCTGGAGTCCCCCAGAGTCTGGACCACTGGGCTGTCCGTCCTGCCTCCCCCCATAGCCCCGCCTGGACTTGAGCCCTTTGACGGCCTCAGAGGTGTCTGGATTTGGGGACCCAACTCAGTCTCAGGCAAGCGGAGTCTTTCACCCGGATCAGTCTGACCCCAGGCGTCTGGTCCCGTACACAGAGACGTGGGCCTGGGGTGAACGGGAGAGCCGGGGCAGGAAATTGGATGCCGCCTCTCCTTCCCCACAGCGGCCCGGTGGTATCCCACGGTGGCCCTGCAGAGAGAACAGGGTTTGCCAGTGCATTTCAAAACACCTGCATGGCAGCCTGTAGGCGACAGCGTGTGGGTGATGTGCTCTCCCTGGCCTGGGTGTGCTGTGTGCGTGTGCACAATACAATGCTGGCAGTGCCAGAGGGATAGATGGTATGTATGGGGTCTAGCACCGTCCACAACCCCTGCTTCCCCAGGTGAGAAGCCGGAAGCCAGAGCCCACCTACCTGCAGGAGTCGGCTCGGGCCCATCTCTCATAAATGTTAAAATGACTTGAATCACCCTGACCTCAGCTGGGAGACCAATAGAGCAGGACACAGACAATCCAGGAAGTGTTTGGAGAATGTTGGGGATAACTTCTTGGTACAAGTGCTGAAGGATCCGACCAGGGACCATACGCAGCTTGATCTGCTGCTCACAAACAGGGAGGAACTAGTAGGGGAAGTAGAGGTGGGTGACAACCTGGGAAGCAGTGATCATGAGATGGTCGATTTCAGGATCCTGACCAAAGGAAGAAAGGAGAGTAACAAAATACATAGCCTGGACTTCACAAAAGCAGACTTTGACTCCCTCAGAGAACTGATGGGCAGGATTCCCTGGGATGCTTACATGAAGGGAAGAGGAGTCCAGGAGAGCTGGCAGTATTTTAAAGAAGCCTTTTTAAAGGCACAGGAAGAAACCATCCCAATGCACATCAAGAAAAGCAAATATGGTAGGTGACCAGATTGGCTTACCGGGGACATCCTTGGCGAGCTTAAACACAAAAAGGAAGCTCACAAGAAGGGGAAACTTGGACAGATGACTAGGAAGGAGTATAAATATATTGCTCGAGAATGCAGGGGAGTTATCAGGAAGGCGAAAGCACAATTGGAATTGCAGCTAGCAAGAGATGTGAAGGATAACAAAGGATTCTACAGGCATGTTAGCAATAAGAGGGTGATCAGAGAGGGTGTGGGGCCCTTACTGAATGAGGGAGGTAACCTAATGACAGATGATGTGGGAAGCTTTCTTTGCCGCTGTCTTCACGGATAAGGTCAGCTCCCAGACAAATACACTTGGCAACGCAGTATGGGAAGGAGGTGGACAGCCCTTGGTGGGGAAAGAACAAGTTAGGAACTATTTAGAAAAGCTAAACATACACAAATCCATGGGCCTGGATTTAATGTGTCCGAGGGTACTGAGGGAGTTGGCAAGTCTCATTGCGGAGCCTTTGGCCATTATCTTTGAAAACTTGTGGAGATTGGGAGAGATCCCGGATGATTGGAAAAAGGCAAATGTAGTGCCCATCTTTTAAAAAAAAGAGAAGGACAATCCAGGGAACTACAGGCCCGTCAGCCTTACCTCAGTCCCTGGAAAAATCATGGAGGGGAGCCTCAAGGAATCCATTTTGAAGCACTTGGAAGAGGGGAAAGTGATCAGGAATAGTCAACATGGATTCACAAAGGGCAAGTCATGCCTGACCAATCTGATTAGCTTCTATGATGAAGTAAGTGGCTCTGTGGATATGGGAAAGTCAGTGGATGTGATATACCTTGACTTTAGCAAAGCTTTTGATACGGTCTCCCACAATATTTTTGCCAGCAAGTTAAGGGAATATGGATTGGATAAATGGGCTGTAAGATGGATAGAAAGCTGGCTAGACTGTTGGGCCCAACGGTTAGTGATCAATGGTTAGATGTCAGATTGGCAGTCGGTTTCTAGCGGAGTGCCCCAAGGATCTGTTCTTGGACCGGTTTTGTTCAACCTCTTTATTAATGACCTGGATGAGGGGATGGATTGCACCCTCAGCAAGTTTGCAGATGACACTAAACTAGGGGGAGAGGTAGATACGCTGGAGGGCAGGGATAGGGTCGAGAATGACCTGGACAGATTAGAGGATTGGGCCAAAAGAAATCTGTTGAGGTTCAACAAGGACAAGTGTAGAGTCCTGCATTTGGGACGGAAGAATCCCAAGTATTGTTACAGGCTGGGGACCGAACGGCTAAGTAGCAGTTCTGCAGAAAAGGACCTGGGGATTACAATGGATGAGAAGCTGGATATGAGTCAACAGTGCGCCCTTGTAGCCAAGAAGGCTAATGGCATATTAGGGTGCATTAGGAGGATCATTGCCAGCAGATCCAGAGAAGTGATTATTCGGCTCTGGTGAGGCCACATCTGGAGTATTGTGTCCAGTTCTGGGCCCCCCACTATAGATGGGATGTGGACGCACTGGAGAGGGTCCAGCAGAGGGCAACCAAAATGATTAGGGGGCTGGAGCGCATGACCTACGAGGAGACACTGAGGGATTTGGGCTTGTTTAGTCTGCAGAAGAGAAGAGAGAGGGGGGATTTGAGAGCAGCCTTCAACTTCCTGAAGGGAGGTTACAAAGAGAATGGAGAGAGGCTGTTCACAGTAGTGACGGATGGCAGAACAAGGAGCAATGGTCTCAAGTTACAGTGGGGGAGGTCTAGGGTGGATATTAGGAAAAACTATTTCCCTAGGAGGCTGGGGAAGCGCTGGGATGGGTTCCCTAGGGAGGTGGTGGAATCTCCATCCCTAGAGGTGTTTAAGTCTTGGCTTGACAAAGCCCTGGCTGGGTTGATCTGGTTGGGATTGGTCCTGCCTTGGGCAGGGGGCTGGACTTGATGACCTCCTGAGGTCTCTTCCAGCCCTAGGTTTCTATGACTAGTGTGGCAATCAGGGGGTGGAGGGGTTTGCTTGTTCCCTAGAACTGCCCGGTCTGGGTGGGTTTACTCTGTGGCTATAGGACGGCTGGTTGTACCTGCCACTACTGCAGCCGGTTAGCTCCTGCTGACAATTCTCATTTCACCACCACCACCACCACCCCTCAGCCAGGTTTGCAGACTCCCTTCAGAGCCCAGAACAGGTCTCTCTGGGGGGCAGTTTCTAATCAAGCAAGCAGGACCCTTGCAATTAGAAGGAGCCAACTAACCGAAATGGAGGAAGGTGCTCCTTGGGGCAGGGCCCTTGCACGAGGCCCACTTATGGCGAGAGAAGCTGTGTGATGATTGTTAGCATCTGCTTTGGGAAGTGCCTAGGGTCGCCAGGTGTCTGGTATTGAACCGGACAGTCTGGTATTCGTGCCTTCTGTCTGGTAAAGAAATTGAGAAAATACTGGACATATAAAATGTCCGGTATTTTCTGCTTTTCCCAGCTCGGTGCCCGACGGACACACGATGGGGGAGTGGCTGCAACTGCATTTCGGCAGCCTGGGTTTTTTTTGTTTTTTTTTTTCATAACAAAATTTTCCTGGTGCTTTTTTGGGGGCGGGGGGCCAGTATTTTCGGCTTAGCTACCCCTGCTCAAGGGGCAGATCCCCGCCACGGACAGAGAGCCCTGTCTGCCAGCGTAAGACGCGATTGAACCGTTGCTGCATTGCGTTGAGGGTGGGGTTGCCAGGTGTCCGGTTTTGAACCGGACTGTCTAGTATTGGAGTCTTCTGTTCAGGAAACAAATTGAGAAAATAGAACTGTCGGGTATTTTCTAAATCCGATGGAATGTCGCTTGTGATGGAATGTCACATGTGTCCGGGATTTTTGTTGAAACCATCTGGCAACCCTAGCTGAGAGCGGACAGAGCCCTAGAAGGGGGCAGTCCGGACTTTCCCCATCCCTGGTCACCCGACTGGAGTTGCTAGTGGGAAAGCAAAGACGCTGCTCGAGAGCAATTTGCAGCGAGAGAGACAGAAGTCACAGTCCATACTATTTGTTTTAGTGTAACCCACGCACCTAGCGTGGTTCACTGTCCCATGCCAGTGGCACCTGGACCACAGCAACAGAGAAGACCAAGAGACCTCTTCAGAGCTGGCTTTTAGCTTGAAGGGTAGAGGCTCCTATACTAAGTGTCAGAGGTGCGAGGTTCAAATCCGCCTGGTGGTGGTTACATTAGCATTTGAAGGGTCCCAGCTTCCTCGACCCTTGGGGGCAAAAGCCCTGTGCACACTACACCCTGCTGGACTTCACTCATTTAAAGAGCTGTAGCAGCCCTACAATCATGACCTAGCGTGCGCAAACACACAGTCTCGGGCTGTTGCAAGCAACCCTACAATAACAAACCCATGCCTGCGTGCCAGGGAGTTGGCTCAAGAAATCATTTTCCGGGGTAATTAAAAGCCAGTGAGCGGGACCGTTACCCAGCTATGAACATTCTCTTGACAGGGCCCTTTTGAAGGCAGCCGTCCTGGTTAAGGAGCTGCCCTAAGAAATTGGGATGCACAGACTCAGCCGATCATTAGTGTGTGCCGTAATGAGGAGGGGTCTAAACCAACAAGACTTCAAAGGGCTCTGTTGCTCCGTGCCGGCAGCAGCAGCCGCAGCTTCAAAGCCCTAGCTCTGGTGCCGTATCCCGACCTGTTCCAGCCAAGTAGAAATGAACAACAAAATTACTTGAACTTCCGAACTCTGAGGCTGGCTGCTTTCGACCCGCCCCCCCCCCGTTCTGCAATCCTGAGTGCCGTCCAGCTGAGCTGCGGGCGGATGAGGGCAGTGCTCCATGTGTGGCTACCAGAAAAACACTGCCTAACGACCGGCCGAGCCACCCACGCAGCCTACCTCTCCAGAGGCCGGCAGCCCACCTGCGAAAGGGGCACTGCTGTGTGCCAGGAAAGGCCCCACACCAGCCCCTGTCGGCTCCGGAAGGGGGAGGCCAAAGCACACACCCCAGCCAAGGTCAGCAACAAAACTGTTCGGAAATGGACTCCCCTCCCCCCGCGCTGAGTTCCAGTCCAATCCACCATGCACCTAGAGGTCCTTTGTAGATCACCAGGGGCAGACCTGGTTCCTCCTTTTCCGTGTGCCAGGCTTTCGGCTGCCTCCCGGCCGACCCCCTTCTGAGCCTCTCAACCCAGCACCACCTCCAGCAGGTGCCCCCCTCCCGGGATGGTTCTTAGGACACGCTCCACACTCCTCTGCCTCCCTGGAGCTGCCCCCGCGGGGCGTGCGCTCCTTTGCACAGAACAACGCCGCAGGCTGCAGCCTGTTTCTTTGCTGTCTCACTGGGGGTAGAAGGAGGGCGGGTGCAGCAAAGCCCTGGGCCCAGACGCGGCTCTCTGGGTCTCGTCTCCTGGCCCAGCGCGTAGGGACAGAAAAAGCAAAAGCCAATACGAAAACCACACAGCAGCTTTGGCGGCAAACATTGCCTCTCCTGCCCTTTGGCAAGCCAGCTGCACGGGCAGGGGAGGGAGGGGTGGCTCCCCCAGAGTCGCCGCCGCCGCAATGCAGCAAATATTTCCCAAGTTCCACTTGCTAAGGGAGAAGAGATGGCTCCCAGCGCTGGGATGGGGCTGCCAGGTGGTCCCCATCTGGAGCCCGCAGTGAGGGGCGAAGCAGCAGCCTGGGTCCCTCCAAGCCAATGCGGTTAGCCCAGAGATGGCCCGGGGTTGCAGGCGAGAGAGAGCTGAGCCACAGAGAGGCTGGAAAGAATGACATGACGTGGAAGTAAAGCCCAGAACAGAGCCCTGGCAGTCCACGCCTGGGAGAGCTGAGCCCGCCGTGAGAACACCGCACCTTCCTGGCTCAGCTCCAGGCTCATCCTCCAGGCTCCATGGCCGGGGCAAGAGCAGCTAGCCAGGACTCGGCTGGTCCAGCCGGCGAAGGGACCAGCCTGGTCCTGTTCCCTGTCTCAGCCCACCCTGGGGCCTCTTTCCTGAGCAAGGGCAAGTGCATCAGGCCAGGGGAGCTGACTGCATTCCTGGGCCCAGTGCGAATGCCGTCACCAGGGAGGAAAGGAAACGAGCAAATGTTACATGAGGAGATTTTTACTAACGAGCTCACCCTACAGACCGAGTGCCTCAGGGCGTGTTCTGGCGAGCAAGTGTCCACCTCCACCGGCCTCAGAGACATAAAAAATATGAGTCTCTCTCTCTCTCTGTCGGGGGCTGATACACTCAGTCTCTCTCTCTCTGTCACCATCTCTCTCGTGCGGATGGATACGCCAGGACGTGTCGCCTTCTCTCTCTCGTGCAAATGGATACGCCAGGATGTGTCGCCTTCTCTCTCTCGTGCAAATGGATACGCCAGGATGTGTCGCCTTCTCTCTCTCGTGCGGATGGGTATGCCAGGACGTGTCGCCTTCTCTCTCTCGTGCGGATGGGTACGCCAGGACGGGTCGCCGTCTGTCTCGTGCGGATGGATACGCCAGGACGTGTCGCCTTCTCTCTCTCGTGCGGATGGATACCCCAGGACGGGTCGCCGTCTGTCTCGTGTGGATGGATACGCCAGGACGTGTCACTGTCTCGTGCGGATGGATACGCCAGGACGTGTCGCCGTCTCTCTCGGGGTGGGGATTGGGCACATGCAGCCGGGAAATGGCCCTCAGTGAGCAGGACCAGAATTCAGCTCCTCCACCTCAAAGCTTCTTGCGGGTGAGTCACCCTGCGCTGCTGCCAGGTCCCACGTGGCTCGTGTGACGATGCTGCGGTGATGAATGGAAGGGAATGCAGTTCGGAAGGCGTGGCTGTCCCTCTGCCTGTAATGCAGTGGCGGGGCAGAAGCAGTCTGGACCTGACCTGTCGTGTGTTCTCCTCAGGCCTCCCCCGAGGAAAACAGGAGTTGCAAACAAACGGGCAGGTACACGCCACCAGGACACAGATGGGCCCCACCACGACCCTGCCAGGCCAGCCAGTCCCCATGTCTCTGACCAACACCAGAATGTGCCAGCATGGGGCTTGAGGTGCTGTGAGCTCTGCGCCTGGCAGCAGCCCCTGAGGGAGTCCGGGCCTTATAGCTGGGGCTGCTTATCTATTATCCTCATCACCTGGGACCGAGCCTGAACTCACGCTGAGGCCTGCCTGCCGCGGGCCGTGGCTCTGGGGTAGGGCCCGCAGGACCGCAGTCAGACTCTGCCACAGCGTTTGACTCGCCCGTGGTGCACACTTGGCCACATGGAGTGTTGTAATGAGTAAAAGCCTCTAGTCTTAATAAAAACCCACCAGCCTCTCCTTTGGGCAGCACTTATCTACAGAGGAGCAAGCCTGGGGATGTTCCCGCTGCTGCTGGGTCTGACTGGCCAGATCTACCTCTTGTTTAACTCACTTGGCCTGTGCCTGCCAAGAGACTGCTGAAAGGGCAATTATCTGGTCAAATTACCTCAAACTTTCGTAGCTGATGTCTAAGTGCACTTAGGAAAGAATTGAGTTCCGACGCTGGAGCAGACACAGATCTCGAATACTCATCTGGAGAACCTGCCTTCCCCCATTATCCTCTATTAGATTGGATAAGAGATTCTCTTCAGAGCCATTTAAAGACTATCTGAGAGAACAGCTTTCATGGGAACTTTATCCATTTGCAGGAAATTAAGGATATTATCTCAGTAATTTTCTGCCTCCTTCTTGCAGTGAAACTAGAAAAGCGCCCAAGAATCGGAAACTGAACTCCAAGCATGTTGATATTCTTAAAATATTGCAACCTGTCAGAATAATGTCTTCCTTGTTTCAGGCTCAGTGGCACACACTGGACAATGCATTCTGGAGGCAGAGAGTCCAAACAGCCCAGGAGAACTGGCCAGGCTTTGAAGGCCGATGTAAAATAATTTCCTTGTTGTTTTTCTTGTGCTAAAATGTGCTGCATCTAAGCTGAAGAGACAGTGAACAAGGATGGAATCTAATTAATCCACAGCTTTGAGCACTAGACTTTGTTCCTATCAGCCTTGCAGAACCAACACAGCTATGGGAGAAAGGTTCTAGTCTGCTTTGTGTATCAGCAGAATTGCTAACCACTCAGTGCAAAGTCAACCTGTGGAACTCCTTGCCAGAGGATGTGGTAAACACTAGGGTTCAAAAAAGAGCTAGCTAGATTCATGGAGGTTAGGTCCATCAATGGCTATTAGCCAGGATGGGTAGGAATGGTGTCCCTGGCCTCTGTTTGTCTGGAGGTGGGTGACGGGAGGGATCACATGAGGCTTACGTGTTCTGATCCCTCCCTCTGGGGCACCTGGCATTGGCCACTGTTGGCAGATAGGACACTGGGCTGGATGGACCATTGGTCTGACCCAGTCTGGCCGTTCTTATGTTCTTAACCAACTTCCAAAGTGTAGGATTATCTCTGCCCCCCATTGACATCCTCATTGCTGAGGCGCTTCTAGTTCTGCCGTGAGACACGAGAAGAGTTCCTAGCTTGTCTCTCTGAGCCTGGGGGAGCTCTCAGGTAGGAAAGAAAAAAAAACGGATTTGCTTTTACGTTGTGCAGATTGTTCTGCACATGGAGGGCCACTGGCCCTGAGTTCCCACAATGTCACTTTGGTACATTCGCTCCTTGGAGTACAAGTGCACTGAAGTGGCCCAGTTCTCAGCGCCGTGGGGCGTGCCACGAGAGTGCGCCATGCCTCAGTCCAGGTGAATGGTTAATGGATGAGGTGCCGCCATGAGCCAAGCTTGTTCTGGGTTGAGTTAAAGCCCCACCAGGCTGAGAGGTGACATGAACCTGACTATAAGCCTAAGTGTGACCCAGGCGAGATAGAGGCGCGTTGTTTTGGGCAGGGGATGGTAGAGACATGAACTGGGAGGGAGGGAGAAGCATGGTGTGACCCTGGATAAGAGATGGCTCGGCAGCTGGAGCGGAGGAATGCGTTCGTCATATCGACGCTCTGCGTCCAGAATGTGGGAGTTTGTAGAAACTCAACACCCAAAGAAAAGTTGCCATGGAAACAAAAGAAACAACATTACCACCGGGCCCCGGCAGCCCCCTGGCAGCGCCTGCGGGATCCCGGCGTGCGGCTGCAGCCACACAGGGAGCTGGGGGGGTACTCCCGCGGCCCAGCCTGAGCGGCAGGCAGTGAGGCCCGGGGGGAACGGCGAGAACTGCGGCAGCCCGTCGGTTTTACTGCCCAGTTGTGAGCACCACAGGCAAGGAAACCCTGGACCCGGTTCCATTGGCCAGCGCCCCTTCCAGGCTTCGCCCCGGTCGAGTCAGACGTGCCTGTTCGTCACGTAAGAACGATGCTGTGCTCTGACCCGGCACTTGGCATCAGCAGCTCTCACAGTGCAGGGCGCTGGCCGTCGCCGTCAGCGCCCCCTTTGACAGACGCTCTCCATTCCCCCGCAGCCAGGTCTCCGGGTCTGCTCAGCGGCACCCCTGCACCGGGGCTGCCTTACTACCCCCTCCCCCCCGTTCGGCATCCAGGGACGGGTGCCCCGGATCAGGCAGCCCTATCGGTTTGCCTAGAGAGGCCGTCCCCTCCTGGATGAGCAGGGTGACACAGCAGGGAAATTTACAGCCAGCTCCTTTGCCGTGCGAGCCCTGCTCTGGCAGCTCTTTATACAGCCGCGACTCGCCTGCGTTAATGGCCCTAGCCCACATGTGCTGGCTGCTGGGCGGGGCGGGGAGGGGATTGATTTTATTGATGTTCTTGCTACAAGGTTGCACATGATTAACTCAGTCGCTTCGCGACTTCATCATAATTCCCAGCGTGCCCATTCGTTAGTAGTAGGTAGGTGGCTGTGTCAGCACAGCATCCCGCTGGGATCCGCTTGCGCTGGCGCTCACCTGCGAGATGCTGCCTATGACCCACTGGGGCCTCAGCTCACCTCTGTGCCCGGGGAGCGTTCAGGGTGCATGCACCAGGCACCCCCTCGGAGGGGACCAGGCTGCAAGCTGCTGCTTCCGCAGACATGGGCCCACGGGCACGCCGCCTCTGTCCACGGAAAACTGGGTTCGTGACATGCTGGGCCTGCCAGCTCGCAGGCCTGGAAGCAGCCAGTGGAACGGAGGGAGGGGACGACAGGCTAGCGCTGTCAATGTAAATGTCCGTAGCTGGGATGTGTGGCTGGCTGTTCGACTCCGTCAGACCCACGCCAAAGGCCAGGCTCCAGTTTGCGGCTGAGAAGGGATGTTTGTGGAAGACCATAAGAGCAGCCAGGCTGGGTCAGACCTATGGGCCCTCCAGCCCAGTGTCCTGTTTGCTGACAGCGGCTGGGGCCAGATGCCACAGAGGGAATGAACAGAACGAGGCAATTTTGAGTGAGCCAAAACCCAGCAAGGGCACCCAGGGTTGTGTCCCTGGCCATCTTGGCTAAGAGCGTTGATGGACCTATCCTCCATGAACACAGCAAATTCTTTTTGGGTCTCACTTATGCGTTTAGCCTTCCCAACATCCCCTGGCAAGGAGTTCCATAAGTTGACTGTGCATTGAGTGAAGAAGTACTTCCTTCCTTAACCCTGCTGTCTCTTCATTTCATTGGGTGATTCCTCGTTCTGATGATAGGTGGAGAGGTAAATAACACTTCCCTCTGCACTTTCTCCTCACCAGTCACGATTTTATAGGCCTCTCTCATATCCCCTTTCAACCATCTCTTTTCCAAGCTAACTGTTACCGTCTTTTTCATCTCTCCTCATATGGAAGCTGTTCCATCCCCTGAATAGTTTTGTCCTTCTGTGCACCTCTTCTGACTCTACTACATCTTTGCTGAGATGGGGCGACCAGAAATGCACACAATGTACCGGGGGTGGGTAGCAGGTTTCTTTAGGTAGTGACATTTGTGATATTTACTGTCTTCTTATCTGTCCCTTTCCTAACAGTTCTCCACATATTCCTGCCCTTGACACAGTAGTATCTTACTCCACAAACAGTCCAACCGGAGCTACTGGAACTCTGGTCAAAACTACCAGGAGTCGGGTGGCACTTCAAAGACTAACACCCAGGAAAGCGCGTGACTCAATGTCGTTTTGTTAATCTCTAATCTAAGATGCAGCAGGATTACATGTTGTTTCTACATTTATTAGGGTATTAGAGCATAAGCTTTCTGGGGGCTACACCTCACTTCCAGGAAAGGAAAGCATACCGAGATGGGACAGTGACATCAAATTAAATCAGCATGGAGGTGGCTCATCTCCAGCAGCGGAGAGCAGTGAGGATACCTGCCTGGGAAATGACCTATTGTCACCCAGCACCACTCCATGTGCTTGTTCAGACCTTGGGTCAGGGTGTCAGATTTGATCAGAATTCCAGCTCAGCAGTTTCTCCGTTCAGCCTGGTTTGGAGGTTTTGGGGCCAAGAATGGCAAACTGCACGTCCAAGGCTGGGTGCCCAGGGAGGTGAAAATGCTCCCGCGCTGGCTTTTGGATGTTGCCGTTCTTAAGGTCTAATTTGTGTCCCTTGAGTGTGTGCGCAGAGACAGGCTGGTTTGTCCGGTGGGCATGGCAGGGGGGCATTGCTGGCACCTCTTCCATCTGGCTGTGCAGCGAGCGAGCCCCTGAGGCAGGGATGGTGTCGCCAGGGTAGAGGTGTAGACAGAGCTGGCAATGGGCTTTCTTGCAGGGACTGGCTCCTGGGTGAGTGTGTCTGTTGGGGGGGAAGAGGTGGAAGGAAGGCGCAACCCACTCTGAGTAATGAGAGAGACCAGACTTGGGCCCTTTCCCTGCTGCCCCTGGGGGGTGGATGCCTGGGCCCCATTGTGGGGAGAGTGAATTGCACAGACACCAACTTACCGAAGCAGCCATGCAACCGAGAGGTCTGATTCTTCCCACCCATCCGCCTTACCTGACGCTCCCCATCCTCTCCCCCCCCCCCCCCCCGGAGAGCATGAGTCCTCACAAGGGAGCGATCACCTGCACTCTCCTATCTGTGAGTAGCTGCCCTGGAGTTTCTGCAGGTTTTCCCAGAGCCTGGGCGACGTAGGACAACGTGCTTTGTCCATCGCCTCATCCTTGTTCCTTCCTTCCCCTGCCTCAGTACGTTTGTAATTGATTAGCATTCTGAGAGAAAGGCATTGATTTCGCGAGGCCCACACAAGGAAAGCAGGGCTGGGATTTATAGCTCTCTGTATTAATAGAGCATTACGTTCCTAGCAAGCTTTTGTTGCTGCAAAGCATTCATAATGGCAGAGGGAGCGGGGTTTACAGCAGCTTAAAGATAAACTCAGAATGAGGGCCCCGTGGCCAAAAAGTTCTGGGGAAAAGAAACACAGACTGAGGACGGGGCTGAGAGACATGAGAATTTGCTTCGCGTTCTAGAGCAAGCCCGTGGAGCATTCAATGGGCTGGTCCCAAGCAAGGGAAGGGAATGAGCCAAATGTAGCCCACATGCCAGCCAGAGCCAGGTCTACCCTCTGGTACAGGGCTACTCGACTCGGGAAGCCCCGGGGGCCACAGTGATACTCAGAGCACATGCCGAGGGCCACAGCTTAAGTGTGGTTGCGTAGACATGCAAATATCTATGCAAATAGCTTCTTGCACACTGCCAGCCATGAATACAAAGATTAGGGCAAGACTACGCAACAGGCCAGCCCCATCTAAGTCAGTTCTGCCGATATTAATAAAATGCCACATTGACCCGATTCCCACCCATAGGACAGCCCTTTGACTGAGCAGCCCGGGAATGTTAACCCCTAACACGCAGCCACAGCCCATTCTATCGACTCGCCGTTTTGTCTCCCACCCGCGGGCTGCGTGTTGAGCCCCGAGTAAACCAAACCGCCTTGCAGGCCGCGTGCTGCGTAGCCTGCTCTGGCCAGTCCCTGTTCATTGCTCCTCCCTGGCACGCTCCAGCTCCCGCCTGCTGCCCACTCCCGGGGGGCCGGCTACACTCTCCCCTCCTCCCCCAGCGGGGAGTGCAATCCTCAACCACTCCTGTTTCCAGGCACGTTCCCCTCGGGGTGCTAACCTGTACCCGCCTCTCACTTGGGGACCCCCCTGGGATCCAATGCCCATCCAAGGGGGGAGCTGGATAACAGAGGGGCTCTAAATAAAACTTTCCCCAGAGTCTCGCGGGTGGGCGGGCGGCTTGTCCACCCTGAGATTGCATTCGCCGTGCTCTGCGCTGGTCAGCCACCACCCCCGGCCGCTTCTTGTCCCCAGCGAGAAACGAACTGGGCAGAGACCAGGGAAGGAGACTTCCGAGCCCTCGGCGCCCCTCAGGGAGGGCAGGTGGGCATTCGGCTCTGACAGGCAGGGGCGTCTCTAGGAACGCCGGAGATGTATGCTCCAAAATGCCGCCCTGCCTGCTTGTCACGGTGTCCAGCTCCCTGACTGGCAGGCTCCTCCGCCATGCTCCAGGGCAGTTCCCTGTCACCGCTGGGCATCCAAATGGCCATGGGTTGACAGCAGCGGCCTGATGAGCAGATCCCATCAGCTGGCAGCGCTGCCAGAGAGCGCGAACCGCAGCCCTGCTGAAATCCCGCCCTTTGGGGGGGAGGAGGGGGACACTTCATCTGCATAACAAGTCGATGCTCTTGGAATGCCGCTGGCTACCCCTGGAGCGTCCTCCAAAATTCTGCCCCCGGCTGCGGTCCCCCTGACCCCCATGCTCTGGGGAGGTCCCATGAAACTGGCTTCTTTCCCCACTTCCCTCCAGAAGGACACAGTATGTGGCCTGGGACACAGAAGAAGTCCCAGCCTGGCCCCAGGTTTAAGCCCAGCGGAAGTCGGGGGACTGGACTAGACCGAAGGTTTTGGCTCTCAGGTCGAGACAGAAGAAGTTGTTCCGAGGCAGCAGAGCCCGTTGGCCATTGCAGCGTGCCCTGGGCAGTGCCGAGATCGCTGCTGCCTGGCAGACTCTGGACCACGCCTCATGATGGCTGGGCCTGCATGTGGAGAGCGAGGGGCTGGTCCTTTCGCTCGTGGCAGAGCTTCGCCGTTGTGGTCCGTGACATTGGTTTGCGTTGGCCAGTAGCTCGCTGGCTCCTCCAGGCCGTACTGGCCATGGCAAAGCAGCCCAGCACTGGGGCCTAAGGGTTTCACTCCTCGCTTTCGGTCCAGCCACTTGACACAGGGTTCCAAGGATGCACTAGCCAGGACAGGCCCTCGGCCCACGGCCTCTCTCCCGCTGACTACTGCCCCGAGCTGGGCTAGTTCCTGCGGAGGACTCACAGACACCGCTCCTGCTCCCAGGGCTGACTCCAGAACCAGTTACAAAGGGAGGAGGCCCAAGAACCAAAACAGACCCTGCCCCAAACCCGGAATGAGGCGCGGTCTCTGGAGCATGGACGTGGAGTTCTCCCACTGCTCACCAGTGGCTCTGCCTGCTGTGTCCCTGGGCGAGGAGGATGGCTCCTGCTAGCATCACATTCCTCTACCTGCTGCAGCTCCTCCGATCTCAGGGTCCGAGCCACGGAGCAATACGGCCCCAGCTTGCTCCGTGCCACCAGCTGCGTGGCCCCGAGTCACCTGGATGAGTGGGGGTGGCCCCGCCCCTCGCCCTGGAGCCACGCTCCCCCCATCAGTGCCGGTGAGTGCATGGGAGGGGCTGGATCCCTGCAGGGACTCTGCTTGGCCTCCTCTGGCCCCTCCTGCCCCTGGCACTTGAGGGGCCACGTGCCCCATGGTGGCTGGCTAAGGGCAGTGCCTTAAGACACAGCTTTGGAGGAGCAGACTGCCTGGGGGCATGAGTACAAGCAGTGGGAACCGAATTTGGATAAATGACTCCCGTGTCTTGGAGCTGCTGGGGCGCCACCGAGCAAGTTCGCCTTCCCAGCAGGGAGCAGCCGTCGCACGTGGGATGTGGAGCGCCCGCCACTGGGCAGCACCGTGCCCAGAGCTCCAAGGCCCCGGGGGCTCCCAAGCGCATCCTGCCGGCTGCCCTGCCTGGCTGCGGGAGAGGTCTCCTCAGCCGGTGCTGGGGGGAGCGCTCTGGACCCAGTCCGCCGTAGAGTGAGCGCACGAGCAGTGCACGTGGGCGGGGGCAGGCCAGGAAAAGGAACGGGCTCCGTGAAGGAAGTGGACACGGCCACCGCGGCTTAGCCCGTGGGAACCGAGCTCTGCCGGTGGGAAGAGATGGGGGCGAGGTTCCGGGCTGTGTTCTCCCCACGCTCTTGGCATCTTCTCCTGATTCTCCCCCACGCCAGCGCCAGGAGCCCCAGCTCAGGCTGAGCGCTGATGGCGTGGGGCCCAGGGCGCTCCCCCAAAGGGCGGTTCAAATGGCACTGCGGAGTTTGGGATCCTGGGACAATAAACTCCACCCCTCGCAAGCTCTGCATCCGGGGGGCCGGGGCAGGCAGCGGAAGCCTGCAGGCCAGGCCGAGACCCAGGGGAGAGCCACGCTCCGTTCCGATTTGCCCAGGCAGCAGCTGGGCTCTGGCGGGAGCAGAGTGACCTGCAGCTGTCACGTTCCATAGCTGCTGTTTTGTCTGGGTGAAACCGAGCTGACAGTTTGCCTCTGATGGAGGCCGGCGCTGGAGCTGTCAGTGTGAGTGACGTGCAGCAAGCGTGCCCCCTGAATAACAACTGCAGCCCCCGCTCTGCCCCGCTCTTGCCTGACAGCTCTTTGTGTCTGGTGGAGAACCAGCGTCCCACAGGCTGGTCACCCAGGCCAGGGGTCGCGCCGCCTCCTCGGCTGGGGCCAGCGGCACCACAGGCACCTGCATGGAGCCAAACAGTCACGTTGCCCTGCACTGTGCATGCACCGAGACAAAGACCTGCATGGCACCCACAGACATCTGTTCATCCAGGGGCACACGTGTATTGCCGGCACACTCGCATGCCCGCACGGCTACGTGCATCAGACACCGGCACGCCCATGTGCATTGCACACCCGCACGCCCACGTGCATTGCACACCCGCACGCCCACATGCCCATGTGCATCGGACACCTGCACGCCCACGTGCATCCATCACCAGCACAACTACATGCAGACACCCGCACGCCTGCATGCTGCTGTGCATCGGAGACCGGCACGCCCCCGTGCATCAGACACCGGCACACCCCCGTGCATCGGACACCGCCCACCCGCGTGCGTCAGACATCAGCACAACTACATGCAGACACCCGCACGCCTGCATGTCGCTGTGCATCGGAGACCGGCACGCCCCCGTGCATCAGACACCGGCACACCCCCGTGCCTCGGACACTGCATGCCCGCGTGCGTCGGACACCAGCACGAGTGCACTCTTTACCCATATTGTGCTCTTTAGCAAAGCCAGCTGCAGGAGGCAAAGGCCACATGAAAGGGCTTTCACCTCTCACCCAGCTAAGCTCTCCCCTTTCTTTATGCACGAGCCCTGGGGCAGGGCTTGGAGGCTTGTGGGGAACGCCTCTCCCCTCCAAGGCAGCTCTCAGCTCTGTGGGCTGGCTGCCATGTAGCAGACTGGGCCTCGCTCCTGCCCCGCTTCCTGCATTATCCATATCAGCAGCCCTCTGGCTCGCCGGGAGCAGAACGATTTCCTCAGCGGAAGTCATTTACGGCTGGAAGGCTGCCCTGGCTCAGCCTCTGTGCGCGCTCCGGGCCCGAATGCAGGAGTCCCGGGACGTTTTCCACAGCGCTGCAAGGCAGAAGTGCGAGCCTGGGCCGCCGGGGGCGCTGCAGGCGGAGAGAGCCGCAGCCCCGCACACACGGCGCTGACTTGGATGCACACCAGTGCTGTGGTCACAGCTGCCCTGCTGGCCACACAGCAGCGTTTCCCTCAGAGCCCCGGAGCCCTCGCGTGCGGGGCAGCCGGTTCCCTGCCCGCCGGCCTTTGCTGCCCACCAACACTCAGCGTGCAGTAGCGCCCCTCTGGCGGCCTGGCCCGGCCCGGCCCAAGCTGCGTCTGTGGTGTCCCTCTGATGTGGGGGGGGGTGGGAGGCGGGTTTTAGAGTGTAGGAGGGGGCTCCGGGCTGGGACCGAGGGGTTCAGAGGGTGGGAGGGGGATCCGGGCTGGGATTGAGGGGTTCAGAGGGTGGGAGGGGGATCCAGGCTGGGACTGAGGGGTTCACAGGGTGGGAGGGGGATCCGGGCTGGGACAGGGAGTTCGGGCGCAGGGAGGGTTCGGGGTGCAGGCTCCAGGTGGCATTCACCTCAAACAGCTCCCAGAAGCAGCAGCACGTCCCCCCCTCAGCTCCTATGCGGCGGCATGGCCAGGCAGCTCTGTGCACTTCCCTGTCCTCAGGCACCACCCCTGCAGCTCCCGTTGGCCACAGTGCCCAGCCAATGGGAGCTGCAGAGCCGGGGCTTGGGGCATAGGCAGCGTGCGGAGCGCCCCAGCTGCCCTATGTGTAAGAGCCAGAGAGGGGACAGGCTGCTGCCTCCGGGAGCCTGCCTGAGGCCAGGAGCGCCACCAACTGGACGTTTAACACCCCCGTCGGCGGGGCTGGATGGAGCCCCCAGGGGGTTCCGGTTGAAAGCCAGACAGCTGGCAACCCTGAGGGAGCAAGGCCTGCGGGGTTGGTGTGCACCGGGCAGCGCCGCGTTTCCCGCAGGCCGGAGCAGCGCCGGGCGTCACAAACACCGGCTGAAATAGGCAGAGGGGGCTCTGGGTGGGAGGCGCTTTGGGTGCACACGGAAGGTCAGCACCGGGCCCCCGTCCCTGCATGTGCTCGGGTGGCTCCTCCGGCCCCTCTCACCCGTATCCGCCTTCCCCCTCTTGGTTGCCAAGCCAAACAGCAGCTTTCCTGGGCAGTTTGTGCACAGCCCCGGCCTGACCCCGGTGCCCCAGTGCTGGGCCTTTGCGAGGCCGTTTGTGGTGAATTCCTCACTCCCCGGTCGTCCCCCCGCCTCCCGGTGCCTCCCCAGAACAGTCGCTAGGAGCCAGCACTCCGTTAGCTCGGCTCCCTGCAAACCCGAGTGGTAACGAACCACGCCGGCAGCTGGGTGGCCCGGGCCGTCCAGGCCCAGCTCCCATGCTGATCTCCTTAGGCGACCCTCGCTCCGGTGGCGGCGCCAGGAAGCTGAAATGACTGAGCCGCCGTTAACAGCATCACCCGCGGCAGAACGACGAGCCCTTGGCGCGCTATTGGCCGAGGGGGCGCGCAGGGAGGAAGAGGCCCCGTGGCTGACTAGCCTGGGCGGGCTCCTGTCTCGCCAGTTACACTGTTCTCCCGCAGTTAGATTCTGGCTCCCGCGCATCAAGGGAAAATGATCAGCAAGGGCCCTAACGTCACCGGCAGCGAGCACCGTGCGATTCAGGGCTGAGCAAACCAGCAGGACCGGGGCCGGGGCCAGAGAGCTTTTGGGGAGTGGGGGGCGTGAGAATGAAAGAAGGGAGCCAGGGTGGCTAGGAAAGCAGAACGTAAAGTCCTGGGCCAAGTAACCTCCCCCCCCACTCCGTGACAAGCGTGTCCTGCCTCTCGCCCGCGTTCACCCCCGCAGATAGCTGCTCCATTCCCCGGCTCCTCTGCTGCAGTCATTTGTCAGGGCAATTCCGTCTGACCAGCCAGACTCCTCAATTCAATTGCAATGAGCAAGGCAGGGCGGTGGGGAGAGGGGCAGCTGCAGCCACCTCGCCTGAGGCTCGGGGCGAGGCAGAGGCTGAGCGGCCCTGTACAACAGCACTGGCCCTGCCGCCCTGGCGCGGCCTGCAAGCAGCCCAGCATGCGTCTTTCCCTGCGAAGGCCGCAGCCAGGCACCCAAAGCAGCGGCTCTTTGGGGTTCCGTACCCCCGAGCCAGGGACATTGAAACTAGGAGCCCTGGTGAGCGGCTGGAGGGACGGTCCTGGCTTAGCACGGGCACAGGCGGGTCCTTCCCACCGAGGCCCGGTTATTGCTTCTTCAATCCTGTCCCAGGCCCAGCGCTTCAGCCGGGAAGAGGTGCTGAGGCCTGCTGTGCGGTTGGCTGTGACCAGGCTTGAGGGCCTTAAAGTCACTGGAGAGCCTGGGGGAAGGGCCCGGCCTGAGGGCAAAACCTTTTCCATGGAACTTGAAAAGCTCCTGGCTCCAGGTCCCCCTTGGACGACGAGGGCAGGGTGGGTAGGAGTGAGCCACTGCCCGCTGGATTCGGGGCACTCTCCTGCCTCCCAGGAGACTCCACTCACACGGGGAATCTCTGGAGCAGCATGAGTAGTGGGACCAGCCAGCCGGCCCCGGCACGTGCCTGGCATCGCGGATGGGCCATGGTCAGTTGGCTAGCCCAGCTCCCGGCACTGCAACTACACACGACTGCTAGCGCCCGAGCTCCCGCCAAGCGAGCAAGGGTGAGTCTCCCACAGACTCCAGCTCCAAGTGTAGCCACAGCCCGAGACGCCACGTCCTTCAGACGCAAACCATGGGTGCCCCAGGGCCTGCCAGGCAGAGGGCCGGATCTGTGCCACTCTCCCTTTCTATCGGTGTTTGTTAGCGCGGTGCTGACACCAGGCTGCTCGGAAGAGTTAAGACCAAAGCAGACCGTGAAGAGCTTCAAAAAGATCTCACCAAACTAAGGGACTGGGCAACAAAATGGCAAATGAAATGTAATGTTGATAAATGTAAAGTCATGCACAGTGGGAAACATCATCCCAACTCTACGTGCAATACGATGGGGCCTCATTGAGCTACAACTACGTGAGAGAGAGATCTTGGCGTCATTGTGGATCGTTCTCTGAAAACATCTGCTCAGTGCGCAGCGGCAGTCAAAGAAGCAAATAGAATGTTAGGAGTCATTAAGAAAGGGCTAGAGAATAAGACAGAGACTATCTTATTGCCTCTATATAAATCCATGGTACGCCCACACCGTGAATACTGAGTACAGATGTGGTCGCCTCATCTCAAAAAAGTTACACGGGCATTTGAAAAGGTTCAAAAAAGGGCAACAAAAATGCTCAGGGGTTTGGAATGGGGTCCATATGAAGAGAGATTAAAAAGACTTGGACTTTTCATGTTAGAAAGGAGGAGACTAAGGGGGGATATGAGAGAAGTCTATACAAATCATGACTGGTATGGAAAAAGTGAATAAGGAAAAGTTATTTACTTATTCCCACAATATAAGAACTAGCGGTCACCAAATGAAAGTAATAGGCAGCAGGTTTAAAACAAACAAAAGGAAGTTTCTCTTCATTCAGTGCACAGTCAACCTGTGGAACTCCTTGCCAGAGGATGTGGTGAACACTAGGATTCAAAAAAGAGCTAGCTAGATTCCTGGAGGTTAGGTCCATCAGTGGCTATTAGCCAGGATGGGTGGGAATGGTGTCCCTGGCCTCTGTTTGTCTGGAGGTGGGTGACTGGGGAGGGATCACGTGAGGATTCCCTGTTGTGATTCCTCCCTCTGGGGCACCTGGCACTGGCCACTGTCGGCAGACAGGATACTGGGCTGGACCTTTGGTCTGACCCAGTCAGGCCGTTCTTATGTGCGTTAATAGCAAAACCCCCAAGAAATAACCAGCCCTCTCGGTGGGATCAAAGCAGCAGCTCAGTGCCTGAGAATCAGGTCGTTCTCCCCCGGGGAGCTTGGCGCTGCTGAGGCCAGGCCTGTGTTCCCAGATTTAATTGTCCTCCCGGTAACCCCTGGTGAATAGTCCGGCCATGGTGCGCGCAGTACGGCTCAGCTCTCCGAACCGCCCTGCCAAGCGGCGCCCGCCGAGCACGATTGATGCACATTCCCGCCCCTTGATCCCCGTCCCCCACAGCTCCGAGAGCCGTGGGGTTTCATTGAGCGCAGGGAGCCAGGCGTCAATCACGTGATTAAAAGCTCTAACTAATGGAAAGTGGGGGGGGGGGCTTTATCCATTTAATTCACGCAAGGAAATAGCAACACCCGGTGCCGCGGGAGGGGCTGGCGAGGGGAAGTGAAGGGGCTTGCAAAGGGGATGAGAGTGAGACGGTGGAGAACACCGGGCAGGCCAGGCAACATTCAAAGGGAGCGGCCACCGGGTTGGGCCCCGATAACGGGGCGACCGCTCAGACTCTAGCTGATAAGCTGGACCGTGAAGCCGTCTGCATGGAGCCGCCCCGGAGCTCAGAGCAGCCGCAGGATTCATTTTCAACACATCCCTAGATGTGCAATGTGCACACAGACAGCCCGAGCAACGCACACACACACACACACACACACATAGCCTGGGCATTGCACACACACACACACACACACACAGCCTGGGCAACGCGCTCACACACAACCCCGGCAATGTGCGCGCACACACACACACACACACACACACACACACACACACACACACAGCCCGGGCATTGCACACATACACAGCCTGGGCATCGTACACACATGCAACGCACACACACACAACCCCGGCAATGTGCACACACACACAACCCGGGCAATGCACGCACACACACAGCCCCAGCAATGCGGACACACACACACACACACACAAAACCCAGGCAGTGTGCACACACACAGCCTGGGCAACGCGCACACATGCAACGCGCACACACACAACCCCGGCAATGTGCACACACACACACACACAAAACCCGGGCAATGCACGCACACACACAGCCTGGGCAACGCGCACACATGCAACGCGCGCACACACAACCCCGGCAATGTGCACACACACACACACACACACACACACACAACCCGGGCAATGCACGCACACACACAGCCGGGGCAACGCACACACACACAACCCCGGCAATGTGTGCACACACACACACACACACACAGCCCGGGCATTGCACACACACACAGCCTGGGCATCGTGCACACATGCAACGCGCACACACACACACACAACCCGGGCAATGCACGCACACACACACAGCCCCAGCCCACACACACAGCCTGGGCAACGCGCACACATGCAACGTGCACACACATAACCCTGGCAATGTGCACACACACACACAGCCCGGGCATTGCACACACACAGCCTGGGCAACGCGCACACATGCAACGCGCACACACACACACAACCCCCGGCAATGTGCAGACACACACAAGCCGGGCAATGCACGCACACACACAGCCGGGGCAATGCGGACACACACACACACACACACAACCCAGGCAGTGTGCACACACAGCCAAACTCAGCCAGTTCATCCAGTCTGTTCCCAGGGCTGAAGATGTGATGCCCCCCCGCCGGCCCCTTTGGCCGGTGCGCGACGCAGCCCTCCAGCACTAAATGCAAGCGATGCTACTGCTGGAGCCAATCAGCCGCGTCCGTGCACCTGCCCCGGAATGTCGAACAGCGCCCGTGTGCAGCCGGGCCAGGGCCTGGCCCACGCCTTGGCCCCCTGCAGTGAGCGCCTGCCCCAAGCGCTGTTTGCAGCCCTGCTCTGGGCCGACGCTCTCGCCGGGCTGAAACGGGCCATGCCGTGGGGCTCACGCTCCGCCGGGCACAGTGGGGTCGGCTTTAGTGATTCACACCCCTCCCAGGCAGCCACCTGGACCAGGCCAGGGGAGTCTCCGGCCCCTCCTAGTGGCTGGGGCGCTTAGGAGTCAGCGTGGACTCCCACAGCCCCGGCCAGCGGTTTTAAACCCGGCCCTGCGATTCCCGCAGCGACCCAAGGCCAAAGTCGCTAGATCAGGTGGCTCTGCGCCGCCTCCGCGCCTGCGTCCTGCACACCGCCGGGCGAGGGAGACACCGTCGTTGGGCGGCAGCAGCGCCTTGCTGGGCAACTCACGGACTGCGCAAGGGTCCCCGCCCCAGGGACTCACGGCGGAGGCCAAGCGAGAGGCCCAACCTCTGCCGAGCCGGGGTCTAACCCCCAGAATGCCCGGCCTGGGGTCTCCGGGGCTTCCGGGCTGACCCCTTTCGCCAGCTCCCAGCCCACACCGGGGACGTCAGGCAGCGGCAGCCCTTCCCCCCAAATCATCACCCCTCTGAAGCCAGCTGTTACCTCTCCCCCCGTGCCCCGCCCAGGGCTGTGTGCAAGCCCCAGGCTGCAGGAGGGTGAGCTCAGGTTTGAGCAGGAGGCCGCGTGAATTCGCCAGCTCTGCTCTTTCCAGCTGATGCGGGGAGTGACTCATGACTCAGCAACGCTGCGCGAGGCCCGCAGGGGCCGTTCCACAGGCCGCCAGATGTGAACGGCAGGCGCTGGGCCCTGCCAGCAGGCCCCATCATAAGGCGGTGCTCTAGGTTTTAGCACCTCCAGGCTCCCAGCAGCTGAAATGCATTTCTCTGGCGTGAAACGGTTTCTCCAGGCAGGGGCCCGCCTGAAACCCAAGCAGGCTGCGGTAATGCGGAGTGCAGCACAGCTGGCACCGAGGGCCGCCTCGCGGGAGAAGGAAACGCGGGTGAAACCTCGAGAACAGAGTCAGCTTGGTTATTGAAACAGCTGCAGGTTAGAGCAGCATCCCAGGAGAGCTCGGCCCCCTCGTGCTGGAATCTAGTCTGGGCTCCAGGAACGGTGCAGCCTGGGACACTCACCCCCCAATTCTGCCCCGCAGTCCCTGTGGCTGCAGGAACGCAGGCGGCGGCGTGGAGGGCAGGGAGCCTGCCGGGGAGGCCAGCGTGGATTTCCACCGCTCACCCGTGTCCCCTCCCAGCGTGGCATGGTGCCCTCTGCTCCCGGAGAACCCAGAGGTTGCTCATCCCCCAGCCACGGCAGCTGCGTCACACTCACAATCTGCAGCCCCAGACGACAAGCCAGGGACCAGCCGGCTCCCCATGCCAACCTCACCAGAGGGTTCCCTGCCTGTCTGCAGGGCAGAACCCAGACCCCATCATCTGGGGCAGGGGGCGACGTCCCACTGGACAGAACGCCAGGGCTAGCGAGCGGCGCCGGGGCTGCCGGGTGCTCTGACACACACCCGGCATCCCCCGGCAAATCACCAATGGGCCAGGCGCGGTGCTTGGTGCTGCTGTGCGGGCAGGGGACTGGACTCGATGACTCTCCAGGTCCCTTCCAGTCCTAGGAGATGGGTATATCTCCATATTTAGTCCCTCGTTGGCCCTGTGGCAGGAAGTGCCCCCTTTGTGCCAGCCGGGGCGAGCCAGGCCGCCCTGGGAGACTCCATCCCTCCAGCCTGCGAGCGCGGTGGGGAAAGGCTCTGCACCTGGCAGAGAGCGCATCTCCAAGGAGCACTCAGGGCAAGCCAGGTTTGGCCTCCGTGGCCGTGGAGGGACGGGGCGGGCTCTCGGGGACGCCTGCCAAAGCAGAGCTCCCTGCGGGACAGACGCCAGGTCACCCAGTCCGCCCCACTCTGCGCTCAGCCCAGCCCCATGGGCAGCGCCCTAGGAGCCACCGTGGGAACCCAAGTGCCCAGCCCAGGAGCTGCTGGTATCTGGGGAAGCCTCTCCCCCCAGCGCGGCGTTCCCCACCTGCTGCCCCTCCCTTTTGTCCTGGGGGGGCTTCCCCTGCCCCTGCCGCCCTTTTGGCCTCTCTTCCAACTCGGTGCATTGGCCGCCTTAATGACGGCTTTGATGGCGGCGCGCTCAGGGCAGAGCCCCCAGGAGGGAGACTTGGAGGGGGCAGAATGGGGGTAGGGGCGGGGGAAGGGCTAGAGCTGGAGAGCAGGTGAGAGCCTCCAGCCCTGCCAGGATTCGCCCGAGAGGCTCCTCCTTGCCGAATGTCACTGCCGCCGTGGGGCTCGCCTGGGGGGCCGGGCCTGGCGTTTATCCCCCATGCCTGTCCGCTGACAGTACTCTTGTTCCTAGGGCAGGCAGCACAGTCCTGGGGCCAGGCCAGCAGGCTGGGCCTCGAGAAAATGGGCAGCTGTTCCTGGCGCCAAGAAAAGCCCCTTTGCAGCGGGCTGCCGTAGGCTCTGCCTCCAGCCTGTGCACGGTTACCGTGCTGGGGCCCCGGGCGCGGCCGAGCACCCACCCTCCCTGTACAAAAGTCAGCAGGGCCCCACCCAGGAGCATAGAGGCTGCCGACCACGTGCCGGCACCCAGGCGAGGCCGGGAAGGCGGCACAGCGCCGCTTGGGTGGGATTGCAACAGAGCAGAGTGGGGGGAGGGGGCTGTCCCACTTCCCTGTGTGCTTATTTCCTGCTTCCATCGCCCATCCAGTACAACCACCCAGCAGGGAAAAGGGAGCAGGCCCGAGGCTGCCGGGAGCCCAGGACACGGCTCTGTCCGCGCAGAGGCTTGAGGGTGCAGCAGGGACACGGTTAACATTGCACGCTCCATTGGTCACGTTTTTGTGTTCCAGCGCAAACCCAGCTGTTCGGAGGATGAAGTTATTTCACGAGAGGAAGGCAGCGCACATGGCTGCTGCCAAAACATCTGGTTACAGCCCATGGCTAATTCCTCCACTGGCTGCAGTGAGCCCAGCCTCGAGTGCTGTGTGCTGAGCTTGGGGGCGGGGGCGCGAATGACCTTCTGCAAACATGGACAAAGCCTCCCACTGCTCCTCTGCAGCCACCACGCTAGGCCTGTTTCACAACGGGTAAACTGAGGCAGGGAGACTAACGGGCCCTGGCAGAAATGGAATCCAGCTCTGCTGACCCCAGCCTCTTCCAAGCGCTGGTGTTGATTTGTCCCTTGTCGGAGATTTTGCTTCAGACTGGAGGGGCGGGGGAAGGGGATTTTGAGCTAGACAGTGGGTGAGAGTAATGCAGGTCCCCACCCTGCCTGCTCAGATCTGGTCCTGAACTCAAGGGCAGGGGTGGGGCTCGCCAGAAAAGCAGGGGGACTCTGCCTCCTCTCTGGTGCACCAGAAGAGCACGGATTGGAAAATCGGCTCCCTTTTCCCCGCACGTTTCTTGCGTTGGCTGGGCACTGGGAGCAGAAAACAGACAGTGATGTTGACTGACCTCCCACAGCTGGGCTCGGTCGCGTTCCTGCCCGTGCAGGGCTCTGCCCAGGTCACGTGCTGCGGGAGGCCGGGGCAGATGGCAGGACACAGGGACAGAGCTCTTTTCTGCAGTGCCGTGGAATTCTGGTCAAGGGGAATGGGCACGAGAGAGCCCACGGGTTTCCATCAAACCATGTTGTTTGAGTGCGGTTTTCCAACGGAGCTGAACAGTGGCCAGCCCTTTACGGGGGTTTCCGTGGAGGAAGCAGTGAAACCAAAAACCTGGGGAAATTCTGAAAAAACAAATTTTTTTAAACAAAAAATAACCCTCCCCCCCAAATAAATGGTCGGTTTTGACCCTGCGCGAGAATGTTTCCTTCTAAAACTGGTGGCACACAATGCATAAGCCGTGTATCAAATCGGGAGAGCTGGGACTGATTAAGGGTGAGGGCATCGTAAGCCAGTGCTGACCGGTCACCTGCGTCCGGGCTGGGAGAGCAGGCTCACCTTCCCCCGCCCTGGATTTTTCCTGGTTGTTCAGTTAGGTTAATGTTCTGCTCCCTCCCCTTTGGGAAAATTGTCTTCTGCAGAACTGGGCAGGATCCCCTGGCCAGTCAGGAACCCAGGTGTGACGGCGCGTCGGGGTTCCTCCGCTCCTGCAGCCCCGTAGCAGCAAGAACAGACTCCGCCAGCCAGTAGAATAGAGGGTTTATTGCTTCTCCAGGATACCGCACAGCACGGACGTGACGTGTCTACAGGAGTCTGGGCCAGGATGCCTCAGCCCCCTTGAGATGGGGTCCCTGGGCCCCTAGATTCCAGCCCCCTCCTTAGTCTGGTTCTTTCATGGTTCCAGCCTCAGACTGCCTCGCTCCCAGCCCCTGCCCCCAGCCAGGTGTTCGTCTCTGCCTCCCTCCCTTTGTCTCTCCCCTGGGGAAGGAGCCTTGTTATCAGGTGTCTGGGCTAATACACATGTGGGTGCGTCAGTGGGAATCACACAGCCCAGCGCAGGGGGACACCGGGTTACAGAGCAGCCAGCCCCCCCCCCCTATGTCACACCAGGAAAGGAAGCTCTAAAGGCACCAGCCAGAGCGAAGTCAGAGGGCCCCCAGATGACCCAGCCTGGGGAAAAGGCAGCAGGAAGCCTGTGCAGATCGTTCGGACGTGGGCTCCGCCCCACGCTGGACTGGCGTGTGTGTGGGTCCCCGCTCTGTGACCCTCGTCTCTGAGAGTGACCCTGACCTCTCTCTGTGCCGCGCCGTGGGGCAGGGAACCGCCCCGCCGGCGTGCAGGGTACCCTCAGCCCCGCCAAGCCACCACTGGCATCTACGCCCTATGCTCCAGGAGGCCTGGTCAGGCCCATTCCTTGCCCCAAATGCTAATCTGAAAGATGTCCCTTTAAGCTGTAATGCTGGTGGCTGAGGTCAGAGCAGCCTCTCCGTTAACCCCCAGCCAATCCGAGAGCAGGGGCAGGAGCTACCGAGGCCGTGGCTGAGCGGTGACGTCGCCCAACAACAGCACCCAGGTCCTGTGGCCCCCGGTGGCCCTGATGCGACATGCTCCACTAGGGCCTTCTGGAGCTCTGGACCCATCGCTCCTGGCGGTCTGAGAACCAGGGAATGCCAGGAAGACCCCACATCAGGCGGAAATGCCCACAGCATACGGAGCCTCCCCTCCCCCAATTGATGTCAGCCCGGATCCAGCTAAAGGAGGTGGCCACAGATCCTCAAAGGGACCCGAAATCCACAGGAGCAGCCGCCCTTTCACCCACTCCCACTTGTGCAACGCTCATGGTAGCCTGTTCACCAGGAATCATGCGCACACAAGAGACGCCGCCCGCCGCAGCTGCTACAAACCACAAGGCTGCTCCAAAGCTCTCGGTTAAAGGTTTTAATAATTACAAGAATTCCAGATTCATTACAGAGGAGCTTAGAACAATCATATTTCCCCGTACAAGGCAAAATCAACGTTTCAAGTAACAGCCTCCTGGCTCTGGGGGTTGAAACGCCTGGCTAAGGCTCCCCACCCGCCCCGAGGAACGGCTCCAGATGGCGAGAGGGTCGGGACGGGACTCGGCCTTCAAGGCCCACAGCGAGGGTGTGTGTGTGGGGGGGTGGGTTGCTGAATGCAGGTAACGTGGTGACCTGCATAGAGCAGGGTCTGGCATGAGGAGAGGCCAATTAAGGATGTGGCCTTGTTAAAAACAGACTAAAGCTCTGCTCCCTGCTGCAGCCCAAGCCAAGTGGCTCAGGGTTATTGTCGCCCTCTTACCCCAGCGGCGTGGCTGATAAAAGGCAGGGCCGGGGTTTCCCAGAGCCGAAAGCGCCACTGGCCGAACCATCCTTGCTGGGCCTCGGTAAGGGACCTCCCTGGAACAAGGGCACCTCGTGGTCCCTGGGCCGTCCCACTGGGAGGTAAGAATCGACAGGCCCTCGTGGGCGTGCCAGGGGCGTGTAAGGCACTCGAGTTCGCTCGAGGAAGTGCAGCACCGGGCTCGGGGGGAGGAGAGATGGGCTCCCACCAGCCCCTCGTGCAAGGGCTGCAATCGGGGTGCATGGCAAGGGCCCGGGAGCAGAGCCCGTTCCCAGGCAGGGACGGGAAGAGACCGACGCAGGCTTGGAGCATGGCCGGGATGTAGCTCGTGAAGCAAGAGCCGAGGTGGCTGGAAAGCCGTTGCTGCTGGCTCAGGTTTCCTGGCTCTCTCCACAGCAGGGAACCCGCTCAGCTCTGTCAAAGGCCTCAGGGCCGGGGTGGGGGTTCCTACACAGAGCACACACCTATGGCTATTGCTGGGAGAGACGCTTTGCCCCTCCCCGCACGGGCAGAGTTCCAGCTCTGTCAGGGGCTCTCTCGCACGTCTGTCACTAGCACACACTCATGCACCAATATGGTGATCCAAGTGCTGCACAAGCTGTGCCCACGTCCAAAGACCACAGAAGGGCCCCTCCGATCCAGAGCCCAGCACCAGATGCCACCAGAGGGATTTCCACGGAGGGGCGAGGAGGGAGATGGGAGAAAAGGCCGTCTCTACCATGACGACAGATTCCCGAGAGGCAGAATCACTGGTTAATACAACCCCATATAAAACGGAAGCAGCAGCAGCAGCAGCAATTTTTATTGAGGGACCTAAACTGAAATAGGTTTAGAACATAATTTAAAAAAATAAAAACAGCAAAAGTAGCAAAATATATGAACTTTTTTTTTTATAGCAACTGATATCTACCAGCCACTAGTAACTTACTACCAAACTGGTATATCTCTGGGAACAACCCTTTGAAAAAGACATGTAAATATATATTCATATTTATACATATTTGTAGCTATGTACACGAGATTTCTTTCTGTTTGTTTGTTTGTTTTTAGCACTGGGATATCTGGCTGCTCCCTCTGCCAGTGCCGAGCTGGCTTTTCTCTTGCGCCTGCCCATCTCCAAGGTACCATGTGTTTGGTCAGCAAAGCAAATTAGTATTGGAATGAACACGCCATTGGCCACTCTTACCACCCTCTTGCAAAGCAATGCCCACCCTGCACAGGTTCTTGCGCCATCCGAGACGGATGCTTCCAGCGCAATACCGGGTCCCAGCCTGCACTCGGTGCTGGCCCTAGCTTAGTGAGCTGTGGAAGCTGGAGTCGCATGGGCTGGCAAGCAGAAAGGAACACAGGCCCAGTGTCCGTGTCCTGCTGGGGAGGGTCGGTGTGTCAATCCCTTGCAAGGAAGGGAACGCATGTTACTGGCTGGTTCTCCTTCTGAGCACTGCCCAAGAGCAGGGTTGCTGGAGTCCGCTGGAAGGATTCAAGCACAGATTGCGTGGGAAGGAAATAAAAGAACCCGGCCGTGTGAGATGCAGGCAGCTCACAGCTCAGGTGATGGGCGAAGCTGGCGTGAGACGCTGGTGGACTCGGTTCTAGGAGATGCTACGGTTGTGTCTTGGAAGGCCTTTAGGCGAGGGACGGCTGCACAGACAGCTTCTGGGGTAGCGGAGACACATGCAAACACACAGGCACACAGAGCGGGCAGTCTGCCGCCCCGGATGTCCCAGCCTCAGCGCCGCTTGAGTCCACCGTTGGCGTGCGGAGGCGGGTACTTGGGAAGACAAGGTTCGTCTGGGAGAGGATCGTGGGAAAAAACCGAGTCCTCCCCCGAGGAGCAGGTGGAGCTGCGGGTGTCTGGGAAACTGGGCGAATACTGATCCAGCGGCATGGAGAGATCCAGGTATTCCTAGAGGGGACAAAACCCCAGGGACACCGCTCAGCTGGAGAAGGCAGGACCCAGGTTAAAGAGGCCATGTGGCGAACACCCCGGAGGGACGGCGTCCCCCCTTGTGCACCGGGGGGGCGTGGGGACAGAGTGCCCAATGCAGAGACTCGGCGTTTGAAAGTCTCCCTGCAAAGAGGGCCACGGGCATGGGCCTGGCGTACCTGGTTGGAGGTCATGGCCACAATCCTGTCCAAGTCTTCTACCAGCTGCTTAAAGGTGGGTCTCTGGGAGGGGACGGCGTGCCAGCAATCTCGCATCATCATGTACCTGGGGACAGGGCAGGAGGAGTGTGAACAAGCACCCTTGGGCCAGCTCCTAGCCTGCTCGCCTGTCTGCGAGAGCGCAGGGCAAAGGCCCGGGCCAGAGGCAGTCCCGAACCTGAGTGAAATGGAGCAGGGTGCAGCCGGCCCACCAAAGGGCCGCAGCCACCAGGACTTGTAGCCAATGTTCCCTTCAAGTTTTTCCATCTATGTGCAGAATAAATGTAGTCACATGTGCAGATGTGCACCACCCATAGAAACACATGCTGCTGGCTGTGATCAGCTGTGGGCACTCTGCCAATCAGCTGGGCGGCACCTGAATCTCTCCTGGGCAGCCGCACAACCGCTTGCAGCTCCTCACACAGATCAAAATGGAGAGCGGCACGTGGGCAGCGGCTGTCTCCCTGGGGTGTGCATGGGCGGGAAGGACTCCCGGGGCCACCCAGGCTGCACGAGCCGGCAGGCTGCACCCTGGGCCAGGAGAGAATCAGGCCGAGATGTTATTTCATTAAAAGTAGATGCTCCCTCCCCTGCCCCACAGGACACTGGCTTACATAAGAACATAAGAACGGCCGTACTGGGTCGGACCAAAGGTCCATCTAGCCCAGTAGCCTGTCTGCCGACAGTGGCCAGCACCAGGTGCCCCAGAGAGGGTGGACCGAAGACAATGATCAAGCGATTTGTCTCCTGCCATCCCTCTCCAGCCTCTGACAGACAGAGGCCAAGGACACCATTTTATCCCCTGGCTAATAGCCTTTTAATAGCTAATAGGCTTGTTCTAGGACAGGGGTCTCCAACCTTTTTACACCCAAGATCACTTTTTAAATCTCAGAACAGGCAAAGATCTACTGCCCCGCCCCTTCATTGAAGCCCCGCCCCTTCATTGAAGCCCCGCCCTCTCCATTCTCCTCCTGTCCATCACTTGCTATCCCCAGCCTTTACTTACACACTCTGATAAACAGTTTATTTTTAAATTATGAGATATATAAAATTAAAATCACGTGTTTATAGTTATGAAATAAAGGGTCTGTTTTTTATTTATGCTATTTAAATATAAAATGAAGCATTTATAATTATACATTTTGTGGGGACAGAGTTCTGCGGGTGGGGGCAGGAGAGAGGGAACAGGGTGCCCGTGGGGACAGACTTCGGGGAGTGGGGACAGGAATGGGGACAGAGTTCTGTGGTTGGGGAGTGGGGGCTGGGGAGTGGGGGGCCAGTGGAGGCAGAGAATCCCCTGCATCTGCCTCCTCCCGGATCCCCCCGCCCCCCAGAGGGAAGCCAGCGCGTGCCTCCTCTGGGCCCGACTCCCCCCCCCCCCCACGGCACAGGGAAACCCCACGCACGCCTGCCCCGGGGCCGACACTGCCCCCCCCGCGCAGGGAAGCCCCGCACGCGCGCCTGCCCCGGGGCCGACCCCCCAAGGCGCGCCTCCCCCGGGACTGACTCACCCCGCCTATGCGGTGCAGGGAGTTGATGCTCCCTCCCGCAGTACACCCGGCAGAGCAGCTAGCGCACTTCCGGAATCGCCAGAAGTGGCGCTAAGCTGCGGGACTTCTGTCCATCCCGGGAAGCCGACACTACCTCCATTTTCACTTGAGGTAGGTAGTGGGGCTTCTCGGGGGTGGGAGGGAAATGGAGGCGGGGCGGACAGGACGCTTCGCGAGCAACCGGTCGAGGCCTCGCGATCGACTGGTCGATCGCGATCGACCTGTTGGTGACCACGGTTCTAGGAAGAGGCTGTAACTAACGGCTAAGTCAGCCCTTGCTCTGGGTCTCGCCAGGGTTCTCTCTTGCCGAGGAAACAAAGGGAGACGATTATCGAAAACAGATTTAGCAGCGATCTCTGTGGGGCTGGGCGCTGCTGGGAAATAACGCTGCGCAGCTGCCCTCCCCCACCACATGCGCCTGCCTCTTTGCTCTGGGCAGTGCTGCTTGCAGCAGTCTGACTTTCCCACGGGGCTCTGCTGATCTTTGCAGTAAAACCCTTGGCTGTGCTGCTGAGCTCTGGCTTCGCTGCAGCCCCGAGGCCCACGCCACGCAGAGGGGCCACAGGTCAGGAAGAGGTGCTGGAACCAGCCGGAGCTGTGTCTCCAGACCCACCACACACCTCACCCAGGGGCCAGCAGCAATTTCTCTCCTGCACCCCGAAGGAGGATGTTAAGGATCGGGTAACTGGCTAATCGATTAGTCGATAGGGCGCCTCCGCCTTCGAAGTGTAGCAACAGCCCTGGAGGCGAAAAGCGCCGAAGCCCGGGGTCAGCTGGGGACTCCCCCACTGACCCTGGGCTCCGTGTGGCGCTGCTGCGTGGAAGTGCCCCCCTTCCTGCCTCTATCTCCCAGTCGCCTAGTCCTTCACGTCCCTAGTCCCGAGCAGGCTGGAGAGAACGGACATGGATGGAGATGGTTCGGTTGCCCCGGGGAGCACTCTGGACAGCACCAGGTGCCCGAAGAGAGGCAGGACAGGCCATCGCTGGACACTCGGAGCGGAGACGAGAAGTCGGGGGGGGGGGGGGGACGACTCCTGCCATCAGCGGGATCCTGGAGGCTAATCCCCTACCCATGCCCTGGGGAGACACCTAAGCGAGTTCTCCTCGCCTGTCCAAGGACACGTCCAGTAACTAACCAGCGGCCGACGTGACTGAGGGTGCTGGGCCGAAAGCCGCTTCCTCGCCGGGGCACAGTGACCTCCATCCAAACCCCGCCGCGGCCCCAGTTCCCAGGGCGCTGCTCAGAATCAGGAACCCTGGCTCGCCAGCGGACTCCACGGGCGTGTCCACACGGGGAGAGTTAGTCCCAGCCAACCCCGCGTAGAGAACCCTTCTGGACTAAGGGGGCCTATTCTGAACCAGCATCGCCCACCTGCCCCGCGGATAAAGCCAATTGCCCGGGAGGCGTTCTAATCCCTGCAGAAGTGTCCACATGCAGCTCATCTGGGACCAATTCATCCGCTTCACACGCCCCCCCCCCCTTACTCTGACCGATGACCCCCAAACCAAGAGCCCCGACACCCGTCTGCCAGCGAGGGCCCTGGCACAACGCCGGGGGTGGGGACAGTAACATGCATCAGGACTTGCCCTCCCCCCCGGCAGGAAGCTGCCCCTTACAGCTCATTGGTGCAGTTGCTGGGCTTGTCCATTCTGTGGCCTTCTTTCAGCAGCTTGAAGAGCTCCTCCACCGGCACCCCGGGGTACGGCGAGCCCCCCAGCGTGAAGATCTCCCACAGCAACACGCCGAAGGACCACCTGCTCCAGACACGGAAACACGGCATTGAACCGGCCCTGCCCTGCGCGCATCATTCCCGCATCAGACCCACGGGGGCCCTCGGGCGCAGCGGAAGCCACGGCTCCGGCGCACTCCCCCTGGCTCCCGCGAGGACGCCGTGGGGCACACTAGTGACTTGGGCTGTCCCGCCGGACTTGCCGGAAAGGGGCCGGCCGAGCGGCCACGCTGCGAGCGCCAGGCCCCCTCCCGGCGTCTCGGGCAGGGCCCCTAAAAGCATCGGGCACGCGTGGAGAGCCAGAGCCCAGGGGCGGAAGTCGGCTTCCAGCTATGCTAGCACCCGCATGCCGGCCTCAGCAGCCTCCAGCCCCAGGAGGCGGACCGGACAGAGCGCAAAAGCGCTGGATGGCTCAGGAGAACTTCGCAGGGAAGGGAAGGGCTGGGAGGGGCAAGTCCCATGCAGCGGCACTTGGAAGACAAGGCTCCCAGAGAATCCCCACTTGGAACTTCGTGGCTGCTCACGCCAGAGGCGGCGTCGCGGGATTCGGCGTTTCGCCTGCGGGCCTGTGCCCAGCGCCCAGGGGCTTAGGAGTGGCTGCCCGCCTGCGAGCTGGCTGGCCGGGGGCCAGGCAGGAAGGAGCCGCAGTCCCGCCAGGATGCTACGGAGCAGCACGGCTCTTTGCAGCGGGGAACGTGCAGCCGCTGCCGTGGGGCGGGGTCACCACGAGAGGGGGGAGGGGGAAACGCTCCCCGGAGCAGCCGCCCCACAGCGCTAACCCGGCCTGTCTGCGAGGGCCACGCTGCGGCCCAGGGACCCGGTACTCACACGTCACTCTGGTGGGTGTATATCCGGTCGAACAAGGCCTCCGGCGCCATCCACTTCACCGGCAAGCGACCCTGGAATGCAGGAAGCCCCCGCCTGGCGTCAGCCCCCAGGAGAGGAGCAGGCGGGACACACTCCCAGCGCGGGCTAGCACACTGTACGGAGACAGCCGGCCCCGGGGCACAGCGCCCTGCCACGACCGGAGCCCCGACTCCTCGGCCGGGCAAGTCTCCGGCCAAGAGTGGCCTTCGTCCTGGCCAAACGGGACACCTGGCGCCGAGCGCCCACCCCCGGGCTCTCTGGACGATCCCCCCCACCGAAAATCAGCCTCCCCAGGGGGCAGGTGTCTAAGCCCTTGGCTGCTGCTCTTGTGAGACAGGCCAGGGACACGTGTCCGGGACCTGGGCACCAGGCGGAGAAACTCCCAGCCCCGTCGGGGCCTGGACCACCCTGCTCATCACCATGGGAGGCCTACGGGGGGAGGCGCAGGCTGGGGGAGTCTGGGGCAGGCTGCCCACACACAGACGTCCCTTGGCTGTCACAGCAGCAAGGAGAATCTCTCTCTCCATGGCAGCCTGGGCTCGGGGGCCTAGCTTGGCAGAGGCCGCAGGAGAAAGCCGCTGCGCCACGCACGTTAGTCGTCTTCTTGTAGTAATCAATGTGGTGGATGTCCCGGGCCAGGCCGAAGTCCGCGATCTTCATCACGTTGTCCTCCGTCACCAGGACGTTCCTGGCAGCCAGGTCTCGGTGGATGCACTGGGGAGAGGGGCGAGCCCGTGAGGCTGGGGTGCTAGCACAGACGCTGCCTCCCCACACCCCCGGAGATGGCACGCGGGGAAAGCGGCTACTCTGGCCTGGTCCCTCCCCGGCCAAGGTGGCGGATGTCACGTCGCGGGCTGGGCGCCGCCAGCGCTATCGCTGTGCCCTGCTCCCGCGGGAACGCAGGCAATGGGGTAACTACACCAACCCTCCCCCCTCACCCCACTTCCGCTCCCATCAGGGCGTGCGGGGACACACTCCTCGGCCTCGAAACGCCAGCGTGTGGGGACAGAGGCCAGACCTGGCCCTGAGGGCTACGGCTGCTGCTTCAGACAGGCGGCGCCGTGGCACTGGCGGGCCCCAGGGACTGTCCTCGGCCGCGGGGGGGTGACGGGAGCCCGGTCTCGGCAGCAAAGGGGCCAGGCAGTGCCGGCTGCAGGGGGGGCTTGGGGACCCCAGGATCGAGAGCCCCAAACTCATGGATTTTCAGGCACAGGGGCTGCTTTCACGCTGGGGCGAACCCAGTGCCCCCACTGGCCGGGCCCCTAGAGCTGCCTGATCACCACCCCTCTGCGCTCCCCAGGACCCCTCCCTCGGCGGGCAGGGCAGGGTGCAAGCTCCCCGGCGAAGGGTGCTCACCTTTTTGGAGGCCAGGTACTCCATGCCCCTGGCCACCTGGTAGGCGCAGGACACCAGGCCCTTGAAGGAGAGCTGCTCTCCGGGGAGGTGGGTGGGGTTGTAGCAGTACTCCATGCCGGGGGGCCGCCGGGCCTGCAGGTACTCTCGCAGGTTGCCTTTGGAGGCGTACTCCACGATCACGTACAGGGGACCTGGGCAGACAGCAGGGGATGCAGCAGAACGCCTCAGGCTTAGGGGTGGGGCGCACAGGTGCACCACCGAGCCCGCAAAGTCCCCTGCGGACTGGGATGGGGGTTTGCACCAGGCAGCCCTGCAGGAGCGGACCCTCCGCCAGGCACCAGAGCTCAGGCCTCCCCCCCGCCCCCGCCCAGCCCCTTGGCAAGCGAGAGGCGAAGAACTGGCCCTGCGCCTGCCCTGTGGTGAGCCGGCCTCTCTCCGAGCCAGAAACACCCCCCAGCCAAGCCAAATCCGGCCGGGAGTGTATGTGTGACTCATCCCGCCCAGGGCTCTGTGGCTGCCTCCGGCCAGGCTGTCCCACCCCGGGAGCCGTGTGCGTGGGCCGGCACACACACCACTCGGGGGCCTTCGAGCATCGAGGGCCTGGCAGAGCCAGAGATGCACCAGAGAGGGGCTGGGCTCCCTGCCGCGCCCCAAGGACTAACCGTCCTGCGTGCAAGCTCCCAGGAGGTTGATGATGTTCTTGTGCTTGCCGATCATCTTCATCATCTCCATCTCTGAGATCAGGTCAGACAAGTCCTTCTCCGTAGCATCAGCTGAGCAAACAGAGGCCCCGGCCCCGTCAAACGAGCGAGGCTGGACCCAGCGCTGCAGCAGCCTCCGCCCAGGGGGACTTGGCTTTCCCTGCCCTCCGCAGAGCCGCGGCGCCCTCTCCCGAGGCTCCAGGCCTCTCCCTCTTCGCCCCGGGATTCGCAGCTCCCCCACCGCTCCCAGGCTCCTCTCCAGGCCAGGGAGCTGCGGGGGGTCGGGTGTGTCTCCCCAGCTGGCGTGGGGGGATGGAGCTCCAGCGAGAAAGACTCAGAGCTTAGGGACAAGCATGGCTCGACGAGACAGCACAATCTGCACGGGAGCCTTTCCTGCGCAAGGGGCCGCCCTGGATTCGGGGTGCGACTCTCCTAGCAGGCCTGTGCCATGAGCAGCAACTTCTATTGCCCCTCCAAACAGAGGCGGCCGCCGCTGCTCCTGGGTTGTGCGGGGCCCTGAGGGGCGCGCCCCGCTCAGAGCTCCAGACGAGCCAATGCTGGCACAAGGGGAGGGCACGGCTGTTCCTTGGCCGCGCAAGGGAGGTGCCGCACAGCCACCGGCTGCGGTTACGCTCTGGGCCTCACACGATCGCTCTGCTGGGGGAGCCCGGCACCCACAGGCCCACGGCAGCCGCTGGGAGCACAGAGTCAGAAGCTTTTCCAGCCGGTAAGCACCCCCGTTCAGGGGATCGCTGCCCCAGTAACCGGCTCCCCGGCCGCGTCGCCGCTGCAAGGCTGGGGCAACCCGGCGGCGCCTCTGGCCCCCACTTACACTTCAGCATCTTGACGGCCACTTTCGTCACCCGGTTGGGCTTGTCCTTGTCCAGGCCGATGGCTTCCGCCAGCACAACCTGCCCGAAGCAGCCTTCGCCCAGCGGCTTGCCCAGGATGAGCCTAGAGGGGGAGAGGAGGGTGATGCGGGGGAGCGACACGGCTGGTGTCAGTGGTGAGATGGGGCGCAAACCCTGCGGAGAGAGCATGACCCCCGCTGGCAGGCACAGCGTGACGGGGCGTCCTGCCATTTCTGTGGCCACTTGCCCGGGCGGGCAGGGGGCCGCTCTGCCCCTCCCGGTTAATTGGGAGTGGCAACCCATTAACGTGCCTACTCCCCACCGTCGGCCTGGAAGCAGCCAGAGTAGGAGGGAGACGCAGGCAGATCCCGGGGAGCCTGGGCTCACCCCCAGCCCACGGGGGCTGCACATGCGGGAGGGGAAGCCCCAGAACGGCGGCTCCGGGGAGGAACACGCCAGCCCTGAGTCCTCCCGCATCGGCTTAAGGAAGGGATACGGAAGGCGCCGGAGCCCAGCAGGAGTCAGTGGGCCGGGGCGGAGCTGCTCTCGGGGGCAGGAGCCAGCTGGCTATGGGCAGGCTGGGGAGCGAGCGGCCTCACCTGTCCCTGGGCAGCTCCCAGCGAGGGTCTTCGGGAAGCTCGTACTCCGAGACGCCCGCCAGCATGGGGGTGCCGCTGGAGGAGAGCCGCGAGGGTCTGACAAGCATCACCCCCGAATTCATGGAGGAGCTGGAGTCTGCCGACACCTGCGAGGGAGAGCCAAGGGAGAGTGGGTTACCTTCGGGGCACCTGGGACGGGGCCTCTCGGGTCCTAGGCGAGGCGCTGCCGACCAAAGAGCTTTAGGCACCTGCTGGAGGCGGAGGGGGCCCTGTCGCGCGGATACCGAACCTCTGCTGCAGCCGGTCTCTTCTCTGGGCACTCCAAGGGCTTAACGACACCAGCTGTCCCTCCCCATCCCCTGGAATCGCCACCCCCAAGTTACAGAGGCGGTGACTTGTCAAGAGCAGCAGAGCCAGGGACAGAAACCAGAATGTCACAAAGCTCCCAGCTGTGGGCAACTGCTCCTTTTGGACCCAGACCTGGACCCCTTTCCCTTCATCCCCAGGCGCAGCAGGACACCAGCTCTCAGACCCATAGAGTCGCACTGTATCTTGTGCCCAGCACGGCACCACCTGAACTGGTTGGATTCCAGGGCATTCCTCGGGCCCTACCGAATTCACAGTGCATCTTGCTCAATTTCACGGTCCTGAGGTTTTTGAAAATGGTAAATTTCAAATCTGAAATTTCATAGTGTAGTAACTGGAGGAGTCCTGGCCCCCAGAGGAGGGTTTTGAAGGTTATTGGTGGTGGTGGAGGGCGGTTTGCAAGGTTATTGTAGGGGGTTGTGGTATTGTTGCCGTTACTTCAGCACAGCTGCTGGCAGCAGCGTTGCCTTCAGAGCTGGGCAGCTGGAGAGCAGCGGCTGCTGGCTGGGAGCCCAGCTCTGAAGGCAGAAGAAAGGTGGCCTGGTATCGTGTTGCCACCCTTCCTTCTGTGCTGCTGCCTGACGTGCTGGGCCCTCTGTCAGCAGCCGCCACGCTCCAGCCGCCAGCTCTGAGAGCAGCAGCACAGAAGTCCAGGCGACATGGACATGGTGTTGCCACCCTCACTTCTGCACTGCTGCTGGCCGGCTGCTGCCTTCCGAGCTGGGCACTCGGCCAACACCAGAAGGCAGCTCTGAAGGCAACACCGTGACCCTCCTGAAATAACCATGTGACCCCCTTTTTGGGTCAGGACCCCCAATATGAGGAACGCTGGTCTCCCCCGCGCAATCTGGGTAGTACAGGGTAAAAGCGCACAAGAGATGGGAAGATGCCACGTTTCAGGGTCTGCGATGTGGTCTGCGGGGAGGTGAGTTGGGGAGGGCCCTACCCATGCCCTAGCGCTGGAGCAGCAGCATGCTGGCGGTAACAGGCTCTCCCTGCTCTGCAGCAAACCCCTTCAGCTGAGCGGCGCTGCAAGGGCTTAGCAGGGCGTCTCCAACGGGATTGCCCAGGGCTCCCTCCCGAGGGAGGGCCTAGTGCCGAACCCCCCTGCTTCGCACGTGAAAGGAAGAACAAGGGGTTCTGCCCGAATCCAGCCCCTCCTGGAGCTCCACAAGCAGCACTCCAGGGGGGTGTCGTATTTCTAATTAACTCCCTCGGTGCTGAGATCGTAGCCTCTCCAGCCCACAGAGTCCCTCCCACAACTCTTTTGGGGCTGGGGTAACGTTTTTTTAAACCACCACCCGTCTGTCCACGTGATCCCACTCCTGTGCCCTCCCCACACGGCTTTTCTGACTCATTCTTCTTCCCTCGCGGAGGGGAGCTAAGCACGGCCACCCTGCCGCTTCAGCGCGCGTTCCCCAGGGACCCTCACCCGCCAGGCCCGGGATCACAGGGAACCGCAGCGCTTCAGATGGCAGCCGTCTGGCCAGACAAGGGGAAGCTCTGTCATCCAGCCACACCAGGGAGGCGTCCCTTGGGGACGAGAGAGCTGGGCCCCCCGAGCCGTGGCTAGGAGCTTCTGACAGGTTACGTGGCCACCACACAAGCTGGGCCAATGAAAGATCTGATCTTGCCCGTCTTGCCTCTCTAGTGAGTGCCAGGAGGCAGGCGTGGGGGTGCGCTGGGGGCTGACAGAGAACTCGGGCATTTAGCGAGCTTTAGTACAACACTAGAGGGGCACTGAGCAATAGGGGTGGTAAAAAGCAGTTAATTACATAACCATGTAACCGTACAAAGCTTATACTGCAGAGCCAGCAGCACAGCTGGGTCCATGGGAGCGGAGCAGGGCCGGCAGGCAGTGGGCACTGGGAGTCGGCTCCTGCCTGCCGCCCTGCTCCCGGGGAGCCGGCTGCCGCCCCATGCTGCTGCCTCTGTGATCCAGCCCCCTGCCCTGCTCCCGGGGAGCCGGCTGCCGCCCCATGCTGCTGCCTCTGTGATCCAGCCCCCTGCCCTGCTCTCGGGGAGCCGGCTGCCGCCCCATGTTGCTGCCTCTGTGATCCAGCCCCCTGCCCCGCTCCAGCCTGCTGATACAGAGCCAGCAGCGCGGGCTGGCCGCCAGCGTGTCACCATTACGGTAACCGATAAGCTCACAGGTATTGGTGAATCGCTTAAACGGCTACATTGTTACATCCCTACTTTATACAGAGCTTAGACACACGGCTTGGCGTTTAACCCTGTCCACCGGCAACTCTCCCGCCAAGCCCCCCGTCCCTTAGTCCGAGGTGCTGCTTTGCAATCCTGTCTGCACTGCACCCCACCCAGCTCAAGTGACCCCCCCTGCCGGTGCTCGCTTGGACACAGCGGGCTCTGGGGAGGGCGTACGTACAAACAAACCCCCCATCTACTTTCTGTTACCTGTCTGCGCAGCGGGATGCTCTTGGCCAGCTTGTGCACCGCCAGCTGGCTACTGAAGTCGCTTTTCTTGGTGGTGCTCTTCATCTTGTAGATGATGACGGTCACCACCATGCAGGAGATGAGGAAGGCCCCTGTGCAGTAAATGATGATCTCCAGGTACAGGGGCGAGGTCATCATGGCCGGCCTGTCTTCCAGAGCTGGGTTGGCATGACAAGGCGTTAGTACCTCCCGTCCTTCGCGGGCGACGGGTCAGCGGGGTGGGGTGGTGCCCATAGAGGCTGGGGAGGGCCAGGGACCCCCCTCCCTCCTGGGCCTCTTGGCTCTGTGCAGCTGAGGCCAAGCGAGGGCTGCCCCGCAACTCTCAAACCAGTGACCGTGAAAAGGCCCAGCACTTGTGCGCTTCACCGCGCCAGGGTGTGCCTGGCCGGGTGGGACTCGGGAGCAAAGAGGGTGGAGCGGCTGCCCCACGCTGTGGGCTCTGCCGTAGAGCCCGCCGGCTCCTGACCCTGCTCCCTGCATACACCTTATCCTGCAGGCCCACAGCGCGGGGTGGCAGAGAAACCGATCGGCTAACCGGTTACACGCTCACATCCCTCGCAGGCAAACCCCAGCTCTCGGGGGCTGAGCCCGGTCCACACTAGAGGACGGCAGGGGCCAGCCACCGCCCCAGCATCCCTGCCCACATGAGCCACCACGTGGTGCTACCCACCGCCCCGCCCGCCATGCGGGTCCTCAGCCAGCCAGAGCTGGGGGAGGCACGAAGAACAAGCAGGAAAGGGCCCAGACCCACCCCCCAGCCATCAGCAGGTCGGCTGGTGGGAAAGACGCAGCGGAGGGAAACTGAGGCCAAACGGCCAGGCAGTGCCACTCTGCCACCCACAGAGGACGCAGACGAGCGTGTCTGGGAGTGGAGCAGTGAGGGGAGGTGGGTCTGTAACCTTTGACGAGCCAGGCTTAAATGAGAATTACAGACACACAGAGAAGGGGGTAGATATGGGGCTGAGAACTTCAGGGACTTCCCGGGACTCCCTGGCTAGTGCCGGGAGCCTGGGCTGGGGCAGTAAGGCCCAATGGCCAGAGCAGGAGTTGGCATGTGAATGCCAGGGCCACGAGCTGAGGCGGAGTCAGGAATCGGAGCCCAGGTGCCGGACCAGCTAAACAGGGAGGGCAGGAGCAGGCAAGAGCCAAGGCTGGGGCAACCCTCCCCCATTGCTAGAGAGCAGAAAAGGCTGGGCTCTTACGCAGCCTTCTGAGGGGGGATGGACAGCGCTGAGCATGCACAGAGGGGCGCGGCCCAGCCCCTCACAGCTGCATGGCCCAGGCCTGGTAGGGGCCACCCCCTTTCTGTCCCCGGGGGGGAGAGGAGCAGCAGGCATCTGAGGGCAGATTTCTAGGGGCAATTACCGGGAGAAAGGGGCCAGGCCGAACGCAAACGCTGCCCTTGTGAGACCGGGAGGGGTCTGATTGTGAGTCGCAGCCATCCAAAATCCATGACCACAGGGGCTGGGGGATTGAATTCAAATGGCCACCGGCAGGAGAGCTCCATTTCATCAGGAGACAAAACCTGCCCCCGCCCCCCACGAACAGCAGCAAACCCGCCACAGCGTGGCAGCGCGAGCTGCAGCAGGTCACCATTTCAGAGCGGTGCAGGGTGCATGACACGCGGCACCACAGCCTGCTGGGTGAGGACGCTGGAGTATTGAGACACAAGTTGCCCCCAGCCCCCCCGCCCGGAAAGCAGAGCGCTGCAGAGAAGGCAAGAGAGGGAGGCCCAGTCTTGCGCGCTGCACCCCTATTGGAGAGAAGCACCCCCTGGCTCCCGCTCAGCACCGAGAGCGCCGCATGGGGCAGGCCTGACAAGGGAGGAGGAGCTGATAACGGAGAAAGTTTTCATATGAAAAGCGCCCCCAGGCACCCCAAAAACTTCCTGCAGCGGCTGGTTATCAGGCCTTGTCAGGGACAGGGAAGCAGCATGGACAGGGCCAGCCCGCCGAGGGCTCATGCAGAGGGAATGGCTGCGCCGTCACCCGGGGCAGGTTCCATCCTCGCCAGGGCAAGGCCAGGGCTACCAATGCTCCAGCCCCCCGGGCGGGTGTGGGGGACGGGGGAGCTCGCTCGCGGCACCAGGATCAGGGGCTGCAGCACCGGACTGAACGGCCCTTCCACCCACGGAGCTTCTGGAGCCGGTGGGCTGCCCCTCTGCTCCCCTGGCCCTCCCTGTGCTGCCCGCCACCCACAACCTTCCTGGGCCCCCTCTGCCATGCAAAGGAAGGGGCAGACTTCCCGGGGCGGCTGGCATTGGGCTCCTGCGTCGGGGGCCCGGGCAGGGAGCGGCACACGCCGGCGTGGCCCGAGAGGATGGAACCAGCCCGTGCGAGTGGGGCATGTCAGTCAGAGCGATGCATTGCCTGGCCAGGGAGAGAGCGGGTGGGCACGGCCTCCAGTTCTGAACCGGCTCCAAGGCAGGGGAGGAGGGGAGGCAGGGCCCTGGCAGGGAGGGCACCTGCTCCTGGCAGCTGCAGCATGGGAGACAGACCCAAGCAGTGTTGCTGGTAAGCTGAGTGCTTGGGCAGCCGCCCAGGAGAGATTCCAAGGCTGCCCAGCTGATAAGCCAAGTGCCCTGGCCAGCAGCATCTGTTTCTGCTGGTGGTGCACAGCCACACATGCCTCGGTGCACAGAACAAAATGTATTCTGCACGTGGATAGAAACAATTAGAGGGAACATTGGCCCCAAGTACTGCATTCCACTAGTCCCCTGCTTTGGATTCTCGCTGGCAGGAACCACGCACGGAGGGGCACCCCAGGGATGGGGTAAGTCCTAACTTGCCATGGGGTGGCGTGGCTAAGCGCGCCGCCCGGGCTGGGGAAAACCCGGCAGGCTCTGGGCTTTCCCAGGGGAGAGGAGGTGTGGAAGCGAAGCCAGGCTCTCTCCTAGGCCGCAATGCATCAAAGGCAGAAATGAGGTGGGGAAAGGACAGCGGACCCAGGAGTATGTACCTTCGAGAACTGTCAACCATGCAGAGTGATGGGAGATCCCAATAGAATTACCCGCCAAACATGTATACTCCCCTGCATCCTCAAATGAAACATTGTGCAAGCGAAGGACTTCCATTTCCTTGTCGGTGGTGTTAACGCCCGCCGTCTAGAAGAGAACAAATGGAAGCAAACCACGGACCAGACCCGGCAGGAGATCCCCCAGGAGCCCAGGTGGAAGCGCAGGGAGGACCGTGCCCTGGGGTCTCATTTGCCAGACCCCCGGGTAGCAGAGAGAGACCACTGTAGACCTGTTAGAGAGACCCTCGGCAGACCTTCGACCCAGGCTGGCCTAAGCCGTTTGTTAACACCCTTCACCAAACTGAATTTCCTGCCCATCGGAACATGCTGGCGATGGGCCGCATGGAAAAATGCCCCTCGGGAGGGGGGCCGGCTTAGTTTCATGCCACACGAACGCACAAGGGGGAGGGCGGGAGGGGGGACAACACAGCTCAAGGAGAGGGGGTTGGCTGGGGAGAGGACAGAGGCAGGGATAACACGACACTGTATCGTCACACTCGGATCCGGGGCAGAACTTGAGGTTTGAGAGAGGAGGCAGGAGCGGAATGAGGCTGCGGCGCTTCTTTACTTGGGAGGGGGCCAAACGCAGCCCAGCCCCCAAGCCCAGAGGCGTTCGCCGGAAGTGATGGCCAGAGAGGCCAGGGTGGGTAGCTGCCCCATCCGATGGGTTTGCTAATACAGTGAGAGCACGCGGGGGGCACATCGGGGGGGGGGGGGGGTGGAGCGACACAGAGCACAAAACTAAGCTGGCCGCTGGGAGTATTTTTCCATGGCTCGTGGCAACCAGAAATGCAGCAGAAACAAGAGAGCCCAGAGTTTTGTTCTCCACCGCTAGGGACTGACTGTCCCAGGAAGAGCCCCGCCGGGGGCCTCAGTTTACCTTTTGCCACGGGTCTGGTGACAGTGAGCCACGCAGACTGGTTGGCCTCGCCAATATAATTGGAAACCTTACAAACATACTCCCCGCTCTCGGCCTCTGTCACATTATACAGGGTCAGCACCTCCGCGTCAGAGCTATTAACTCCCGAGTGCTGGAACAAACCAACAACACAGGGGTCACATGACACGGCCGGACAGCGCAGCCCCGAGAGCAACAGCATCCCCGCGCCAGCGCCGCGCCCGGACACGGCACCCCGGGGCCCCGGCCCACGCCCGCCGCGAGCAGCGGGGGGGCTGTGTGCACCAGCGCCAGGGTCTGACCAGGCGCCGGACACACCCAGCCCACAGGGGCCCCCAGCTTGCGCGCAACATCGGCAGCTGACCGACGCTACGGGTCACGAGCACTCGGGGGCCAGTGCGGAAAGTCAGCAACAGCCCAACCTCCCCACCCGCCCTGGGAGTTATCACATGGGCCCCTCCTGCGCTCTCCACAGGAATGCATCTGCCCTCCTCGACAAGGAGCAGATGGGGGGGGGGAAGGGGGCACAGTGGGGTCGGTAAGTGGCCCGGACAGGTGTTAGCTACAACACAGCAGAGAGGAGTGTGCAAGCTGGGGTACACCGTGTGCAAGGTACACCGTACGCAAGCCGGGGTATCCGGTGTGCAGGGTACACCGTGCACAAGCCAGGGTACACCGTGCGCAAGCTGGGGTATCCTGTGTGCAGGGTACACCGTGCGCAAGCCGGGGTACACTGTGCGCAAGCCGAGGTACACCGTGTGCAAGGTACACTGTGCGCAAGCCGGGGTACACTGTGTGCAGGGTACACCATGTGCAAGCCTTTGGGATTCCCAGGCCTGCGGGGGAGGCCAAAGGGGCTGGGCTCCCTGAGTGATTACCTCGCTTTCTCCGTTAGCTATTAAGCCAATTCACGGCCTAGGAATGACCCAGCCCAGCCCGCTGCGTCTCTGAGCAGGCAGAGCCGAAGGCCCCACACGCCAGCCGTTCCTGCCAGTTACCCGCCCCCGCTGCTCCCCACCTCACTCCACACCAGTGCACCCACCGACTCCCCTCCGGTGCTTCGGGGAGGGCCTCTCGCACCCACATTCTAGAGCCCTGCAAATCTGGGCACCTCCACTTTCCAGCCGCGGCTCCCCACAGCTCCTGGTGGCGGATGTGGACGCCCATTTTACATCAGCCAGGGCCCTGCCCGCTCTGCTGGGAATACCTGCACCTTCCTGCCCTAGCCCTCCGCCCCCCCGTCCCTGCACCTTCCTGCCCTAGCCCTCTGCCCCCGCCCCTGCACCTTCCTGCCCTAGCCCTCCGCCCCCCGTCCCTGCACCTTCCTGCCCTAGCCCTCTGCCCCCCCGTCCCTGCACATTCCTGCCCTAGCCCTCCGCCCCCCCGTCCCTGCACCTTCCTGCCCTAGCCCTCTGCCCCCGCCCCCGTCCCTGCACCTTCCTGCCCTAGCCCTCTGCCCCCGCCCCCGTCCCTGCACCTTCCTGCCCTAGCCCTCTGCCCCCGCCCCCGTCCCCGTCCCTGCACCTTCCTGCCCTAGCCCTCCGCCCCCCCGTCCCTGCACCTTCCTGCCCTAGCCCTCTGCCCCCGCCCCTGCACCTTCCTGCCCTAGCCCTCCGCCCCCCCGTCCCTGCACCTTCCTGCCCTAGCCCTCTGCCCCCCCGTCCCTGCACCTTCCTGCCCTAGCCCTCCGCCCCCCCGTCCCTGCACCTTCCTGCCCTAGCCCTCTGCCCCCGCCCCCGTCCCTGCACCTTCCTGCCCTAGCCCTCTGCCCCCGCCCCCGTCCCTGCACCTTCCTGCCCTAGCCCTCTGCCCCCGCCCCCGTCCCCGTCCCTGCACCTTCCTGCCCTAGCCCTCCGCCCCCCCGTCCCGTCACCTTCCTGCCCTAGCCCTCTGCCCCCGCCCCTGCACCTTCCTGCCCTAGCCCTCCGCCCCCCCGTCCCTGCACCTTCCTGCCCTAGCCCTCTGCCCCCCCGTCCCTGCACCTTCCTGCCCTAGCCCTCCGCCCCCCTGTCCCTGCACCTTCCTGCCCTAGCCCTCTGCCCCCGCCCCCGTCCCTGCACCTTCCTGCCCTAGCCCTCTGCCCCCGCCCCCGTCCCTGCACCTTCCTGCCCTAGCCCTCTGCCCCCGCCCCCATCCCCGTCCCTGCACCTTCCTGCCCTAGCCCTCCGCCCCCGCCCCTTCCTGCCCTAGCCCTCCGCCCCCCCGTCCCTGCACCTTCCTGCCCTAGCCCTCTGCCCCCGCCCCTGCACCTTCCTGCCCTAGCCCTCCGCCCTCCCCCCCCCACATCTTCCTGCCCTAGCCCTCCGCCCTCCCCCCCCGCACCTTCCTGCCCTAGCCCTCCGCCCTCCCCCCCCCCGCACCTTCCTGCCCTAGCCCTCTGCCCCCCCGTCCCTGCACCTTCCTGCCCTAGCCCTCCGCCCCCCCGTCCCTGCACCTTCCTGCCCTAGCCCTCTGCCCCCGCCCTCGTCTCTGCACCTTCCTGCCCTAGCCCTCTGCCCCCGCCCCCGCCCCTTCCTGCCCTAGCCCTCCGCCCCCCCGTCCCTGCACCTTCCTGCCCTAGCCCTCCGCCCCCGCCCTCATCTCTGCACCTTCCTGCCCTAGCCCTCTGCCCCCGCCCCCGCCCCTTCCTGCCCTAGCCCTCCGCCCCCCCGTCCCTGCACCTTCCTGCCCTAGCCCTCTGCCCCCGCCCCCGTCCCTGCACCTTCCTGCCCTAGCCCTCTGCCCCCGCCCCCGTCCCTGCACCTTCCTGCCCTAGCCCTCCGCCCCCGCCCCTTCCTGCCCTAGCCCTCTGCCCCCACCCCTGCACCTTCCTGCCCTAGCCCTCTGCCCCCGCCCCTGCACCTTCCTGCCCTAGCCCTCCGCCCCCCCATCCCCGCACCTTCCTGCCCTAGCCGCCCCCGTCCCTGCTCTAGGCTTTGCAGGGAGAAGGCTCCACACGCCCCTTGTCTCAGCTGACCGGTGCCCAACCCAGTCTGAACGGTCTCAAACATCACCTGCCTGCCCTGCCCCAGATACACCAGTTCCGGCCCAAGAGCCTCCCTCCCCCAAGCCGTTCCCACTACCCCAGCCCCCTCCTGGCTCGGCTGCAAAGGAAACCGCCCGGCCCGCCCAGAGGGGGACGTTACCTTCAGGATCTGGACGTAGGGTAGGTTATCGGGCCCGATCTTGCTGCCATTGACCTCAATGTGCTTCAGCCACTGGATGTGGGGCTGGGGGTCGCTGTAGACTTTGCACACAAACTCCACGTTGCTGCCCAGGGCCACGGTCTTGTTCGCGGGGAGCCCGGCCTGGAGGATGGGCCGGTGAGGCGACCTCTCTGCAAGACACGGCAAGAGGGGACAGTCTCAGCTGGACACAGCTCCCAGCCCGGCTCCGTGGCTAGAGAAAACCCTGTAGCTTGGCCACATGCGGTTCAGTGCTGCGTGCCCCCCCCCCCCCCCGACTTCCTCAGCTCCTGGGATTCTGCATGAGACGAGTCTTAGCATAGCCCCGGCTACGTCTCCATCCACTCCCTGCCCCAAACTCGTGTCCTGCCGCAGAGAGCACCTCCTGTGCCACAGCCCAGTGGGGGCGGGGGGCAGAGCATTTCGCATCACTCCCTCTCCTGCCCTCGGCCAGCCCCATGGGGATCTAGCTCCATGTCCGGCGGGTCGCCTGGCTGTCGGTGGACGCAGGGTGTCTGAAGCTAGCTAGGAAGGGAGAGAAGGCAGAAGTAGGAGAAAAGCCCTGGCCCACTCCAGACTGTGCTCAGGAGTTCACACGGAAGGTGGCAGACGTCGGGGGATGGCGGGGGATGGCCACGCAAGACAGGCAAAACGTGGCACCCTGCCACAAGGCCAGCCCAGAGCCCTGGAAGCCGCATGGCCCCATGGGGCAATGACACAGCAGAGATGTAAACTCCCGCTTCGTTAACCACTTAGCTGGCCTCCTGGCCACGGCCTGGTGGGCCCGGTCAGGCTGCAGCAGCCACGGTGGGCAGGGGGCCACTGGTTAACCGGGTACCTCCCTGCAATACGTGTGAGGCAGCACGGAGCCACCGAACACGCACACCCGTACCCAGCTGCGAGAACCAACTGCTGCGCTCGGCCAGAGCACGGAGCGGGCCCCGGCAGGGCGCAGACCCATCCCCTGGCTCTCTCATGCCGTTCAGGGTCCGCCAGCACCACGGGGGCAGAGGTGGATGGAAGTGAAGGCACCTTCCTGGGCACAGAGAGAGTGAGGCAGCTGGGAGAGGCCTGGCAGCCGGCCCTGCCCCGGGGAGCGACCAGGCTGGGATTAAGGGGATAGTTCCTCACAGTGAGTGGCCGGAGCCAAGACCTTTTCTCAGCCCAGCCAGTGTCTTACTAAACACGGGTCGGGAAAGCGTCGCCACCTGCCTTCCCCTCTAATCCCCCTCCCCACGGCCCCTGGGTCCCCACATCACACTCCACTGCCCAATGCCCACACCACAGCCCGGCGCAGGCCCAGCCGAGCGCTCCCCTCGGCCCCCCGAACTCAGACCGCGCTCTGCCGCGCCTCGCCCACCCCGCTCGCCCGCCCCGAGCGCCGCCTACGGCCTGGCCAGGGGTGAAGCCAGGAGGGTCACTGAGGAGGCCAAACAAGAGCTGGTTTCTCGGCAAGGGGGGAAGGACAAGGCGGAGACCTGGGAGCTGCCCAGGGCAGGCCCACGCCGCCAACCAACGCAGCCCCCGCCCGGGCAGGTGCCTAGAGATGCTGCAGTAGCATGAAGATGCCAGGAAGCCAACGGCCCCCTGCACACTCCAATACCCCCGGGGAAGGGCCCATCCTGCCTGCCAGCTCGCTTGCAATTGCCACTCTGCCTGGCTTCCCGCGGGCAGGACTGGGCAGGCGGGGATACGGGTGCACCTCAGCAGGAGACACAGACCCGGGTGGAGACCAGGCTGCACAGGGAAGCTTCTGGGAGGAAGGGGAGGGACGGGCCGGATTCCAAGGGGATGGAAGGCACGTGGTAAGCCGGAGCGTGACGGGGGGAGCGTCAAGGCCCCGCTCTCTAATACGCTTGGCTACTGCTCTGGCGTGCAAATGGGGCCCCCCCGGCATGCAAATAGTCCACCCCCCGGCGTGCAAATCACCCCTCCTCCAGCGTGCAAATCGCCCCTCCTCCAGCGTGCAAATCGCCCTCACCAACACGCAGCTTCTGCCACCACAGACATTACCGTCGCTGCGAACCACAGCAGCTTTGCCTCTCCGCCAGCCAGGGCGCAGTGCAGAGGAACACCACCAAGCACTAGCAGCCCGAGACGGTGGGGGTGGGGGGATTTTATGACTTGGTGTCGGCTCATTGCCTGGGCGCCCAGCCCGGCTCACAATGGCGCAGCCCTGGCAGTGGGTTCGGATACGCCCCTGACAGCAGAAGGTGGGCGGAGGCAGAAGATGGCAGAACCTGCCTGGACCCTGGTCGGCTACAGATGTTCCAGCTGAGCTCTGCCCGCACTCAGCCGGGGGGGCCGGGATTCCTGCACTTGCCATCCCCGAGTCGACCTGGCTGGAATCTGGCCCCTTTTCCCAGCCGCCATGGACGTGCCGCAGCGCCGGCGTCAGTGCAGGAGGGGGGGCCTCGCTCCCCGGTGACCGGGCCTTCCTGAGCGGGTCACGGCACGTGGGGTGCACGTGGGGCTCCAGGGGCAGCACCAGCCACTGGCCTCCAACCACACCTGCGCCCCAGCCCCCTCCAAAACCCAGCCCAAAGCCCACCCACCCGGTCTGGATCAGTGACTCCAGGGGGGCCGGGACGCGGGCAAAGCCATCAAGCCGGGAGCAGCCTCTCCTGCCCAAGGACAGACAAGGGGCATTGTGACCCCACGGAGATGACTCCCCCCCCCCCGCACAAACCGGGAGGGGCTGTTTGCAGGGACACCGGCAGGTGAAACGAGGGGGGAGGGGGGCAAACATGGCTCCCCATTCATCCGGGGTCAAAGGTCATGCAAACCTAACGAGGGCCTAGCCAGGAACAATACGCTGCCCCTGCAGTGAGCAAGCAGTAAGAGCCCCCATTGTTCCCGCTGCCCACCAGGCCCTTCAGTTTGCTCAGTGTAATCAAATTACATCCCCTCCTGAACGGCTCATTTACTGGCATTTACAGCAGCCCCATACGGGCAAGTGCCCAGAGCAGCCTCCCCGCTGGGAATTCAGGCTAATAAGGCAATTAAAGGAGGGTCTGCCCGGCCTGAACTAAAACGCAAACCCCCCAACCAGCAGTGCGGAGGCCCGGCCTGCCCCTCGCACGCCCCAGGAGTTCTCAGGAGCTGAGGCTAGGTTATTGGGGGCAGGTGGCAATTGGAGGGGGAAGCAGAGGCCGGGAGCTCCCGGCAGTGCAAGGATCCGGGCGCCGCCCCCATGGGGATCCTGCAAACGGGCTCTGCTGTACCCCTGCAGGCGTAGACACAGGGGCAGGCCAGGGATCGAACTGCAGTGCCAGGGCGCGGGCGTGGGCACGGCCGTCTGAACCCGCAGGCTTGTGGCCGGCAGCCGAGCGGGTGGAAAGGGTTTGCACCTGGCTCAGAGCACCAGGCGGGCGCTCGTCACCCGGGGGGAGCCCCCACGGGCGGCATCCGGGCGCCTTCCTGCATTATGCAGAGTGGGGTTTGCGTTGCCCTCCCAGCGGCGAGCCCGCGGCCACTGAATGCACCCCAGTGATGCTCCCTGCCCGGCTGGGACACGCCAGCCTCCTTGGGGGACGCCCACAAGGCGCAGGTTCCCCGTGGCCTGCAGCCGGCCAGCCAGGGCTGGCACAGGACTGCCCTGCCTCAGGACTGCCCGGCGCGGTGGGTTTGCTAGAGGGGCAGCCGCCGCCTCGCCTCGGAGGCGGGCCGCACACTGGCCCCAGGCACCGATTCCAGTCGCACCCGGCGAGGCGCAGAGAGCTAGCTACAGAACTCGGAGCCATTCCCTCCCCTGGGCTCGCTGCCGGGATGCGCTGGCCTCTCCGATCCTGCACCCAGAACTCCTCTCTCCCAACCCGGCCCCCCAACCCAGAGCTCGGATGCCCCGCGTCCCCACTGCTTCTCCAGCCTCCACGTCAGCCTCCGCAGTCCCCACCCGGCCACCGCGCACCTGGGGCAGAACCATCCACTGGCCAACAAGCTGGGGAGAGCTTGCCGGGGGCTCTGCTGAACTAAACAGCACCTCTGGGGAGCCCCCCGTGTCCCACGTATGGCCTCCTCGGGTATGTGTAGACTGCATCCCTCTGTCGGCAGAGGGATGCAGATTAGGCAGGTCGACATTGCAAATGAAGCAGGGATTTAAATATCCCGTGCTTAATTTGCATAAAAATGGCCACTGTTTTTGCCGACTAAAAGCAGCAGCAGCCTAGGGAGATCTGTCGAGAAAGAAAGCCTTTTCCAACAGATCCCTTAGGTTTACAGGGTCTGTGGAAAAAGGCTTTCTTTCTCGACAGATCGCCCTCTAGACGGCTGCTTTTTGCTGACCAAGTGCTGAGTCGGCAAAAACGGCAGCCATTTTTATGCAAATCAAGCGCAGGATATTTAAATCCCCGCTTCATTTACAACGTTGACCTGCCTAATCTGCAGAGGGATGCAGTCTAGACACACCCCTTGGGACAGGCGTTTGCAGTTGCCTCTCCGAACTCTCTGCCCAGCTCAGCCTCCCTCACCCACTACGTCCAGCTGGTAGGTGTGGTTGATGCTCCCGTATTTGTTCTCCACGATGCAGGTGTAGTTGCCTTTGTCGGACGGCACCACTGAGTCCATGATGATGCTCCAGGTTGCGTAGCGGACCTAAGGGGAAGGAGACGACAAAGCCCAGTCAGCGCGGCTATCGGCAGCTGTTCACTCCACGCACTCCAAGCCACAGAGTCGTACAACACCAGGACTGGAAGGGACCTCGAGAGGTCACCAAGTCCTGCCCCAGGGATGGAGGCTCCACAGCCTCCCCAGGCAATTTACTCCAGTGTTTCACCACCCTGACAGGCAGGAAGTTTTTCCTAATGTCCAACCTCAACCTCCCTTGCTGCAGTTTAAGCCCATTGCTCCTTGTCCTGTCCTCGGAGGCCAGGGAGAACAATTTTTCTCCTTCCTCCTTGTGACACCCTTTTAAGTACTTGAAAGCTGCTCTCATGTCCCCGCTTAGTCTTCTCCTTTCCAAACTAAACAAGCCCAGTTCTTTCAGCCTTCCCTCCTAGCTCATGTTCTCCAGACCTTTCATCGTTCTTGTTGCTCTTTTCTGGACCCTCTCCAATTTCTCCTCCTCTTTCCTGAGATGTGGAGCCCAGAACTGGACACACTCCTCCACCTCAGGTCTAACTGGCGTGGAGCAGAGCAGGAGAATGACTTCTCGTGTCTTGCTCACCACACGCCTGTTCATGCCGCCCAGAATGATGTTTGCCATGCCAGGGCTGTGTCTGACAGACGACTTGCTCTCTCATTCCAGAGCAGGCCAAAGCCATCTCTGACCCCTGGGCCTCATGTTCTAGGCAGGCCATAAATCTTGGTTCGAGGTCACCATTGCCCGTGGCTACAGGGAGACCCTAATCACTCCCAGTTGTCCCAGGACAGACTGGCCACAGAGCCCTCTGCATCTGGAGACACGTGGTCAGTGGAGTTCGCTGGGCTCGTGCGGGCAGCAGCAAACCCCTCGCCAGACGGCCCCAGGCTGCCCTCAGACTCCGGTGCCTCAGAACAGCCCGTGGGTGCCCCAGCCCGGAGGCCGGGATGCTGAAACGCGCATCAGCGCTGCCCCCGGCCCATCCCCCCTCCCATGCAGGACACAGCCCCAGTTCAGCACACAGGACAGAGCGAGGCTGTTTTATATAGGCAAGCCTGAACCCTGGGGCACTCCCTGCCCCCCAGTCCTCTGACTTTCTCCCATCTGTGGGCGATCCCCCCCCAGTCCTCCACGCCTGACTCAGGGGGCTCTGTCGCAGAGCCAGGGATGGAAGCAGGCCGGTGAGTGTGCAAGCCAGGCCCCACCCCATGCATTGACAACCCCCGCCGCATGGCTCAGCAGGCTCCCGCGGGGCGGGGGTGTACTAGGCAGGGGTAGGCATGCCCCCCAGACCCCGCCCCCAGAACAGCTGCTGTAGGTGTCTTGGGGCAGAGCGTTGCTGCCCCCAAGTGCCAGCCCTCCCCGTGCCTCATGGTGCTGGGGGGCGACTTGGCTCTGGGGGGGAGCCGTGGGTGGATGGGTCAGGGCGGGGGGCTTGCCTCCTCCATCCCTGCCTTCGCCCACCGCCCACGGGCTCCAGGCTGGGTGGCTGAGACTCGGGCACTGCTGCGACCGCAGCCTCTCGGAGCAGCGAGACTGGGTCCAGCCCTCCCGGTCCAAGCGCACCCAGCGCTCAGCCGTGCAGCCTGGGGAGGGGGAAGGGAGAGGTTTTACGGCGGGTGGCCCAGGCTGGGGGAGCGTCTCTGCCATGGTCTCCGGGGCCCGGGAAGCAGCCGGCCAAGCTCCCTTGGGAATAAAGCCCCCGCTGTCGGCGCTGGAGGGGAGCAGGCCCCAGGAAGCGGTGTCTCTGGCAGCGGAGAATGTCTCCAGTCCCTGCTACAGTCCTGGCCCCCCACGGGCAGGCAGGTGGCTTGTGCGGGAGGCGCTTGGCCTTCAGGCCCCCCAGGGGTTAGTGCAAACAGCAGCGGGGAGACACGCGCTTTGAGCACAGCGGAGAAAGGCCCCGGGACCCTGCCCCACTTCTGACCAAGGGGGACCGGCACCGGGAGTGCCCCCGCCGGGACGTGGAGAGAGGCTACGGCCTGTCGTGGTGCCGGCTGGCACAGCGCCCGCGTGGGGACGGACCTGGGCTGTGGGCAGTGGCAGGAGGCCACTCGACCCCAGCTGAGAGCCTGGCCTCAGAGAGAAAGGCCCTGAGCCAGCACTGCCCACTCTGCAGTCGGAGCCTGGGGCTGGCGCTGGGGGGCACAAGGGAGGCTCCTGGGGGCTGCCTGGCAGCGCCCACCGGCTTCGGGCACAGGCGATCCCATGGCCACCAGGCTCCCACCCCTGCACGCCCCCTGTCTCCCTCCCCCCTGCAGCCCTGGCACCTTGTAGCCGCCGATGCGGTGGTCCGGCTTGAACTCCTTGCCGTTCTTCAGCCAGCGCAGCGTGGGGCTGGGCGTCCCGCTCGACGGGCACTTGAACTTCACCGTTTTGGCCGCGGGGACGGCGTGGAGCTTCTTCTCCATCTTCTCGGGGTAGGTCCAGTAGGGAGCCACAGCCACTGAGCAGAGAGGGGAGTGAGCATGGGGGGGCTGGGAACGACGGCCCCATGCAACAGGGGTGCGCAGGGACAGCCCTGCCCCCGGCTGCTCCCTCCCGCCCCGGCCGTGCAGTTCCACAGGACCAAGGCCCTGCGGCAGGGTCTGCCTAGCGAGCCGGGAGGACGAAGCTGCAGCCGCTACTCTGCGCGGCAGGAGGGCTTGGGGGCCGGGAAGGGGCAGGAGTTTTAAATAGAGCCAAGAGCCTTGCACAGGTTCAGTTCTGCAGCCAGGTGGGTCAGGAACCGGGAGCCAGACTGAACTGTGGGCCAGACACCCGCCCCAGCTCCCAAACAGCTCAGGCCAGGCAAGGAGACGGCGTACCTCCTGGAGGCTAAGGGCCTGTCTACCTGGGGAAATCCCCTGGGATAATTAGAGCAGGATCGTTAGGGCTCTGAAAGCCCCCAGCCCGACGGGGGAGTAGCAGCGGGCCAGGCCTGGCAGGAAAGCTCCACATTGCCCGGGTGAAAAGGAGACCAGCACCCATGAAACGCGGCAGCCGGGGGAAGGCAGCAGGAGAGAGACGATCGCGCCTCCTACGTACGGTTGGGCTTGCTGGTGTCTGCCTCCTTCTCCTCCGAGGAGGAATCGTCGTCGTCGTCGTCATCCTCGGCAGAGGGCAGAGCGTCTGCAAGAGACGAGGAGCTGGGTTAGAATTTGGCTTCCTGCTGGCCGCCCTGCAGGAGGAGGAACCGGGCGGAGCTGCCCATGGCCACAGCCCGGCCTGCAGCTTTCGCCCTCCCGCCCCATGGGCCCGCTCAGCTGGAGGAAGGGCCCCTCCCGCCGCAGGGCAGCTGAGCCACGAGCCCCGCCTCACCTGGGGGTTCGAGCAGGAGCCCTGTGACTGCCGTGTCCAAGCCGAACAGGGGGCGCCCCGGACACACACCGCTGAGCCCCAGGGCAGAATTAAAAGGCAGTTTAAGAGCTGCCCATAAGGGCTCCCTGTCCACCCCGCCCGGAGGCAATGGGAAGGGGGGCTCCCCCGCAGGCCCCTCCCAGACATGGACATGCAGGGCAATTCGGTTTGCTGCCCACGCACTCGGCCGCGCGGTGCGTCCCATTCGGGGGCGCTGGCCAGGTGAGATCTGCAGAGGCCGGGGTGGGTTGGGGAGGCAGACTTCTCGCTGGTCCCCGGATTCTGTTGGCTGTCGCAGGAGCGGGCTTCTGGGGGCGAGGGTGTGTATCAAACAAGCCGTCCCTGGCGCCGGGGCTTTGGGGAGCTTAGAACTTGGGGCAGTAGCCTCCTCGGAAGGAATCTGCCCCCTTGGTCAGACCTGGGCTCCTTTGGCACCTGGAGCAATGGAGGAAGCCTTCCCTTGCCGGAGACGGGCCCAGGGGCTGAGTCCCCCCATGCGGCAGGCCAGGGGCTCGTCCGCAGCCAGGACAGGGGGTGTAGCCCGGTGGAGGGGAGAGCCCCGCTGGCGCTCAGCCCGCGTCATCCCCCCATTTCTGCCCCCGACGAGCCGCCTACGTGGCTCTGGCAGCACAGAGGAGGAGCGTGAGCAGCAGCTGGAGGCTTCGGCCCCGGGCAGGGGCGGGGGCGGGGGCGGGGGCGAGGCTGCGGCCCAAGTGCCGGCTGGATGTGCCTGCCGTCCGCGGGGGCATGTCGGTGGCCCTCCGCTTCCCCAGCAGGCAGCCCGGAGATGCCCTGCACCTGGGTCTGTCTGCAGGTGCAGACGGTACCGGAGCAGTGACACTCGGGGCCCGTTTCTCAGCATCGCTCCTCCCCCAATGCCGGAGAGCTGAGGGTGGGGAGCCCAGTGGGCCTGGGGCCCTCCCTGCACGGCAGCTCAGCACCCGGACCCTGAGGAGGCCCTGCCACCCGTTCCTCTGCACCGGCTCTCGTGCTGCTCGGGCACCGAGCCATCAGCACGGCCCAGCCCGGCTAACGCTCGTAAGCGAGTCCACAGCCCCTCCCCAATTGGGCATGGCTGGGCAGGGCCATGAGGCCGCGTCTACACCCGGCGTGGGGCCGGGCTAAGCACAATGCAGATTCTCCAGCGAACCCCCAGCCCCCCCAACCCATCACTGAGACCAGCCCGACGCCAGGCTGGCCCCAGCCCTGCCAGAGTGTGGCTATTGTTAGCGTGGCTGCATAGCCAGGAGAGATGGGGCAAACCAGCGCAGAGAGCTTTCCTTACAGGCTGTACAGCAATGTTCCCTCTGCTCATACCCATGTGCGGAATAAACTGTGTTACGTGCACCAAGACAGGTGCCACGTGCATCACCCGTAGGAACACACGCTGCCGGCTATAGGCGGCTGGGGCACTCTGCCATTTTGCTGGGTGGCATATGAATCTCTCCTGGCGGCCACCCAAGCACACGGCTCATAGGGAACCCTGCCACGCGGGGGCAGATCGCCCACGGCCTGTCCTCGGGGGGTGGAAGGGCAGGGACCCAGTCCCCTTTCTGCCAGGTCAGACAAACACTCCTGCCCCCCGTGCGCACGGGTTACGCCTGCTAGCTGGGAGCAGCAGCCTGGGAGCCACTGAGCCAAAGGCTGGGCCCCGCCAGCAGCACCCTGAAGTCCCCAGCGACCAGCTACCCCCTCCACCCTCCTCTCCCACACCGGCCCTGCCCTGCCGGCTCCGGCTCCCGGCGGCTGCAGAGCCCACCCGATCGTCCCAGCGCCCGTGACGAGCCCCCGGCGGCTGCTCTCTTGGGACGGGCTCCATTTGCCACACTGGCCTCCCCTGTGCCGGGGCGTCCTGGCAGACGCTGTGCCCCAAGACCTCGGCAACCCGGCGAGACAGGGCAGAGCTCAGAGCAGCCAGCCGCTGGGCCAGCAACACCCGCCTGGCTGCGCACGACCCCCGGCAGCCGCCTCCCGCCGGGCTCACCGCCACTACGCGAGAGACGCGAGGCCCACCCGCCGGAGGAGACCGACGCCAGCCTGCCCAGGGCCTCGCCCCCCTGCCCAGCCAGCCCGACGGTGGCTCTGGGCCCCTCTGGATACTCCCTACAGCGCAGCCCCGTTGCTCAAAACCACTCCACAGGCAGCCTCCTGCAGCCCGCACTGCCCAGGGTGGGAGCCACCCGTGCCGCCTCTATCGCCCAGTCCCGGAGCAGCCCCGGGGAATCTGCTGCCCTCCCCCATCTGCCCCTCCCCAAAGGGGGAGCCAGCGCAGCCAGCGAAAGGAGAGGGGCTGTATGGACGTGCACAGAGAGGGCATCAGCTTGTTCCTGGGGCTGCCCCAGGGTGCGTGGCAGGGAGGGCCCCGGGGATGCTCTGGTGCTGGCCAATATTCCCACTAACTTTTCCCATCCATGTGCGGAATAAATATTGTGATACGCACCACGGTACGTGCACCACCAGTAGAAACACAGGCTGCCCCCTGTGGGCGCTAATCCATTTGTCTCTCCTGGACGGCCACCCAAGCGCTCAGCTTTCAGGGAACACCCGTCCAGCCTTTGGGGTCCTCTGACCAGTGCCTCCAACACACAGCTGCCCCTGGCTCCGCCAAGACAGCCATGCCAATCTGCAGATGAGGACCCACAAGACCGACACCCTGGCCCAGCCCCAGGGCTGCCACGCACCTGAGACGTTCACGGAGAAGTAGGTGGTCTGGCTCCCCGAGGGGCTGTTGGTCACGCAGGCATAGAGCCCGGAGTCCTCGGGTACCGCGTCCCTGACCTCCACCTCCTCCCCCGTGATGCGCGTCCGGTTGTTCTCCGACAGCTGGACCCCGTCCCGCACCCAGCTGATGCTCTGCACATCCTCCCGGAGCCGGCAGCGCAACTGGAGGAGGTCGCCAGGGTGAGCCGAGTGGGACTCCACTTCCACTTTGGCGTGCGGCGGCGCTGGAAGAGTTGGAGAGAGAGAGAGAAAATAGGGGCGCAGGAACCCGCGGCGGACGGGGCTTTTCCTGGGGCTGGTGCGTCCTGTGGGGCGTCTCCTGGGCCGGCCCTGCTCCGGGCGCAGGCTCCGCTTTGCCCCGGGGCCAGTCGGAGAAGCAGCGTCACTGTGCCGTGGGGCAGGCCGTGGCCTTTTCATCCAGCTGTGGTGCCGGGCGTGGGAAGCACCTGCCGCCAGCCAGGGCAGGGGGACGGTCCAGGCCTGGCAGCTCAGGGCGAGGGCCAGTCCAGCTCACCTACCTGTTAGCCTGCCAAGCAGAGCAGCGGCAGGCCCGTTCTGCAGCCCGCGGGCAGGGGAGAGAGGAAGAAGAAGCAGAGGTTAAAAGCAACTGCAGCAGGATTAAGCATTTCACCCTCCTTTGAGAACCCAGCGCTAGCACAGAAGTTGGGGCTGCTCATGCGCTCTTGGACCGTCCAGCCCCGCCCCTTGGGGCCTGAAACACTTGGGCCAAGTTTTCCAGAAGTGACTTTGGGGGCATCTGAAAGGGGCCTGGATTTTAGAGAGGGGGCAGGGCGCTTTCTGAAAAAGCAGGCCCCTCTAAGGGCACCTGAAATTGGAACTCGGGTCTGAACACCGTGGCTTGTGCATGACCCACTCTGCTGCCCACCCCCCTGCAGCGGGAACCCCCCCGCACATGCAGAGCCCCGGGAAGTTATACTGCGCAGCGCCCGGCCCAATTCTCCGCGCCTGCAAAGCTCAGCGCAGGCAGCCACAAGCCGGCCAGGTTTCATGCTGCCCAGTGTCACTTGGCTGAAAGCGTTCGAGGGGGTCCCTTAAGGGGACTGCGTCCAGGCAGAGCCCACGGCGGGAAATGCTTTGGTGGTGGCACCCTGGCTGGGCCGGGTCGGCTCAGGTGAGCCTCTGTGGAACAGGTGCGGGCCGGCGGTTCCCACGTTGCCAGCTCTGTGACAACAGGAGACTTGCAGCTGCCATCCAACGCCACAGTTGCTTTGGCAGCACAAAGATCCTTTCTCCTCCCACGGAGACGCCCCGGCTCTGCTGGATCTACGGTCTCCTGGCCATGGGCCTCGGCTCTGCCATTTGCACTGCTGTCTTGCAGGCTTCTGGTTCCAGGCATCCCTCCTCCAGTCCCTGCTTTCGAGAGCGCCGCGGCGGCGCGGGGGAGTGAGGCTGGACCCTTGCAGGGCCGAGAGCCGACCACGGTGCCGTGTGCGAGCCAATGGCTTCACACCACCCGACCCGAAGCCTCACCGCCGTGGGATGGCTCCAAGCCGCTCGGGGAGGCTCCTTGGATTCCACCTGCCCGTCCTTTGAGAGCTGTGTCGGCTGCAACGCAGAGACCCACCGGGCCCTCGCCCAGGCCCCGAACTGGGCAGCGACGTCACTTCGAAAGGCCCTGGCGCCCTTCTGCAGGGCCGAGGCCCCCTGGCCGGGGTCCAGCCAAGGATGGGAAGGGTGAACCGGTGAACCAGACGGGGCTGGAGTGGCTCCCTGTCACGGGCAGGTGGCTGCCAGCCCCGCGGGGCGCTCCAGCCCAGCTGCGGGGGAGGGGGGGGCTGGACTGGAGCAGCGCCCGTGCCCTTTAGCAGGCTAACCGGTTCACCAAGGAAACAGGATTTGACGTCCCTACTCCCCACAGCTGCTCAGGGCCAGGAGCAACGGGGGAGGGAGGCAGGTGTCAGAGGAGAGACCCACCCTGCGGCCAAACAAACACTCGCTCAGCTTGCTGCAATGCCGGAGGTCCGGGGAGAGCCAGGCTGAGCCCCTCCCGGCTGGGCTCCAGCTCAGTTCTTTCCACCGCCGAGATACTGAATCCAAGCGCAAACGTCAGTGGCTTTCCTGTGTGTGCGTCAGACCCGCCCCCCTGGCCTGAGCAGCACAGACCTCTCCCCCCTCGCCCCCCGGCCCCAGTGCTGAGCCATTTACCAGGGCGCTCGTCCAGGGCGTGAGTTGTTAAAACACACTTAGGAGTGTCCCCTCCCTCCCCCAGCGACACACCGGTGGGGGCAGCATCCCACTCAGAACACCTGCACTGCTCACGGGGCACGTCTGTCTCTCTCTCTCTCTCTCTCTCTCTCTCTCACTCACACACACACACACACACACACACACACACACACAGAGAGAGAGAGAGAGAGAGAGAGCGAGCAAACAACAGCAAAGACCTAAGACAGCACTGGGAGAAGTTTACCAACTGCAATTTTATTCCCACACTACCTCGGGGGATCAGTCTGAATCGCAGCATGGTTTTGGCCCCATCCACAAAGCTACCCTGGTTTCCCTTTCATCGGTTTTTAAACAATCGCACTGGTGGTGCTCCTTGTGGGAACACTTCTTTCCCTCTGAATTCCTAACTGTTCCTAACTACACCGAAACAGGAAAAGGTTTGCATTGGTTTAAACCACACCCTGGCAACTGCGGGGCCTGGACCGCCGCTGTATTTATATGCGGCACCTTGCACAACGAAGACGGTGTCTCTGAAGCACAGCTGTCATACAACTACACGGGAGTATTTTAAAATGGACGATCCATTCAGAGGAACTGCCCTTTTCTCTGTCATGGATCCTGCCTTATTTTAGGCATTCCTGGCACAGGGGAGGCGCTTTGGAGAAAAAATATGCAAGAGCAAACAGCCAACGTGTTTTTGTGATTTTTTTTTGAACATTTGGGAGGGAAATTTGCCGTTCCTCCTGCAGTGTTTCTACCCAAACCAACTGCGGCAGGGTGCCAATCATAACACGAGGCGTTCTAGCAGGGCAGTTTGGGACAGACAGACAGCAACCCTTTCTGCAAGCAGGGAAAGCGGTTTCACTCTCCGCAGGAAATGTGCATTTCCGGGAGCTCTGGCATTTTGTGTTTCCAATGATTCGTCACAGGCACCTTCCCAAGCAGATACAATCCCCGGGGTATTTCCTACCCCTCTACGCACTCACCCACCAAAAGTTCCCGCCTTTCCACTGCCAACAGACCAGCAAACAGCCGCAAGAGCAAAAGGAACGACCCCAGAAAACGAGCCCATCTCCCGAAAGTCCCCACTTCTCTCGTGCACCCATCGCGGGCGGCTAGTCCTCCCTTCCCAGGCCACTAAAACAGCCACACCGGCCAGCCTCTCGCTCAGCTGGGACGTGGACTCCTGCCTCAGATAGGCCCATCACCCGCTTGCTGAACTTTCAACCATGCACCTTGTTGCCTTCTTCCCCCTGCCCTGGGCTTATCTGCCAAGCGACCTCCCGACCACCTTCAAATGCCTCCTGAAAACCTCCTTTGGCCCGGCTCCCATGAAAAGCTTGACGAGCCAAGGCTGCTGGCGAGCTGAGACAGCAGGGCAGCGCTGTCGCAGAAGTTTCCTGCACTCCGGCCCGTCTCCGCCATTGGCCATCTCTTGTCTTTGACGGGAAGCTCTTTGGGGCAGGGACCTTTGTTTTGTGTTTGTGCAGTGCCCGGCCCCATGGGTCCACAGCCACAGAGCTGCGGCAGTAACCCTACGAAGATACTTTCCCGTTACCTTCTTTGCCTTGCATCTGTGTGTGCATCGATTCCCCAAACGGGGTGAGCAGGGTGCAGCTAAATCAAATCCCTCCTTTTTACAACAAAGAATCGCCCCGTGGCCCGAGTCTGGGCAGCGGGGAGCACCCATTCCCGCCACAAGCCAGGCCACGTGGCTGTGGTTTTGTACCTCTCTTGCTGCTGCTGTTATGGCACGGATGAGGTTTGCCTGTGACAGTCCTGCTGGCAGTTCAGCCTCTTCCCAGGCGGGGCCCCCTTCAGCCGGGGATGGGAGGGACTAGAGAGCTTTGATTCGAATCAGACCTTGAAGTTTGGAGTTAGAAATGCCACACACTGGTCCAATAGCGTCAGTTGTGGTTACTGGGCCATTATCGGGCTACTGCCTGTGCTGGGAGACTCTGACCAGGGATTTTTAGGCTCTTCCGATTCCCAGTTCTGGTTGGAGGTGTCCTCTTCCATGAAACAAACTCTCGGACAGGACAAGACTCCAGTCCCAGGGACCAGAGCTGGCACAAGCCTGCAGCCCTGCCTTTGTGCTGGGGACCAGGGCAGGGCATTGCCAATAAAACTAGGCTGGACAGAATTCCAGGAAAGCAATTCTCCAGCCGCCTGCAAAGCCGTTCACACAGCTCAGCGGGACCTGCAGGACCGGGGGGACAATCGCTGGCGGAGGGCTTGGGGGAGAACAAAACTTTGGGACAATTTACAAACAATCCGCTTTCCCGCATTGCATTGGCAGGCAGGACCCGGGCCAGGCTGGTTTTCACATGGGTATTTCATGCATGACCGTGGACACGGGGCTGGTGAAGACTCGTTTCTCTCCGGTCCTATGCTGGGCTCAAGGCTTCACCTTCCAAAGGGGTAGAGGTTACTTTGTTATGTTCAGGTTCTGGTTTCTCTTTCTCCTGTGGAGGGGCTTGACCCGGGGGAGGGGGGGAGGGTATTAGACATGTGCATGGGCATGTTGGCTAGATCATGTTTCGAAGTCACTAAGCCCCCCTCCCCCATCTCTGTAAAGTCAAAGGATGTTTTACAGTAACTGTGCGCCCAGCGCAGGCTGGAAGGGCGGAGGGGCCGGATGCCAGCCGGGGCTGTCTGCGGGCCGGTGCTGCCGCACGAGGGGAGTCAGGAGCGGCACAGGCTGGCCTCGAGCGCACATCTTGGCTCTGATGGTGGGAATGTTGGGAAAAGAGACTCGCGGGCTGATGAGCTTGGCCGGGGAGCTCCCCTAAGGAAGGGGAGGAGCTGGGACTCTAGCAAGGGGGGAGGGGGCAGAGTTTTGGCATGGGGGAGTTTAATTCTTACTTTCTCTTGCCCCCTTCCCTGGCTCCGGCTGCCCTGTCAGGGCGAATCCAAGAGGACGCGATCACTTTGGGCAAGCCTGTGGCCCACCAGCCGATTGCCTGCCAGGCTGGAGGCACTGGCATGAGGGCCGGGACAGTGTAGGACCTGGCACTGGGCAGCCCCCAGCCTGGAGCAGAGGCACTCGGGGGACAGGAGGGTCAGCCCGTCAAACTGGGAATAGCCGGAGCGCGGCACAGGGGCATGTCTGGCTGCCTGACGCTCAGAGGGAGCCACGGGGCAGCCCCAGACCAGGGTGCGACTCAGGGGACCGATGAATGTTTTTGGCCCCGGTGACCGGAAGTTGGGAACATTGCTTGGGCTTCTGCTCCGTCCCCTGCTGTGAGCTGGGCAAAAACCAACCCCCCGGCGCCTGCCCGGACAAGGGCCTGTTCCCGTAAGACGCTCGCAATGCCCTCGGATCACCGGGTCACCCCGGGCGCCACGCGGTCAGAGGCAGGAGGAGTACAGCAGGGGGCAGCCCGTGAGAACGTCTGGCTCCCAATTCCCATGGACTTCTCTGAGCTGCAGCTCTCCAGCCCTTGCCCCGGGGGGAGGCCGGCCTGCGAGGTGAGCCGCGACGCTGCCCCGGCGCACGGTGATTAAGGCGAGCCCGTCTGATCACTGGGCTCCGTTGGGCTGAAACGTCTCTTTCATGCGCACCGCTGCTCTGTAACTCAACACGCACCAACAGGTGCAGCCCGGCCCGCGGGGGGGGGGGGGGGGGAGCCGCGGGGGCTAGCGTGCACCGCGCCGTGCAGGTCCTGCTCCGGCAGAGCGGCCCAGCACACGCTGCTCTCTCCAGCCGGGGGGCTTCATAAGCCAGATGAACTCCCTGCCCTTCTGCCCAGGCCTTTGTCTTCCTCCTTTTGTGCCGGGCGGCAGGGGAAAGGCAGTGCGGGCCGCTCCCACATCGGACAGGAGTCCCCCCCTCAGTTCTTGGGGCCCTGCGCCAGAACTCCGGGCGAGGCAGGGCTCCCGCCCCCGGGGTTCGGGCAGATCGGGGGGGAATACAAGACAGGGCTGCTGTGTGGCGTGCCCCCCTTTCTGCGCCTGGGGGAGACGGGACAGGAACAGTGGGGAACCCAGCAGCTGCTAGTGTGGAACCCCAGCCTGAGAAAAGTTACTCCCCACCTTCACCCCATCTTTTTAGCTGGGGCAGCGCAATGCCGGGCTGGGGCCCCAGCTCTCCGACACCAGCGGGGCCCTCCTGCACGGTGACATGCCCCAGGCTGAGGCCTGGGAGCCAGGGCATGCCCTGCATGTCAGCGCCCCTCGGGTAAGAGAGGCTGCGCCCCACACACGTCCCCAGAAGACCAGCAGCCTGTGACCCACCCCAGGACGGCCTGGCTGTAGCTCGCCCAGACGCTAAGCAGGGCCTGGCTTGGCCACAGAGCGTAGTGGCTCTCACCTTTGAGCTCTTGCCTCGCTGTTCTTCCCGCTCCTTTGTGGCTTTCCTTGCGAGATGCTGACACTTCCTCAGGCAGTTTATGGTCCTTCCTATTCTCCTCACTAGGATTTAGCGTCCACTTTTTAAGCGATGCCTTTTTCTCTCCCACTGCTTCTTTTACCTGGCTGGCAAGCCTCGGGGACACTTTGTGGCTTCTCTTACTGTGTTTTCAGTTTGGGGGGGACACACTGAAGCCAGGCCTCTAGTTCGGCGTCTTTGAGAAGTTTCCATGCAGCTCGCAACAGAATCTTGGGGGGAGATGGTGTCGGAGCTTTTCCTGATGTATTTACCAGTTTTCTCCAGGGGATCCCACGGCAGGGCTGCCGTTCCCCCAGCGCTGTGGCAAGGCGCTCTCCCAAACCAGTCCTCATACTGTGCGGCCAGAGCCAAGGTGGGGCAGTTCGGAGCCCCCCGCGCGCATGCACAAGCTGAGCCCAGGTCAGCCTGTGTACTCCCGGCCGGTGGACAAGCGTAGCACAATTGCAAATTGTTTCCACATACCCCTGCGGCACCAGGACGGACTGTGCTTTCTTGGGGCTCATGCCCGACCCTCCTCCCTCTGGCCCCCCACCTTTAACACTCACAAGGACGCGCTGCATCATTCAACAAACAGAGGAACGGGAGCAAAGAAGAGCTTCGGCCACCAAATGAGAACACAAGCCACCGAGCGCAGGCTAAAGATCATGGAGGACCAAACTGAGATGCTGACGTGTCTGAGCAAGATGCAGAGTGAACACAACCAGAGGCCTCCCTGTCACACATGCCCAGCTCTTTTCACAGCAACCGTCCCTCCATGCCCTCGCATCGGCCTCCATGGCCACACATGCTAAATTCTTTATCCAGCAACCCCCCCTCTATGCCAGGGCCGGGGGCTGCTGACCCACAGAAAAATGAGTCAGGGTCTGGGGGCTGCGGGGGAGCTGGAGCGCTGGTCCTTAGGTTCCTCATCCGGCCACTGGTCTTTAGGTTCCCCACCCCTGCTCTATGCCCACACCCCCATTTTCACACTCGCCAAATGTTTTCTTCCCAGCACACTCCACTCCTGTGGAGGCAGCTGGACGCTAGCAGCACCGTGAGGTTTGCCAATAACCCTCCCTCCCCCCAAGCACACTGACTGAAAGATGGCTGTAGTGACCATTCCACTGCAGGTTTCCGGGGGTTTCCTGAGCGTGACCCAACCCGCGCCACCTGCTCTGGCCCTGTGGGAGCTGGTAACGCCCCGCGGGGCTCAGGGGAACGCCTCGTGCAGCACGAGCAGTGGGAAGAGACAGGGGATCAACCCCCGCACACCGAAACGTCAACGCCCCTCATAAGAACGGCCGTACTGGGTCAGACCGACAGTGGCCAGCACCAGGTGCCCCAGAGAGGGTGGAGTGAAGACAATGATCAAGCGATTTGTGTCCTGCCATCCCTCTCCAGCCTTTGGCATCATTCCTTACCCCCTGGCTAATAGCCTTTTATGGACCTAACCTCCATGAAATTATCTAGCTTCTCTTTAAACTCTGTTATAGTTCTAGCTTTCACAACCTCCTCTGGCAAGGAGTTCCACAGGTTGACTACACGCTGTGTGAAGAACTTTCTTTTATTAGTTTTAAACCTGATACCCATTAATTTCATTTGGTGTCCTCTAGTTCTTCTATTATGGGAACTAATAAATAATTTTTCTCTATTCACCCTCTCCACGCCACTCATGATTTTATAGACCTCCACCATATCCCCCCTTAGTCTCCTCTTTTCTAAACTGAAAAGTCCCAGTTGCTTCAGCCTCTCTTCATATGGGACCCGTTCCAAACCCCGAATCATTTTAGTTGCCCTTTTCTGAACCCTTTCCAAAGCCAAAATATCTTTTTTGAGGTGAGGAGAATACCTCGTCATCAGGGCGGGACCTCAGTGCCTCCCTGATACAGCTGGCGTCCGGCTGTGCAAACTGCGCCCGGGCGCCGTGCCTCAGGGCTCCACCCCCGGCCCAATGCTTCACCCTCGCCCAGATCACACAAGCCACAGCACCTTGGGGGCCTGATCCTCCAAAAGGGCCTGCCTGCGCCATGCCCCTCTCCAGACCACCCGCCTTTACCTCTGGGAGGCCCACGGCCATCGAGACGCGCCCCTTCCGATGGGTACACCCCGAGGCAAGGCGGGGTGGCGTGACAACGGGAAGGTGCCTGCTCCGCCCCAGTGCGGGAAGCCCGTGGCAGCAAAGCCAGCCATGTTTCCCAGAGTTGCAGTGTGCGATGCAGCGTCCTGCGCCCGGCCTCCCCGCCTCAAACGGATCGGCAGCTGGATGGCCACAATGGGGAGCAGCAAGCACCCGCAAAGCAATGGCTACGTGCCTCTGTCCTGAGGGGGCAGCTCCCATTCGGGGCTCAGTGCATGGCTCCAGGAAGGCTGCTTTACGCATCCCAAAGTTTGGCAGCCGCTGCTCTTTTCCCACCCCTGCATGGCAGTGCGACCCCACCACTCAGAGCTGATTTCCCCAGCCCCAAAGCCACGCTCTGCGGGGCACAGCTGCTCCATGACAGCCCCATGCCGTGCCACGTCACTGCTGTCCCGTCACTTGCATTGTCGCCCACCGCCGAGCCTTCGTCCTCCCCTGCTAAGCGCCGGTAGCTCCGCTGCAGCGTGGGACGCCCTGCGCACGGCAGACAAGCCAGGGCTGGCGTTGGCAGCGAGGACTGACGCTGCAGTGGCGCGAGGGGAAGCGGGAAGCCCCTGGCAGGCTGGGAAGCAAAGAGGGGGCTGACGGGACGTTTTTCCATGTTCCCAGAATGCCTTGCACTACGTCGCACGTTCCCACAATGCTTAGCGACTGAAGGTGACACCAGGCATTGTGGGATGCTTACCCACAATGCTTTGCTCTCTCTGTCCAAAGGGTGCTGGCCATGTGGCCATGAAATGTCAACATTGGGTAGCAGAAAACCAGGTTTGACTGGTTTTCACATTTGGCGACCTTTGCAAGTCGACGGCTCTTCCGCCGCCAAACCTTCCCAGCGCAGCCCTGCTCCCCGGGGGCAGGTACACGCATGCTGCCCCTTCACAGTTCTCTGTCGTTTCAGTGCAGCGATTTGTACCTCCTGTCCTGATGCCTCATGCCCCAGGCGGGGGGTCAACCGGGCCTTCCTTCCAGGCTCAGGGCCTTGTCTACACTAAACGGAAGAGCGTCGCTGCTGCGATCAATCTGCTGGAGTCCGAGTTAGCTGGTCTTAACCAGACTTGCTAGTTGAGACCTGCTAATTGAGACCCACAACATCGAACTCAGAGGGCGCCCCTGTCGGCATCTGATACGCCTGCTCTTGCCAGGAGTAAGGGAAGCCAGCGTACTCTCTACAGCTGGAGTTGTGTACCGTTAGCCGAGCTGTCGGGTCTAGCGTAGACCTGGCCTCAGTTAACGCCTTTCAAAGTACTTGGAGACAGAGTCCAAATGCAACGTCACCCAAGCTGCTACCTGCCGTCCCCAGCCAGGGGCTGCGTGCCACAGATTCCAGACCCAGAAGGGACCCCTGTGACCATCTAGTTCCCATGTCAGAAGAACACCCAACCCGAGTCTTAAAAGTCACCAGTGATGGAGACTCCACCACGGCCTTTGGGAAACTGTTCCAGCGGTTCATTGCTCTCCCCATTCAAAATGCACCCCTTCTTTCCAGCGTGACTGCCTCTACCTCCAGGTCTCAGCTTGTGCTGTCGCCCTCTGGGACGAGGCCATTGTTAAATACAACAAGCAGCCCTGGTGCACCTTAGAGACTAACCAAACCAGATAGACTCACAAGCATTGGTGGGTGCAGCCCACTGTGTCAGATGAACTGGGGTGGACGTGTTTGCTACCCGTGTGGGTACAATAGCCTGTGACCAAGTCAGCCCTTTGTCGTCTCTTTATTAAGCCAAATAAATGGAGCTGCAGGCGTCTAACACTACAAGGCAGGTTTTCTAACCTTTACTCTCTCTTGAGGCTCTTCCCCCAACCCCCTCCAATTTATCAACATCCGACTTGAGTGCTAAATAGAGAGATGAAGTTTAAAGGAAGTTTTTTCTTTACAAAGCTGAAAAATGCTCGCTGTACAAATGCAGCCACACAGCAGGTCGGCAGCGGGATGGACCAAAGCGAGGAGAAGGCCAGATCCTTCACGTTCGTCTTGTTCTTTTTTTGAATTCCAAGTCTGAGGATGTAACTCGAGCTCCTGGAGGGAGGGCGCCTCATTCCCGGGCAAGGGGCTGCTGGTGGGGGAGCGACAGCCAGCGGGGAAACCTGGCATCCTGGCCGGGGAAGGGCAATTCAGCGGAGGAGGAACATGTAATTGCTTTGAGACAAGGCTGAAAAGTAGAGGCATGATGTCAGGTCCCCAGCGCGCGGCAGGTTTCATTACGGAACGAGGCGCTGAGTTCAGTCTGGCAAGTTCGAACCAGATGGAGAACGTCACGGGGTCCACGGAGCCGCCGCTGGCTCTCCACCGCGCTGGCGAAGGGCAGGAGGGAGAACTCATTTCATAGCAAGGGAAAACTTTGTCCCCCTCACTCTGAAGAGAGGGAGCGGTGAAACGCCTGGCTCCGGCTTGGCGGCCACGCCGTGGGAGCGACGCAGGCTCCGAGAGTTCAGCGCAGATTAACCTTTCGCCCTTCGCCATTCAGCCAAGCTCTCAATACAGCGCTTTTTTTCCCCCCGAGGATTTTGCATGCAAATGGCCCTGGGCCAGACCGGGCCATCCGCAGGCCGAAATTCGGCATTCAGCCTGCACCAACCGGTGCAAACTGCTGTGCCGGCCACAGAGGCTGCACTAAAGCTGCCAACAAAGAGATGCAGGGAACAATAAAGCGCTGAATGGCTCAGATCAGCAGGTCCTCTCGCCGGTTGCCATGGAGACCCCACCCGGGCTTACTAAAGGTATTTCCTGAAGAAAAAGCGCACACATGCCCAGCGGCTCGGCTAATCCCGACAGGAAGTGCTCCCCGGCGGGGCGGGCGGCGGCCCCGGGCCTCTCCTGGCCTCGAAACGTTCGCTTGGGGTTCTTCGGCCTCTCCTGGCGGCTGCTGTGGGCCGGGCGGGGAGGGGGTCAGCGCAGCTCCCAACACCCCCCCTTTCTGCTACAATCACCAAGAGAGCCTCACGCTGCAGCTGGGGGCTGGGGCTGTCGCCCCCACCCCCACTTTGGGATTGTTCAATCCCAAACTCTCTGGCTGGCGGGCCGGCTCCAGCCCCGGCCAAGCGTCACTCGATACCTGAGGCCTGTTCTCACGGGGGGGGGGAGGGTGTGTGGGGTGGGGTGCCCCCCCCCACCTCCTGGCAGCAGCCCTGCTGTGTGCAAAGCAATGGCTCCGAGTACTGACGTGAGGAGCCTGGCCCAGGACCCCCGGGCGGGCAGAGCCCTCAGGAGGCACCGAGTCCAGCCCCCTGCCCAGCCCCAACTCAATCAGCCCAGCCAGGGCTGTGCCAAGCCCGGACTTAACCTCTAGGGATGGAGATCCCCCCCCACCCCCCGGTAACCCAGCCCAGCGCTTCCCCGCCTGCCTAGCTCGCTGCTCCGTGGGGGGGTGCCGGCTGCCCGGGCTGTGGCGAGGGGATTCCAACTCTCCAACAGCTTTACTTGACGGGGGTGGGTGCAGAAAGCTGAGGCGCCCGCAGCGGGGAGGCCTGTCCCACGTGATCCCCGGCCACCGCCCCGGGCAAAGCCGGGATGAGGCTCTGTGGCCACGCAGACCTCTGCCAGGGCTCCCGCCAGGCTCACGGGCTCTTCTAGCAAAGGCCAAGTCAGGCTGGAGTCCAGGGGTCACCCGCTCAGCCGCCTGCACCGGGGGGGAGGGCTGGCCCCTGGTCCCCCAGCAGAGTCTGGGGGAACCCAGGCAGGCTGAGGGCTCTGGCTCCAAACCCTTTTCCCGTGGGGACTCTGGTCAGACTGGTACGTCCCGGCGATGCGGCCAAGGGACGCACCTCCTGCGCTGCTTTCTGGGATGGGGGTGGCTGCTGCGCCCTCCCAGCCCTGCCAGGGGCCATGCTGCTGGGCCTGGCCTGGCCCCCATGCTGCAGGACTCAGGTGGGAAGCAAGGAATGCAGCCCTTCCCCCACACTGGACAGCACCGCTGGGGAAAGTCGCCCAGCCCACCAGAGACCCTTCGGTTTGGCCAGGCCGAGGCTGCCGGGACATGGCGCTGGACTGGGAAGCCGGCGGAGATGGGACACTTGAGCCATCGCTCTTCCTGGGGGCTCCATTTGTCTGTTCCCCAGGCAGCAGGGGCACCTGGGTCCCAGGGACGGAGCCTCACGAGGAACCCAAACCAATGACGGATCCAGTATCGCTGGAAACCAGTTGAAGTCTGAAAAGAACCCACCTCAGCATCCCCACACAGGATAAGCAACACCCCACTTTTCCCCGTTGCCCCATCTTCCTCACCCTCAGCCTCACAGATGTTCACTCTCTCAGCCTGCTGATGTCCCAGACAGGGATCGGTCTCACCCACTGAAATGCTGCTACCTCTGGGGAGGAACGTGGCAGCGGTGAGCACATGAGGCCCAGAAGAAGTGGGTGGGATGCAGGTTAAAAACCTCCATAAAATCAAGGTAACCGTGGTCTCTTGTCGCTTCCTAGTTCTGCTATAGAGGGGGCTTCCCCCACAGGGCCCAGGAGAAGGAACGTAATGCACTTGTCCTCCCGGAATTCCTGCATTTTATATGAGATGAAGCAGCATTTAATTAACGGGCAGCTCAGCCTCTTTGCAAAGCCAGCTGGAATAATCGTGCGCCATTCCCCCAGGGGCGAGCGTTAGCCCCCCCGCCCGGTGCACATCCCTCCTTTGGCTGTGACCCTTTGGAGAGGGCGCGCTACTCCGCATCAGAGCTCTCCAGCGTTCACAGCCACAGCCCTGTTAGTCTGCATCTGCCAAACCCACGAGGGGTCCTGGGGCACCCTGGCAGATTTATTTGGGCACCAGCTTTCGTGGGTACGACCCACTTTGCACAGGACGCCGGATACTTGTTAGTGCAATTATTCATGGCGCGTCGAGAAAACGTTAACTCTGGGCTGAGAGCTTTGCCTGGTGGGATCTGGAAATGTGCAGCACTGGGGGCGGGGGGCGATGTCTCTGTTCCCCTGATATTTATATTGGGCAATGGCAAAGGGCTGCATCCAGGTGCCCCCTCCACGCACTGCAAGGTGGGCTCCTGCGTAGGAACCTTGCTGGAGGAGGGAGAGAGGCCAGCGCTGGAGACCTGCCTGTTCCCAGCCACACAGCGTCTGCGAGAAACACCTGGAAGCAGACAGGCTCCAGCTCCCCCCTTCTCCTCTGGGTGTGAATGCAAATGCCCCCCAGCCTGCTGACACCGGAACTGGACGGGAAGGGACCAGGCTGCTGCCACTTGCAAATGGCGCCACTTTACATAACAAACAGAGCGGAGCAGGTTCCCAATGCACCTGGACAGGCGTCAAGAGGGAGCAATTCGAGGCGGCTCAGCGGAAGAGAGATGCAGCAGGGGAATGTCACCATGTGAAGCTCCTGTAACCACAGCAGAGGCGGGATTTCATCCAGACTTCAGAGTCCAGCAACACCCCTCCCCCCCCCGACCCCGAATCCCAGGTCCCATCAGCAAGCGGGCATGGAGATTAGCCCGAAGGAGCAGGCGAAGCAGCAACCCAGGGAGGATCCAAGGTTCGAACCCATCGGGCAGTTCCAGTCCAGATCGGGTCACAATGAATTGCTCAGCGCAGGGGCCGCTGGGTCCGCGCACACACCATGAACCTCCTGACTCCCTGCTCTCGAGGGGAGCAGAGACTCCCGGCCCCGGGCGCCCTGCTGCAAACACTAGGGCCCGGGGGGAGAAGCTGCCTAACGCAGCTTCTGTTTCTCACTCTCTGCCCCTGGGGAGCCCAAGAGAAGTCACCGGCAGCAGGCCCGGCTCGCCCAGGCTTCCATCTCGCCAGCTCCGGCCAGGCCTGGCTGCCCTGAGACCGAGGTGCACGAGGATTTGCTGGCACAGCAGGGCCCTTCACTTTCTCCCTTTCAGGTCGGGGGGGGGGGGGTCCAGGACAGGAGAAGTTCTGCCCCCTCGGAGTGCACGGAGGGAAGGAAGCAGGTGAGAGCTGTTTCTCGGGGGCCTGTCTCCGGGGTGCTCATTATCCTGGTATTTCTCTATCTGTCTGCACGTGGGGCACAGAGGGGTGAGATGTGGCCCAGCAACTAACTGGATTTCGCTGCTTCTTGAGAGCTGATTTCGGGCAGCCCCCCGGAGGTGCCAGCTGTCCCCCCATGGAAACGGGAGCGGAGGCAGCTGGACTGCCCAGCAGTGAACATGGTGAGCTCCGGGCCTCGGGGGGAGGGGGGAGCACAGGCTTTCTCTGGGAGGCTGGTCGCTGTGCAGAAAGCGAAAGCAGCGGCAGCCTGCGGGCGACCCATCAGGGTTCCGGTGCGGCCCGTGAGACACGCGTTTACCACTGGCTGCTCTCCACAGATTTTTTCCCCGACATGCAAAGCCGGGGCCTGCTGACAGCACAATGCCAAGAACCAGGCGCTCCCTCTGCAGCCAATCCCAGCGCTGCGGCCGTTCATCCAGCACCGCCCGCGAATTCGAGGGGTGCCAGCGCCGTGAGCAACCCTGCCCAGCCCGGGAGACCTGCTTGGGTACCACAATCTCGTGGCCCCACGACAGAGGGACACGCCTGCAGGCCCCTTCTGCCTGGCGCTGTGATAAAGCCTCTTCTGGTCATTTCTAGCACGCAGAAGGACCGTCCGGTGTGGGCGGCTACGGGGCCCTGCCCCTCGGTGGGCTCTGTCTCTGGAGCCCAGTGTGCCATTATCCAGCCAACGCAGGAGGCCTGGCCGCAGGGCAGAGGAGCCTTTTCTGTTGTTTGTGAGACTCCAGCGAGGAGCTGCTGGGCTAAACCTGATCCCCCTGCCCCCCCTCGGGGAACTGCGCCTTGTAAAAACAGTGCCCCAGCTGCTAAATGCGATCTCTGACCTCTGGCCACGCACTGTGCGATAATGGCTCCCCCCACCCCCCACCCCGGCTCAGCAATTAATCACAGCACCAGACACATCACTCGCTACATCCTGCTTGGGCTGGCCTCAGAGACACCCCCAAGGGGAACCCCCGCAGCTACTGCGGTTAGAAAGAGCAGTCAGCGGCGTGCGAACGGGGAAGCGCCCTGGGACAGTCCACCGAGTCCCACGGGCCCTGCGATTTACCCCAGGAGAGAGCGTGAGCCAGCAGCCCCAGCTGGCTTCTAGGGTAATTCTGCACCCTCAGAAACGTCCCCAGCGACCCTGGCAAGAGCCAGCCAAGACCGGCCCATAAGCCACCCTGCCTGCGTCTCGCTCCCCCGCCTGGGACTTTCCTTCCCGCCTCCTGGCCTGGGGCTCTGGCTGGCAGGGTGGGAAGGGGAAAGAAATGCAAAGGGAGGACGCCCGGAGAGCCCCCCAGCCACCCCGAAGGCCCTGCCTGCCAGCAGCATCCCAGGGCATGCGGCGTCGCAGCCTCCGCAGCAAGAGGGGTCGCTGGTGCTGGTTACGGCTCCTGCTGCCCCGCGCGGCAGGCAGCCAGACGGGCCCGGTTCCCAGGAGCTACCCCACACCTAAGCCCACCGCGCTGGGTCACTTGGGGTGGAGGCTGGAACCGCAGAGTTAAGGAACAGGCTCTGCTACCCCCAACAAGAGCGTCACCGTGAGCTTTCCTGCCTCACGGCCCAGAGATTAACCCCCTCACAGCCCCCCGGCAGGGCAGAGCGAAGGCGCTGGAACTCGGGCCTCGGGCAGAGCCAGGCCACAGGGCAGCAGACTGGCTTCCCCATGGGCGGCGCTGGCGGGATAACGCTCCCGACCCCTCACAGGCAGGGCTGGGAGCGGAGCTTTGCAGCCGGACGTGGGGAGAGGGATGCCGAGGCAGTGCTGGCCACAGGGCACTCCTGCTGCCCTGGCATCGCCACACGCAGGGGCCCCTGGGGGAAGGGCCATGGGATCCACCCCTCGCTCAGCTCCCACGCGCCTCACAGAGCTCCCTCCCAGGGGAGGGCGCCTCAGACGCAGAAACCCCCGAGAGGGAAGAGTTGGGGGGAGTAAAATACAAAGTGAAAGCCCCCAAAACGCCCCCAGGAAAGGCACAACAAGGCAGCGCCGGGGGCACGAGGCTGAGGCACTGAGCTAGGACGGGGAGCCCGGGGGCCACTCCTGGCTCTGTGCCTCTGAACTGGACAGAGATGGGCCCCGGAGGAAAGCCTGGGCCACGCGGACTAGACCGGGCTCAGCGCGGGAGACGAGGACAATGGCACGTTGGAGAAAAGCCACCTCGGGGAGTTTCCGGGAGTTTTCATTTACCCTGAAGACAAAGCCTGGCTTTGGGAGGGAGACGGAGGCTGCGCATGGAAATTCCTGGACTTTCCCCTCTCACGAGACGTTTTGCTACCTCCAAATTCAGGGAGTGCCGAAGGCAGCAGGAGCCCGCTGCAATTTGCCGTGCTGCAGATGTCTCAATACCTGGCAGGCGCCCGGTCAAAGGCAGAACTGCACCCGTCGTGGCGAGGAGGGGAGCTGGGGACTCGAGACCCTTTTCTCTCCTGTGAACGGAGCGGCTGCTCTCCCTGCGCGAGGCCTGGCGATTTGCACGGCGCTGCCGCGGAGACGCTGCAAACCTAAAAACCGGACGCCAGAAAGGCTGCTCCCCTGGCCACGAAAGGGACCTGCGAGCAGCCTCTCGCCGCTTCCAGGAGCCACTGCACTAGTGACAAGGAAACGATCCCGCAGCCGGCCTCGCGCCCTTGCTCACTGCGAACACTCGCCGCTCGCCCTGGCGCGTCCCAGCTGCCCACTGCTCTCCACAGGGGGCAGGGCCACGGCGGCGGGGCTGGCCCGGCACTGGCCTGCGGGCATGGGAGGGAAGCGCCCCTTTCGCAGCGGAAGAGTCTCCCCCGGCAGCCGGCCCAGCCAGCGCCGCCCGCAGCGCTCACCGCCCGGGCCACACGAACCCAAAGCGGGGGAGCTGCCTGGGCCCATTCTCCTTCCTGGCTGATTCACTGGGGAGCCGTCGCCGGGACCCCGCTGCACCCAAAGCCCTGCAGACTGACTGGGCGGGCGCGAGGCAGGGACCCGGGGGCGCAGCTTCCAGACACGCCACGGGGCAGGGGCAGCCTGGCACTAGGCACTGAGCCAGGCCCAGCGGAGGGCAGAGTGGGGGCGGCAAGGCTAACCGCTCACCAGCACCGGCTGGAGCAGCCAGCGACGCCATTGAAAGGGGATTTTACAGCCCTAGACAGAGCCCAGGGACCTGCTGCTGCTGCGTCCAGCCCACAAGCCTGGTTGTCCAACACATGGGACACTCAACAGCCGCCTGGGGCCTTGCGCACAGGCCCTCCCGAGAGCCGCCCTGCACTGCCCAAAGGCGCCACTCCGCTTGGACAGGGCCCCCGGGCAGGGGTGCCAAAGCCGACGCAATCTCTTCCTGACCTGTCCGTGCTGGGAGCTAAACCGCAGCCCAGGAGCATCCAACGGCCACGGAGCTGCCTGGGCCAAGGAGCGGGGCAGGGGAGTCTTCCCTGGAACCCCCCCTTAAGCTCCGAGAATCGAGGTGCCCGGCCCCTGCTCTGCTCCGGCCAGCCCCACTCCAAACCCAGTCGTGGTCCCCCACGCAGCTCGTCTCTGGGCCTCAGGCTGCCCAGCCCACCCCTCTCACGCCCGGGGGTCGCTCCAGGACACGTCTCCCAGGATGGGTGGCCGGCGAAGCAGAACCCCGTGCATTCAAGACCGCTGCACTGGGAGAAAAAGCAGCAGCAAGGGGAGTTAAAATGCCAGCCGGAGAGCTCAGAGTTTGCCGAGTTTTGTGGCCTCTCCGGGCTGAAGCAGGAATGGAGGTTTCAGGCGCCAGTCACGACTGTCCGGAAGGCCGTATGGGGATGGCAGGGGCTGTTTAGTGCCAGGACGCTGGCTCCTTGGCGTACATCCCCCCGGAGCGGGAAGGGAGGCCGTTACGTTGCCCGGCTGTCGTCAGAATCTCTCTCAGGCGAGTTCCAGAGCTCCCAGCAGTGGGAGAGGCACTTTGGTGCCAAAACCGGCACCCTAGCCAGTGCGCCGTGGCTGCTTGAGCATTCAGCTGGGAGTTGCAGAGCAGCCAAAGGGAGTTAGGCGCCCAAATCCTATTGTGATTCCGTGAGAGAATCCAGGCCTTTTCCCCCCCACACGACTCTCTTGTGGGTCCCACACACTTTGAGTCGTCCTGCCCAGACCAGCGTTGCAGTGTCCCCCCGCAGGAGCCAGAGGGCTGGATACTCTCCTGCAAGGAGCAGCCGCCATCCAGCCCCTGCCTCCCGGCTGTCAGCCGCACACAGACAACCCCACCAATCTCCGCCGAGACGTGTCAGCCCCGGGAGCGTGGCTTCTCACCCCGGGGCACGTGTGGAACCAGCAGCCCCCCGGTGGGCACGGGAAACGGGCACCACCCCACACCTCGGGGTTCGGGGGGAGGAAGAGGACGGGGGGGAGGGGAAAGGAGGCGTCCCACGTACGGACCTGCCCACAGACCAGTCTTGTGCAATTCAAGCCAAGGCGCAGCAGGGCAGAAAGCCTGGGCCGCGGTGGCTGCTCTGTTTATTCTCTGCCTCGCTGGGAGCGCCGGAGGCTCCAAAAGGCGATAGAGTTACTCTGCCTCCAGCGCCCGGCTGGCCCCGCGCCAGGGCCATTACACCTCAACGTGCCACCAGGTTACAGACAACGCCAGGGGAGAAATGAAACACAACCGGGCAGGCTGTGCCGGGGCACATTCCCACAGGTTTTGCTCCCAGCACAGAACAGGGGAGGGGCAGCGACGGGTCCCCACAGCGCTGCCTGGGAGCCAAACCCAGGGGGTGCCCATCAGTAGCAAATGGGGATTAGAGGCTCTAGTTTGGGGGACACGGTCTCCAGCCCCAGGAAAGTGCCAGGGGGAAGCCGGTCGAGTCGGCCCTCATTCTGCTGTCGCCCCATGGGAGTTTTGGGAGCCACTGAATCACGCCCAGAGCCCCAGGCTGTAAGTGGGCCCCAAGGCACCAGGGGCTTCTGCAAAAGCCAGGAACTCACCCACGTGACACCCAAACCCGCCGGGCAGCGTTCACTGCCCCCCCCCCCCACGCCTGCTCCTTCTCAGATCGCTGCTTTCATCCCGCGCATGAGCGGCCAGCACCCCCCGTGCATGGCACTTGGGACCCAGGCTGGAGCTTAGATGCCACGCTCCCGCCTGGGGAAAGACGAATATGTTCCCCTGCTGCAGCCGTACACCCCCGCCCGTCTCCTGCTGCTGTGCCCCCCAGCCCGTGAGCCGTTTGGCACCCGGGATTCCAACACCCCAACACATGTTCCGGCTTTCAAGCTGGACTCCCAGCGTCCTTCAAGCCAGCTGGCCACCACCCGGCAGGCGCCCGTCCCATTCGTTAACGGGGGAAGGCACCGCACCGAACGCCAACGTCAGCTCATCGACACGAGCCAAACGACCACCACGGAACAGAGCAGGAGCCCCCATCGGCTTTGAAAGAACCCGCCCCTCGCTCTTCACTGCTCACGGCTTGCCCCGGGCGAACAGGGGCCTTTTCCAAACTGCCGCTCGGGAGTTTGCCCCCCAGTTAACAAACGGTTTGTTTATTTTGCACTGCCACGTCCCTTGGGCAAGACTGACCACATCCCAGCTGGCAGCTGCTCAGACCTTTCCGCAGCGTCGCGGCTCAGGTACGCCGGCCCCCCCCCAGGACAAACCCTTCGCTGCAGCAGCCAACACACTGGCCGGTCTTGTTCCTACCACAGGGCTTCCAGACAGGCTGGGCTTGTTTCGTCAGAAAGCCGGAGACACCCAATACCTCGGCCCCATTCAGCGCAGCAGCGCAGAGAACGGGGCCAGAGAACAGACGTGCCTCTGATCCCAGAAACCAGCCCTGCAAGGGGCTCTGTCGGTCACGTGGCTAGCCACAAGCAGCAGGAGCGGCTGGCTCCGCCAGGGGAGGAGCAGACGGACGTGGTTCCTCTTACCTTGGTCTGGCAGGGTTGGGGCTGGCCTTGCAGTGCACAGCGAGGCTGTGACCAGCACAGCCCAAAAGAGGAGGCACCGCCAGGTAAACATCCCAGTTCTACTGCTGCTGGGTGGCAACTGGGCTCCAGAACTCCATGGGGACCCGGTCTCGGGGGCCAGCGGGCTGGCTGGGGCTCCCTGAGTCTTCTCTTCCAAGCTTCTGGTCCGTCCACGCTGCCAAGCGGGAAACAAGAGGAGTTAGGTGGGGAGTAAGTCGGGCCCACGCCCAGCGGCGGCTGCGGCAAAGCCCCCTCCAACTAAACACACTGGCCGTGGAGCTCTCGAAAACCGGGTTGTTCACGGTGTTAGCGCCTCTGGGGACACGTCACTGCGACGTGCGGCCCTCGCTCGGATTTAAAACACAAGCATTCGCCGATCTCTTTATCAGCGCCACAACAGCGTGTAGGAATGAAGTCACTCGGTGGCAGCGGTACCATTTCAGTCTGGGTCCCACTGGGATCCAATGGCTGCACTTCCGAGTTTGAGTGCCTAAAGCGAGGCACCCAAAGCCGTTCTTTAGCACCGCAAAGCAGCCCCCCAGCTCTCAGAAGCGCATCTCCCACAGGCTGCAGGGGCTTGCACTAGGGATGTAAAATCCCAGTTCATTAGTTAACCGGACCGTGGTCAGGCTGGAGAGCTCCCTGTGAGGCTGGACATGCATTAAGGGTGAGGCTTACGGGTTAACCGGTTAACAAGTTAACATCCCTGTCCGCACCAGGCATCTCAGGGATTTCTCCATGAAAAACGCCAGCTCGCCAAAACTGAAAGTGTTTGTCGAAAGGGCAGCTCTGGACAAGCCTCCCGACAAGCACCTCTTGACAAAAGGCCCGAAAACCCTGTCAAGATGTTCCGTTTCAGCATGTGCTACATGGAAAGTTCTGATTTTTCGTTGCTTATCCTGAAACGCCCAGGTTGTGAAACGCCTGCCTACGTCAGTCTCCCCAGATCTTTCCCTTCTAGAGCAGCTCTCATCTCCAAGCAATTTGGGAGCTTCAGAAATGTCCGCAAATGTGCCTGCACCTATCACTGGAGTGCAAGGCAAGGGACCCCAGGAGCGTGATCCATCAGTAATGCAAAGGCACCCACTGCATCCCAACTGCTACTACAGGCTGAACCTCTCTAATCCGGCACCCTTGGGGCCTGACCAGTGCTGAACCAGAGAATTTGCCGGACCACGGGAGGTTGATACTGTCTAGCAGCATCACTGACACTGCCGCTGCTTGCTGGGGTTGAGAAGAGTAAATTTGAGCTAAAGAACAGCCCAGAACACTGAGAGCCAGGCCTGGCGGCTGTAAACAAACTGTAAGGGACCGCGGGAAACTTGGCCACACCCATGATGGGCGGACACCCAGCTCACTGCCAGAATGCCGGACCGCGGAGGTTGCTGGACCAGAGAGTGCTGGACTAGAGAGGTCCAACCTGTACAGAACCGTCCTTCAATACTCGCAAGTTCTAATCAGGGACGTAAGGGGGGGAGATGTGCGCGTGAGCTCACAAACACACGGAACGCACCACAACCCCATGTATTGGAACACCTATTCTCCAAAGCCACCCATGAGCCAAAGCCCTCTATGTCCCCACTGCCAGATGTGACGTAGTGGGGGTGCTGGCTGCTCTGTAACCCGGGGTCCCCCTGCGCTGTGATGTGTGATTCCCACTGACTCACCCACATGTGTATTAGCCCAGACACCAAGGACCAGCCTGGGCAGTTAGCAAAGCTCTTCCCAGGGGGAGACACAAAGGGAGGGAGGAGGAGACGAACACCAGGTTTCGGGGGAAGGGTCAGTTGCTGGCTGGAAAACATGAAGGGAACAACCTAAGCTGAGGACTGAGAGTCTGGGGGAGGGAGGCAATGGACCCCCTAACCTCAGAGGTCTGAGGCATCCTGGCCTTGACTCCTGTACCCACATCACGTCTGTGCTGGGCTGTATCCTGGAGAAGCAATAAACCCCCCTGTTCTACTGGCTGGCGGAGTCTGTTCTTGCTGCTACGGGGCTGCAGGACCAGGGGAACCCCAAATCGCCATCACACACGGGGAGGAAGGAGATTCTGCTGCGTACGGAGGGCCCTTCAGTTGGCCCTGACAGACGTGCGCTCTCCCAGGAAACGGCATTTTATCCCCACTGAGCGAACGCCCTGCTTGTGGTGAAGAAACAGACAGTGTCAGCCTCCGGCTCCCACTGGTGAGTCTCTGGGGCACTGACTCCAGGGCAAACCCAGGCTAGGAGGGTTAATTTGCATTCATTAGCGTTTCTGCTCCTAACCCAAGAGTGTCTTGCCTAGGGTTACCAGGTAGCTTCAGAAAAAATACCAGACACACTTGATGGGGCAGGGACCTGCCGGGAGGAGAGCGGGGTGGATGGGAAGCAGGGCTGGCCAGGGGTCGGGGGCAGTGGGGCTGGCCAGGGGAGATCGGGGGCGGGGAGGGGGGTGGCCGGTGGGAAGCAGGGCTGGCTGGGGGTCGGGGGCAGTGGGGCTGGCCAGGGGAGATCGGGGGGGGGGGCAACGGGGTGGCCGGTGGGAAGCAGGGCTGGTCGGGGGGGGGAGGGTCGGGGGCTGACCGGGGGAGGGGTCGGGGGGAGTGGGGTTGGCTGGGGGAGGGTGTGGGGGGGGTGGCCAGGAGGAAGCAGGGCTGGTCGGGGGAGGGGGAGGGCCGGGGGCTGACCGGGGGAGCGGGGCTGGCCGGGGGAGATCGGGGGAGGGGTCGGGGGAGCGGGGCTGGCCGGGGGAGATCGGGGGAGGGGTCGGGGGAGTGGGGCTGGCCGGGGGAGATAGGGAGGAGGAGAACCGGCTGGCAGGAAGCAGGGTTGGCTGGGAAGGGGTCGGGGGGAGCGGGGCTGGCCGGGGGAGATCGGGGGAGGGGTCGGGGGCAGCAGGGCTGACCGGGGGAGATCAGGGGAGGGGTCGGGGGAGCGGGGCTGGCCGGGGGAGATCGGGGGAGGGGTCGGGGGAGTGGGGCTGGCCGGGGGAGATCGGGGGAGGGGTCGGGGGAGTGGGGCTGGCCGGGGGAGATCGGGGGAGGGGTCGGGGGCAGCAGGGCTGACCGGGGGAGATCAGGGGAGGGGTCGGGGGAGCGGGGCTGGCCGGGGGAGATCGGGGGAGGGGTCGGGGGCAGCAGGGCTGACCGGGGGAGATCAGGGGAGGGGTCGGGGGAGCGGGGCTGGCCGGGGGAGATCGGGGGAGGGGTCGGGGGAGTGGGGCTGGCCGGGGGAGATCGGGGGAGGGGTCGGGGGAGTGGGGCTGGCCGGGGGAGATCGGGGGAGGGGGAGAACCGGCTGGCAGGAAGCAGGGTTGGCTGGGAAGGGGTCGGGGGGAGCGGGACTGACCCGGGCACATGCAGATCTCAGGGCGCTGCCTGTCCCGCGCACAGTCCCGGCGAAGCACGAGCAAGTCCGGCTACAGCTCCATCACGTGCTTGACCAGCGCTCGGGATCACGGCCAGGGCTTCTCCTCCTCCCCAAGGCGTCACTCCTACGTCAGACGCAACCAGAGGCTTCCGGTGCCGATCGCGCCCCCTCCCAGCCACTCCCCCCGCCCCTGCCAGGCTTCCGTCGGGCGCCCAGCTGGAAAACCAGAAAATACCAGACATTGCACACGCCCAATATTTTCTGAATTGTTTTACCGGACAGAGGGCCCAAAAACTGCACTGTCCGGTTGAATACCGGACACCTGGCAACCCTAGTCTTGCCCCAAAGCACAGACCCACTCAGCCACCCCGGCCAGCTGGGCTTAAGCCAAAGGGCGGAGCCCTGCCTGTCTTCTCAGCGCTCTCCCGGGCTCTGCAATGGCAAAACCCAACACCCCCTCAGTCACATGCGGTCCCAGGGTCATGGAGACAGAGCCAGCACGGCACAGACCTGCCCAGCTAAGAGCATGCTGCTTCCACGGCTCTGCCCCGCCTCTTCGCTTCACTTCCTGTCCTACCACGTGTGGTCAGCTGCAGTGCGCCGGCCGCGGGAGGGGTGAGGGCGTCTCTCCGCAGCTCACCTACCACCCCGGCCGAGGGGCTCGCGAGGCTTCATCCCTGAGCGCCAAGCATCCTGAGATGCGGGGCTGGGACGGGCTATGGAGTCTCACCAGGGTGATTTAAAACCCCGTGTAATTGGTTAAACGTGTTTAAGCCGCTAACTGAGTAAAGGGGGCGCGGGTGGGGGGCTCCCACCAGCTGAGGCCAGGCTGGAGTGGACCCCCCGCCGCAAGCAGAGGCTGCTGCAGCCCAGCCTGTGGGCACCCGGGCTCTGGACACCGGAGCAGCCCTGACCCACGGAACAGCTGGGCCCACTGCGGGCAGGGGCTGCTCCGGATGACTGGAGCAGCCGTCCGTCCCTGGCAGGCAGGGAGCTACTCCCACTCCCACCGGTTAATGGTTAACTGGAACCAGTAAGCACTGCCTGTTAACCTTTCACACCCCTCTCTCCGCGCTCTCCTGGAGGGCTCAAGGCCATGGAAAATGGCCAGAAGGAAAGCCGTAGTTTTCCTAGTTGAACTTTAAAGAGATTCCTCCGCCGGGGCTCTATGCTGTTGTCCACTGGAGCCCTGAGAGCGGCCCTCCAGGGCAGGCAGCCCTGTTTGGCAAGGGGGCAGCCTATTGGACACACACACCAGCACCCCACAGACGCACGCGGCTTTATCTCCGCGCACCGGCGAGCCCTGGCGCCAGGCAGCGAGCCCGAAAATAGTTGACTGACTGCTAACAATTTCTCCGGGGTGGGGAGCGGGAGGGAGTCTGCGTGGAAAAAGGAGTCTTTGGTATTTCTGGAAATTATTTGCCGTCTCCAAGTGGTTTTGTTTATCGAGCGCACATGCTGCCCGGAACACGTCCGAATGTGGAATGTCCTTGCGCAGGCCCCTCCTGAGCACGGCACTCGGCCAGGGCCCTCGCCGGGGGAAGGGAGCGCAGCGGGGAGCCACCCCTCCGCCAGCGTGAGTCAGTCCTGGCACAGAGCCCCGCAGAATTCTTCTCCTAACACACCTCAGGGATGGCTCATTTCAGCTGAGTCAAGGGGAGCTGCTTCCGGCTGAGCGAGCCAGGACCGTACTTCCACGGGGAAGCACAAGCATCGGTCACTAGCTGCGCTCTGTCCCCTGGGCCCCGGAGGGGAGGAAGCCGGGAGGGCGTCTGTACCTGTGCAAACACGTGTTCGCACTAGGGATGCGAATGGAGCCAGCAGGGCCGCTTGTTCCCTGGGTGGTCTGCTCGAAAACCGGACGCCTGGCCACCCACGGGAGCATGGGGTCATCTCAGCCCGCGGGGGACTTCAGTCTCTCAGAGCCCCGGGGCGGGGGGGGGAGGTTCTCTAGGGTATCGGCCCCTCAAACCAAGCCGGGCCAGGCCAAAGGGGGGGCGCTGGGGAAGGCCGGCCGGAGGATGGCATGGGCTGGTTTTGCTCTCACTGCAGCTTTTCGGTGCCACGGGCTCTGGCATTCAGACCCACCCCCCCGAAGCGTCAGGCCACAGAATGCTGCTGGCCGTGAGGGGGGAAGCCACGGGGCTAGCACACTCAGCCCCTCCTTTGAGAGCCGGAGGGGGGGGGGGGCATGGAAGCTGCTGGGTGCTAAAAGCCCAGCCCACACTCCAAGAGTCTGACCAGCCAGCAACTCAGCACATGGCCAGTCCACCTTGGTTCGAGTCCCAGCTCCAGAATGGCCCTCCACAGACCAGCAGGAACTGGCCGGGGTGTAAAGACTCTCCCCTAACAGTGACAAGCTCTGGACCACGGGCTAAGGGGTCCGGAGTGAATCCCCTTCCCTCTCCACCTGGGAGGACGACAGCTGCGAAGGGGCTGCCTGGCAAGAGGAGCTGGAACACGGGGACCAAAGGGCTGTGATGGGGGAGCGGGGCCTCCCGTCCCCAAGAGCATGCAGGGCACGGCTGAGGTACCGGGTGCAAAGTTCAGCCCCCGCAAGGCACACAGGGGACTGGATAATCACTTGCCAAGCCCGGGAAGTGAGTATGGGACCCAGCTCCAGCATGTGCCTGGCCGGAGGGGGGGCTGCCTCTTTCACTCCCGCCTCAGGACTCAGCAAGCCTCCACCTCACAAAGTGCTGGGGCAGGGTTAAGCACAAACGCCCCCAGCCCTCCTGCCGCCGCCCTGCCCTGGGCCGGGACCCACGCATTTGCCGCAATAAAGCGCGAACAATGCTAAGAGCGTCCAGGGGGGAGCACAGTAATGTCTAAAGCAGACGCAGACTTGGAAACACACACGTCCGAGCGCGCCGCGCACAGCACTTAACCCTTCCCTGCAGTAACCCTCCGGCCTTCGCAAGGGCTCTCCGCTTAGCAGCATCAGCAGCATGGAAGGGACTCTAAAGTCTGATGCAGCCACCTAGCAGAAATCCAACTATGGCCGTTCATCCCCAGGGGTGACTCTATTTACCTGCTTGGCAAGAGAGTCCAATGATGGGCAACATGCACGCAGCTCCCCTGGCAAAAGCTGGCCGGAGAAGGGGACAGGACAAACTCGCTCTGTTCCTGCAACTATTCTCCTGCTGGAGATTAAGCCAAGCCCCCAGAAAAGAGAGGAACGAAGGCCCCCACGGCCTGGGAAGCAGGGAGGAAGTTGAATTACCAAGGGCTACAGCCTCCATGAGCTGACCCAAGCCCAGCTGTCTGCAGTGCAAAGGGGACAGGCACCCTGGATGCCCAGGCTGGGCCTGCAAGCAAAACGGGTTCCACTCCCGGTTGCACTTTCAAAGAGACAAACAAGCAAGGCTCTAGAGGGCACAATCTCGCCCTGGGGTGCTCCTGAGCGTGCGAGGAGCTCTCTTCCCCGCTGGGTCCGAGCGGGCTGGCTCCTTACTGTAGCGGGCTAGGAGTCCAGCCTAGCACAGAGTCCAACGTGACAGGTCTGTGGTGCCCGAGACAAGAGCCTCGCTTTGTCCTTTACCATTCCAGGGCAGAGACTATCTTGATTTATTTTAATCCTCTGCAGGCAAGACAATGGGCAGGCACCGGTGCATGCCAGTCACCCCTGAGATTAAGGGAGGAAATGCTTCTGTGTGGGGAAAAAAGCCACTAGCCAAAGAAATGCGTGAAGACCCGTTCTCCTGATCCCTCACCAAAGCCAAGACTTGGCCGTCCCCCCTCACCCCAGCACTGCCTATTGCCCAGAGAACTTGTTCGAGCTGAGTACAGTGAGGGAGAAAGAAACCCTGTAGCTGCCCATTTGATTGTCCTACACAGCCAGGACTCTAGAAAACACACCCCTTCCACACTTCCGGGGGGGGGGGGTGCAAAACAGTCCAATTAAGTACATTTTAAGGTTCCCATCACCAAAGGGAACCCATATATTCCACTGTAACAATGGCAGCTTCCCAGGACCAAGTTGTTGCATGCTAGTTACCTCGCTCATCCAATCAGAGAACAGAAACAATGCAACGGGAATTCGATAACTAACACAGAACAAACTGCTCCCACTGCACCCAACAGAAAAGCCAGTCGGGTTAGATACGCAAGTCAGAAGATGGGTTTGTTTGCATTCCTCAATGGATGAGCTATACACTAACCGGCACAGTATACAACACTGCAAGAGTTACAATTGACTAGGACATTCAAATTTTGCACCATGTTGGTTAATTACATACATCGTCCAATCAGAGAACACAAAAAACATCACGGAAGGAAACCAGCCCCCACCATGCAAATACGGAACATTTACAACTCTGAGCCAGGATTACTATCTGAAAAAAATCTGTGAATAACTTGGAGGAAAGAATAAATATAGACTCTCATTAGTCACTCATGATGAATTTGTGAATAAAAAGTCAAAATGTGATGACTCTATTAGCTGCAATATCCCTGACCCTGAGCATTCAACAATTATGAGTCAGGCCCCACCAAAGCCACAAGATTTTTTTTAATAATAAGCTTTTCATTCTCCTGATTTCCCTTGTTTTTGAGCCTTTGGGGATTGTATTTACAAGACAGTCCAGGTAACCATTAAGGCTAGAAACTTACTTAGAAACCCCCCAAAGCAAGAGTCCCATGCAACACCACGTGTGCTAGAGCCGGGCTGGCAGAAAAACACCCCCTATCAGGAACGGCGCGAGTTGGCAGCGTTCGCTCCTTGGCTTTTTCCACAATTATTCACTCAGCTCCAGAAACGTTCCAACGTCTAACAAGGTGCACTTCAAAAATGCCAAGCCGTTTGTCACAGCAAAGGCATGCACAGCACTTTCGCCCGGGGCCAGTTCTCTGCAGGAAGGGCCCATCTCCACCAGACACTTTTGCACCCACATGGCCACTCGGGTGCATGGGGCGCCCCCCTCACTTTGCACCTGCGCCTCTCCACCAGGGCTCTTTCTACACACACACCAAGCTCTTGTGGGCACAGACTGCTGGAGGGACTGGAATCACTGGTAGCGTGGCGGTGCTGAGCGGAACGGAACCCCTGTGCGTATGGAAACCATTGCAAGCCGGGGTGCCGCACCTGGCTCCGGCAGGTAGGCTTCATTTGGTACATTTTTAGCAGCACATTTTAAAATGAAACGCCGCCCATTTGGAGCAGACAGTCCAGCAGCAGCACTATCAAGGGAACCTCCAGGAATTCCTTGCAGCTTTCTTTCAAGAGACTGACTCTGCTTGGTTGTCCACCCTTGGGCACTTACGGCCCATTAAACAAGGCCAGGCCTCAGGAAAGCAAGTTCCCACAAGCTCAGCCCCCAAGCGCAGCTGCAGGCAGCGTTTCTAAACGAGGAGTTTACTGCTAGCCATTTCTCACTCTCGGCCAAGGCTAAAGAGAGGCCCAGATTTTGCTTCCTGGAGCTCAGTGGTGTTGCAGGAGGGAGGACAGAGCACCACTGACATTTTTTAGACTTGCTAACAAACCTCCTAACATTTGGGACAATATTTACAGCAGGATCCCCTTAACGAGACCCGCCAGCCAGACTTTCCGCATAGGACCAATACAGGCTCCAAAAAACTTCCGCTGCAGCAGGGAGAAATATGTAAATAAGATATGAGTCGGCACGAGAAACCCAGGCAGGCACCTGCATCCCAGCACACTGCATGACTGCACAAATCACTCCGAGAGGCAAGACCGATCTGGGATTCCAAACGATTAGCAGGAACTGGGAAACCCTAACTCTGGCCCTCTGAAGAAGTGGGCTGTGCCCACGAAAGCTCATGATACCATCTACATGTTTTGTTAGTCTATAAAGTGCTACCAGACCATTTGTTGTTTTTTTCTGTAACAGACTAACTTGGCTACCCCCTGAAGCCGGGAAACCACACGGCCATGTTATGGGGATGCTTTTCTGTCAGCCCCAAATATGGAAGAGGAAAGCAAGGAGGAGGGAGCTTTCGGCTAGCTCGTCTGAGGTGAGCCAGGTATTAGAAACCCCCCATTCCTCGGACCTTCAGCTCTGCAGAGTGCATCTCCCGAGGGAGAGCACAAGGAAACGCCAAGCGTGGCTAGACAAAGTGCTGTTCCATTACAGAGACAAAATCAACAGGCTGGAAACCGGAGGAATGTTTCCAACGCGAAGAGATTTCCCTCCCCCACTAAACTTTGTACCTTAAGAAGTGTTTCTGGCTCAGGAAACCCGCCGCTGTGAAAATGCAGGCCTCATTTTATGGGTTAAGGCAGCGCTCTTAGGGTCTCCGGTGTTGGGCTTCCGAGAGGAAACAGCAAATCGCAGCAAGACGAACCCCTGAAACAGGCCCCTCCGTACTCCTCACATCCCAGCGTTTCCATGGGAGAATGGGAAAAAGCAACGCCCGACGGTGAGGCAGCAATACAAGGCAGGGTCCTCAGGGGAGCAGCCCATCCAAGCAAGGCCGAGGAGAACTGGTGGCAAGGCTCCGACTCTGCCCACGCCATCCCAGAGGGTGCTGCTCCATTCTGTTCTAGTCAGACAGGAATTTCCTCACCCCTGGCCCTGTGCTCCCTGAATCAGCCAGGCCCACCCAGCCCGGGTGCAATAATCAATAGGATAAACATTCACCAGGTGCCAACTAGCCAGAAAGTTCACACAAGGTCAAGGAACAAACCCCCCCACCCCCCAAAACCAGCCAGCCGCCTGCACCTCAGGTCTCCTGCCCAGCCCCACAGCCAGGACCCCCAAGCCACCTTCCCCCAGGGCCTCGCAGAAACCCCCTTGCTGCCGCCTCCAGTGCCAAGGGAGAACTGAAAAGGCTGGGAAATGCCCTGTCCTGTCCACGCCCTTCGGGGAGCTAGCTCGGCCAGGGCGGGCAGGCTCCAGGACCCTGGGCTCGATGGACCCTTGGCCTGACCACCGTGGCCTTAGGGTCCTCCCTCCCCAGGCCTGACTGCAGCGGGTTCCCAGGCCCCGCGGCGGGCGGCTCCCCTTGGGGAGGGCTAAGCGCTGGCGGCCAGGCCAGACCAGGCATCGCATCGGGGGGTCCTGCCAGCTCACATCCGCCCTCGGCCGGGCTGGGGCGCCCTGCGCGGCACGGCGGGGCTGGAGGAGGGAGCCGGACACACCGGCGCGGGGCCCGATCCCGCAGGCGCCGGCGCGCGCGGCTCACGGGTGGGATGAGGCTGTTCCCAGCATCGGGCCCGCACCAGGGGCGCTTCGAGCTCTGCCCAGCCTCGGCCGGGGAAGCTGCGGCTGCTTTCCCGGGGCCCCGCGCCCCAGGCAGGCGGGGGCGGTGAGCCAGGGGCCGCATTCCAGCCTCCCCCCCCGGACACTCAACCTCCCGCGATGAGGGGGCGGGCCGGGCTCCAGCTGCCCAGGGCGCTCTCCGCAGCATTTCACGCCCCCCCCCCCGCCTCCGGGCTCACTCCGCTGCCCCGCCCCCCGGAGGCGCCCCCCCCCAAAGTTTGGGGAAAGTTTTCCCGCAGCCCCGATGGCGCCTCCCGGGCCAGGGGGCGGGTGGGAGGCCTCGTGAGGCGCCCCCCCGCCCCGGGTACTCACCGCTTCGGCGGGGCGCAGGGCGCGGGGTCCAGTGGCGGAGCCGCCGCCCCAGGCGGGGCCGGTCCCGCTCAGGGCCCCCGGAGCTGCAGCAAAGTCCCGATCCCCGGCGGCTGGGAACAAAAGGCGCCGAGCCCGGGCCGGGGCCCAGGCGTGCAGCCCTGCGGAGCTGCGCCGGCTCACAGCCCCGGCTCCATCGCGCCGCGGGGCCCCGAGCGCGGGAGATCCGGGCAGGGGCTCGGGCCCCGGGGGAGACACGAGTGGCCCCGACGCCCCCTGGGAGCTGCCGATCCCGGGGGCTGGGAGCCCAGGGGCCCGGGCACGCTGCGGTGGCTGCGGGGCGCTCTGCGGGTCGGCTCCGTGCGCTTGGCTGCTGCCCGGTCCCCAGTGCGCGCTGCGGAGCAGAGCTGAGTCCCTCCCTCCTGCCCGCTCAGCCCCTCCTCCGCCCTCCGCACGCCCCCCGCCGCTGCCTGCCTTCCCCCCGGCTCCTCCTCCTCCTCGCCCGGCGGCGCCCCGGCCCCGCTGCCCGCCAGCGACCTGCCTGTCCCGTGGGGGAAGGACGCTCCGCGCCGCCCCAGGCCCCGGCTTCTCGGCACAGACCGGAGCTGGGAGGCTGCTCCAAGCGCTGGCGGGATGGGCGAGCAAAGCTGCGCTCCGAAGTGCAGCTGCATGGAGCTCGGGGCCTTTGCTTGGGCTGCGGAGCTCCGAGGCCAAGCGGGAAAGTCCCCCCCCCCCACTCGGCAGCAGAGCTTTGCCTTGGCCCCCCCCGCGTTTACAATGTATTTGCCCACAAAACAAACCCACCACCAGGCGGGGCGGGGCTGTAGTTTAGACCCTGATGATTTGTGTGGGTTATGGCAGCTCTCAGAGTCCCCAGGATCGGGGCCCCATTTTATTAGGTTAGACAGGTTGGACCTCCCTGGTCCGGCACCGGGTCTGACCGGTCCGAAGGAGGGATTTCGTTGGACCAGGGGAGGTTCCCTCCTGCTGTGGGCATCCCAGCCTGCTGCCCCTCCTGGCTGCTGGCATCGGGGATCCCCAGATGCCACTGGTGGAAATCCCTTGCTATGGGGATCTGAGCTGGGGATCCCCAGTTGCTGGCCCTGCTGGGGATCCCCAGGGAGGGCTGGAGCTCTTTGGTGCAGCAATATCTGAGGTCCTACGGGACTAGGATGTGGCTGAACCAGAGAGTCCCAGACTTGAGAGACGGAACCTGTAGTCCGATAGGTAATAAGGCCAGTGTTTGCCCTGCAGAGTTCACAGTCTAAGGCCCCCATCTTGCAATGGACTGGAGGGAGGCAGCCACGGCTCGGCCAGCGTGGGCTGCCAGGCACACAGTCATGGACGTGCAACAAATAAACTAACCCAGCAACAGCCATGCAGCGTGTCAGAAGAGCACAGTGTTGCCAACTCTTGCCGCATGATAATCTCCTGATACTTGGTGTGATTGTTAAAGCCCAGCTGCCAGGCTCAAGAGATCAAGTGAGAATCTCAGATTTCTTTCTTTCTGTCTATTTTAGGTAAGTTTTCTAGCCCTTGTGGTTGGAGGATAAAGTTTGAAAAAGGCTCAAAGAAGGCAAAACTGATTTTCCTTTTGCAGTCTCTGGATTGCCAAGCCAGTTCATGATTATTTAGGCCTTGACGCACGATTTTTGAGCACTTGATGATACTGACTGATACCCTCCAACACACACGCTCCCTACCCCTCTGGTTGGTAATTCATGCAAACTGCCTGAAGCTTTCTGGAGTGAAATAACAAACAGTAACAAAAGGAGAGAGAAATCGGAGGCACAGGCTCAGGGAAGATCGGATTTTATTATGGCTACTTTGTTTTCCAGTAGAAAGTCCCTCTGAATTAATATCACGACCCTGTCACGGGCTAGCTGAGTTCCTCGTTCCTACGTCTGATACTTCCAGCTCACAAACATCTTGGTTTTATTATGTGCCGCCTAAGAAAGACCAGGAGTCATCAGACCCTTATGCGGAGAGGGCTCTGCATGGATCTGACCACAGGATCAGGACTGAAATCCTCAAGTTTCAGAGTTTGCTTTCATGTGCAAGAGCTGCCTGATGGCTTCCCGTCAGATTTGTTTTGCCTTTTGCTCCTGATAGACAAAAATATGCCAAACTCACTGCTGTTATCTGGGGGTTTGTTGGCTTGAACAATCTATGCGAGGTTTGTCCTCTTGGCAAATTTGTATCCATCAAAAGCTATAGGCAAATGTTTTTCTTAGTTATTGCATAGATAGGCAAATTTATTCCCCTGGTGCATACGTGGCCTGGCTTGTGGACGTGATGAGCACCCACAGTGCCCTCTGAAAATCCAGCCCATATCTTCCCACTCTGATGGGCTTCGACAGGATTTGTCAGACCCAAATCATCTGTACCACAAACCACAGAGCAGTCCAAAACCAACAGACAGCTGACTTCACTTCCCCCCATCTGTCTCAGGTCAACCCTGCTGCGAGGGCCAGCCGAGAAACAGGGTGCAAGTTCTAAGTTGGGAACCCCTTGGGAAAATCTCTGCAGGCAGAGGCAGCAATCCAACTTCGGGATTTTCTGGAGGCCTCTGACACCAGCTCTGCTAGGAGGTAGCTGTAGGGGGAGGAGAATGCTCAGTCTATTGTCATGCAAATTAATCTGCCCTGAACCCTACTTGGCTTCAAAATTCCTAGGTCCAGTAACAAGCAGCTTCTGAAGCAGGAGAGAGCTGTCAGCCCAGGGCTGGGTGCTCCCTGGCTAATGCAGGTTTGATTTAAGGAGCCTAACGAGGGAGGGGAGTCCTGGGTGAGTCTCCAGAGAAGTCCAGTCCAGAATGAAGACATCTCCTGGCTCACTGTGGAAGACAATGTGTAAATGATTAAGTTATAAAGTGAAACAAGACAGGCTGAATTAGATCCATCAGTCACCACGGTGATATCTGAACCAAATGCTGGGCATCCATCTTTACAACGAGAGCAGCCCCTCACCAGCTCAGGCAGTGGCTTCGGTTTGGATGCCAATGGCTTTTGAATGGGTTTTCCCAGGGTAGATATTGATCGATAGATATTGGTTGATGTGAGGGAAGCGACCGTTCCTCTAAGACTCTCCTATCCCTCCGGGGTGTTGCAACGGATAACGTCTGCTCAGGGCATGGGGTTGTGCAGGGAATAGTTTATAAAAATAAGCTCTCACTAGCTCAGTCATCAGATATGGGCTGGAGGCAGGAATCAAGGTGCAAAGTTCTCTGCCCCGTGTTCTGCAAGAGAACAGATTGGATGGTCACCGTGATCTCTTCAGGCGTTACATTTGGTGGCTCCGTGACTAGGTTATGGTGGGGGAGCTGTGACACACCGATCTCCGATTCCACTGGAGCTGTGGTTCGGCCTTGCCGGCTTGCCGCCTTTCCCAGAGCGCCCCGCTACCTCTCTGCTCCAGGTTCCGCTCTGGTCTCAGGGCCACACACCCAGGCGCTGAGCTGGGTAAAAACACTGGTGGGCAGGAGCGGTTTGTTGTTTGTTTTGGTTTCAAAGCTGCATTTTTTCTACCCTGATTTTGTCTGTTTCTGTTTGGCGGCAGACGGGATCTTTTAAGGCAGATAACTGGGATGGGGCGGTCCAGCTTAGCCGCCAAAGCAGCAGCACTGAAGGAAGAAAATAGTTTGTGCAGGGGCTTGGGAGGCAGGCGAGGACGAGCTCCTTACAGCAAAGAGAGGAGAGTGGCGGGAGCTTGGCTCTGCGGCCCAGGATCCCAAGGGATGAGAGCGCTGGAGTTAAGTTCAGTGCGTCCACACTGCAGTAAAGAAGCCCAGGCACGGAATCGCAGGGCCTGGCTCAGCCGTGTTGCCATTTGGCCTTGGGCTGGAGGCCAGGTTCTGGGACCCTCCCCCGCACTGGATTGCAGGACAGCCAAACAGCCCCCTTGCAATTTGAGCCCCACGGAGTCAGCTGACGCAGGCCATGCCCGGGTGTTTTCCTGCCAGTCCTCCCCCAGCCTCTGCCCTGGGAGTTGACTGCCCTGTCCCTTCTGGCAGGAGCCATATTCAAGTGCTCTCCCGGGGCTGCTGACAAGGGGCATGGCGGAGCTGGAGTGCCCGGAAAACTCCTCTTGGTCTCCTGGGCTTGCCCACCCCGGGGCCTGCTCTGGAGAGAGGCAGGCAGGAGCCCAAGGCCTCCCTTCCCCGGTCGGATGCTCTGACTTGCATTTGACTCTTCTTGCAGCGGCAGCCCCAGTGGCCTGCCCGGTCACAGGTCCTTTGTCCCGTCCTTATGCCCGGACATGGCTCTGCCTGCTTTGCTTTCAGCCTTTACCCCTCCCTGCCAGGGGAGGCAGTGGGGGAGGGCTCGCACCTCCCTGGCTATTGTTCCTTGGGAGGGGTTTCTGCCTGCCTGGATTAACAAGGCAACAGCCTGAGGGGGGTTGGCGGGGAAATTCGGGGGGTTCAGTTACAGACTTTGGGAATGTGCCGGCAACGGGAACAAGAGTCCGACCTGCCTGGGCTGCCCCCCAGGGCTGGCACCTGGTGGAATGGAGTCCCTCACCCAGGGTGCGTCTACACTGCACCGCTGCTGGAAATAGGCGATGCAATTGGAGCTACACAAATGACGTCTCTTACTTCGATGTTATTTTAAAAGCTTCTTTTGAAATCTGGCGCTGGCTGCACCGCACTCATTTCCACCCCCCCGCGGCTCCGAAGTGTCCTCGTGGAAGCAGGTTTACAGGGACGTCGGAATTGCGAGCCTGTTGTGTTTTGCGATAAAGGGCACGCTCAAAAGCTGCGGAATGGCTACTTGGGGATCCCTGCGGTGTCCGGCAATAGTGCTGCAGTGTCCACATAGCGCCAGAGCCCCCAGCTCAAAAGGCAGGAGTTGCACTGAGCTGTTACCGTCTGGTGGGCTGGGGGGGACGTGAGCTGGGCTCCCTGGGGACAGGGGAGCAGCTGTCCTGATTTCATAGGGGCAGTCCTGGTGTTTGGGGCTTTGTCTCCTGCCTCCTCCGCCCCCTCCCCACGGCTGTCTGGGCACCCGACCCGGGGAGCGCGAGCTCAGTCCTGGGAGTGAAAAGACTGCGGAGCCTAAATGCTGCCTGGCCCCAGGGCCAGGCTGGGTGGTGCTGCTGCAGGCTCTGCTGCTGCCCCGCTGCAGGCAGGAGGAGCGGGGCTGGCGCCTGCCAGCAGCACTAAGCTCGTTCAGTGGAATAAGGGAAACGGAGAAATCGGCCCAGGGCTCAGCAGACCCCCTGTGGCAGAGGATGTACCCGCCCCCCCAGCATGCCCGGGGCTGCCGGCTCGCCCCCTCCGGGCTGGGCAGCCCAGCACTGCCGGACGGAGACGGGGGCAGGGCGGCGCTTGTTTAACCAAGGATGCCGTTTGAACCCGGGGCCAAAGGCTGTGTGGACACGGCCATTTCCCATCCCTCTAGCCTCATTTCAGACCCGGCGTCGCTCCGGGACAGGTCTGAGCTGACTTGCCGTGAGTCGCTCTGAGCGTGAAACTGGAACATGCACCAAGGAGGTTGCAGGGTCTAGCAAAGCCGGTTTAACACGATGCCTGCAGTTCACGGGTGCAGCTTTCCCACGTGGGCCTGGCTCTGTCCTCATGGGTTACAAAACGCCACTGGGCTCCCAGATGAGCTACTGATCCCCAGCAGGTGGCTGAAGGGAATAAGGCTCTGAGGGGTTTTTAGGCCTGTGTAGCATGTACAGTTTGAACCTCTCTAGTCTGGCACTGTCTGGTCCAGCAACATCCGTGGTCCGGCATGATTTTAGTGAGCCACGTATCCACTGAGCGTGGGTGTGGGCAAGTTTCCCACAGTCCCCTAAACTTTGTTCACAGCCACCAGTCCCAGCTCTGTGTTCTGGACTGTTCTTTAGCTCCAGTTTACCTCTCAGTGTCTCAGACCCCAGCAAGCAGTGGCTGTGTTGGAAATGTTGCTAGACAATATCGACCTCCCGTGGTCCGGCACGTCTCAAGGGCGCCGGACCTGAGAGGCTCGACCTGCAGGACCAGTCCCCTGGCTCTCAAAGCACATTGCAAAGAAGCCCTCAGTGCATACCACAGAGGGGGAGACAGCGGCTGTGCTGAAGCTTTGCCGGTTTACACCAGTTGACAGTGTGACCTGAGATGTTCACAATGCTGGGGAAAGACCGTTTCCGGCACTCTCAGCTGCTCCAGCCTCTCCCGTAGCCTCTGATGGAGCCGGGATGGGGGGGGGAGGGTTGTACAAATCTTCACACCCCCTCTGCCAATAACATTTTAAAAAATGCCCCTATGTTTGAGCCCGTGTGTCCCGTTGGAATCAGGGTGTGTTGGGCAGCCAGGTGCATTTGAAACTCCTACTGGCCGCCTGCGGTGAGGTGGCGGTGCCACGCTGGCTGGAAGGGGTTAAAGCAGGCTGGAGGGGGCCTGCACCGAGCCCTGGCCAATGGGGAAAGGGCTTGAAAGGAGCCAATCGGAGGGCAGGTTGCTGGGGCAGCCCTATATATAAGGAGCTGCCCTGCAGAGGGAGTTGGGTCCTGTCTTGTGAGGGTGCAGGATGAGCTCCAGGGGATGGGCAGGTCATGGGGGGGGTTAGCGGGGGGAAGGCTCCAGCCAGATCCCTGCCAGGCTGCAGGCCTTGATGCAAGGGCCAGGAGGGTGCAAGGGGCCTAGGAGACAGGAAGCAGCCTGCTTCCAGAGGATCCCTGGGCTGGGACCCCCACCATGACCAGGGGTGGATACAGCCTATGGCTTGCCCCTGAGGCCGAGGGGCTTGGGGCCGCAGGGCCAAGCGAAGCTGAGGAGGGCCGCTACTCCCGGCAGGGGCCAGAGGCCGCCGTAATGTCCTGAGGAGGATGCCAGGCTCAGGGAGCGACGCAGGTCTGGAGCGAGATTGTGGAGCGAGGACGAGAGAGACGCTGCCCGAAGGGGGCGCCCAGGTGAGGACAGAGCCGATTCCTGCAGCAGCCAGCAGGAGGCGCCACAGGGCGAGTCGTACCTGAAGGGCCTTTGAAAATGTGTCCTGGGGAGTCTCCGCCCCTTTTGAAAATGGGACTTAGGCTCCTAAATCCCATGGGTGCGTTGGAGAGTGGAAGTCGTTGGGCTGGATCCAAAGTTGCTGGGGTCTTCCCACTGGCGCTCAGGTCCTGGGCTGGGCGCCCCCTTCGGGCAGCATCTCTCTCGTCCTCGCTCCACAATCTCGCTCCAGACCCACGTCGCTCCCTGAGCCCGGCATCCTCCTCAGGACACTACGGTGGCCTCTGATCCAGGACAGCCCTCCGTGTGGCCCTGCGCTCCCCGCCCAGTGCAGGAAGGGAAATTACTGCCGAGCTGCACAGAGACCCGGTGAAATGGGGGAGTCAGAGCCCTGTTTCCATTTGGGAGGCTAAAAATCAACCAATTCCCGTGTCTGAGGCCCCCTGGAGAAACCGGTCAGATTGTCCAGGAGCCATTGGCTGTGCCAGGGAGGGCATTTCTGCACACGGGGATGGAAGGAGGCTTTGTACGGGGGAGCCCAGGTCAAAGGGGTCCTGACCAATGTTCCCTCTAATTTTTTTCCATCCATGTGCAGAATAAATTTTGTTCTGTGCCCTGAGGCATGTGCAGATGTGCACCACCAATAGGAACACACGCTGCCAGCTGTAGGCAGCACCTGAATCTCTCCTGGGTGGCTGCCCCAGTGCACAGCTTAGAGGGAACAATGGTCCTGAGGAATAATGCAGCGCTCTGGGCGACTTCTGCTTCTCGGCTATTTGCACCTGGGTGGGGAGGAGGCGCCTGCATCCCGTGGCAGAATCCAGGCTGCTGGTTCTGCAGGATGCATTCCCTTGGTGCCTGGAGCTGTCCTGCAAGTGCCCTCTGCGGCCTGGCGGTGAGGGGCTGCAGCCGGCAGGGGCTGCTGTGCTGGGTTCCCCGGAGCTCACTGGCTAATAGGCCTGCGGAGGGAAGTGGCGGGGAGGTGCATGAAGAGACAGGATTTCTTTGGCCTGTCAGGAGGCGGGAGGGACACTGGAAAGGAGAAGAGAGAGGCTGGCCCTTGCCGGGTTTCTTTTGTCTCCTTTTGTCAGCAGAAGGAGCAGAACAATGGTGCTAAGGAGCCCATCTGGGAATGGGCTTTATGGCCAACGGCCTGGCGCCTTTCCCTGCTCCTGTCTCTGCAGCCCCTTTTCCACTCCAGACTGTGATGATCTGGGCTGAAACGCTGCTACACTTCACCCAGTGTCATGTGCCTGGGCAATCGCAGGCTCCCCCCACCCCCGGCTTCTCCCCTCCTTGCAGGCTCCCCCATACAGGTGCACATAGCTATCATATTTTGTCCTGCAGAGTAAAATGGGCTCTGGGAAAAGTTATTTTCCTTTCACAATTAGCATCTCCCTCCCTTGAAATTGTTTCCTGGGTATCTTGAGAACGAAAGCTTTTGGACTGCTCTGCTACCCACTTACTCCTCCCTCTGTCCTCTGTCACACAGGAACAGCGTGCTTTCTTGTTGTCGGGTTGCCTGTGAGCTCACTGAAGGAGCAGTAAGGAAGGAGGGGACAGCTGAGCTGTTTGTCATTTTAACCAGTGTAGAGAAATTCCGGGGCCGTTCAGCCTCTACCTGCACAGGGAAGAGGTTTGTCTGTCCGGGACTGTGCTCGGTTCTAAATCCCTCTCGGCAGAACTCTCCACGCCTACAGCAAAGCACAGAGTGTTGGTTGAAGCACCGTCTCCTGGAATAGGGGATTCCAGGAAAAATGCAGCTTCCTTCTCTTCCAAGTCACTTTCTAGCCCTAGAGAAAAGCCTGAAGAGGGGAAGGGAAATGGAGCGTTGTTCTGTAAAACTCCCCGAATGTTCCTCTGCTGGCTGGTGGGGCCTGGCTCATGATTTTGGAATGCGTGGGGCTGGCGACCCCGAGTTCTCCGTAGGTGGAGGCTGCTGCCTGGTACCTTTTGAGCTTGGTCCTTGTCGGGCTCATTTCACTAAGTAACCGTGCGCTGTGGCTGCTCCCGGCAATGGCAGCGTGTGACGTTTCCGCGGGGGTGAACATCTTTGCAGGCTCGAGGCCTCGGATTGCGTACGCCTCCTGGCAGGCACCACGTTTCCTGTGATGCACGCGCGCCCTGCACCTAGCAACAATTATTACACAAATTAACTGCATGCTCATTGATTCTTGCTACCTCGCAGTGTGCTTTGGGAAACGCAGTCAGAGAGGTTTCAGACCCCATGCCAGCCCTCCCAGCCCAGTACAGCCTCTCCTCCCCCCCGCTTCTGTGTATGGGGACCCCCAGCTGGGATGCATCTGGAGGAGGATGGGAACTGCGGGACAGTGCAGCTGGGGGTTTCCTGATTGCAAGTTGCCCCCTTAAGGATCTGCAACCCCCTCAGGCAAACTCCCTTCAGTCCCCAATTCAGAATTTACAAACCAAAAGCCAGGGAGGCTGACCCAGGTTTGGCGAGAGCCTGGCAGGCAGGAGCGCACCGGCAATCAAAACAGGCCCGGGAAATGGGTTGAGAACGGCCCTCCCCATGACGTCACCCCTGCATGCCCCTGAAGCCCTTCCCCCTGCATCATGTCCGGCACGCGGCGCAGGCGGCGGGTCGGGCTCTGCGTGCCGCATACAGCACGGACGCGGAGCGGCTCGGAGTGAGGGGCTATGGCGTGCGGACACGACGGCCCACCAGGAAACTCCCGGTGTCCTGCCGGGCCAGTCCGCCCCTGCTGGCAGGGAATCGAAGCTGAAGGGCAAAGCGCTGCCCCTGAGAGCCCCGACTGACACGGACTGTGTCAGCTTTGGCTCTCCCTGAAAAGGCCAGAGCACATCAAGGGGCAGAGCTGCCCAGAGACAGCTGGACATCTAGGGAGGATACAAGCACCGTGCAGCCGGGGGGGGGAGAACCAGGGGGTGCTGCAGCACTCCAGGGGGGCACGTGAGCCAGTCCCTGAGCAAGCGTGTGCGGGCACGTCTGTCTCTGCGTGTGCACGAGGGCGGCTGCACGTGCAGCTTTTGGCACGTGTCCTTGCCGTGTATCTGTGCGCTCACGCACACGTGTGGGCCTCTCTCTGGACACAGAAAGCTCCTAGATGCCAGTAGGGAAAGGCGGTGCTAACCCAGCGATGGGCAGCCCCGGCCAGTGAGGGGACTGCATGAGGGGCCTCCTTCATCTTAGGGGACCGCAAGATTGTTGTACCCAAGCGGGTCTCCCGGGCCAGGGCAGGGCTGCTCATGGCGCTGGGGTCCCTGGAATTTGCGGGGGGTCCCGAGTGAACCGTAGCAGCGCTGGGATTGGCTGCAGAGGGAGCGCCCGGCTCTCGCCATCAATGTTGCGCGTAATCCGCACGCACTTCCCTTCGCGCGCCCTGGCTCTGCGTGTGTGTTGCTTTTAACAAAGCTAGGCACAGAGAAAGCAGCAGAGTCGGGCGACGCTGGGTGTGGGAAATGGCACACACCGTGTCTCACGGGGCGCATGTGGTGCCCTGATGGGCTGCAGGTTGCCCACCACTGCTCTTAGCTACCGGACGTCTCGAGTGCGGATTAGAGTCTGGCTTCATGCTGAGAGCTGGAGATGGGTCATCCGGGTTCCTCAGTTTCTGGCCTGATTTCTCACTGACTCCGTGTCATTGTGACCAAGTCTGATAACCTCTCTGTGCCTCAGTTTCCCCACCTGTAAAAGGGGGCTCGCGTGCCTCTCCATCACCTGCTTTGCCAATGGACATTTATAACATGCTCAGAGCCCCCCTCTGCTCTCCCAAGTGCCCTGCATCCTTCTAACTTGGTGATTTGCCATGTCTCCTTGAGCTAGAACACTCTGAGTCACTAGCATATGACCGAGTGAAGCTGTCCCAAGGTTAAGGTATTTCAGAGCCAAGTTCCCTGGCAGAGCAGGGAGTTTAGAGCACGGCAGCTTTTGTATAAACCGACAGCAAGTCAAGCACATTTTGAAAGAAGAATGGCGAGTCCCTAAGTGAGCCGTGAGAGCAGAACTTGAACCCCGGGAGAGCAGAAGGCAGCAGAGACTGACAAGGAGGCGCACAAGCTGCTGGCTCCCCTTGGGAGACGTGGTGTTTGATAGTCACAACACCAGGAAGCAAACATTCGCTGCTGGGCCTGTTCAGATGGAATCTAACAGCAGCGGTTTCCAGAAGGAGCTCTTTGCTCTCGCTCCGCCTGTGTCTGCACTGGGGAGGTTTGGCGACACAAGAGCTGTCTGTCCACCTGCAAAAGTCACCGAACTGGTCAAGCTGTTTTTTCTGCCACCCATGGTCGACATTTCATGGCCACATGGCTAGCACCCTGGGGACAGAGCAAAGCATTGTGGGTAAGCATCCCACAGGGCAGTGGTGCGGGAGGGCAGAGCTGATCCCTGCAATTCTTGGGATTCCCTCGTAGCTCTGGGAGCTCCCCGTGCTGAGGAATATCAAAGCAGCACCACTGTCCATCCAGCCCTCCCCCTGCAGCAGCCGTCTGCCTGCCACTGGGTTCCTAGCCGGCCAGAACAGGAGCAGCCCGATGATTTGCTCTTTATTTGTTCCCCAAAGGGAGCAGCTCACTCAGCTGTCAGACACGTCCCGGAGCTCTGAAAGGGAGAGGGGCACAGGCTGCAGGGCAGCAGAGCTCACAAAACACTGAGCAGAGCCAGCAGGGCAGGCCTGGTGGGATGCTGGCGGAAGCCAGTTCTCCCAACAGAACAAACAGCAGAGTCCACACTGGCTCTTTGTCACCAATAAAGGGAGGAGAAAAGACAAAAGTCTCTGCCAGGGCTGGAAGTTTTTTGTTGCCACAACGGGGTGCTTCCGACAGAAGTGGCGTTGCGGTGTAAATGCTCTCACGGTTTTGTCGCCCAGAGGCAGTCTTTGGTGACAAATGGTGCCAGTGTAGACAGGGCCACAGAGCTGAGCTCCATTCCCCTCCCCCTGCTCTCCTGGGACCCTCATGCAGCCCCGTGCCGCAGCGTTAGAGGGCAGGGCTAGTGCCGATGACCTGAGGCCTTTGGAAGGGAAGTCGCTGTCACCGGGCCAGTCGCCTCCAAGCAGCACTGGCCCCTGCCTCACAGGGCCCTGGCGGGAGGCTGCGGAGAGGGCACTGGCTTGGCGCTGTCTCTTGGAATTGGAGCTGCTACTTGGCTTGGTTCGGGCACCGGCGCCCTGGGCGCTGTGTGTGGCAGCAGCTGAGAGCGCTCTGCTTTCCTGGAGCACGGCGTTGCCGTCTCACGGGGAAAGGGGCAGGGGTGTGAGCTGGCCGCACGTCTGCGTTTGACGGCCTGTCCCTGGGGGGTGGCCCGGGGGGGGGGAGGGGCAGCCTGGCATGGGCTGCGGCTGTGCCAGGGCAAACCCCCTGTGCTGGCTCTGGAGTCCCGACTCGTGCTGCTGCGCGGCTCCCCAACCCCCCACCTCCCGCCAACCAACCCCCATTTCTCCCCCCTTGGCTGCGTCCCAGAAGCACAACAGCCTCCCCCAGCAGCTGCCGGTTAGCCCCTTCTCTGCTGCCCATAGGGGACCCAGAGCCACCCCAGAGCGTCAAGGGCTTCGTTCCTGCGGCCCGTGGGAGGCGAGGGGGAGACGCCCAGCCAGGCACCCCAGGTTCAGCATGGAGAGGACCAGCCGTGGGGTCAGCGGGGAGAGTAGGAGTCGCATTTAACGGGCCCGTTGACGATCTCAAACGCCAGCTGCCGAAACAGAGGGGATAGGAGGCGAAACCACTCATGGGACAGACGTCAGCTGAGATCCCAGGGCTGGTGACTGGCAAGGACAGTGTCCAGGGGCACCCAGAGCCAGCTAACGGCAACAGCTGCGGATTTGGATTCACACCCGCAGTCAGCACAGGGGCCTTGGCTAGAGCCCGGGCCTACGTCTGTTCTCAGCCACGCTGCCCTGAGTGTGGAGCGGCCGCCCTGCCGTGGTACCGGCCCTCTGCCCCGTAACACCCGGAGCAGGCTGTTCCCTGTCACCGGCGAATCCGCCGCTTATCTGGGCCCATCCATCGTCCACGCCTCAGCTGCTTTGTGATTCATCCCGGGACACATCTGGCTCTCACACGGCCCAGAGGCGCCACAGACGTGCGGAGACGCTGCCTTCCAGGCTGCGGGTGCAGGGCAGGAGCTGGGCTGGATCGGGGCCGAGTTCCCCGATCACTGAGTGGAAACAGCAGTGGTGGTATAACTCTAGTCCGAGGAGAGCACCCGACTTCTACCCCTCTCGGGGGGAACCCCTCGATGCCCTGTGCGGGGGACGCAGCGACCATCTTATCACTGTGCTCCGATGGTCGCGGGGGGTGGGGGTGAGGCTGGGAGAAGTGACTCTGGGAAAGGGAGACCGCCCCTCCCCTTGGCTACCTGAACCAGCACATGGATTCAATAAGCCGCAGCGCTCCTGGGGGCTTTGCTCGGCGCTCACGCGGCCCAGAAACAGAGAGCCGGCTGGAATGTTTCTTTTCCAGAAGCGGAGCCGTTTTCCATGGTAAAATGCTGAGTGAATGAAACTGGAACGTTTCGCGGGCCTGCCGCCATGTCGCTGCCATTTTTATGGGCAATGCTCAAGCCACTTCCCTTCCGCTTGGCTCTGATGTCATAGACGTGTCAGAAGGAAGGGTCCCGGCCTTGTCCTGCGACCGAAATCCTGCACAATGGTCTGTCATGGAAAATTCCAAGGAATCAACTTTTCAGCCCAGCTTAGGCTGAGCCTGAATTCTGAAATCTGAGTGTCTTCCATGAAGGAAACCCTCTCCCCTCCCCCGCCTGCTTGGCTTCTCCGTCCCTGTTCCCTCGTTCTCTCGTGGCGGGGGAAAGGCACCGTTTGCACCCCACCCCCTGCCAGATCGCTGCATTTGGCCATTGGAGGGGCTGGGCAGCAGGGCCGAGGAAGGAACGGCACTCCTCTTGGCCAGAGAGGTGCAGCACTTCCCAGGAGAGCCCAGGTCCTTTGCCGCGGGCCTCTTCAGAGTGCCTCCAGGTCGGACCTCTCTAGGCCGGCGCCCTCGGGACCTGCCCGGTGCGGAACCAGAGAACTTGCCGAGCCATGGGAGGTCGACACTGAGGGGTAAATTGGAGCTAAAGAACAGCACAGAGGACTGAGAATCAGGCCGGGTGGCTGTGAACAAAACTTTATGGCACTGCGGGAAACTTGGCCACCCCCCCTGCTCAGTGGACACCTGACTCGCTGACATCACGCCGGCCCCCGATGTTGCCGGACTAGAGAGTGCCGGACTAGAGAGTGCCGGCCCCCGATGGTGCCGGCCCCCGATGGTGCCGGACCAGAGAGTGCCGGCCCCCGATGTTGCCGGACCAGAGAGTGCCGGCCCCCGATGTTGCTGGCCCCGGATGGTGCCGGACCAGAGAGTGCCGGCCCCCGATGTTGCCGGACCAGAGAGTGCCGGCCCCCGATGTTGCCGGACCAGAGAGTGCCGGCCCCCGATGTTGCCGGACTAGAGAGTGCCGGCCCCCGATGGTGCCAGCCCCCGATGTTGCCGGACTAGAGAGTGCCGGCCCCCGATGGTGCCGGCCCCCGATGTTGCTGGACCAGAGAGTGCCGGCCCCCGATGTTGCCGGACCAGAGAGTGCCGGCCCCCGATGTTGCCGGACTAGAGAGTGCCGGCCCCCGATGGTGCCAGCCCCCGATGGTGCCGGACCAGAGAGTGCCGGCCCCCGATGTTGCCGGACCAGAGAGTGCCGGCCCCCGATCGTGCCGGACCAGAGAGTGCCGGCCCCCGATGTTGCTGGCCCCTGATGGTGCCGGACCAGAGAGTGCCGGCCCCCGATGTTGCTGGACTAGAGAGTGCCGGCCCCCGATGTTGCCGGCCCCCGATGTTGCCGGACCAGAGAGTGCCGGCCCGCGATGGTGCCAGACCAGAGAGTGCCGGCCCCCGACGTTGCCGAACCAGAGAGTGCCGGCCCCCGATGTTGCCGGCCCCCGATGTTGCCGGACCAGAGAGTGCCGGCCCCCGATGTTGCCGGCCCCCGATGTTGCTGGACCAGAGAGTGCTGGCCCCCGATGTTGCCGGACCAGAGAGTGCCAGCCCCCGATGGTGCCGGACTAGAGAGGTCCAACCTGTAGCTGAGGGAAGGAGGAATTGTAGGGAGTGGAGGTGTACATGCCCCTGCCATTGGAGACAGGCCGGCTGCCCTGCAGTTGTCAAACCCTCATTAAGACATGCCTGATAGTTTACTGTCGGCAGAGAACAATTGGCCAGACAGTTGCCCTGTGGTGGCTGCAGCCGGAGCAGCGGTTAATGCCCTTCTCCCAGGCGGGAGGGCTCTGGAGGAGCCAGGCATCACCCTGCTGTTCTCTCCTCCCGGGCAGTGCTCCGCGGGCATAGGACCCTGATCTGGGGCAGGAAGAGCCAGTGAGAGGAGCTGGTTTGGAGGCCGTCGCACGCTCCACCTGCCTGTCCCGGGGAGCGCGTCTCCTTCCTAGACGGGTCAGCCCCGGGATCCTGCCTGGGGATTCCCAAAGGGAGCGGGCTCCCCAGAAGGGCAGGGCTGGTCTGAGCGGAGGCGGCGGAGCCCGGCCAGAGGCCGCTGCGGTTCAGGGTGTTCCTCCGAACGATCCCAGCAGCTCCAGGCTGCAGAGCCAGGGAATCTCACGCCAGCGGGCGTTCTCGTGAGCTCCCCAGACCCTCCATTTTCGCGCCTCACCTGATCTGCCTTTCTCACTGCCCCGGGGCCTGTCCAGCCCCTGCTGCGAGCAGCAGCGAGGAGAGAGACCAGGAATCTCCCCCAGCCCGTTGCTACCTGCCGCCTCGGCTGGCGCCTTCCGCATCCCGCGCAGGGCCTGCCCAGAGGACGGCGCATCCCTCGCGGCTGGGAGTGGATTCAGGCGTCAGTGATGCGCGCTGGTGCTTGACCTAAGGGCCAAGCTTAACTGGCCTCCAGGAATCTCCACGGCGCCATGCTACCTCCCGGCTCGGGCCCCCATGAGAGAGGGAGGCGGCCATGCGGGGGGCAGATGGAAATGGCGGCTGTGTGAAGCCATCACCTAAGACCAGGGACGGCTGGAGCATACGCTGCAGCGGGAGCGTCCCCCCGGACACGCAGATCCCGGCCAGGCCCAGGTTGCTCCCTTGGCTCCTCAGTGACCGCGTGTCCCCGCTCACAGCCCTCAGGCCACGGCGAGTCTCTTTAGTTGGCTGCGAGGCTTGCGGTGCCCCCCGGCAGGGCGCCATCGCGGGAACCGTTATTCACTGCGGCGTGTGCGGAGCCGGATTTAACTCCCGGCCTCCGATTGATTGGCAGGCGGGAATTCATTCTGTGCGTTTGACATCCCCGTCCGTGTCCCCTTCGAAATGGCGCCCGGTGCACCAGCCTCGCGCCCGGCGCCTCCTCCCGTCTCGTGCAGGGGCCACCAAAGGTCTCAGCAGGGAGCCCAGCACTTTCCAGTAGCTGCACAGACGCCCCACCCGGCCCCGGGACGCCCCTCGCCGGGGCATAGCAGGGGGCAGGTTGCAGGCAGTTGTCTGCTCGCAGGGGCCCCGTGCTCTGCGCAGACACGCAGTGCGAGAGGCCTCCGAGTGGCAGAGACGGGAGAGGTGCTCCTTTCCCGCTGTATCCCATCGATCCGGTGTCGGGGATGAGGGGGCTAGAGTCACCCCAGAGCACCCGGCTCTGGCCCTGGGGAGCATTGACGGGTGCTTCCAGGGCCCTTCTCCACCCTTCCTTCTGCTCCTGGGGCCCTGCGCCTCCGGGCCTGGCAGAGCTCTTCCGCCCTGTCCCACGGCATTACAGGTGCTCTCCTGGCCCCTCCTCAGCCCGGCCTCGCCCCCTCGTCCTCCCTCCCAGGCCGGCTCCCCCTGCCCCGCGCACGGCCCTGGCTCTCCCTCTGCCAGCGTCCCTTCAAGAGGCAACTCCTCAGGCACATCTGTCAATATTTTGGTAGCTGATTTTCTCCGGGTTCCCAGCCCAGCTGACAAGGGGAGTTTTCTCCGGTCACAGCCTCCCTTCCTGTCTAGACAGCCGCGCGGAGCCTGCTGCATTTAGAGAGCAGGGAGTTTGCCCCTTGTTTGTGCCAAACCCACACGGCCCTGGTGAGGCCGGAACGAAGATGCCTCCCACACGCAAACCGCAGCTGGTGACTCAAGCTGCCCCCTCCTGCCTGGAACCCGCTTTGATGTGTCACCTGCGCCTGCTGTTCCCCCACCCGGCCCTGGCCCAGTTCCTCGGGCCGGACCCTGAGCAGCGCTGAGCCCCTGAAGGCGTGGGCCTGCCAGTGCCGTGGGCGTTGGAAAGGCAGGCGCTGCTCATGCTGTAAGTCCGCTCCCGAACTCGGGCCTGGGCCCTGGGACTGGCTGCCCTTTCGCTTTCCGAGTACGGCCTGGCCTCCTGGACTGTGGGGGGGGGGGTGTCTGAACTACCCCCCCACAGCCCACCCTGAGTCTGGCCTCTGTGGCTTGGTGAGGGGCCCCGAGAGAAGCGCAGAGCCCCGGGGGAAGCAAGCTGGGTGTGCCGGTGGGATTTGGAAGAGGAGGGCGAATCCGGAAGGTGGGACTGAGCCGGGGGGGAGGTCTCCAGAACCAGCCCATGCCCTGAGCTGGCTCCCCCCAGGGCGGCGTTGCAGAGCCAAGCGACTGGCGAGGAGTCGGGCCCGGCTGCACAAGGGTGGGGTTCGGTCGAATCCCTCTGGTGGGTTTGGGAGGTCTTGGGAAAAGGAGGGGGGTGAGGCTGGAGTTGACTCCCCCCGAAGGAGGAAGCCATGAGAACTCCCCAGCGAGGTTCCCGCGCTCCGAAGCAGGCTGCTGTGCGCGGGGGGCATAGCTGGGTCCCTATTGCAGGGTGGCTGCCCCGTTCGGCAAAGCAGGTCTGGCTCCAAGAGGTGCTGCCGGTTTGGTGGGCAGGGCAGCACCGGCCGCTCAGAGGGGCGAGGAAGAGCCCGCGAGGGGGGAGGTCCCTGAAGAAGCTCGAAGAGCCGAGAGCAGCACCAAGGAGGCTGGTGAGCAGCAGAGGGGCTGATGTCTCCGAGCTGGAGCCAGGGGCTGGGAGCCGGGGGACCAGTGGCAGGGCCCGCTGGAGCAGGGGCACGGGGGTTGTTCCCTTGAGGTGGGTGACCCGCCAGCGGGGAGGCTGGTGCAGCTCCGGGTGGGGTGGGCCCGCAGGCCAGCAGGGGCCAAAGGAGGAGCCGGGGGTGGGAGGTCGGCGCCAGGCTCCGGGCCGGGCACCACGCACGAGCAAGGGGCACCGACAGGCCATGACCGGGGTCGCGTTGCGGTTTGGCTTGGCTGGGTAAGAAGCCAGCCCTGAGCAGGGGTGCAGCAGGGGTCCGGAGTCTTTGGGGCCACGGGGAGAAGGGGCAATGCTGGTATCGGTGCCCAGCGGCAAAGCAGGGGCTCCGGGCCGGGGAGCGCCAGGCTGGCGGGGTGTGCCCAGGCTTCCGCCAGGGGGGTGCTGGTTTTGCTGTTAGCTTCTTCCTCTCTCCCTCCCGCGTCGTTTCGCTTTTCTCCTTTCCCCTCCCCATGGCTGAGCCGCACCCGGGGGGCAAGGCGCTTTGGCCTGCCCCTTACACCAGCCGAGCCCTGGGAGGCCTGCCTGCCACTGGGGAGAGCCCCTCCTCCCGCCGCTCCCCAGACAAGGGGTCCCTCTCAGACCAGCTGGCCGACACTGCTGTGCTATGTGACATCTCCCAGCTAACAGCTGAGGGGCTCAGCCCTGGCAGATGCTGCCGGGGAGCCTGGTGATTTATTCCCAGTGCGCAGGGGAAGAATGTCTTGCTCGCAGGCTCCCACTCGCCTCCCCCTCGCGCCAGGCAGGCAGCCGAGTACCCCCTGCGCCCACTGCTGGGGCGCGTCTCCTGCCCATGCTCCGGACTCCAGAGCTGCTCTCCTCGCGGCGGGCTCCCCTGCGCAGCTGCACTCTCTTTCCTGGCTCGCCGCCCGGCCCTGGGTGCCCAGCTGGCCTCCTTCCAGGGCCCTGTGCTCGATCCGTGGTCCTGCAGCAAGCGCTTCCACCGATCCCTGTCCATCTATTCCTTTGTGCTTCGTCTGCAACGCCCGGAGCCCCCGCGGCCGGAGTCACTCTTCACGGTCTGTCGTTCAGAGACGGAGCCTTCCCTTTGCCACTGGCCTGGGGCTTGCGAGAGGCTTTGCGAAGCTGATGTCAACTGAGGTGCGGACAGAGCAGCATGGTCCCGCAGGCGAAACGCAAGAGACCCCCAACCACACCTTGTGCGCTTTCACCCAGTGAAGGCTTCGAAAATGGGCCTCGCAGACCATGTCCCTCTAGCGCTTCCCTCCGTGTGCGGAATACACATTGTCACGTGCACCCAGGCACGCATGGGTGCGCACCACCAACAGAAACCGATGCAGCGACGGGGGGCAGCCCCGCCATCTCTCCTGAGTGGCCGCCCCAGGGCCTGGCTTACGGGGAGCGCTGCCCGCCGAAGGTTGCTGCTTTCCTCGCTGAAAGCTCCCCAGGGCAGAGATGTTTGCTAGGAGGAGCTGGTGCCAGGCTGGGGACAGTGAAGTGTGTCGCTTGGGCGGCTCCAAAGGCCCTGAGCTCTGTGGCCGGACGCGTCTCTGGAGCAGCAGGAGGCAGGCCGGCCACCCCCTTCCCAGCGAGCTCTGGGGAAGCCCTGGCCCGGGGCGAGCAGCTGGGGGGCTGTTCAAGGCAGCGCGGAGGGGGGCACAGGGGAAGGGAAGAGAAAGGCCGCCGGTGCTGAGCGAGCTCTTCCCTGCGCACGAATCTCCTAGGGCCGTAGGGAGCTGGGGGCTGATTTGACTGTAATGGCGCCTCTTGGCCTCAGCGGCAGGTGGATTCTGCCTTGCCCGGCCCAGCAGCACGGCCCTCTCCTTGGGCATCCGGCCTGGCCCCAGCCCGTCTGCGTACCATCCCCTTCCCTCCCCTGGATTGCCCTCAGCTGGCTCCCAGCCTCCCCCCCAGTGGCTCTTCCAGCCCCCGCTTTGCAGGCTGGAGCGAGGGGAGCTGAGCCCCCGTTGCATGGGACCAGCCTGCCGCTGGCATCACGATGCAGTGAGAAAAGCTGCTGTCCAGGCTTGAGAATCGTCTCTGGCGGGGGGATCCTTTGGCCGAATGGCGTCAGAGCGGGGCGAGGGAGCCATCGGCTTCTGCGGGGGCGGGGGGTCTGCGCAAGAGAAATTAGAGGAGCAGAAGCCAAGCTGGGCCCCCCCTTCCCACCCCTGACAGATTTACAGGAGGGCTGCCCTTTTTACGGGAGTTCATGCTGCAAACGGTCCGCAGCTGCTCTCCTGCAACGGGCCCAGATTTACTGCCGCTCTCTAGCGGGGGAATCCGGACCCCTGTAGGGGACAAGTGTCTGGACCGAATCCTCCCCTCCTCTGGGGGGGGCAAGCCCCCCAGCCCGTGGCCGGGCACCACAGATGTGAGGGGGAATCCGCCCCACTTTGCCCACTAGCAGCACCAGAAGGCGTCGGATGGCTACGGTGGAGTGATGGGGCTGAAATGTGACTGGCTCCAGATGCTCCCTTCCTCCTGGCCCTGGTCCCGTGTTCCAGGGCAGAGCCCTCTCCTGGGGTCCCCGAGGGACAACGGGCTGCAGATCTTGCACTGGCCAACCCCAGCCCAGGGAAGAGTTTTCTGCCCGTTAGGAATGGCGGGAGTATGGGGGGTAACACCCTGCCTGCTTCTCACCCTGAGAGCCACCAGTCTGGCTACAGAACTGAGCCCCGGAGAACAGTCGGCATTTCGGCCAGGGCCGTGGTGCGGTCGTCAGTCTCTTCAAAGGGAGTTTCTTGGAGACCTGCGATGGAGAGGGGGCCCGCTTCAGACTGTCGCCTGTTCCTGGCACATGCCCGGCCGACTGACTTCGCCAGCCTCCCGGCTCTTCGCCGGGCTGGCTGGGGGCTGGGCACACTGCGCACACATGGAGAGTTTTCAGCCCTTGGCGTCTTCCCAGCTCTGCACAGGCACCAGGCTGGTAAGCCGTCACCCCTGCTCCAGCACAGACTGTCCTCATGGGAGTTATTCCAGACTAGCTAGACTGCACCCCAGTCATTCCTTGGAGGAGCTGGGCCAGTCAGTTCCCCGGACGAACAAGCCGTAGGCTCCTTTGAGATCCCCAGCCGAAGAACTGTGTCTGTGTACGGGCAAGATGATAATGTGCCGTCGCTGCAGGGCATAGGCCGGCCTTGCCGGTTAGCTGAGACAAAGAGCCATTGGCCGCCAGGGCACCCGGTTAGCGAAAGGTGAGGGGTATGCAAGGACAACAGCTGCAGGAGCTCCCAGTTGCTCCGTGCCACCTGCTGCAGTTATTTGTGGGGCGCTCTGCTTCCCCAAGTCCCTCTCTTACTCCCAGCCTCTCCCCTCCGCCCGGCTGGCTTAGCCTCTGCTGCCGCGGCGCGTGGCTTCCACAGCTGTTGATGCACCGAGTCATCCTGGCAGGGCTTCAAAGGCACCGAAACGTGGACCAGATGCTCCAAGCAGCAGCCGAACCCCCGGCCCCACGCCGCTGGGGCCACATGGCAGTGGAAGGTGCGGTGCTGACAGACGGCCCTGGCTGCAGGCTGGAATCTGCCCCGTCTATTTATAGTCGCTGGTGAAGAAACCCAACTTTCCTCGGCTCCCAGAAGCAGGAGTGGCCCGGTGCTCACGTCCGCTGCCCCCCAGCCCCGTGAAGAGAGAACGGGCCCCGGGAAGGAGCCGGTGCCATTCGGGGCCCTGGTGTTTGACCCGTGCCCGTTCGGACTGCGGCAGACGCTGGGGGGGAACACGCCCCGGGCTCGCTCGCTCCTGCACGCCAGCTCCCAGGATGCTCTACTCCGCACCCGCCAAGCAGCGCACCTGGCCCGTGCAGCGTGATGCCCTGTCCCTGTGAGCGGGGCGAGGTGGCACCCGGAGGCCAGCCCCCCAGCTGGGCCTGTTCCCCAGTTGCGCTTGCTGCGAGGGAGCCGTGGGGGACGGGGGCCCCTCGGGGGACGGGGGCCTCTTGCTGGCCAGTGCAGAGAGCCTGGCAGTGAACTCAGCTTTCCCAATGCTCCCAACGCTGCCTCCCCTCCACCCTGGGAGAGCTGCCCCGGAGCCTGCTGCCCGGCTGGGCCTGCCTCACTTTGCCCTTGTGTCTGGAGTTGCTCCGTGCAACTGTCTGGCTCTGCAGACGGCTCTTGCCAAGCCCTGGCCGTGCGTGGGGCCAGCGGGGGGGGTGCCCGGCGGGCGGGCAGGCTCTGTGTGTGAGTGGCGCTAGCCACTTGAAGTCTACGGGCATGTGCGGGCCCCCCCCCGCGCGCCGGCTCCCCCCCCTGCCCTGCCCCGCGCGCCGGCTCACCAGCTCGGGCAGGTCTGCTCGACCAGTGGGCCGCCCCGTTTCCCTGGGCCTGGCTTCCGTGGAATGCTTTGAAATGGAGCTCGGCAAGCAATGCCGGGTGGTGCTTGCCCCTCCCAGGCGCCCACTCCTCTCGTGCCAGCAGGCAAAGCTGAGCCACTGCAGAGTCCCCTCCAGCTCTGGGCTCGGCCAGGAGTGCACGGTGCCGGCCCTCGGAGGAAGCCCCCGGTGCCTCTCCCTGCTGAAAGGAGCTTGGATTCAAAGCCCATGGGGCAGGCCTCTGGGCTGTGCCGTGTTTGGGAAGTGGCTGGGCTCAGCCCCGCTCAGCTCCCATGGCTGGCTGGGGGGGCGAGCCGTAGCCCAGCGGAGAGCCGGGCCAGCCTTTGGGCTGTGCTGGACTGAACCCAGGGCAGCTCAGCTCACCCCGCGGACAGCCCCGGAGGTGCAGTTGTGGCCTGGGACGCAGTCTGCTCCGCGGGGGGCGAGGAGCGGGACATGAGCGGGGGCCTTGCAGTGAGCGCGGAAAACGACTCCCATTTCCGCAGTAACGCTCTGGGACCACGGAAGCAGCTCCAGACTTTAATCCCTTCCGCCCGAGCCTTCTCGTTAGGCATAATGTCATTAACGGGATGGAGAGGAGCTGCAGAGCCGTTTGTGCTCCGGGGTCACACACAAGAACAACGGGCACCGACGGACGCTAGGGCAGGCTGACCCGCGAAGGAATCTGGGGGGATTTTACACACAGAGGAGCCCTTCCACGTGTAGGGAATGTACCAGTGAGTGCCAAGAGCAAAAGGAGCTAAACAAATACCGGCTACTGCAGTCATTCAGAAGGGTGCCTGGGGCCAGGCCAAGAGGGGCTTCCTAGCCTCTCGTGCAAGGAGAATCCTCTTGTGCAAGAGGGGCTCCCCAGCCTCTTGTGCAAGGAGAAGCCTCTCGTGCAACAGGGCGTCCCAGCCTCTCACGCAAGAGGGGCTTCCCAGGCTCTCGTGCAAGGAGAAGCTTCTTGTGCAAGATGGGCATCCCAGCCTCTTGTGCAAGGAGAAGCCTCTCGTGCAAGATGGGCTTCCCAGCCTCTTGTGCAAGAGGGGCGTCCCAGCCTCTCGTGCAAGGAGAAGCCATGAAGAGGTGACTCTGAAATAGCTCCTCGGGCTGCTGGGCAGATGTCAGGACAAATGGAGCGCTGCCCGGCTCCTAGCATGTCGGAGGCTGCATGTTGCTACAGTCGAGCGTTGGCCCCCCCACTCCCGTTTCCACTAGACCCCCAGAATGATGCACCGACGTCGGCTGTGCCCCGGGTGTAACCAGCTGCAGGACTGTTTCCCTCTGCCGCTAGCTGGGGTGGTGAGCGAGGGCCAGGTGGATGCCTGCTGAGCCAGCGCCGTACGTAATGGAGTGGCATGACGGGATTCTGGCTCCGAACAAGGCCCTGGTGCCCTGTGCTGCTTCAACCAATCAACTCGAATGGCTTTTCCTAGAAGACAGGAGGCTGCATCCTCGGTATAAATGTGCCGCTGGAAACAGGCCAGGAGATTTGGTCCTCGCTTGATGTATTTATAATCAAAGAGCCGAGGAACGTTGCAGCCGTCCTGGTCCGGAAGGAAATCTCTTTTGCCTTCCTTCCTGGCCTTTCCGTGGTGGAACAGATGGGCCGTTTGAAGGACGGCTGGCACTGTCTGCGGGCTGGGCAAACAGCCGCCTGAACCGCACAAGGTGCCCCCTGGCACTGCCAGGAAGGTGGGCAGCTTTGTGCGCTCGTGAGGGCTTGTGTGTGCATCTGGCTCGGGCCCTGTCCGCTGCCGGGGGGAGAACGTGGCTCAGAGCCTCATGCCGTAGCCTGCAGCTCTGCACAGTCGGCACGAGGTGGAGAAAGATCCCCCCCACCCCCAGTTCCACGGCGAGTCTGTAGGCAGCCGGGGAAGAGCCAGGAGTTCCCATTCGGGCTCCCAGCTTCACCGCACCCTGTCGGGAGCTGGATTTGACTTGCGCCCCTCCCCCTCCCCCCTCATTTAAAAACGACTCACTTGTGCAAGGAGACCCAGCGCCGCCCAGAGTGTCCCAGTGCTCTGCCGCCGCCCGTTCGCCTGTCTCCCGTGCCCTCCTGCGTGCAGCGTCCCTACTGCCCGGCGCTCACGTGTCTGCGCAAACGAGAGAGCTGTGGAGCCGCGGGGCTGAGTGTGAAATTGTTCCCGCCGGCTTTGCTAGGGTTTCAGATGGAGCCTGTTGGGAAACCAGGAAAATGTCTAGATGACCTTTGGGTACCCAGGGGTGTGTGTACCCCTAATTGGGAGCCACTTACCTCACCGACACCTCCTTGCAGGCCTGTAACAGCCCGCAGGTGCCCTCGCTGGCCAGCCGGGTGCCAGGGAGGGGGCGAAGGGCTCCCCCCCTCAGGACAGGGTTTGTTTGGACGGGGCCGGGTGCTGGGGCTTGCTCTGCTGCAGGCTGGGAGAGGGCAGCTGTGGGTGACTGCTCCGGCTGGGGCTTTTCCGGTCGCCACCTGTGGCCGCAAAAGCCCTCGGCACGCCAGGGGCTGGGGGCAGCATGTTACCTCCTCTGGACAGGGCGGGAAACCGAGGCACAGAGAGACCGCAAGGCCTCTATGCGCACAAAGCAAATCCCCATGTCCCCCCCACCCCCCCGGCCATGTCCAGCTGCTCTTCCCCCTCCCCCGACACCCATTCAGTCTTTAGTCCCATTTGAACAAAAGGGCCCATTTATTTACAGCCTGCTAAGTAAGTCTGAGTGCCCCCTGCCCCCCACTGCTCCCATTGCACAGCCCATGACAGCCGCCCGAGGGGGGGCCTTAGATCTTTATGGCCCGTAAAGGGGTCCGTGGCTAATTTATACCCCACCTATAATTTACAGCCTCTTTACAGCTGTTGTAAAATCACCCATAAATCACAGACAACATCACAGACTGGGGCCCGCTGGGCAGAGCCCAGCCAGCAGCTGAGGGGCAGCGGGGAGGTGGCTGGGTCGGAGCAAGAACCAGCCCAGCCATCCAGGGGCGGTAACCGTGACAACTGCCCCGGGGGCACGTAACCAGGAGCCGCTTTGGGGGAGGCCGGGTGGGGTCGTGCGTATGCCCTGCGACTGGTGGCCAGGCGACCTGCCTCTGCCACTAGCTCCCTGTGGGCCAGCTCCAAGCTGGGGGGGTGGGCGGCGGGTGTGAGAGGCAGGGGAAGGCGTGGCCAGCTGTGGCCCCGCCCATGCTCCGCCCCCTCCTTCAGCACGGCTCCCCGCCTTCAGCTGGAGGCTTGCCCCTCTGATGGGGGGCGGGGCCTCGGGCAGAAGGGGCGGGGCTGGGGGCTTGCCTCCCCCAGCCTTACATTCACCCACCGCCCAGGCATCGCTGGGAGCTGCTTGGCCGCTACGCTGAACCTGCCCTGGCTGGCTCCTGCGCCGGGGGAGCCTGGCCATGCCTAGAGTGCTTCAATCCAAACCCCGGAGCGTGGGCAGCATGGGCGTGACCAACGGGCCCCTGAGCACCCTTGGTGCATGGGGTCACTGGGGGGCCCAGAGCATGGTCCATGTGCTGCTAGATGGCACCTCTCACCCAGACGGGCTCGGCCCTTGGCTCCCCTGTGCGGATGCAACATCTCATCACAGCTCCGGCATGCTCAAGAACACAGGATCCGCTCCCAGCGGATACTGCAGGGACACCAGGCACCCTCGGGGGTGTGGCGAGGGGTGGGGAGGAGATGGGGGTCACCCCACTGCTTCCTAGACATGGGTGCACGCCTGCGGCATGGGGGTGCGCGCCTGCAGCGTGCTACAGCTGAGAACTGCAGCTTTTGTGCCCAGCTCCCTGAAGCCGGAGCGAGGCCTCCATGGCAGATGCCCCAAGTCCTCCCGAGGGAGCAGGTCTCAGCTGACGGGGTTCCGCCCTGCAGCCCGTGTCAGGACGACTGGGAGGCCCCTGGGGTCGCTGCGGCCTTGCTGCGGCTTGCGAGAGGCCAGGAGTCGGGGCTATGGCCTTGCAGACTCTTCCCGTTGCACTGGGCCCCAGAGGCCTGACTCAGAGAGGAGACAGAACCCGTCAAAGCTGCTGCAGCTGGGCTGGCTGAAGGTGGCTTGGGGCTGGGATCCCCTGATTTCTGCGCTCTGGGACCTGCTCTAGAGGCAGGCAGGACCCTCCCCTGGCCAGCCGGTTCTGCTGGGTGCGGGGGTCTCGGGAACACGCACATTGCAGGTAATCATGGCCAGGCGGGGCGCCTGCAGCCCAGCTAACAGTGCCAGGCCCTGGCTCCCTCCTGTGACGCAGCAGGCAGCGTTGTGTGGCACGGGCGAGCCTGCAACCCGAGCGCCCCTAAGGCAGGGCAAGGGCTTGTGGAGAAGGGTTTTATCCAAGTTCGGGGCTGGTGAACACCGACCTTCCCTGTGCTCAGCCACTGTTGCTGGCCTGCCGGTCCCTCCACCGCCCGGCGTAGCAGAGGGCCGTGGCCGCTCCGGCCCAGCCGACACCAGAAACACAAGCCCAGTGTGGATTGCGCTCAGCCGCTTGCGCCCCACGCCACTGGGAAACAGGTGACGGCGCCTCCTGTCCCTGCTCGGCGGCCGAGTCCCTTGTGGAGCCCGGGCTGTCCATGCCCAGGACCTGTCTCTGGCAGCTGCCCGCGATTTGTGCGCTGCCGCTGGGGATCGCCACGGCCAGCGGGTCTGGCATCCATCGTTCTGTGCCCAGAAAGTCAACACCAAGGGGAGAAATGCCTCATTTTCTTAGCAGACCCACAGCCTTCCTGCAGCCTCAAACACCTGCCCGCCCACACACCTTGGATCAGAGAATCCTAGAACTGGAAGGGACCTTGAGAGCTCATCGAGTCCAGTCCCCTGCCCTCATGGCAGGACCCAGCACTGATCATCCCTGACAGGTGTCTGTCCAGCCTGCTCTTAAATATCTCCAGAGATGGAGATCCCACAACCTCCCCAGGCAACTTATTCCAGTGTTTAACCACCCTGACAGGCAGGAAGTTTTTCCTAATGTCCAGCCTAAACCTCCCTTGCTGCAATTTGAGCCCATTGCTTCTTGTCCTGTCCTCAGAGGCCAAGGAGAACAATTTTTCTCCCTCCTTGTAAGACCCTTTTAGGTACTTGAAAGTTCCTATCGTGTCCCCCCTCAGCCGTCCCTTTTCCACACAAAACAAGCCCAACTGGACAGAGAAAGGAAAGCAGAAACTGCAGCCAGGTTCCCTTTGCTTCCATGCTGTGTGTTGGAGCCTGACCCAAAGCCCACTGGAGCCCCAGAAACACCCCCTCCCTTGGGTGGGCTTTGGGGTGAGTGCTCACGAAGGAGGCAGACTGGACGTGCTGGGGAGAAGCAGCTAACACTGCGGCTGGGGGCCGAGGCTGCCACCCCGCTGAGCTCACAGCCCCCTGGCTTGGGCCGTGGCTTTTGCCTGCGGGGGGACAGCTGTGTTGGCTGGGAGAGGAGCTGCTTGCTGGGCACTGGCGGGCCGTGCACTGCCCCTCCTCTGAGGTTTATTTCAGCTTCCTCCAGCCCCTGTTTTTACCAGCCCCGTGAGAATCCAGCCCAGCCGCGGCGTGCACGCTTGGCTTGCACCTTTCCACGCACTGTACGTTTTGCTCAGGCCGGGCCCCCAGGGGCATGTGCTTCCTGTAGCCATGCTCAGCTGCCATAAATACACACACCTAAGTGACTGACCGCGTCAGCACACAGGACGACGCAGCCAGTGTTGTTAGGCGGCGAAGGAGACGAAAGGGAATCATGGGTCTGATGTCAGCTGGTGTAACCCCCGCACCTGGGGGTGGGTCACTGGCCCATGCGGTGGCACTGAGGCCGCTTAGGGAGAATGAGTTTGCTGCACCATCCTAGCCGAGTGCCCGCTGGCTTTAGCCCGCGCTGTAGGGGTATGTGCCCAGAGGTCCCCAGGTTGACTCCCCCCGAGGGCGGTGCGCAGGTCCGATGCATTCGGTCCAGTATACTGCTAAGGCAGTGTGGGATTGGCCCTGCCTTGGGCAGGGGGCTGGACTTGATGGCTTCTAAAGTCTCCTCCAGCTCTAGGAGTCTGTGATTCTAAGGCCCGACGGGATGGCAGGAGCCGGTCTTCAGCAGGGCAGCCGCTCAGCACTACGTCAAAGGGAGCTGCGGGCTTGGGGCTTTCTGTGTTGCAGATGCACCTGCCGCCCAGTCAGCAACTTGGCCAAGTCTTTCCAAACTCAGCCCAGGGGCTGCATGCTGGTCGCTGAGCTCTGCTGAAAACCAGCCCTACCTGACTGCGTGGGCGCTGGGGCGTCTGGAGAACCCGGCCCGGGTGACTGTGCCTTGGGCGCGGGGTTAAGCCCCAGGGAAGGCTGTTAACTCTCCAGGGGGGCTGGCTGAGAAGAACTTTCCTTTCGCACAATAAATCTCCAGAGAGCAGCAAGCAGAGCCCAGACCTCTGCCTAATTGCACCGTGCGTGGTAAAGCTCTGCAATTTTCCAGCTGGCAGCTCCGGCTGCAGCAGGTCCCCGGGTTCATTCTGGTGGGTCAGCTCTGCAGGGGCAGGGTTTCCGGCTCAAGCTATTGGCTTTTGCATAGAGAAACAAACCAGACACAGAGACACACACAGACGCACACGCACACACACACACACACACACACACACACACCATCTCATCTCCCGGAGATTTATCAAGCATCCTGCCTGGCTGTAATGTGATTACAAACGACATTCACAGGGAGCAAAGCTATTACCCTGCTCTGGCTCCCGTGGTTTGCTGACTTTGGGAACTAGCAATTAGGCCAGGAATAGCGCACTGCACGGGGTCTGCTCCAGGAGCCCAGAGCATTCGGGGCAGGCTGGTGGGGCCAAGGAATGGCTGTGCCAGCAGCAGCTTGTGAAATGGGCAGTAAACAAGAAGAGGGGCTTTCAGCTGGAGCTGGACTAGATCTAATCCCTGCCCACCGTGGATGAAGTTGCAGGCTCACCCCACACCCAGTCAGCCCTGCCTCTAAAGACTGTGTGTTTTGTGGGGCACACGGCACTGCCGGCACAGACCAGAGGTTCCTGTCTCCCACGGGTGGCGGGTACACTAGGCAGGGGGAGGTGTTGCCTTCCCAAACCGCCAGCCTGGCCCCGCCCAGACTCCACCCCCAGAACGCCCCCTGTAGGTGCACTGGGGGTGGAGCGTTGCTGCCCCCAGCGCCCACCCTCCCCATGCTCCAGAGCCATGCATTGCCCCCCCCCATGGTTCTGGGGTGGGCGGGCTTGAGAGGGGAGGCAGCTTGGGTGAAGGTGATCATGAAATGAGAGAGTCCATGATTCCAAGGAACGGTAGGAGGGAGACCAGCCAATGAAAGACCATGGATTCCAAGCAGGCAGATGTTAGCCCACCCAGGGAATCGGTAGGTGAGGTCCCCTGGGGGCAAATTTAGGACTTTGTCTTCACTCGCCGCGCTGGAGATCGATGTTCTGTCCATAGATCCCTAAATCGAACACTGGGGGCCGCTCCGGCTGGCGTCTGTACTCCTGGCAGTCGTGAGGAGTGAGAGGAGCTGACGGGAGCATTTGCTCCCATCGGCCTCCCATAGTGAGGATGGGACCAAGCTCGGCTTACGGTAAGCCGGCTCCAGCTCCCTCTCGGAGAGAGCTGGAGTTGCGTACCTTAAGCCAACCTTCCCGGCCTAGTGCTGACCGGGCCTAAGAGGAAAACCAATTGAAAACAGTTGGCAGTTTTCCAAAGACATATTATTAAGGGCCCAAAAGCAAACTGTTTCACTGCATAGGAAAGATAGGAGGTCTGGCAAGAGACCAGCCTGGCTTAACCAGGAGATTGTGAATCATCTAAAAAGCAAAAAAGAGTTCAATAAAAAGTGGAAACCAAGTCAAATTGCAAAGGGTGACTATAAGCAAATACTAAAGCAAAGTATGTAGGAGCAACATTAGAAAGGCCAAGACACAAAATGAGATCAAACTAGCGAGACAAAACGGGTAACAAGAAAACATTCTACAAATACATTAGAAGCAAGAGGAAGACGAAGGACTGGGTAAAGGTCTAGAAAACATGACCTGTGACTGAAGATTGAAGGAATTATGTTTGTTTAGTCTAGAAAAGGGAAGACTGAAAGGGAACAGCATGAGAACAGTTTTCAAGTACCTAAAAGATTGTTACAAGGAGGAGGGAGAAAATTTGTTCTCCTTGACCTGTGAGGACAGGGCAAGAAGCAATGGGCTTAAACTGCAGCAGGGGAGGTTTAGGTTGGACATTAGGAAAAACCTCCTGTCATGGGCCCTCCCATCATACTTTATGAAAATTGGCTTGGTGGCTATGAATATGCATAGCTCAAAGATGGTTTATGTGAAATACATCATGTGACATGTCATGTTAAAAGTTGTAAACCGTGGAATCTGTGGATTGTATTTGCATGCGTGTATCTTTCTTGTGTGTGTGCAGTTAGACATACAAAGTGGAAACTAGGTCTTCTAGTAAAACCATTAGTGATGCATTAGGAACTTGATGGCTCAGTGATCAAGTCAACGACCTGTGAATGGTTTTATTTTTCCCGTAAGCCCGTACCATGGTTTGTCCTACAAAGACGTGACAGGTCACCTGGAACCCATTAGGGGTCTGGTACTTTTCCACTAAAGGTGAGAAAAATTTGAACGGAGCACAAAGAATTCCCGCCTTGGGCAAAAGAGATAGAAGGGGGGGAGGGACCAAACAATAGGAGACCCCCCACTTATCATCCAAGATGCCTGCTAGAAACATCTCAGACTGAACAGGGGAAAGGATGGGGCCCAAGCGAGAAGACTGCCTGGCTTGTGAAAGAGATGATCAGAACAACTGTTAGGGGAAGGGTTTGCATGTAACAAGTTTCTTAGTGTATTAGAATTAGCTGGTGGTTTTCTGTTAATTGTAACTTAGCAATTTACTTGATCTGTTTGTTTTCACTCACAATGACTTGACCCCGATTTTTTTATGCTTGTTACAAACACTTTTGTTTATCATCAAGGCCGGTGTAAATAATTGTTACCGGGAGGAACAACCACTGTGCATCTCTCTCTTTCATTGACAAAGAGAGTGAATTTATGAGTTTCTCTGCGTAGAACTTTGTATGCTGAGTAAGGCGGATTTGTTTGGGGTTTTGGTCCCTGTGGGGGCTGTGTTCCTAGATGCTGTCAGGAGCCTTAGAGGCGATCTCTCCCAGAGGTGAGCGGGTTTGGTGGTTACCCCAACTCTGGGCCTAGGCTGGGAGAGAGCAGAGCTTCAGACCCAGCAGGAAAGGTGGTAGGGCGCCCCAGAGGGTAGGTAGGGGGGCTCAGTGGCATGACTAGCACACCGAGTGACAAACCCAAGGGGCTGCCTGTGATCCAGCCCGTCACACGTCCTACCTGGCTAACCACTGGAATAAGTTGCTGAGGGAGGTTGTGGAATCTCCATCCCTGGAGATATTGAAGAGCAGGTTGGATAGACACCTCTCAGGGATGGTCTATGGTGCTTGGTCCTGCCGTGAGGGCAGGGGGCTGGACTCGAAGCATCTCGAGGTCCCTTCCAGTCTGATGATTCTGTGAGCCCCGCTGAGTTGCCTGTGCAGCCAGCAATGCCTTTAGCATCTCTCCAGGGAAGAGGCAGGTGGGCAGGTGTGCACAGGGAAAGCCAAGACACAAGCCTGGGTGCACTGGTGGTCCAGGTGCTGCAGCCACCTGCTCTCCTGCTGAGCCACTGCTGTCACCTCCCGCCTCCTACAGCTCAGGGCTGCGCGTCTGCAGGTGCGCCAGGCCTTACGAGCACTCCTCCGTGTGGTTTCCTGGGCTGGACATTTCGGGGGCGGATGCGCAGGGCTTGATTTATTCTACAGAGAAAGCAGCGTGTGCTGTGAGGGTCCCCCCCCCCCCCTTGGGGACAGGCTTTTGGAATGAGGCACCTAATTATATGGACTGTTCTGCACTGTAATTTAAGATGAACTCACCAGGCACATTTAATTTGTGGTCTGGGACCAATTTAACCTGGTGCGAGGGCACCGAGAACTGTGCCAAGCCCCGGAGCCGGGTCCCTTTGGGTGCTGAGAGGAGTCGCTTGCAGAGAAATGGGCTGGCAAATGCAGAAGGTGGGGGGGGGGGGAGTGCGACAAACTGGCAGCCGTTCACTGTGACCCAGGCTGCGCAGCGGGCAGCCTGCCCGAGAGGCTGGCATCTGATGGGCATGGGCAGAGGCGAACTCCCAGGCCCGGGTGGCTGAGATTTGATGGGCTGGGTCTGGGGCAGTGAGTCACAGCAGCGGAAGGCGCAGGAGCAGGCACCGAGCAGTAAGCGCCAGCTGCTCCCGTCTGCGTTTTCCTCCCAGGCACCAAGCGGAGGGCGAGCAAACAGTTGAGAGAGAAGGGGCTGTTCGTCACCCCACATAACCCCATGCGAAGGAAACCCCCGCCAAGGAGGCCTGGTGACGTCCCTGGGACCTGCCATCTGTTCGGGCCTCTCGCAAACACTGGCTACTGCCTGGGAACCCCGGGGAGGCCCACTCCCTTGCCGCGTGGGTGTCTGTGGCGAGGCTGCAGCTGCCTGGCGGCTGAGGAGCCGGTGAGCTGCGCTGGCCGTGAGGTTTATGAGCTGAGAAATTTGGTGGCGGGGAGTTGGGGTCAATAAGTAACTAAAACACCATGGTTACTGGGCAGCCTTTTCTCAGATCCTGTTCAGAGGGGCGTTACTCCAGCAGCTGGTTCTGGGAATTTTTGCTTCTCTCCAGGTGAAATGCTGCTAATTTTTGCAACTGTTTCCATCCGTGACAGAGGCTGCTCTTGCTGTTTGAAATGTGCATTAGAGGCATGTGTCCTGGGACAGGTGTTTCTCTCGCAGCTCCTCTTGGTGTCCAGAGCAATGTTCCCTTGAATTTTTTCTACCATGGGCAGAATAAATTTTGTTACATGCACCAAGGCAGATGCAGATGTGCACCACCAGTAGAAACACCTGCTGCCGGCTGTGGGCACTGTGCTAACCAGGCAGGCAGCATTTGAATTTCTCCTGGGTGGCTGCCCAAATGTACAGCTTGCAGGGAACCCTGGCCCAGGGGAATGGTGCCCTTTCCTTGGTGCTCCTTGGCTCCAGACACAGGGTGGATCCGAAGCACAGGCAAGGGGGCTTGGACTCGGTGTCCGAGCGTGTAGTAGCTCACCACAAGTACCCATCCAGGTGTGGTTAACAGGAAGTTGAGCCCTGAATGGGGGCGGTGGTTTGGGCCCACTTTCGTGCTCGTGCCTGCCCCACGCGCCTGCCCACTGCCGCGGGGTGCCCACGGATCCTCCAGCAGAATGCCAGGTCAGGGACGGCAGGAATCCCCACTCACCACAGCGCCGGCAGGGGCCTCCTCAGGCAAGCTCCCAACTGCGGCGGGAGAGTCCTGGCGGGAGCTCTCATGGCTCAGCCGCCCCAAAGGCAGTCGGAGGCTCCGGCTCAGCGGCGCCGGCACCATCCGCACAGGACTAAGGTCTGTGGTACAGCAGGGCCGGTGCCAGCCCCACAGCCAGCACGTGCAAGGAGCCGACCTGCTGCTAATGCCTGGTTGAGGCTCAGCATTGGGCTCTTCCCTCCTCAGGCTGAGGGCTCTCCGAGACGAGCCGGTGCCCGGTTCTTGTAGGGCGCAGGACTCCCCAGAGATGACATCAGTGGGGTTGCACCTCTTTATACCTACTAGTGGAGTCTGGCCCCTAGACAGCAAAGGCCCTGGAGGACAGAGCTTTGCAGCTGGTCAGACCGCCTGCCCCCTGCACCATCACTGCCTGGCCCTTCTGGAGTGAGGCTGGCCTGCCCCGCTCCCGTGGGCACTCCGATTAAGCTGCCCTGCTGCTCAGGCGGCTGAGCACGGCAGGCCCCAGGAAGAGCTCTGTGCAAGCTCAAACTAAGCCCCAGAGCGGGTCCAAGAAAAGAGATTCCCTTGCCCACCTTAGCTCCCTCTCCCTGGCCTTACAGCAGCTACTGGGGCCCACGCTAGACAGGGCAGCCCCCAAAGCCCCGTCGTGCACTTAAAGGGAAGGAAAAGCTAGAAGAGCGGAGGACACCTTCAGCTTAAATATCATGAACAGAAAAGACGGTTCCAAGGCAGCAGGGGGTTGCAGTTCTGTCTCCTGGGAATAGTCGCTAACAGAGCAGCAGTCCTTCAGCGAACCTGAGGGTAACATGAACTCGTTGCAGTATTTGCCAACCCTTCGGAGCACAACTAATGCATTATTTACAAGATGCAAGTAACCCCCCCCCCCCATCTTCTCCACCACTTTGTTGCCAAGGAAACTGCTTTGATTCTGTTGTTTCTTCCCGTGTTTCTGCAAGAGACCGAGGCTGTTGTTAATGGGCAGTCATCAGCAAGCCTGCCTGAAGGAAGAATGTCTGTGTGCCTGGGGGTGGTGCACTTTGGAAGCAAATGACCAATAGACTCAGCTTTCCCCAGAAAGCTCAAATGAGTAGAAATGCAAAACTCTGCCAGTGTCTGGGCAAATATTGAGCCAATCTTCTCCCTCAACCAGGTGATCCCAAAATCACAGGCATGGCTGTTGCCTTCTTAAAAAAATATGGTGTTGCCCAACCCATAATATACTCTCAATAAAATGAAGAGGCAGTACATTTAAAACAAGCTTCTTCACACAGCCCACAGCCAACCTGTGGAACTCCTTGCCTGGGGATGTTGTGAAGGCAAAACATATAACTGGGTTTAAAAAGGAATTAGAAAAGTTCCTGGAGGATAGGTCCAATAATGCCTAGTAGCCAAAAGGGTCAGGATGCAACCTCCTGCACCAGGTGCCCCCAAACCTTTGATTCTCAGAAGCTGGGTGTAGATGATGTGGAGGGATCATTTGAGGATTCCCTGTTCTGTTAATTCCCTCTGAAGCATCTGGCATTGGCCTCTGTTGGAAGACAGGACACTGGGCTGGATGGGTCATTAGTGACCCAATCTGACCAGTCTTGTGTTCATGTATAAATTACAGGCCCTGGGAGTTTGGTCTGTGGCTCAGAGGCCGTGAGCATATGACGTTGTTCGCTTCCTGGCAATAAGTGTTTTGGTTCCATATCAAGGCAGGAAAAGAGAAATATCCGGGACTTGGGATATTTAAGTAGAAACTTTAGTTTTCCTTGTAACTGGTCTCAGAACAGCACAAACCAAAGTGCCCAGGAAATCCATGGGGCTGGATCTAGGCTGCCAGTTAACAAAAGTCACAGTTTACAAACAAAAACACAACTACACCAAGCTGGAAAATAAAGACCGGTCAGCAGGTCAGTAGCTCTTGGAAGCTCTCCCTCAGGTGCGAGAGGGGCTGGGGTATCTAATGCTGCTGCCCTGCTTCCCAAGGTATGTCCACACTTACACTTGCATTTGATCGACAAACCTTTTGTTCTTCACTGGTGCTTAACCATCTCCCCTCCCCCCACCCCGCCCAGTGAATGGGAAAGTTTTGCCCCGGCAAGCGAAATGTGGACTTTTTCCTAATGTCCAGCCTCAACCTCCCTCGCTGCAGTTGTCCTGTCTTCGGAGGCTTAGAAGAATGGACTTTCCCCCTCCTTGTAACACCTGTTTAGATACTTGAAAGCTGCTCTCATGTCCCTTCTCCGGCTTTCGGTTCCCAGCATGTGTGGCTTCATGTCACAAACGGGGCCAGGAATCTAACTCGGCCAGGAACTGGCCCAACCCCAAACCCCAGCACTTTGGGACGTTCTTGGTTAACTTTTGGGGCCTGGGACCCCAAGGGGCTGACAGGCATGGGGGACCCTGGCTCCATGTCCCCGGAAGGGGCAGGGCTGGGGCAGCCAGCACTCAATGCCAGACCTGCCACAGCCCTCCGAGCCATGCAGAGCGTGTGGTGAATTGGATTGCCAGGTCCCAGGGCAACTGCCCCTCGGTTCCCCCGTCTGTTGGTGGGCCTGTGGGGAGCTGTTTGATTTCCCACTTTTCTTTGCTCTCCCTGGTTTTGCCCAGCTCCACTCGCTAGCTACTACGCTGCAGTCCTGTCCCATGGACAGCAACCTCTCCTAAATCCAGTCCCCATTTCCAAAAGGGGCGTGAGTCTCCCCGGGCATTTCCTTGCCCCCTCAGCCAGTGTTAGCGAAGAAGGGTCACTCTGGAGGGGGCATGGGTGAGTTTTAAGCAGGCATCGCCTGTCATGTGATCCCTGTGGTGCCCCACGAGGCCCCTCTTGCTTAAATCAGCTGCCCCGTTTCTGGCCCAAACCAGCCTGTGCAATCAGCTGGAGGAGAATTTTGATCGGCCTTTGTGGCTGGGCGGAGACTCGATGAAAGAGCTTCACTGACTGCCCTGGGTAACTCCCAACTAGGTGCCCGGGCTCTCTCCTGCAGCCAGCCAACTCGGCTGGGGTCAGCATGATGGCTCCGCCTCTTGCACCCCATGCCCTGCCCCACACAGCTAAACACTGCCGGCCTGGCGGGAGTTTAACCGGTAACTGGAACCAAAACGCAGTCGGTTAACCAGTTAACTGGTTAAACTCTTACATCTCTGCTCCAGGGTGCAGTACCAAGGCGAGAAGGGATGAAATGCAAAGCATGGTCACTTGTTATCACAGTGCCAGAGCCATCTCTGTTCTGCGCCGGGCACCTGGCTCGTCTCGTGCTCGTCACTGAGCTGGAACTGACGTGGGAGCAGGCGGGTGAGGGGAAAAAGCACGAACCTTTCATCCTGGAGAGCATGCAGCTGTCAGCCTCCAAGGGAACAAGCTGCAGTTGTCAGAGCTGAAGAGACAGATGCCGGCGGAGCTCCGTGGCATCCTAATTCTCTGAGGCTGCATCTATGGCACTGACCAGTGATGTTAACACCTTGCCTGCTGGTGGCACCTTTCATCTGCAGATCTCTGCACTCCGCCCTGTAGTAAGTAACCCTAGCTGCCCCCATGCTACCGATGGGGAAACTGAGGCACGGAAGAGTGAAATGAGCTGGCCAAGGCACTCATTGTGTGATGGGCACCCAAAGCTCGTCCCTAGAGGACATGCCAAGGAGAGGTATGGCTCACTGCATGCTCTTTATGGGCTAATAAAATTGCAGATGAACACTGATGCTCTGCCCCCATATTTTTAAATGAAAATATGTTTTGAAGATGCACAACTCGAATATGCTTTATGCAAAACAAGGCACGTAACCTGTCATTCAAGAGCCTATGATCCCTTCAGTGTGTACATTCTATTTGTTTGCATCTATAATTCTTATAGGTGAAGCTAGAAATATGAAGTGTAAACCTGTTTTATTAATGCTAGGTCTTGTTGTGAAAGCCATTAGTGGTACTTAATGGCCCAGTGCTCAAGACAATGATCCATGAATGGTTTTGTTTTTACTATAAGCCCAAACTGGGATTGGACCTGCAAAGGCATGTGACCATGTCAGCAGGTCCTGGAATCCATCTTGTATCTGGTATTTTTCCATTGGCAGGGGGAGAATTGAGCAAAGGTTTCCCACCCCGGGAAAATTCTATTTAAGGGATGGGAAGCAAACAAGGATTGTCGTCGGCTGGCTTTTGAAACTGCCTCCCCAGATACACAAGAATACCTGGACAAAAGGAGAGCTGTAAGGAGGGGGTGGAGGAGCTTGGCTGGTCCGAGGTCCAAGGAAAAGATCAGCTCTGGCTTGAAGAATTTTACCTGAAATAAGGACGAGGGTGAAGAACCACGTTCTGTTGCAATTTTGTATTTAGCTGAGCTGACAGGTTTTGTTTATTTTTGCTTAGGAACTTACTTTGATCTGTCTGTTTTCACTTGCAATCACTTAAACCCTACTTTATTTGCTTAATAAAAACACTTTTGTTTATTATGCAAATAATTGTTACCAGAGGGTGGGGAGAGCAACAGTCTAAACTCCTTGGGACTGTAACAGCCTGACCCTGGAGTCGCAGACAGGAGAACGTATACACGTAAATGAGCTACAAGCCTATGAAACTTCTAGAGCATCCTTTAAGGCTAATGGAGGCTAAGATCTGGGGATCTTTTGCTTATGCCTTGAGTCCAAGCAGCATAAAGCTACAATTACTTATTGTTAGGCATTTTTATTCCCTTTCCCCCATGTGGGCCAGGCTGCGGACACAGCTTTTCCGAGCAATCTACTTGCGTGACTCACCTTCAGGGCAACAAATTCTTTTGTCCTCTTTAATGTCCCACTTTAGGGCATATGGTGTCCATGAGCCTTCCGTGGTGGCCAGGACATACCAGCTCCTGCCGGAGAGCAGCATTTGCGGTTAGTTAGTGGCTCTCCCCTGTCTAGTGTTTTGCAGCACCACAGACGTTTACAAAGCAAATGCTTGAATATTCCCTCACAATGTGGGACGCAGGTGCTGAGCGTGAGCGCAAGGCAGGCAGCCACTCACCGGCAGACCTCAAATCTAAACCTAAAACCGTTCTTCCCCCAATGCCCATTTTAACCACACTCACACGCCGGTGCCAGACTGGTTCGATTTGTCAGTGTGCGGTGGAGATATGGGGTCCTTGGCATGAGCTGGCGCCTGGTCTGCCAGCACCACGCTGAGCACTTTGGCTTCATGCCAGAAAAGCACAGAACCCTGCACTTTATTGTGAGTAGCTGCGTAGAATGGCATGCACTTGCGTTCGCTGATCTGAAGGCCAGAAGGAACCTTTGGCTCATCTAGTCGGGCGTCCCGAGTATCAAGACCATAGAAGTTCACCCAGTCACCCCTGCACCGAGTCTTAGGAGTGGGTTGGGCTGGAGCATATAGTCCAGGAAGGCATCCAGTCTGGGGCCATGTCTACATTGTCACCAAAAACTGCCTTTTGGTGATAAAACCGTGAGAGCGTTTACTCCACAACGCCACTTTTGTTGGGAAAAACTCCCAGTTTTGGCAACAAAAAGCTTCCAGCCCTGGGAGAGACTTTTGTCTTTTCCCCTCCCTTGGGTGGTGACAAAGAGCCAGTGTCGACTCTGCCGCTTGTTTTGGCGAGAGAACTGGCTTCCGCCAGTATCCCACCAGGCCTGCCCTGCTGGCTCTGCTCAGTGTTCTGTGAGCTCTGCTGCCCTGCAGGCCTGCGCCCCTCCCCCTTTCAAAGCTCTGGGAAGTGTCTGACAGCTGAGCGAGCTGCTCCCTTTGGGGAACAAACAAAGAGCAAATCACTGGAGTGCTCCTGTTCTGCCCGGCTAGGAACCCAGGGGCAGGCAGGCTGCTGCTGCCGGGAGAGGGCTGGAGAGACGGCCATGCTGCTTTGACAATCCTCAGCACGGAGAGCTCCCAGAGCAGCTCAGGATGCTGCTCCCAGCAGTGGAGGAGGCTGTGGGAGAACTCAGAGGGAATCCCAAGAAGCTCAGGGATCAGCTCGGCCTTCCCACAGCACTGCACTGTGAGATTCTTACCCACAATGCTTTGCTCTGTCTGTCCACAGGGTGCTAGCCATGTGGCCATGAAATGTCGACCATGGGAGGCAGAAAAATTGGTTTGATCGTTTTTCACTTTTGCTGACTTTTGCCTGTTGCCAAAGTTTGTCACCAAACTTTCCCAACGTAGAGACAGCCTGGGTCTGAGGCCTTCCCACTCCCCACCCCGCTCCCGCCCTTGGTATTTTGTTCTGATGGCTAATGCCCCCTGGCTGTTACCAGTGTGAGCCTTCCTTCTGGTGTGAATGTGCCAGGCTTCAATTCCCAGCTGTTGCTCCTTGTGTCTTTCTCCACTCAAGCCAAGAGCCCGTGAGTACCTGGCATTTTCTCCCCGGGAAGGTACTTACACGCCGTAATCAGCTGCCTCGGCCTTTCGGAGAAAGCTGGCACACTGAGCTCTCTACAGTTCCTGAGCTAAGGGCCTGCCAAAGAGCTTTGCTAATGGGAGGCAACCTGCAGCGTGACACACGCCTCCCCCTCCCAAGGCTGCTGTGACCCGGGATAATCTTTGTGTCCTTCAGCCTTCCTCTGCCAGGGTGGCGTTGGCTGGGCCAGCGGGTTTCAAGCTTGTTTTCTCATGACCCAGGTGAAGGAGATTGTTGAGGCCATGACCCGATATGATGTGACTGGAGTGTGGGCTCCGGGGAGGGGCTGAGGATGAGCTTTGTGGTGCAGGAGGGGGCTCTGGCTTTGTGGGGGGAGGGAGGAAGGGCTGGGGCGGGAGGCGCTGACCTCGAGCGGCTCCAGCGGTGCAGTGTAGGGGCTAAAGCAGCTTCCTGCCTCTCCTGGCACCGCAGACCCTGCTGCACCCAGAAGCAGCTGGCAGCAGGTTCCCAGCCAATGGGAGTGCGGAGCTAGTGCTGGGGGCAGGGGCAGTGCGGGGAGCCCTGTGTGCTCCCCCCCCACACACCTAGGAGCTGGGCCTCTTGCTGGCCGCTTCTGGGCACAGCGCAGTCTGCAGTGCCAGGCCAGGCAGGGAGCTGCCTCAGCCCCCCCCCCCGCTCACCTGACCCCCCTGCAGCCACGAGCCCAGCGCCCGGCATCCCACCGCCCAGCCCCGGGCTGTGCCCCGTTGTCTGAAAGCTGCTGGGCTGGGCATCTCCTGTTTTATAAAAAGCAGCAGAGTCAGTCCTGCCCATGTAGCCCCCCGTCTGCCATCATGCCTGTATGCCCGCTCCTGCCTTGTGCACCTGTCCATGCTGCCCATGCGCTCTCACACTGCCTGGGCACCATTCAAATCCCTCTCCAAGAGCCTCTTCTCTGCTGACACCTGCAAGAAGAGACGTTTGGGGCCAGGCAAACAGGCCACTAGCAATAAAGGGACCCCTGACAGTTTCTCTGCCCCACATCTCCAGTGTGTTCCATCTTCCTTTTGCCCCCGTGTGGACAGTAAAGTCCGGTGAACGCAGGCTACGGCTAAGCCAGGCCTCTCTTCTTCATGCCAAAGGAGATGGGTTAGACAGCTCCCACTGACTGCTCTGCACTTGAACAGCACTGGCAGGTTTGGCAGCCCAATGCAATGGAAAGAATCTAAGCCACTAACGGAAGATGTGTTTTCGCCTCCTGTCGCAGTCTGCCGGGAGCAAACCCCAGCCACAGATTGTGCCGTGCAGGGGACAGTATGAGGGGAGCTGAAATCACTCGTATTACTCGCTCCAGCAGTTTACTTTGTTAGGATTCAGTTCGTCTTTACAAAAACCAAAAAGGAAATCAAGCATCCAGCCCCCCCAAAACATCCCACCACGGGAGCGGCTGGGAGGAGCCAGGGCTAAGGTCCGTCTGGACGGGAGTAGGAGATCGAAACAGATCCCAACGCCTGGGACCTGGTGATGGAGCATTCTCTGTGGGGGGGCCTGGCAGAGCAGTGAACTTCCAGAGGGAGCCAGAGGTGGCGCGTTTTTAGGAAACGTTGCCAACCCTCCTGTTTACAAACGCTGCCACCCCCAGGCAGCCTGGCACTCACAGCCCCTCCCCCCCCCCCGCTCCTTTGGCAAAACAAGCCCACCCCAAACAGAGCCTTGGGCAGCCCAAGAGGGGAGAAGAGCCCTGTGAATCCACGGGGGGGCTCATCATTCCCAGTCTACATGTGGAAACCACCGAGGCCAAGGGCAGCAACACACCACAGCCAATGGCAACCCTGCGAGAGAGCGAGAGCAACACAGCCATGCATGAGGGAGGGAGTTTCCAGCTCAGGGAAGCTGCACTGGGAGCGTTTGTTCTGAGCCCCATGCCTGGATCCCAGCTCTTCAACCCCAGACCAGGTGGTCTTCTAACTCTGCAGACTCCCTCTGCCTAACTCCCGGCTTGCTAAGTCCTGCCCATCCCTTCTATCCAGGAAGAATTCAACCCCCCCTGTATCTCTCCCAGCCTGGAGCAAACCAACAAGCCTTGCTGGAACCCAGGAGGAGGGATACCGGGCTCCCCTGGGGCCTGGAGCCCCATGCGCATGCGGAGGAATGTGGGAGCAGGTTGGAATCCCGTCCATGCCACCCGAGCCCCGCTCAGAAGGGATGATTTACGACTTCATTCATTTTCTCTAATGACATACAGAACCGGCCTTCATCTTTCCCCCTGCACTTTACAAGGTCAGTGACTGGAATCCCAAGACAAAGTGAAGCACAACAGCGAAACTCCTTCAAAGAGCAATATTTCAAGTTTATGGCTGGGGAGATATACAATTCCATTTTCCCCATGAAAGCCAGTGCTATAAACAATACATTTTATCTTTGATGTGCTGGGTCATCAAAGCTGCATTTCTTGCAGGTAGAGTTACAAGACAATAAATACAGCCCTTTAAAAGCGGCACCCTCTTTACCAGATGGTGCTACATAATATGGGAGAGAGGGCTGTAAATTACATCAGAATGTGTCCGTCGGTGGATTCCAAAGAGTGAGAAATCATCCGCCTTTGCAAGTAATCTTTGAAGGGTTGGAAAGGTCCTTCAGCAGAACTGTAAATTCCACGGCCAGGTACCTACACTGCAAGCAAACACCTGTTCAGGCCGGGAGAGGATTTCCTGACCGACCGACAGAGCTGTGCTTAGGTCTTTGATTCTGCCCCCCATGCAAGGCACTGCCTTCAGCCATCTGGAGTGGAAATCCATCACCCCCATGTGCTATGCTGTTTAGACTGGAGGAACTCTGGGTATGGGGGGAGCCAACAGAAATCAGTTGCCACATGAAAATGGCCTTGTTAAAGGTAAGAATGGTTGTATTGGGTTTCGCTGATATACTGTTAAATTGTTGCAGCTTTGGGTTCAGATTTAGCCATAATCCAAACAAAAGTTGCCGGGAACATGCATCTACATCTCGTCAGATGCTGCAGTCTGCAATACTGCCTCACCTGGGGCATGTCTACACTATGTGGAAGATCAACACTGCCATGGTCGATTTTTCGAGGTCCAATTTAGAAGGTCTAGTATAGACCCACTAAATCAAACTCAGAGGGCACCCCCGTTAGTCCGGCTCCTCACGAGGAGAAAGGGAAGCCAATGCGAGCGTTTGCACTAAGGATGTTAAATAATTATTAATTTACTAGTCAAGTAGTTGATGGAATTTCCATCAACTACTCGACTAGTTGCTAGGCACCTCCGCATTCCTCCTTTGAAATGTACAAGAGCCCCAATGGAGGCTCTTGTGCATTTCAAAGCAGACGCGCCCGCATGGAGCCTGGTGTCAGCAGGGGACTCCAAGTACCCTGCTGACCCTGCGCTCCATGCGGCACTGCTGCTTTGAAATGCCATGTGGAGCCGGGGTTCTGCTCGGCATTTCAAAGTGTCAGCGCTGCACGGAGCCCGGGATCAGCTGGGGACTCCCCAGCTGTCTCCGGGTTCCACGGAAATGCTGCAGGGAGTCCGGGGTCAGCTAGGGAGTTCCCAGCTGACCCCGGGTTCCACGCAGAGCTGCTGCTTTGAAACGCTGCAGCGGCATTTCAAAGCGGCAGCACCACACAGAGCCTGGGCTCAGCTGTGCAGCCCTGCCACTTTGAAGTGCCCCATTTCCCCCCCCCTTTGCTGCCTCTGCCTGATAGGGAGGCGGAATCGACTAGTCCTTAACCTCCTTAGTTTGCACTCGTGGCCCTTCCACTGTATGGACGGCGCAGAAACACGATTTAAGAGAGGTCGACTCCAGCGACATAATTAAGGTAACTGGAGTTGTGTGTCTTAAGCTGTAGTGTAGACCAGGCTCTGCAGACTCTGGAATAGTTTAGTGGGCACTGACACTAGGCCCCATGAAATCAGAGGCAGCGTCCTGGTGTCTGTGGTACCGAGGGTGCGGAAGGGGGTGGCAGTAGGGTCTAGCTGGAGGTGGCTGCGTCCTCCCCAGACGTTGGGGTTTCAGGGGCACCGTTGTCTGGAGCTTGGGAGTGGGGTCTCAGTGAGACCAGGATCCTGCTTGTATCAATGGCTGACATGCCAGGTCACCAGCTCGGTGAAGAAATGAGGCAGCCCCACGGCAGGCACTGGCCGCTCATCCCTCACCCTTCCCCAGTCCCGCTCAGCCAGTCAGTCTGTGCGCTGTACATTTTGCAGCCCACACGAAAGGCAGCTGCAGGCAAGTCCAATCCATAAGCAGGAGTATTACAGCACAGTCAGGTTCCATGCACTCGTCTTGGGTGCCTGGGGGACATACTGTCTATAAATCAAAGTGATTAGTGGCATGGTAAAGCAGGGGCCACATTGATCTAGGCCTGAGAGCAGAGAGCTTGTGCCGTGCAGCTGGCCTATCGATGAGCCAGGCGGCCCTCCTGCTAGTCTAATGGACTGTGATGTATTTGCAGAAGCCTCTTATTAGATTGCTGCCGAGTCTCCCCTGCTGACCCCAGGAATCATTCTCTCAATTGGCCTCGCTCGACCGTAATTCCATTTCGGAGCAAACTCTGGGGGCCTGAGCTCGTGGCTGCTGCCTGCCCGCAATACGGTCGCCGGCTGGGTGAAAGCCACCTGCCCCGCGGCAGCCGCCCTGCTGCTGTTCCCCTAAGACGTTGCTGGCTTGCTTGGGCGATGGCCGGGGAGTCTGCCCCCTGGTTCCCAAGCCGCCCTTGTGGGCGCCTCCTGGCTCCCAGCGCACAGTGGGAGGGCGGCAGGCTCAGCCGTGCTCCCCGCTACACCCAGCCCGGGGCTCTTCCGGCAGGCATTGGGAGGGACGGTGCAGATTGTGGGGCTCTCCCTCAAGTCCCGGGACCGTGTGCCCCAGGAATGCATCCGGGCTGGCTGGGGAATACAGGCGGAAGGTGGCCCTGTGCGGCTGTCTGCTTTCTCCCCTAATCCCCTGAGACTTCCCTGTGATCTGCTGCCAGAGGCCCGGCCTCCTCCACTGTTTGCCACAGAGCAGCCGTGACAGCAACATCAAATGTCTGACAGGGGCTGTCCTGGGCTGCCCGGGCCCTGCCAGCGCTTGAACTCGCCCCCCGCTGGCTTCTCCCGCAGTGCGGCCAGCGCGTGTCATTGCTGCGCCCGGTGCCCCCCCGCACTGTCACCTCTGCTGGGAAGCCGCCCGTGGGAGCCTGCTCCCAGAGGGTCCCACGCCCTGGCGGCAGCGGGCTGGGCAGGGGCCTCCATTCTCCCCACTGAGAGGCGCTGCCACGGGGGTCAGCTGCATGTTTGCTCGAAGGCCCAGTGAAAAGAGCCGTGGCCTACGTGGGCTGCTGCTGCAGGGAGACCAGTGGGAGGCTTTCTGCTGAGTCTCATCCCTTTCCCCCCCACCGGAGCCAGGCTCTCTGCTGCTCCCAGGGAACGACCGTGCAGTGATGCCTTTTCCGTGTCAGCCGGGAGCAGCAGGAAATGCAGCTCGCACCCAGCAGAGCTCCCTGCAGCCTGGCGCTTGGCAAGGTCCCGGCGCCGTCCCCGCGCACAGCGGCTCAAGCTCAGGGCCCGAAACGTGACCGAGAAAGTGTGAGACTTTTTCACCAGCGTCTTCCGCTGAGTACGAGCGCGCCGCGGGCACGGCCCCCACTCTGCACCGGTGCACTGGGCGACATGGCAGCGTGGCTCCGGCTCCGGCCACCAGCGTGGTCTGGGCTCGAACATGGGCCCGTCTTTCTGGAGAGCCTGTTCCAGTGGGATGGAGAAGGACACGGAAGAAGAAGGTGGCAGGTGGCTGTTTTTCTGGCAGCCAGTCAGAAGTGAAATGTGATCTGCTGTATGCGTGTCCTGCAGCGCGAGGTGAACTAACCATTTCCATGATGCGCGTCAGCTCTTAGGAAAACAGAGCGAGCGTCAGGGGAATGTTATTCTTCAGAGGATGCGGTTGTGGCTGTTGTAGCCAATGAGAACTCAGCGTCCGCAAGGCCTGCAGCCCCTCCAAGGTCTCTGGGAGGCCTGCCTGCCTGCCCTTTTCTTGCCTGGCCCCAGCAGAGACATGCATGATTTCGGCCTGGCTCCCATTGAGCCAGCCAGTCCCAGGGCTTGTCTGCACTGGCATCTCTTGTTGCCAGAAACTGCCTTTTGGAGACGAAACGGAGAGCGTTTACACTGCAACACCACTGTTGTCAGGAAAAACACCCTGTCCTGGCGACAAAAAGCTTCCCGCCCTGCGAGAGACGTTTGTCTTTTCCCCTCCCTTTGTTGTCTACAAAGAGCCAGCGTGGACTCTGCTGTTTGCTTTGTCCAGAGAATTGGCTTCCACCAGTATCCCACTGTGCCCTGCTGGCTCTGCTCAGTGTTCTGTGAGCTCTGCTGCCCTGCAGGCCTGCGCCCCCCTCCTCTGTCAAAGCTCCGGGAAGTGTCTGACAGCTGAGGGAACTGCTCCCTTTGGGGAACAAACAAGTTCATGGGCCCAGCTTGGGGCAGGGAGGCGGAAGGGAGAGAATCAGGGAAGGTCACAGGGGCACAAAGTCTCTGTCCGTGGGTGGAAAAAGGGCCCCTGCAAGGTTCACGCCAGTCAGAGAGAAGAGCAAGTCCTGCCAGGGCTTCCCACCAGCCACCTGGCGTTTAGAACACTCATAACTGATCGTCACGTTTTACCTTCCCAGGGAAGGGTCCTTGCCAAAGGAAGCCAAAGTCCTTGGCAAACCACAGACCTGCAGGGGGGCCTGACACTTACCAGCCCTGGGGACAAAGAGCAGGGATGTAAGCACCAGTGGTGAGGGAAGGACGAGACCTTGCCCCCTGTGCACTTCTGACCCCCCGCCACCACGTTTCTTAGTTCTGACGGCCCTGCCCCGGTCCCAGTGGGCCCTGGCTGCACTTTCCACGAGCTAACTCAGAGTCTTCGTTTCCAGCCTCGCCCTCCGGTCTGAGACTCCTGCGGGAAGGCTGAGGCCTGGGAGGGCATTTCCGCCTGCAGGCGGGGCAACGGAGCCGTGGCTGCCGGCAGCCTGTCCCACGCCTGCACGATTGCACATTCTGCAGGAGAGGAGACATCCGTGCCTGTCTGCAGCTCATCAGCTCTGCGGGGCAGCCCCAGACGCGGCTCCTCTGGGGCTGGCAGCAGGATTCAGCCCCGTTGGCCACAGCCTCTGAAGCGATGCCCATTCCCATGAGCCCTGTGCAGGCTCTGCCCTGAGCAGTTTGGTGCTGGCAGGAAGCTACAGTGAAGGTCCCACAAGGAGAGACCCTGGGGGGGACCTGGCTCATCCAGTGAGGCCCCCTTGGGCGGGCGCTGCGCAGCTGCAGCAAGAGACTCTCCCTGCCCCACAGCATGTAAGCGGGACGATGAAGAGTGACATCCCGCCCTCCGGTACAACAGGGGAAACTGAGGCACAGAGAGCGTGTGACTTGCCCCGGAGGGAATTGGTGGGAAAGGCAGGACTGGCACTTAGCGCGCTTGGGTTCCAGGCCAGTGTCTCGCCCCTAAGACCACTGTGCTACAGCCAGGAGCCTGCCAAGGGAGGGGTTAATCAGAGCCCATGGGCCCAATCAGCCCCACCCTGCTACACCTCTGCGCAAGGGCGGGGCTGGCTGGGGACAGGAAGCCAGCCCAGGGCAAGGAGGCTCCATGGGGCCTAGGGATTCCTGCAGCCCAGAGCCGCTTTGGGGCAAGTGGGCCCGGGGTGGAACCTGTCCCTCCCAGAGCGAGGCCAGCTCCCTGCTTGGGGGTCAGCAGCAGGACGGCCTGGGGAGAGGCGGTGAGGGAGGCCTGCCTGCAGGCTGCCCTAGGGAGCGGCCCTGGGACAATGCAGCGGAGGGTCTGGGCAAGCAGGTCTGGTCTGCTTCCTCCAGGGCCTGGGGCTGGAAGTTAGCGCAGAAGGGGAGCCAGGGTTCCCCGCAGGCCCACTGCGGGGGGGGGCCCGGGAGCCAGGCCTGGCAGAACAACAGAGCCTGAAGCTGGACCAGACTCCGGTGTGTCGTGTCGTGTGTGTCGTGTCGTGTCGTGTCGGACTCGGTTTCCTGTGGAAGGGGCAGGGCTAGAAGTGACCGGGCTGGCAGGCAGAGGGAGCGGCAGACCGCCACTGGCAGGGGACGCTAAGAGGGAAGAGGCCCCCGGGCCACACCCAGCCGCGAGGGGACCCGCCCGGGGTGAGTAGATGCTTCCACGACCCTCCTTCCTCTCTGGCGTGGGATTCGGGCGCGTTGCCCTCTGGCTAGTCCTGGCTGCAAACAGCCTTTCCCAGCTCGGCCTCCCGCCTTTTCACAGGCAGGGGCACGGGAGACGAAGTCCCCCCGGCCTCACGTCACGCTCCTGAAACACGCCCCTAGTCCCCCCACAGTCGGCCTGCAGGGCTGAGCTCAGCAGGCCCGTACGGGGGGACGGAGCCCGCTTGTGTATCTATCGATTAACGGCTCTAAAATCCCCTCAGCTTGGAGCCTGCGCTCCCGGTCTCCACAAAGCTGATTCATCAGAACCTCGTCTGGCCACCCCCGATGGGCCTGCAGCCCTCTGACGGCTGCCCTCCGCGGGCTGGAAGCCAGGCCGGGTGGCTGGACTTGAGGGGTTTACGTGCCATTTCTCTTCTGGCCGGGCTGCCGAGTGCAAGGGCCTGTCCTCTCCCCGCCGCAAGTTCTCAGTCGGTCGATTGTCGCTTGGGCCAGTTTTTCCCTCCCCTTTTCTAAGCGCCGAGCTCAGTGGGACCGAGCGGTGGCTCTATGTCGAGTCGCTGAGCCACGGCGGGGGGACCCCTCGAGCGCTGCTTCCTTTCCCCACGCCTAATTAAGGGTTGGAATCGAAAGCACCACGGCAGCCCGGGTTCACCTCCAGCAGAGCTGGGAAGTCAGAGCTGCCTTGGGTGCAGGGGGCTGGCCAGTTACTCTGCCCCTGCAAACACAGCCTGAAACTGGACTGCACAGCTCCCGCTTGGAGGGGCGCCCGTGGGGCCTGATGTCCAGCACCTCAATAAAGGCCTCTCTCGCCAGACGGCTCCGCTCCCACAGGGCTCAAAGGCAGGGGGACGGGGCAGTGCTCCCTGGCTGGCCCTGAGTGCTGCTGCGTGCCCATGTCTCCCTGCAGACCAGCCCCCGGGCCTAGGCATGGGCAGCAGCCCACCCCACAGGCCATGTCTTGGAAGGCAAACGCCTGCAAGATTAGTGACGTGATTACCGCCCAGACACTTTGCGGAGTCAAGCACAATGGCTTATGCAAAGCAGTTATGCAAATCAGGCTGATGCATATTCAGCAGGAGGAAAACCCGACAAAAGGTGGCTCCGTCCCATCTGGAAAGGTTCCCCAGTCCACAGCAGCGCAGGCAGCGCCCCCCCGGGGGCTCAGCAGGAATGCAGCTGTTGTCTGTGGGGGGCGGGGCTGCTTGTTTTCAGGTGGGGCATGTACAGTCCCTTGGTGTGGGGGGGCATCTCTGCCTTCAGGTCGTGGTGGAATGGGCGTGGGAATGAGTCCGACTCTAGCCAGGCTCTGCCACGTGGCGCGGGTACTTTCACCGGGACCGTGTGCCCTGTTGGCTGCAGCGGTGTACGGTCCTCCTCGACATGCCTTAGCCTGGCCTCCCGGGAACCCGTCACGGGAAGAGGCCGAGCCAGCCCCTCTGCCTTCTGCAGTCTCTTCTCCAGGGGTCTCACCGGGCAGCAGGCACTTGAATGCGGATTGATCCCTGCTAGTTAGGATGCAGGACTGGAAGTAAAAATCTCTGATACTTTTTGCTCCCTTTTGAGCTCTCTGCAGCGCTACTCCTCTAGCTGTGAAATGGGCGTAAAAGGGGATGCCGTGAGCTCCGGGCCTGCAGTGAATCAGGGTGCCTTCCCCCTGCGGTTGTGTTAATCATTCTGCACTGTTTTCTGCTAGCCAGTCACTGCCTCAGCGCCAAAATCAGCTCCCTCTCCCAGGGACTGGAGCATCATTGTTACCTTTATTTTTATTTTCTGTGGCCTCCCCCTTTTCCCAGACGTTCTGTGCCCCTCTGCAGAAGGACCGCCTCGCGCACCTCCACACTGAGTCCAGCCCATTGCGTGTCAGAATGGCTTCTGTTTGTTCAAGTGCCTCCCCCGCCCCCGCACAGGACACGTTAGGTCGGAATTTAAACTCAACACAGAGCAATTGTGTACAAGAGTCTTGTCACCTGCAGCTGAAATACAGCAACTTCAGAGGGTCTAGAGCACCACCCAGGTCTAGCCTGTTCAGGTTCTTGTCCACAGATGCCCGGCTCATCACATGAATGGCAAGTAATTCATTAATGGGGCACGGAACCGACATGAATGAATTACTGGGTGCTGAGCCTTTCCTCAGCAACCAGCTTGAACGTTTCCTTTGCAATCATCACAACACACAGCTTGTGATCTCATTGTCGTTAATAGGTAAACACTTAGTGGAGTGCAGGGTGTAGTTTCCTGAATGTCATGGATCAGATCAATAATAATGTTTCACTTCTATCATTGCCTACACCCAAGGGATCACAAAGCATCTTGCAAACCGTAATTAAGTCTCAGAAGACTCTCTTTCTGGGAGATGAAGGGACATGCCAAAGGCCACCCAGTAAGCTGGTGTCAGAGCCAGGAAAAGACCCTATGAGCCATGATCTCAGGCCTACACTCTAACCACTGGACCCCCCCAATGCACGTGAACAATAACTTTTGACTTGTTGCATCTTGGAACGACCCTGTAAACCTTTGGCTAATGTTATCGGCATTCAGAGAATCCTTCATTGCGGGTACACTGCCTGAATCTTCCTTTGAACAGGGACATTTCAGGGGTTCACGTGACAAGACACAGTCACAGTGGTGCTGAGGTCTCTGGTCCCGTCTCTTTCCCACAAGCCCAGGGCCGGCCTTACCCAGACACAGAATACGCAGCGGCGCAGGGCACCCAACGATTCGGGGCACCGCTGGGTCTTACTGTTCACTCGCCTGCCTCTTCCTGTCCCTGGCTAGTTCCCTTGCAAGTGACACTGCCTGGCAGAGCTGTGAGCAGACACTGAGCTGGGGAAAGAGCCGTTCGAGTGGGAGTGAAGCCGTTGAACAGGCATTTGCCCGCCCCAGGTCCATACTGTCCGTTTCTGAATTAACTCTTTTAGTCAATTCAAACTTGCTTTAAAACTCTTTCATGAGCCTGGTGCTGCAGATCATAAAATCACAGCACTAAAAAATCATCCCCCGCCCGGGTTGCTGTCAGGCACGGGGCCCCAGTGTACTAGCCCTGCGTAGGGCTCCTTATGCCCCAAGGACAGCCCTACACGAGCCCACACGCCATGTGCACGGCCCACGCGCTGGGGGATTTCGAGAGGTGGTGGGTAGGGCGCTCATGGCTTGGTGTAGCAAATGGCTGACTAGCTTTGAATGGAGCTAGTGTCCCCCAGCGAGGTGTCCTGAGAGAACGGCGTGGCAAGGGGGAGAAATCTGTGACAAGGTGGGGATTGAATTCGCTCTTCACTTGGCTACGTTGCAGGCGATTTCTACTGTCCTGTAGTAACCCCGAGTGTGTGCCTCAGTTTCCCTGGGCACTGCACCAATCCCTAGAGGGGATGGGAATTTCCGGTGTGATTGCCTCTGTCAGGTACACAACAGCTGATGCTTTCTGTAACCTGAGCCTGGGAGGGTGTAACCAGGTGACACCTTTTGCCTGGGAAGATGGACAAAGGCAGGGGGAGGCTGGCTGCTGGCCTGGGGGCCAGGTTCTGGGTGTGGGAGTAAGTCTGGGGGGGGGCGCAGAAATGGGGGGCAGGGCCTGGCTCTGAGCTCCCCTCTCCCCACCATGGATTGTGCTGCCTGCTCTGTTCTACGCTGTGTCCCTGCTGACTAACCTTGCGTTCTCCCAGCCGGCTGAGAGTCCCCCGGCTGCAGATTGGGCACAGGGCCCGGTGGCTCCTTGCACCTCGGTGGCAGGAGCGGAGCAGATTGAGGGGGATTCTTAGTGCTCAGGGAGGACATGTGTTGGGGAGCCTGCACTCTGACCGAGCTACAGCTCCAGTGGCCTCCAGCGCTCGCATCTTTGAAGTCCAGAATGTTGTGGCCACGTTCCCAAAGTGACCCGTGGTTGGAGGAGACGGGCTGTGACAGCCAGCTTACCGGTAGGGCGGGAGCCCGGCACGTCGTCCACATCAGCCTCCTTCAAAGTGTCTGAGGCACCTAAAACCGCGAGCCCGTCTGTGGTCCGGGGCCTGGCTTGCTCCTTCCCGCCGGATTCTGCTGCCAGAAAGGGCCCTGCAGGGGGCCGGCAGCTTCTGTGGTCCCCCGGGCCAGGTGTGTGTGTGGGGGGGGTGGGGGGTCTCTGCATGCCCTGCAAGGGGCGGGGTGCGGCAGTGGCTCTCCTCAGGGCCGTGCGGCGCGCCGGTGGCGATTTGAAGGGCTCCAGCCACCACCACAGGAGCAGCTGCGGGGGGTGCCTGGGGCCCTTTCTGCCCTCGGAGAACAGGTGAGTTTGAGAACCCCAGTAGCCTGCTTTTGTGGAGCACCTTGGCTGAGCAAGGGGGCCATGAGGCTTCTCTCCAGGGCTCGCTGTGTCCAGCTACAAGCCCTTGGCCTCTCTCCAGTAGGACTTTGAGCCCGGTTTGCTGCCCTGGCCCCGTGTAGACGTACGGGCGAGCGGATGCTTTCTCTCAAAGGCGCGAATCCCCTCAAGGTGCTGGCTGGCCCGCCTCCCTCTTCGAGCATTGCTGTTACCTTTGTTTGCCCAGCTCTGCGTGTGGGCCGGGAAGGGGCAGCCCGTTCTCTGTCCTTCGCTAGTATCTGACAAGGAGAGGGCGAGGTGCGATGTGCCTCCCAAAGCTCTCCGAAACCGGAGTGCCCGCCCGCAGGCGGTTGGGGCTGGTGCCTCAGCGGAGCCGGCTGACCCTGTGCCGAGTACACTAGAGACCAGCCAGCTGTGCTGTGGACCAAGGTACGTCTCTGTGTTTGGAAGACAGGGGTCTCAAAGCCAGGCCATTTCCAGCTCCTGACCAAGCCCTGGGACCAGTCAAGCTGGACGCCCATGGTGTGCATGCGAGGCTGGAATCTGGCGTCCTTCCCCCCCGCGCTTTCTGTCACGGCACCAGCCAGAGCCCGTTCATCGCCCCGTCCCACTCGCAACGATCATTCTCGCCAGGAGAGGCACGTTTCAGTCGCGGCGTCATTCCCGCGGGCTGGAGAGATGCCGGGACTCACCCAGGCTGGCCCTGCTTCTTGCCAAACAAACCCATCTGGATCTATCATCGGGTTCGCTCCAGCCCCCTGCAGTTCTCAGCCCCTCCTGAGCCAACATGTGACGTGCGATCTGCACTGAAACCCAGTCTCCTCCTCTGCAGAATTTCCTGTCAAGCGCTGATAACGCAGGCAGAGAGTTTGAGGTGTCCAAGCTGTGAAGTGCAAGGACAGGCTCTGGGGGAGCCCTTTCCCCTGGCTCCAGGCTTCTACATCTACCGCAAGAAGCACTGTCCTCCCTTTGGCGTGCAACATACAGCACGTGCCTTCTTCATGCCCTTGTTCTGGATACTGTTGGTTGTCCTGCAAGGCTTTGTCCACCTTCACTCCCCTGCGAATTCCAGCCAAACTTGAGCTTCTTCCTACTCCCCTTCAGCTCCTAGCTGCCTGTAGAATGAAACCATTTCGTTCAGCACATAATTACACTGTGGAACTCCTTGCCACATGATGTAGTTGAAGCCAAGAATGTAGTAAAATTGAAAGAGGGAGTCCTCTTTCAATTTTACTAGGTCTTTGGCCTCAACTACATCGTGTACATTTATGTGGCTGGCAAGAATAGCCGGAATTGTCTTAGTTAGTGCTAAAAAGATATAAAATCTCCTGCTTCAGGGTTTGAGCGTATCCGGATGAGATCATCATGGAGGGATGTTTATCTCACCTCTGTCTACTGTGGGGGGCAAGGGGAGGGAAGAAAGGTGGGGTTGCACCTTCCTCTGGAGCATTTGGTGCGAACCACTGACAGGCCAAGGCGACTACGTTAGCTGGACCTCCGAGCTGATACGGCCTGACAAGTCCTGTGTTCCTATTTCCCCCACTGTGGTGGCCCTTCTCCAGGCCCGCTACCGCGGGTTCCCCTACAGCCTGTGGGCATTCAGCCGAAGTGGGCAAATACCCAGCACCGCAGTGTGTTTGTTCTCAGCCAGATGGGCTGGCCTAGGGACTGCTCAGCGAGGGACGTGGCACCAGCCTTCTCCCCCCGCTCTCCGTGGCAACGCGCGTTAGCCCACCGGGCGCTTCCCCCCTCCACACCCAGGGGCAGGCACACAGGCCCTGCCCGCAAGGGGCTCTGTCCTGCTGTTAGACCACAGAGGCGCCGGCACCGTGGTCATAGCTCAGTGTCAACGTGCCACCCTGGAGCCCCTTTGCCTCCACACATACTGGGAGCTGCAAAAGAAACCAGCCCACGTTGGAAGGCACCCAAAGGCCTGGCCCTGCCGCTCCCTCCTTGGGCCTGATCCGGCGAGGAGCTGGGCACCCTCCTCTCTCGCAAGGCGCCTCCAGGGGTGGAGCCCCTGGCGCGGCCGTTGCAGTGACAGCTGTACCTGGCGCGGGAGCGGCTGTGCTCAATGAATTACCCAGACACTTGATTGAATTTGCCAAGCTGCAGCAAAGGGGGGCGCCGGGGCCGTGCGGCTCTCGCAGCCCCCAGAGGAAAGGTAAGCGAGTGGGGGAAGGGCCCTGCTGGGAATCGGCTGCATTTTCTTTTCTTCTTGGCTTTCAACAATATTAAAATATGAATCACAAAACACATTAGAGCAGAAACCGCCAATGGGCGGAGGCCGAGCCGTTGGAAGGGAGGGGAGTTAACCCTTTGGCGCCCATCCTGCCTCCGCTCTTCTGAGGAGGGTGCTCTAGGGTAGAGCCTGCCCTGAGGGCTTGGTCACGCGCAGACCTTCATTCAGCTGGGAATGTGGCCCCTGGGCCGAGGTGCCGGGGCCGAGCTCTTTGGTGTCCGCTCTCCACAAGTGCTAGTTCCCGTGAAACCCAGTGGCACAGACCTTTGCAGAAGGGGCACCCAGCGATGAACTGGGGAAGAGGCCCCGCTCACGGCACCGGCGGGGAGGGAACACTGGCTCAGAGACGTGGCGAACACGGAAAGGCCTGGCAGCCTACGTACGGCTAGAACCAAAGCGGAGAAGGAGAAGGGACACGGGATGGGATGGGAGGGGCTAGCCAGGCAGGATAACAGCCTGCAAGGGGAGAGGAGGAGGAACCAGTCCAGGAGCAAAGCCCAAGAGCATTGTAAGGCCAAAATGAAAATGCAATTCATGATGGAAGAGAGAACCCGCCGCCCCGGGGTCGTGAGAGCACAGGCCAGAGACGTGGGGAGAACGTGGATGGGTCACGTGGAGAGATTACAAAGACTTGGACTTTTCAGCTTAGAAAAGAGGATTCTAAGGGGGGATACGATAGAGGTTTATACAATCATGACTGGTGCAGAAAAAGTGAATAAGGAAAAGTTATTTACTTGTTCCCATAAGATAAGAACTAGGGGCCACCAAATGAAATGAATAGGCAGCAGGTTTAAAACAAACAAAAGGAAGTTTCTCTTCACTCGGTGCACAGTTAACGAGTGGAACTCCTTGCCAGAGGATGCTGTGAAGACTAGGACTTTAACCGGGTTCAAAAAAGAGCTAGCTAGATTCCTGGAGGTTAGGTCCATCAATGGCTATTAGCCAGGATGGGTGGGAATGGTGTCCCCAGCCTCTGTTTGTCTGGAGGTGGGTGACGGGGAGGGATCATGTGAGGATTCCCTGTTGTGATCCCTCCCTCTGGGGCACCTGGCACTGGCCACTGTGGGCAGGCAGGACCCTGGGCTGGATGGACCGTTGGGCTGACCCCGTCTGGCCGCTCTTCTGTTCTTTCTTCTCCTTGGTGTGTCTTCTGCACCCCAGAGGATGTTCCAGGCAATGTGGGAGCATCCACCCGGAGTAGCTCTGCTAGCCCAGACCATGGGCTGCTCAGGTTGGATTCTAGTACCCGTTTCTTGTGCTTAAATGTCAAAGAAAGGCCTTTGGAAAACATCCTGATGAATTGGAGCGGTCTGAAAACTTTCTGCCTACGTGTTTTCCAGCTTTGTCAAAATGGAATTTTCACCACAAAAAGTTGCGGGGTGGGTTGGTAGAAAAATTGAGGTTTTTCCTAAAAATGAAGACACTTTTTTTTTTTGGCCAAGAAATTTTCAAAATTTGCAAAAATTAAAAAATGCAGGGGAGAAACCAGCCATGGGCCACCAACCCTGCTGAAAACAGGGTGGGACTGTTGCGGCCTCAAGGCGAAAATGAGGCTTCCTGAGGGAGGCAAACACCCCCAGGGCCTCGTGCACTGACCTCCCCATGGTCCAAAGCCTGGAAGGGGGGAGGGGCGGGGCAGGCAGCTTTCTTGCTGTCAGTCGGTGGATTCATAAACTTGCTGAGTTCTTTATTATCATCTGCGTTAGACGCTTTTTCCTTCCCCTCTCTGGTCTCCTGGCAGGGCTGGAGTCCTTAGAGCCTGTGCCCTTGATTGATTTACGTGGAGTTCTGCAGGCTGTGTGTTAACGAGCGTTTGCATAAGTTAGCACCTCTCCGTCTCTCGCACCCGAGGGGCTGGGAGCTTGGAGCGCAAAGCATGGCCTGCTCCTCCAGCGCACCAGAGAACCACACCTCCCCCAAACTGGGAAAGTGATGGGGTTAGCAGGTTTGGCTGCTCATAAATCAGGAGTCACCATAACAACTGCCCCATATGGTACCTTGCTCCACACTCCACCAGAGCGGCTGGGAGGGGGAGAGTCAGGAGTCCTCAGCTACAAGCCTTCCTGGCCCGAAAAGGGGCTTTCCCTGGACTGGACGCTCCTGGGGGCAGGGACCGGGACTTGGTGTGAGTCTGTGCCGCGCCGAGCGCAAGCAACGAGGAGTCCAGTGACTCGCTTATTGGGGCACAAGCTGGAATGTTCGCGCGCTGACAAAGGGGCCGGGAGCCGGTGCGTAACCGTAACGGAAACCGGTCAGCTGATGCTGAATGGTTAACGGTTTGAACCAGGGGCCAGCAGCCTTTTCAAACCAAAGAGCCAAACGACATCAACACTCAGAACCCAGTGCTCAGCAAAGAGCCGTGTCACAACGCCCATTTGCATGACTGAAAATATACAACTTAGTATTATTAATTGACATGAGGATCAATCAGAGCATAAATGAAACCTCGTACTCCCAGACTTTATTCAATGGGGCTTCTGCTGCTGCGTCTCTTGGCACATTTCTTGGACATTTACATCACAACTGGTCACGTTCAGGTTCATGCCGCATTCGAGCTACACCAGTCACTGCGCGTTTTTAAACTTTTGAATTTTGGTTTAAAAAGTGTCATGTATTGTGGGAATGACGAAAGAGCCGGATGTGGCTCCATACCCAGCCGGATTTGGTTCCATACCCAGCCGGATGTGGCTCCATACCCAGCCGGATGTGGCTCCATACCCAACCGGATTTGGCTCCATACCCAGCCGGATGTGGCTCCATACCCAGCCGGATTTGGTTCCATACCCAACCGGATTTGGCTCCATACCCAGCCGGATTTGGCTCGAGAGCCACAGGCTGCGCACCCCTGGTTTAGACGGTCACACTCTTACGTCCCTCAGCGGAACTAGAGGAGGCTAATCTGCAGCTCTTCTTCCTGCTCAGCCTGCCTTTCCCCCACGCTCTCCTGGGGGCCTTTCACTTCCTCCTCTGCAGACAGCGCGTCCGGATTGCTCCTGGGCTCTGCATGCGGGCGAGGGGCCGATTTAACCCATTGGAGCTGTATGCTGTGAGGCCGTGTCTACACAGCAGCGTTATTTCGTTCCAGAATAGCATAGTCCACGTCTACACAGCAAGCCGTTGTTTTGACATAAGTCGGAGGACTTCTTCCTCCGACTCCTGTGACCCTCATTCTACGAGGAGGAGGAGGGCTCTGACTGGACTTCCTGCTGTGTAGACAGCACCAAAGCCAAAATAAGCGATTTCGACTTAGCTAGGCAATTGACGTCGTTCAGGTTGCGTAGCTTATTTCGGCTTTAGCCCTGCTGTGTAGACGTGCCCTGACTGTCTCCGCTGCTCTCACCTCCAAAACCGCGTGGGCTGCTTATTCTGGAGGGGAGCTTTCCAACTCAGGATGCATTTGGCTTCCTTGCAGCTGCAGCTGTCCATTGCTGTGGCCCGATGGGCCAGCCTGGCCATAGGGTGAAGGTCCAGCTTTGCAGAGCCATGGACCAGCAACCTGCTGAATGCAGAGAGGTGGCTGGGCCTGGCCTTCCTCGCACACCGCTACCCTGCCATCCCAAGCCTCTAAAACCAGCAAACTGGGTCCTCCTCCCGAGAGGGAGAGAAACAAAACCATGGCCCCGCCTCCTGGACGTCACCCTTCATCTGGTTCCTGGAGCGGAGTAGAGTCCCAGCAAGAAGGAATGTGCTTTGGTGGGTCCTGGCCCTGCCATCTTTCCCCGGGATTGTTTTGTTTGTAACCACACGCGTCCCAAGCCAGCGCATGAAGACGGAGCGCTGGGCGCGGCACTGCCCGGGGAGGCAGCCATGAGCCCATCATAAATCCTTCAGCACAATATCAGTTTGGTTTTCATAGTCACGCCTTGATTGCAGAAGGCTGGGGATCCATCTCTTGGCTCCCTACCTGCTTGCCCGGGCCACATGTTAAGCAGAGCTAAATAGCCACCCATGCTAACTGGAGGATAAGCCACTCTCATGCTCCAGGGCATAAGTGGAGGGCACCCTTCAGGAGTCAGGAAGGAACTGACCAAGGGGTGTACTAAAAGCAGCGGGGGCTTGAACTCTCGGAGCGATGTCCTGAAAGCAGGTTGTCCGGTTCCATGGCTCTGATCTGGTTGGGCAATTCTGATGTAGTTAACGCTGGGGATGGACGGTGGTTTGCTCTGCTCTGGTGCAAAAGGGGCAGGCAGTGCGTGGTGCGGCTGGGGAGTTCGGTGCCCGTCTGTGACTTGCGGCAGCGGTGGCGTGGCCGCTGGTCGGACATGTGTAGACTTTCCCAGGGCGGCAGAGCAGACTGCACAGTATCTGCTGCCGGGAATCCCCAGGAGGAATTCCAGCCACGTCTGCCAGCCTCCCCTCTCGAGTCTGACGTTCGCTGGTTTTCTTCACCCCCGTTCTCCGCCACAGACCAGCCTGGGCTCTACCCCCCGACTGGTCCTTTCTCTTTACAAGAGTGCTCACTTCTGCCCGGCGCGTCCCACCATTTGGAAGCCACGAGCCTCTGTGCAAGAGGCCGGAGTCGATGTGTTGTTTAAGTTACTCTGGGTGTGTATACACTAGTCCCCTAGTTCGAACTAGGGAGGCTAATGTAGGCATTCGAACTTGCAAATGAAGCCTGGGATTTAAATATCCCGGGCTTCATTTGCATGTTCCCGGGCGCCGCCATTTTTAAATCCCCCTAGTCCGAACTAACTGCCCGTGGCTACACGCGGCAGTTAAAAGTTAATTCGAACTAAGTCGTTAGTTCCACAAGGTGTAACAGTTAATTCAAACTAAGGACTTAGTTCGAATTAACTTTTAACTGCCGCGTGTAGCCACGGGCAGTTAGTTCGGACTAGGGGGATTTAAAAATGGCGCCCGTCCAGGAACATGCAAATGAAGCCCGGGATATTTAAATCACGGGCTTCATTTGCAAGTTCGAATGCCTACATTAGCCTCCCTAGTTCGAACTAGGGGGCTAGCGTAGACATACCCTCTAAGTTCATCAAAGTCACGCCACCACCCTGTGGCCAGGAGAAAGGCAGGTCCCGCCGGCTGCGCTGAGGCGACCCCGGAAGGTGTCAGCGTTCCTCTCTGAGTGAGGGAATAGAGGAACCCTTCACCTCAGCCCCACAAAAGGCTGGTTCAGCCCCGCTCCCAATCCCTTTGAGGACGGACGGACACACACACACTCACGGTTAAGAAGCGTGTAGGGATTCAATGCAAGGGCAGGTCAGAGCGCTGGGCTGGGTTCCCTAGGGAGGGGGTGGAATCTCCATCCCTAGAGGTGTTTAAGTCCTGGCTTGACCACACCCTGGCTGGGTTGATTTAGTTGGGATTGGTCCTGCCTAGGGCAGGGGCTGGACTTGATGCCTCCTGAGGGCTCTGCCAGCTCTAGGATTCTATGAACCCATCCCAGCGCTTCCCCACCCTCCTGGGGAAATAGCTTTTCCTAATATCCAACCCAGACCTCCCCCAGTGTCACTTGAGCCCATTGCTCCTTGTTCTGCCATCTGCCCCCACTGGGAACAGCGTCTCTCCAGCCTCCTTGGAATGCCCCTTGAGGGAGCTAAAGGCTGCTCTCAAATCCCCCCTCACTCTTCTCTTCTGCAGACTAAACAGACCCAACTCCCTCCGCTTCTCCTCGCAGGTCAAGTGCTCCAGCCCCCTCACCATTTTGGTCGCCCTCCGCTGGCCCCTCTCCAATGTGCCCACGTCCTTTCTGTAGCGGGGGGCCCAGAACTGGAGGCAACACTCCAGATGTGGCCTCCCCAGTGCTGAATGAAGGGGACTCATCCCTTCCCTTCCCCCCACCTGTTCCAGTCCAGACAAGCGTGATGGCTGCCCGAGTCTCACTGGAAAGCCCAGGGCCCTGTGCTCGGGGCTGTCCCAGGCGCTGCAGGGCTTCTCCTCGCTCAGTCTGCCTTCGTGAGGGAGAGGAGCTATTCAGAGGAGCCCATTTAGGCTGCCACCCGGTCTGCTGCTGGGGTGGACGGCTGCGCCCGAGCTTTAATCTGGCTCCCTCTAAGCAGCAGTGAGGACGGAGTGCGTGGGCCACAAAAGTCTGCACGACTCCCCGGTGCATACTCGTGTGCCAAGCCTGGGGGGGCGGCATGGCACCACATCCTCCCCGCTATTTCACGCGAGGGAGCCAGATGAAATCCACACCAGCGGCAGATGACAAAGCCAAGCCCTGTGTGTGTCAGAACGGGCAAGGGGGCAGCTTGTTTTAATGTAGCTGAGGTCAGCTTGGGACAGCTCAAAGCTAAACCAAAGCAAGCTGCTCCCACACGGGAATCACAGTGTTTGCACGAGGGTTTGTCCTGGTGAAACATGGGCCTACAAGCAGCCGGATAGAGCCCCGTGGGTTGGCTATGCCGAAGGCAGTCTAGCCGAGCTGAGAGCTCTCGGTGTGAGATGGATGGTTTATGACTGGGGCTCTTTATTTCCCTTGCTTGTACTTTGAAGCCTTTGAACTTGCATGAAGCACATTTTGTGCTTATAAATAACAGAGAAATACGCATTCGGCTCAGTCCCAGGAAGTGTAATATCCATCAGCATCGCCCCTGTCTGCGTGGCTAATACCGGGTGACAGATCCCTCCGCCGAGATGAATGGGAGGTTGGGTACTTTATTCAGAAAAGATGAGCGACACGAAAGCGGTTTTATGTGGCTGGGGCTGAGCTGAAGGATTTCACCATGTCAGCAGTCCTTCAGGGATGTCTGTAGAATCCAGCTTGGAGGATTTCAGAGCTATCTGTGTGTGTGTATTTAAAAAGTACGTGCTTGCTAATCTACTGAGCCTGGGCGTGAGCTGCCTAGACAAGTGCTTTTCTAAAGGAGAAGGAAATGAACGTGGGAGAACTCCACATTTAATAAACCACAAATGGTCCTGTGGCACTTTAGAGACGAACCAAACTAGAGCTTTAGTATCATGAGCTTCCGTGGGCCCAAGCAGCTACCTCCAAGCAGAGAGGGTTGTGCCCACAGAAGCTCGTGATACTAAGTCTCTGTTACGGTGCCGCAGGACCACTCATTAGTGACAGACTGACCTGGCGCCCCCCAAAGACTTCCCACATGTCCCTAGCCCTCCTCCCAGCTTACAGCTCGCACCAGAGGGATGTTCACGGAGCCCTTCCCTCACACTGGAGATCTTAGGCCTGCTCCTCCCCTGGGTAAGCGGAGACCCAGGGCAATCCCAGCTAGCTCACGTCAAGCCTTTTGCCCACTCCCAAGCACCCTTTGTCCTCGGCCTGTACCCCTCTCTCTGGGCTGGGGGACCCGCTGAGCCCTGATGGTGCCCGGTGGAATGGGGCCTCCTCCCGGACTGGAAGTTCCCAACCCCAGATCCCTCAGCTGCAGCTGCACTGCAGTTGGACTCCTGCTGCTACCCTGTGCCAGCGGGCTTGGGCTCACGGGGCTTGGGCTCCAGCCTGTGCTTGGACCCTCCCGTCTTGCAGGCTCCAGAGTGCGGGGCCCAGCCCGAGCCCGAATGTCTCCCCTTAGGCTGAGCCGTGGGGGGTGGCAGTGCAGACAAACCCCCAGGACTGTGAGGACGCTGTGCCACCGACCCGCACCCCAGGACTGCTCGAGGCTTTTCCTGCTCACTCTCGCCCGTCCCGTCCGCCTTTCCTATTGCTCCCGCCTGGGCTTCCAGGTCCTTCCCCCTCCCCCGAGCCTCCAGCCGGACTCAGCAGGCAGGTCTGTCCCCGGCTGCAATGCTTGCCTGCCTCGTGGACCAGGGCAGGGCTCCCTGTGACCGCCCAGGAGAGAGTCCAACGCCGCCCGGCTGATTGGCAGCGTGCCCACAGCTAGGGTTCTGTTGGTGGTGCGCATTCCCACAGGCCTTGGTGCACATAAAAATGTATTCCGCACGTGGATGGAAAAGATGAGAGGGGACCCACAGACCATCACCAGGCATCCGTCAGGTCAGAGGTGAGTGACTGTGCAGGTAGGGATTAGCCCAGAGGGCAGCCCAGCCCTTTAGGTTAATGCTCAGTACACACACCTGGGGCCTGTTTTCCAAAACAACTCTCTGTGCTGGAGCACGGAGGTGCTGAGATCTGAATGTGTCCCTGGCTCGTGTCTCCCATCTCCCTCGCCCCTCCCTTGCCCAGCTGGACTGTAAGCACTTTGGGGCAGGGAACTTGTTTCTGTATCTGTCTGCAACAAGCTAAACAAACCCCTGATGCTTTACAAAGAGCAATGATCAAATCAATACCCCTCTGCGGTTCTCTTCACGATTCCATAGGCACCTACAATGTTTTTCCACATCCACATGCAGGATAAATTTTGTTCTGTGCACCAAAGCATGTGCAGATGTGCACCACCCATAGGAACACATGCTGGTGGCTGTGGGAGGCTGTGGGCACTCTGTTAGTCAGCTGTGTGGCATCTGAATTTCTCTTCGGCGGCCATCCAAGCACTCAATTTACAGGGAACGCTGGGTACCTCTCACCATGGTCTCTGAGTGCCAGCCACACACATTAAATATTACTTCTCATGAAACAGTACCCAGATATTGTCATAAGCATCACTGGCTCTCCTCCTGGCTCTTGCGTTGTTATTAGAAACAGGCCCAAAATACGACACTGGAATATGGCTCTGGCAGTGCATAGGATATTTGTAACAAATGAAAAACAATTCCCGTTTCAAGGGCTTTTAGCTGTTAGTTACAAATGCCAAAGCCAGGCCATTTTCATGGAAAGTGTTGCTAAGGGGCACCATTTTGGGGTTTTTAAAAAGCGAATCTGGGCTCATTTTCCCATTTTCCATTGAAATCAGGCTGCTTTTCAAACACAGCAGCGCCTCTCTCCAAGTGCAAAAGGGCTAATATTGGCCTGTTTTCTAAGGGAAAAAGGCTTTTGCCTCAAAAATGTGCCAGAAGTTGGTTTTCCCAACTTTTTCAGTGTGAAAATGGCCATTTCATTGAAATTGGAGGAAAAAACGAGTGAAAATTCTCATCCAGAATTCTGCAAGGGCAGACCTGAGGGTTTCTCTGGCTGTCACTTCCCAGCCAGGTGTCCATAGGGTTGCCAGGTGTCTGGTTTTTGCCTGGACTGTCCATTATTTGGGTCCCCCATCCGGTTAAAAAAACCAAAATACCGGACATGTGAAATGTCTGGTATTTCCTGTTTCCCTCGGACGAAAGCCCGGCGGGGACAATTTTCCCCTGCCGCGTCTGGTGGGGGCGGGGGAGTGAGAAACGCAGGGCCATTTAAAGGCGCAGCGCCCCCCCCTTTTTTTTTTGTTCAATAACTTTGATCTCTCTTTTTTTTTTTCTTTTTCTTTCAATTGAATTTTTTCCCGGTGTTTTTTGTGTGTGCGTGGGGGGGGGAGGGGAAGGTGTTCGGTATTTTTTGTTAAACCATCTGGCAACCCTGGGTGTCCACCCCAGGAGCTGGCCGCTAATTACGATTGTCCTGCAGAGGACAAATGTCACAGTTAATTTCTGGTTATGAAGGTGTCTTCCCCTGGGAACTGCGGGAGCGCTGGCCTGGGCAAATGGGAGCCGCTTGCTTTCGAGCAGGATGCATCTGGGAACTGACACAAGTTGACCTTTTCCCTTTGAACACAACTTTTCAATGGTAAGTTTAGCTGAGAACCACACTCTGGCTGTCGGCTCAAGGGCCTTGGTTATTTCCTCCTGGGGACGGCTGAGCCGAGGGGACTGTTCAGTATCCTGGTCCATCCGGCTCCAGGCGCCGGGCGGTCACCCATCTCTTTGCATTAGGGCGGGGGGCTCTTCTTGCTGTTGCAGCATCTCCGAGGAGGTTGATGAGCTCCACAGGGCCAGAGAGGGGGCCGCAGCCGGGAGAACCCCGGGGGGCTCTCCTGTTGTAAGCTTAAAGCCCAGTCCTGAAACGAGACCCTCGGGAAGGAGGCAGGAGTGGTCAGCGAGTGTCGTCATTGCCCCCCGGAGCGTGTTGTCCCCGCATAACACCAGGCTCCCAGAGACTCTGGAGTCCAGCCCCCGGGCGCCTGCCAGCAGCGAGCTGCATGGGAAAGCAGAGCTGGGGTGGGTCGTCTCTGGCTCACTGCTCTGGCTGGGCCACGGCCCCTGTTCTGCCAGCGGCTCTTTTGGGACGAGCTTGCAGTGGATCCTTTGGCGCAGTCATTTTCCTCAGACAGAAACCATTAGGGAGACAACGTCATCTGGCCAGCCGAAAGCAGAGGGGCTGTTTCCACCCTAATGCCATTCGCCGCGCCCGTCCCTGTGCCGTCCCGCTGCTGGCCGGGCACGGGGCCTTGGAAGAGACCGGGAAGCTCGGAGCAGCCTGAGCTGAGAGAGGACAGGCAGGGGCTAAATCTGTCTGGTGCTGGGCTGCGAGGGAGCTGAGCCCCCTGCCCCCTGACTCCAAACAGCCTCTTCCTTGGCGCTGCTCTCTCAAAAAGGGCAACATGGGCACTAGAGAGATGGAGCCAGACTGAACTCCTGTAGTGGCATCTCCATTCCCCCCGCTCAGCGAGAAACCCCCTGCTCCCACAGTCACCGAGGGGTTCCCCTCATCCCGGACAGGAAGCACAAGTGGAATCGTTTCTGTATTTCCCGAGTTCCTCGCGTGGGAGCCGCCGGAGGGGATGAGCTGTCTCCTTTGCTCCTGGGCTGGTCGTGAACAGACCATGACCCTTACAGGTTTTGCCCGCTTTGCTCTCCTCTTCCTGCCGCTGCTTAGCTGGGACCCAAACGGGGGAGACCGGGTGCCATGTGGCTGTTACTAGCAGTGGAGAAGCATGACTTCACGAGAGCGGAATTTTCCATCCTCTCAGCTTCCGCAGCAAAATGTGCTCGATCATCTGGCTGAAAAAGATAATGCAGGAGCGCAGAGTGACACTGAGCTCAATGCTGAGGGCTTTCCCAGGAACAGCTGCAAGGCAGTACGTTAAGGTGTCTACAGCCTCCCTCCAGCTGTATGCAGCCCCCTGGGCTCACAAATACCAGAGCGCCATGTTCTGAAGGAGAGGTCGTCGGCTGAGAGTTTTGAGGCTAGAAGGGACTAGCGTGAGCATGTAGCCTGCCCCCCAGCGGGTAGCCTGCCTCCCAGGCTGCAGGACTCCCCCCAATCAACTCTTTCAAGTCCCGCCTTGTCGCATGCAAACCTGCCTCTGAAATCAAGACTGGGTGTTTTTCTAAGGCGGCCCAGGGATGGCGACTCCACCCCAAAGCGGGGTCACATGTTCCAGTGGTGAATGGCCCTCGCAGCTGTGCCTTGTTTCTCGTCTGGGACCAATGAGCTCCAGCAACAAGTCGCGTTACTGGTGGGGGGGGGGGTCTCCTTACGCAGCCGTTCAGGCCAGCACAACGCAGAGCGGCCTGAAAGATTCCCTCCTCCTTGGCGCTGAACAGCAAGCCGCTGGGCCCGTTGCCATCAGGGAGGTCTGTTATTGCCTTGACCAGCGCTGGCATGATCTGGACACAGCTGCAGAGAGGAGGAAGGGGACCACTCCTGACAGGTGTTTGTCGAACTTGGTCTGAAAAACCTGCAGTGACGGGGATTCCGCCTGCCTCACTGGGCAGTTGGCGTGTTTCACGTCCCTGACAGCCGGGAAATCGCTGGTGCGTTTTGCACGCTCGCTTTGCACTGCTGCAAATGCCCAGCGCCCGGCATGGATAGACAATCTGTGCCCGCATCCACGTCTGCATGAAAGAGCCGTGGAGATGCACATGGGTCTCCGTGGCTGTGGGGACCCGCGGGTTTGCAGGGCTCTACCCATGACCTTGTTAGCGAAACAGGGCGTCCGGGCCATTCCTGAGTCACTCAGACACTGCTTTGTCAGCTGTAGAGGGGGTCACAGCTTTCCGTCCATGGGGAGACCCCGAGCCCAGGGCTGCCAGCTCCCTGCTGTGTCCCAAAGCTGCAAGACCCACTGTGGGACCTGCGGGCCTCGCTGGCCGAGGAAAGCAAACGTCCGTCTCGGTGTGGCGGAGGGGACGTGGTTCTGGGCCACCCTCTTTCCTTGGCAGGCTGGCGCATGGGGGCTGCTATGCAGAACAAAGCCACCTCCCCCTGCCACAGGCTCATGTCTCCGCTTGGCTGTTGTCGTCACTAGCATAACTAACGAGCTGCCTTTCTGCCCAGGCAGGGCGTTCCGATCCACCGCCCATCTGCTCCTTCCACCTAGGCTGTAATTAAATCACCCTTCGAGGTATGGGTGACATCACCGTCCGTTGCTACGGGCCGGCACGTTGCAGGGATGCTGCGAGGAAGCGCCTGCTCGTGTGTAAACCCGGAGGCAGCCCGCCAGCTGCCTGTTCGCGGTGGAGAGAGACGGCAGAGGGAGGAGGCGCGTGGGGGCTCGGCGCTGGGGAGCTGGCGCTTTTAATGAAAGCGGGCGTGGGTTTTCAGGGGCACAAGGGTGCTCACTGGGACCGGTCTACGCTAGGCCAGGCAGGGCCACTCAAGGTACGCCAAAGGCGCAGCTGGAGTCGGCTGAGCTGAAGCCGAGCTGCCGCAGCGTCTACCCTGCAGGGCCGAGGGGAGCCCACGCTCCCGGCAGCTTCCCTGACTCCTCCCAGGCGGGGGCTGGCCTCAGCGGTCGAGTTGGGGGGCTGACTAGCTCCTCGGCCTGCTTCGCGGTGTGGACAAGCCCGGGCGGAGAGGGACAGGAGGAGCGCCACCCCCTCGCCAGCTCAGTCAGCAGTGGGGGGAATCCCTGCCTGCTGGGCCCAGCAGTCACGTTGTCCAGCAGGCAGGCGGAGGAGCCATGCACGGTCTCTCTGCCGCTGCCCTCGAGACCCCCTAAGGCTGGGGGTTTGCCAGTGAGCACTGCCGGGAACAGCCCCAAGGCAAGAGGGAGGCAGAGCGGCCCCTGGGATGGGTACATGGATGTTATTTCTACTGCCACAGCCCGCAGGAGCCCCTCCATGGACCCACAACCCCCCCCCCCCGGACAGCCAGCCCCTGCTCTGAGGAGACAGCGGGCAGCCAGGCAGGGGGGCCGGTCCGAGGCACGCGGCTCAGCAGGGCCCACACGGAACAGAGGGCTCTAAAAGGGACCCCTCTGTGGTCAGGCTTGTTCCCGAGTCTGCTGGTCCTGTGGATCCCAGGCCCTCAGGTGGCGGGAAAGGAGCTCCTGGTACCAACGCGCTGTGTTCCTGCAGGACGTGAGGCCACCAAACAGCCATCCCCTCGGGCGCCGCGCCAGCCGTGGCAGGGAGCCCTGCCAAGCTGCCCCGCCCTGCTGGGTCTCTGCCCCCTCTGGGCCGTGAGGGCAGTGGGCTCGCTGCACCCACTTGGCCGCACTGCCAGCCCACCTGCCGGGGCTGAGGGAGTAGCAGGCTGAGAGCTGAACCCCTAGCGAGCCCCTGGGTGCCGTGTTCCTGGGCTGCTCCACCCCAGGTGCCGGCGGTTCATCGGGGGGAGGTGACCCTGGAGTGCGCCGGTACTTCCGGTTCCGTGGGTACAGTCCTTTGGGAGCCTGGATTAGCGAAGTGAGATACAAACTGCAGGGTGCCGGGGCTTTGTGGTCCATCCCTCCCTGTGCCCCTGGAGGCAGGACCAGACACACCTGGACTCTCCCGACAGGCGTCTCTCAACAACGCCCTAGGAGGGATTCCCCGTCACCGCGCTCTCTGGGCTGCATTTCGCACCCAAACTGTTCTTCCCCCAATTGCTGCCTTGCGCATTCGCATCGGGGCAGACCGGCGTCAGTGGCGTAAAGTTTGCTGCCCACGTGCCCGGGGCAGAGCCGGTTTACACCAGCCCCAGCTGCGGGCCTGAGCGCAGGCAGGGCTTGCCACCCCCCCGGCTCTGTGTCTGAGCAGCAGGCTGCGATTCAGGGCAGCCGACGGGGCGTGGTGGTCGGAACCACCAGGACACAATGTCTTGTTGTTGTCAGGCTGTCGCATACCGCCCCGGGCAGTCAGTCCGCGGTGCTGTCCGTCCTCTGCGCCGGCGAATTCACCTCTCTCGGAGGCCTCCGCAAAGGATTGGACATTTGTGTGGGTCTAGGACTATTCAGGGGCTTATAATTAAATAACAAGGAGAGGGGAGGAGGCACCTGTCCTCAGCTCCCCTGGGGGCCAAGTTATCTCAGTTCTACGGTGTCTTGCCCTTCTGCTGATGGTGGAATGGTGATGGAAGAGGATGCTAGACGCTGGTGGAAGGGACGGTGTCCCTAGTCTCTGTTTGTCAGACGCTGGGGCTGGGCGACAGGGGAGGGATCGCTGGATGGTTCCCTGCTCTGTTCACTCCCTCTGGGGTATCCGGCGTTGGCCACTGTGGGCAGACCGGACACTGGGCCGGACGGACCTTTGGTCTGACCCCGTCTGGCCGCTCTTGGGATGGCACTGGTACAGAGACACAATCCTGCTGTAGATGGAGCCCAGTCTGACCTGTTATGGCAATTCCTAGGTTCCAGCATCTCCCACAATCCCACTTGCCTTCCCTCTGAGCGGCCCTCCCCGACGCGTCCATGTGCCACGTGGCGGGTAGCTCTGGGCTGGGAGGGCTTTGCGTTGTCAGGCGCGGGAAGCCGGCCTCACCGTCCTGCCAGCCAGTAGCACTGATCTGCCCCCGCTTGGCACAGCAGCCGGAACCAAGCCGGACCCAAACCCTGCTCTCCTCTCGCCGCTCGGGCCCTGGGACGCCGGCGCACGGCTGACCTCCGGGAGAAGCCAGGGCTTGCTCGGGCCGCGAGGAGAAGCTGACAGCAGCAGAGCGCGTCTGACAGGGAACGCAAAGCCCGGCTGCATCTCAATGTGCTATTAATAACGGGCTGCCGCAGTAAGCGCTTTGGCAACGGGCAGCCGCTTTGAATTATGATGAAAACTACCGATAATAGCAACCGCCTGACTCGACTCCGCTTCCCGGCTCCCCTGTTCACAGGCCTCTTCTGAGCCCCTGCACTGCTGAGGCGGATGGAGCTTCGCGAGGGCGATTTGCTGGGCCTCCTGACAGCAGGATTATTGCAGCGAGGGCAGGGCCCCCGGGCGTGGCAGGGCCCCCGGGCGTGGCACGGCCGCGGTGCTGCACTGGCATCTTGCCAGGTGCAGAGGGGAGATGCAGCCTTCGCTTTTCGGCTCTTCCCTCACTAGGAACACCACCTCCCCGAGGGATGGCAGTGCGTGATAGGAGCGCTCTTCCCTCCACCTAGCTGGGCCTACTCGGGGGGGGGGGAGCTCAGCCTCGCTACCACACTTGGGGGACGTCTCCACAGCAGCGCGTAGCTCGAAATAAGCTGATGCAAATTGAGGCGCCTATTTCAAGACGTGTCTGAACAGCGCTAATTTCGAACTAAAGCGCTATCCCGACGAGTCCCTTAATCCTCGTGCCACCAGGTGTACAGGGCGTCGGAACAACGAGTCCGTTACGGCGAATGTATTTAGAACTAATGGGCTTGCTGGTAAGCTGCGCAGAGACGTTATTCTGAAGTAGCGCTGCCGTGGAGACGTCCCCGCAGGGAGCGACGTTCCCTGGAAGCCGGGTGCTTGTGCGGCCACTCAGGAGAGAGTCAGATGCCGCCCCGCTGATTAGCGGCACGCCCGCTTTGGGTTTCTCCTGGTGTGCACATTCACACAGGCCTCGGTGCACATAACAAATTTTTCCCCGCACATGGATGGAACAGAGCGGAGAGAGCATTGGTAGGAGGGTGGATGTAAGTGGTGAGCATAGTCATTTAGGGATTTGTAAAGTGCCTTTGAGTCCCCACTGCACTCCGTGCTAGCCGGTGTACCAGTGTACAGACAGCGCAGAGGGTGGCATTTTATACCTTCCCTGCACTCCCTTTGCCTGGGCCAGGATGCAGAGCAGTGAAGAACCAGCCCACAGCGCCAGCGCTTTGGCAGTTCTGAGCTGGGGCCCCCGAGTGCTGGTCCGTTCAGCCTCTTCCCTTCCGGGATTTTTAATTTCTCTTTTCATTCACTCCCGTTCCAGCCGTTGTTCAGGGCGAGGGCTGTCGAAAGGAAAAGCAGAAACCTCCTCGCGACCGGTATTTATTTGTGGCTCTCACAACGCTGGGGAAGATTTATTGTACAGGAAAGAATCTGGCAGGCAAGGGGTCTATAATGAGGACTAAATGCTTTGCTGTTTCTTACCAGCATGCAAACTGAAGCGCTGGCAGAAAAACGTCTGCTCTGCAGGCCCCGTAACGGCGTCAGAAGCCCCGTCTAGAGATGGAACACGCCGAGATTAGCAATGGCTTTAACATGCACTATTTCCAAATAAATGTCATGCGGCTGAAAAGTGTCACATGACAGTACTGGGGTCAGTCTGCCCTCTCTTTCTCTCTCCCCATGTCCATACATTTCCCCTATCCCTCTAGCCCCATACACACCCCCATCTTTCTCTCTCATTTAGGTACTTATATGACCCTCCTACCATAATGTCAGACTTCCTCTAATGCTCTGATAGAGCCATAATCCACCCGCTGGCTAGGTGTAGCTCCTAATTGGCAAACCTATGTAAAACTCCTACAAGCCAGGTTTTCAGTCTGGCTCTACTCTTGGTCTGTGTATCATGGTGTGGATGGAAGTCCCACTCATCAAGAAGGGGATAATTCTACATATAACCGGTGGCAGGTTTAAAACCAAACAAAGGGAAGTATTTCTTCATGAAGCGCACAGTTAACCCGTGGAACTCCTTGCCAGAGGATGCTGTGAAGACTAGGACTTGAACAGGGCTCAAAAAAGAACGAGATAAAGTCATGGAGGACAGGTCCGTCAGTGGCTATTAGTGGTGTCCCTAGCCTCTGTCTGTCAGAGGGTGGAGATGGATGGCAGGAGAGAAATGGCTTGATCATTACCTGTTCGGTTCACTCCCTCTGGGGCACCCGGCATTGGCCACTGTCGGCAGACAGGACCCTGGGCTGGATGGACCTTTGGTCTGACCCTGTCTGGCCTCTTACGTTCTTCAATTTGCTTCCCTCTGACCTGGACAGCTGCTCAGGAAGGCCCTTGAGCCTACAAGCCAGGGGGGTTTCACAGGCAGGACACTCCCTCGTAGCAATTGCAGGGGAGGTGGAACAGGGGTGGTTTTGGGGCATGAAGCATCCTCCCCGGACCCGCCAAGGCGCCCAGATGTACACTGTGTGAGCCCAGACACGCGCAGTTGGGTTGTCAGCAGAACCGGGCAGGCAAACTGATCGTGTGAGTCAGCACAGATCTGAGTGGGGCCCCTCTCCCTCCTCTAAGAGCCCTGGGAAACTCTACAGTTTTAGCCAAAAATTTGCTCCCTTGGATTATCTCTGAGGAGTCCTGAAAGCACAAGGCAAGTCCCAGCCGCTCCCTGCAGGCCCACGGTTCCCCTGTGAAGCAGGAGGTAAAAGCGATTCAAGTCTCATTTCCATTTCCAGTCGCCCAGTTCTCAGGGAAGCATTTACAGTGGGAAAGATTCCACTGCAGAGCGAGGGGCTTGGGCGCTAATGAGAAACATTAGTAAAGGCCCCTTGGTCGTGCGAGGCAGGCTAGGGGGGCCCACAGAGAGACAGTGGCTGAGACAGTCTAATTAACTCCACCCCGCTCAGGGGGCAAGGCTCTGGTCTTCCTGCAGTGCCACTGAGCAGCGCTGCCCCGTTGGGACACGAGTGTGTCCAAGCGTGCGGGCAGGACACACGTTCTGAGTCAGTGGCGCTGGAACTGTTTTTAGGGTGGGGGGGCTGAGCTGTGCCCCCCATCCTTTCTGCCCTCACCGCTGCAGGCTGGGGCCACACCTAGCGCTCCCAACTCCCCTGGGCTGCAAGGACCAGATGCCATTGCCCTTAATGGCACCCAGACCGGGAGAGTTGGCAACCTAGCCACAGCTGGAGGCAGGACCTGGAGTGGCAGCGCAGCCGGTGGCCTGGCTTCACAGCTGGCAGGCTGCCAGGGGCCAGCAGGACCCCAGAGGAGCTGGCTGCAGATGGGAACGGGGCTGGTGAGCCTTGGGGGGGCCGCCCGGCAGCAGGGACGGGGGGTGGGAGGAGCCAGCCCCTGGGTGCGGGGAAGCCAGGTGGAAAACCTGGGGGTGCTGGAGCATCCCTCCCCCCAGCCCTACTTCCCGCGCCTACGTTCAGATTTCAGGCTGCAAGCAACGTCCTCAGCTTTCAGGAGAACCGGGCCACCTGCGCGCCCTGGTGCAGACACGCTGTGGGCCGGACACCCGGCTGCAGACGCAGTCACAGCAGCTCCCTGAGCCACCAGAAACCGGCTTCTCCCAGCATCCCTGCGTCCAGCCAGGTTTGCGCTGCTGGCCAGTGACGAGCGGGGCCAGTGGGCCTGCGTGGGGCAGGCCAGGCCCCCTGTTCCTGAGCAGCAAATGCAGCAGCCGGGCCGCGCCCCACAGCCCCCCCACAGCCCAGGGCGTTCAAACCTGCATGTCTCCAGGCAGGGCCGGTCGGCTCTTCGGCCCCGTTTACACAACGGCCCGGCAGCGGCTCTGCAGGGCCCAGCGCCATCCCGACCGATACGCCACGCGCCCGCCACGCAGAGCCCAGACTGCTCCACACGACATGGTGCCCTTGCAGCTGGGTGCGGATTTGGCTCCGGCAGCTCCCTGCCCCCTCCCCGGCGGCAGTGAATGGCACCAGTGTGGGGCAAAGGGCTCCAGAGGAGCAGGAGGCGGCCGCGGGGCTGGTGGCTGGAGAGCTCCCATCTCCCATGCCAGGGACAGGGCCGTGCACAGGTGCTGTGTTTGTCGTGAGATGGGCGAGTGACGTGGCTTGCACAGGGGGCGGCTAGAGACTGCACCCGTGCGACAGTGGGCAGAGCTTGCACAGACACTGCTTCCAAGCCTGGGCGCCTCCTTGCAGACGGCAGGAAACAGTGGGACGTCGGCAGCACGGTTGGTCCCGCAGAGAACGCGTCTTGGCTCTTGGCTGGGCCGGAGAGTCGCTGGGGACCGGCCTGTGCCTCGCACCACGGCCAGGCTCTCACGTGGGGCCTGTGGCGTCTGCCTGCGGATCCCCTGGGACGAGGCAGAAGCAGCCGCTGCAAAGGCAACAGGAAAGGACACGTGAAGTCCGCCGGTCCCGCTGCCCTCTGTCCGCCGAGTAGGTGCAGCCTGGGCTGTAAGCGCGGAGCCGCTCCAGCGCTCTCCAGTCCCCGCCCTCTGCCGGCCAGACTCCTGCTCGGAGCGAAGCGGCAGTGCCGCGGGGGTTGGGAAGGGCTGGGGGGCTGACAGCCTCCTGGGGTGAGCCCCACGGCCTTGGCTCCCGGCTCATCGTTCGTCCTTGTGCAGGGGTGAACAGGGGGTGTGTCACGAGGACGGTGCGTTGCACGGGGGCGACGGGTGGTGCGAGGTGCCAGGCACTGGAGAATGAAGGCCACGTGCAGAGAAACGCTGGAGACACTGCAGCCGGGCTCTGGGGTCACTTCCAAAGGGCCTTGTTGGTGCGGAGCCCCCCAACTGGCAGAGGGACCCAGGGCCCCCTTCTGCTTGGGCTGGGCTCCGGGGCAGCTTTCCAGAGGCCCAAGCAGCTCTCGGGGCCGAACTGTTGTGGACTTTCAGGCGCCGTTTGTGCCTTCGAAAATCAGCCCCCTTCCCCCCACAGTAGCTTTGATCCTTGCTCCAATGCCAGGAGAGCTCGTTCGCGTCCCCATCGGCATGCCTGGCCCCGCCGACGGACGAGCCGCTCCAGGCCCACGTGGCGTGGCTGTAATCCCGTGGGCTGCGTGCGTGCGCCCGCGAGAGGCGTCAGGCCCACGGGCACAGTGGAATGCTCTGAACAGGCCCTTCGCCTCTGCGCTCCAGAGGGGTGACCGGGCTGTCTGGCAGGTGGGTCCTGGCTGGCTGCCCACTGGACGAGGGAGCAGACGCGGGTGGAGACCTGGGTGGCAAAGGCTGGGGCTTGCTGGGCAGGATGGGGGCGCCGGGGGGTCAGGGTGACAAGGGCTGGCAAGCCTAAGCAGTGGGTTGAGATGAAGAGGTCCAGGCACCTTTGTGGGGGGCGGCGGAGCCGCGCCATCCTCTTCTTCCTGCCCACGCGCGCTGCCCGGCCCCTCAGCCGCTGTACATTCCCAGAGCGGGTCCGAACCCCGAGGATCCATCTTCAGGCCCAGGGCTAGTTGCTTCCCTCCCCTTGGCCACGGCTCTTCGCTGCCCTGCAGCACTTGCGGCTGAGGCGCTGGCGGGAGTTATTGGCCAGCATTCGCTGCCCACCGGGGGAAGCGTTCCAGTCCCGAGCGCGTCCGTCAACGCTCGCAAGGGGCCCTTGTGCCAGCTTCCCAAATGCCGGTTGAGCACACTCATCTGCGCCGAAAGGCAAGCCGGGTTTGATTAGCCCTCTGCTAGCCAGACAGCCCTTTGAACTCTCGTACCTGGGATCAAAGGCTGTGGAAGGCGGGGGCCCGCAGGTGCGAGGGGAGGTGCCAGCTGGCCGAGGGGTGGCTATCAGGTGTCTGCGAGCGTGGGCCGTGGGGAGGGGAGAGCCTTGTGATTGGGGCACTGAGAACTGGGCACTCGAGGCCAGCCCGACGCTGATGCAAGCCACACGCCGGCAGAGAGCGACCCCCACGGATGCCTCGTGTGTGTGCCCTTTATAGCCCATGACCAATGCGCCCGTCTTACTTCAGCCCGGCAGCCCCGCGCTTTCATCTCCGGCAGGAATTCCACACCCGCTCCGACTCGCCTGGTGTCGCTTCCTCAAGAGCTCAACTCTCCCCCACCGCCTTTTGTACTGGAAATCAAGCCCGTTAATGCCTGTAACATCTGCCCCGGGAAAGTCTGGCCCTTGTGTGCGGGAGGAGAACAAAACCTCTCCCTGCAGAGTCCCAGCCCCTAATTCTGCTACCGATAGCCCCATTTCTGGCACCGCTCGCGGCCCCAATGGGAGCAAATGGCAGATTTAGCTGCCGGAGCAGGAGGCTTCTCCGCTCCCTGGATCATTAATCAGCAGCGGCAGACTGAGCCTACAGTGAAAATCATGGTGGCCCGCTGGGCCTCGCACCATTCGCCAGTGACGGTGGCAGGCCAGGACTGGTGCGTTTGCTCTACCCTGCCTCCCCCTCGCTGGCGTCCACGTGCGCTCACGTGTGTCGGTGCCGCTGGAAGCACCTTGGGGCAGACACTGTCGCTTCCCCGGTAGGAGCCCCGCCAGTTGGTTTCTGGGAGTGATCGTAACACTAGTGTTGAGCAGCCACCCGCGGTTTTGGCAGCACGGGCGGTCAGCCGGCATGAGGGCCCCGCTGCACCTTCCTTAGCGAACAGCCCCCACAGCTGGACGAGCCGGTCTAGGACGGGCTTTTAAAAACGCACGCACGGAACGTGCGAGTGAATGAGCTTGTGCAAAGCAAAGAGTCACGTCCACCCGCCCACGTGCGGCGCAGGCACTTTGCAGCCAGTGCGCAGACAAATGCCAGGGCGCGCTCAGAAAGGTTGGCATGTCTAGGGCACGAGACGTGGCCACGTGGCCGCGGCCAGGGCGGCCTCACCTGGGGCTGGAGGGTTATGCATTCCCCGTGAGCGGGGCTCTCCGCTCCAGAGTGGTGACCGGGCTGTCTGGCAGGTGGGTCTTGGCTGGCTCCCCGCTGGATGAGGGAGGAGACGCGGGTGGAGACTTGGGGTGGCGAAGGCTGGGGCTTGCTGGGCGGGACGGGGGCACCAGGGGTGAAGGTGACTAGGGCTGGCAAGCCTAAGCGGTGGGTTGGGATGAAGCGGTTCCTTCCCTGCGGCCGTGTGGCTCGCCAGCGCCCTGGGCTGCCAGCCTAGTGGCACCGCCCGCCCCTCACCCCCATGCGTTTTAAAGGAGCTGACACTCACCCGGCATTTCAGGGTGCCCCGTCACCCAGGGCCTTGTGCCCCCCGCCTCCTCGTAGGGCACGAGCCAGCGGCTCCCGCCCGGCCCGGCCCGCCGGCGCTTGTGCAGGTGAGCAGCAGGTGAGATGCACGAGCCCAGAGCAGGACGCGCCCCTGGAGCCGACCGTTCACAGCCCTGCCTGGCGGTCGCTCCACGAGCTGCGGGTGTAGCTCTCCCCTGCGCCGGTGGCTGGTCAGGGCTGTTGCACCCTCAGGGACAGGCGACCATGAGGGCAGAAACCACCCCCCATTTCCCAGCAGCTGTGCCAGCCAAGGCAAAGCACAGACCGGGGGACACGGAGACCCCCTGCCTCCAGGCTCTGCTCAGGACCGAGCCCGGCCGGAGCTGGGACAGCGCCGCGTGCTGAGGGCTCGCCTGGGGACAGAGCAGCCCGGGAGTGGCTCTCGCTTGCCCCACCGACCGTGGGGCTGGGTGGACCCTGGGCCACGGGGGGATGGGAGGATCAACATTCTGCATGTGCCACAGGACTCCTCGTCGCTTTTGCAGATTCAGACTAACACGGCTACCCCCCCGATACTATTCTGCATGTGCTGTCCCCGGCCAGGACGCGTCCTGCCTCCCCGGCGTGCTCCCTGCACTGGAGACGGGTGGGGCGGCGGGGGCAGGAGCTGCCTCTGTGCCCACCCAGAGCACTCCCACAGGAGCTGCCTGCCAGCCCCGGGCAGCACAAGGGGGCAGATCTCACCGGAGGCTCCCAGCCGAGTGTGGGTGCTGGATATTGCGAGTCCCTGTAACGCAGGAGTCACGTCCCCTGGCAGTAACTTTTCGAGTTCGCCAGCCCAGCGGCACAGACCCCTCCCTGAAATCGAGTGCGCTCCAGGGTGTGACGTAGGGGGGGTACCTTGCTGGTTGCTATGCTGGGCAGTGGGTTGTCAGTGACCTCCACTGGCTGCTGGCTGCAGCACGGCCCAGCAGGGCAGGGGATGAGTCATTATGCAAGGGGGCTTCGAAACTCGTCAGACAGGTATCTCCCAGGGAGCGGAGCAATGGGAAGGAAGGGGGCAAGGCCAGCCCTGGCTGGGGGCAGGGCTGGAAGTGAGGGAGTTAGTTCTGTCTGGGATCATGGAGGAGACAGCCTAGGGCCCAGAGGGGCTGGAATTTAGGGGCCCAGCATCCCCCATCTCAAGGGGGGCTGGGGCATCCTAGGCCCGGTTCCTGTAACCAGATGACATCTGTGCTGTGCTGTATCCTGGGGAAGCAATAAACTCCCTCTATTCGACTGGCTGGTGGAGTCTGTCCATGCCATTGCGGGGGTGCAGGAGTCGGGGGACCCCGACGCGCCGCCACACAGGGCTTGCCTGGCCTGTCTGACGAGAGTCCCGTTTGCTGACGCCAGCCCCCGGGGTCGCGCTCCCAGATCTCTGTGGCATCTCCCCAGGATCCGCCCCACTTGCTTTCATTTCACTTGACACGAAAAGCATTTACCGCGGAATCCAGACAGGAACAGAAATGGGGACGGAGGCGCGGCCAGCTGAGAAGCAAGTGTTCTCCGGCTGCAACCCCCCAGAGGGGCGAGGCCACCCTGCGAGCTGGGCTACCGATGGGGCGGCTGTGATGACAGACACGGGGTTAGCGCAGTGTGAGCGTGGACACCTGCCAGCTGCAGGGGTCAGGCCGGTAGTGCCCCCCGGGTGCTCTGGGAGAGGGGTTCCGTCTTCCTCGGAGGCAGGAGGGATGGCCCTGGCCGGAGGGGACCCCCCGCGCTCTCGCTCCCTCAGGGGCTTGGTGGGGTCTCACTCCCACGCTCGGGCCCGCTGATGCCCGTAGAGAGGATCCGGAAAGAATTTCCCCACCAATCAGTTTGGCAGAGAGCTTGGGTTTGTGTCGCCGGCCTCTGCACCGTGTGTGTGTGAGGGGGCCGTTTGCCAGCGCTACCTGGGTGTGTCACGTGGAATCACCCCCCCACGGGGCTGGCGCATCGCAGTCCTTCCTGCTCTCTGTCTGGGGCACAGGCTACTTCCCAGGGGGTGGAACATCTGGGTCTCACGGAATCCTAGGATGGGGCAGGACCTAGGGAGAGTCCCCTGCCCTCATGGCAGGGCCAGGCATCGGCTAGATCATCCCTGTTAGACCTAACCTGCCCTTCGATATCACCAGCAATGGAGACCCCACAACCTCCCCAGGCAACTTATTCCAGTGTTTCACCACCCTGACAGTTGGGAAGTTTTTCCTAATGTCCAACCTAAACCTCCCTTGCTGCAGTTTAAGCCCATTGCTTCTTGTCCTATCCTCAGAGGTTAAGGAGAACAATTTTTCTCCCTCCTCCTTGTGACACCCTTTGAGATGCTTGAAAGCTGCTGTCTCTCCCCTCTCAGTCTTCTCTTTTCCAAACTAAACAAGCCCAGTTCTTTCAGTCTTCCCTCCTAGCTCATTGTCTCTCGACCTTTCATCACTTTTGTTGCTCTTCTCTGGGCCTTCTCCAATTTCTCCACCTCTTTCTGGCAATGTGGTGCCCAGAACTGGACACAACACTCCAGCCGGGGCCTAATCAGCGCGGAGCAGAGCGGAAGAACGACTCCTCGTGTCTCTCATTTTGGTTATTGTGCGGGTGCTGGGCGGTGCTGGTGGCCCATGATGTACAAGGTCCCTGCTAGCTTGTGACTAGGGTTGACAACCCTCCAGCACCGACCTCCCGGTGACTGTTGAACCCAAGCCAAGGATAGTTTAAGAAAACAGCGTCCTGTTGGGGAGAGAACTCTCCCGGGATAGTGTCAGTCAGAGTTGGCAGCCCTGCCAGGGACCCTGGGACACGCGGCCCACCCCGTGCGATACAGCCAGGGGCAAAATTTCTGCAGCCCATTCGCTCCTTCCCACACTTGCTTTGCGGATGCCAGTGGAGTTGCCCCCGCTCATGCCAGGTCTGATGTTGTCCAGATCAGCCAAGATCCAGACACACTATTTCTGGCACCATTCACAGCACCTCTGAGGCCAGCCTCCCCCCGCCCCGGGGAGGCCAAAAATGAGGTGGAACTAAACCAAGCTTTTAAAGGGGAGTCAAAACAAAAGGGAAGGAAGAAGAAAAAACCCACCGATCACAAAAAACTGACAGCAGCCCAGGCCTGGGAATTGACCAAGCTGTAGAATTAGAGCTGGTCAAAACGTTCCCTTCCAAACAATGGGGTTGGGTAAAAATGGTCCTTTTTTGTGTTGTCAGAATAGAAATTCCTGTGGGAAATGTCTCTTTGTAGAAGTTTTGATTAATTTTGTATTTATTTTGGAGAGGGGGAAAAGGGGAATTGTAAAAAAAAAAAAAAAAATCAGCCAAAAGAAAAATTGTTTCTTTTTTTGTCAAAAACTGGGATCGTGTGAGGAACCCTGCCTGTAAAATGGAAACCCTCTTCCGTTGTCACCCACCTCTGTCATGGGAACATTGTCTAAATGGCTCCATCCAGAGCAAGGGGCTAGTCCACGCTGCTGCTGTTCTCTGTGTCTCGGTGATGGGTTGTCACCTTCTGTTTTGCATCCCTTGCGAATGCAGCTGTCAGGCAGCCAGCCCTGGAGAGTGGGACCCTTGCGAGCCAGTGAGGCAGGAGTTCGAGCTGCCTCTAAGCCTCAGACCAGGGCTGCCTCCTAGATCAGTGCTAGGTGCAATGAGGGGCCGTGCATGTTGCCTTCCCCTGGGACCAGCACAGTGACGGTACGTTTAGGACACATGTTTGGGAGCTCCAGGTACCTGCCTTGGCAGTAACAGCTTGTGCTGCATTGCAAGTCAGAGCCATCAGAAGGAAGGGTTGGGAGCAGGTGAGCCCCGGGAGGCCCAGGTCTTCATGAGTGCGGGTTCTGCTGCTGACGGTGAAGCAGTGCTGGGTGGCCTGCGGGCAGCCGGCTGACCATCGGGGTTCTCCGGTGGCCCGGCAGACATTAGTTCCCATTGTCCACGCGCAGGTTCCACTGGTTTCTGTGCACGTTGGTTTTTTTTCCTCCCGGTATTGCTAAAGTGACACACATGTGAAGCCAGACACGTGCAGGGCGGTGCGTGCTGATTGCGCCCAGCATGGCCGGCGACAGCTGGGTGCTCCCTCTGCAGCCAATCCCAGCACTGCCACAGGTCAGTCAGCACCGCCCGCGAATTCTAGAGATGCCAGCGCCATGAGCAAACCTGCCCTGGCCCAGGAGACCGGCTTGGGTACCCCTGAGACGGCGGAGGGACACTCCTGCAGCCCCCTCACTGGCCTCGGTTGCCCATCGCTGCCTTAAGCCATTCAGCTCCAGAAGTTCTTTGGAGAAAAAGAAAACCCTCTTCTCATTGCAAAGCTTTAGAAGTGGGGCCGGGTGGATTCTGCTGGGCCAGAGAAGCAGCGGCCTAGAAAAACAGACTTCCTATTTCTTTGAGAAAAGAAGAAGCCAGATTCATTTAATTTAATTTGAAGCTGTAGCCGCTGCTCCCCAGACGCCTGGGTGATTTTTTCTAACTGTGACTAACTAGCCTCAAGCAAGCCCCATCTGGCACAAGCATGGTTAGTGCTTCAAGAGCTAATGGAGAGCTCTGACATGCGGGGAACATTGCTCAGAGCGAATTGGGGTTCACAGAACTGCTATGTCAGAGCCCGGCTGACCAAAGCTCACCCACAAGCTAAGAGTTAATCCACAGCAGGTTCAGGTGGGGTCGATCCACAAACCAGGTTGCCACAAATTAATGTTTGCATAGACAAGCCCTAAATATCGGCAACCTGGGGATCATTGGTGGCATTTCCGTAGAGCCGAGAGAGCCCCAACCGTCACTGGGGCCAGCTGGTTCTTGGTGCTGGGTAGGGATGTGAAAGGCCAACCGGTTAGCTGGCGGGGGCTGGAGCCGCTCCCCGTCTGCCGTCCAGCCCCAGTTATTGCAGTCGTGTGGGTACCGGACACGGGTGGCACTGGCATCTCTAGCCTAAGCAGCTTCCTGCCTGTTCTCAGCTCCCGCGTTCAGAGGGCTTGGCAGAAGTAATCGACACCAGCCAGCACGAGCAAGTGCCTGGCGGGCTGGCGGGGCGGGAGGCGTTGCCTCGAGCCTGGGGAGGGGCAGCTGCGTGGCATTTGGAAGGTTGCGGGGCTCCTGGAGCCGCGGCTCGGACGGACTCGAGGGAGAAAGAGCCGGGATAATGTCTGGGGGTGGTGCATAAGAATGGGTAGAACCCGTTCCAGCGAACCCGCCCGGTGACTGAGAACTCGCGCCCCGCTTTGCTGCAGAGCCTTGCAGAGCGCAGGCGGCTCCCTTCTGGGCAGGCCGGGAAGAGACACAAAACCCAGCCTCCTGAGAAGGGGCCGTTCCTGCCCCCGTGCGCAGCCGCTTGCCAGCCTCAGAGTCTCCTTGGGCCAGGAGCAGTTCTCCACAGCCAAGCCTCTGCGTGGGGGAGGAGAGGGAGCCATAACAAGCTGGAGGGAGCCTGTCTCTCCCGGGCCCCCGAACAGGGGAGACTTGTGAGAAAGTGGCAGGAGCGTGGCTGGCGTCAGCCGCCCGGGGATTCGCTCAGCGCGGGGCTGTTTGCACAGAGAACCTCAGCGCATTCATTCACACCCTGATCCTGTTTTCAGTGCAGGGGCGAGCCGCCTCGCAGATGATGTGCTCCTGCCCCAGAGCACGTACCGCCTGGTTCCCCACCACGCTGCCTACCCTCCCCTGTCCCTCTGTGACCCGAGAACGTAACCGGGGCTGAGTCCAACCATGGCCAGCGGCTCTGGCGGAACCGACACCTCTGAAAAAACTTAAAAAACAACAAATAGTCCTGCAGCACCTTAGAGACTCACAACGCATGTAGGTGGTGTCATGAGCTTTCCTGGGCACAGCCCACTGCTTCAGATGACTGGCGTATTAAAAGTCCAGTTCCAAAATAAACAGGGGGGAGGAAGGAAGGGGAAAAATGCTGAATCTGAGTGTTCATGTTACAAGAGGCTGAGCAAGAAGGTGCACAGAGTTCTGAAGTACCCATTGTGGGGTTGGTTATGTCGTTAGGATGTGGAAGGCAGGTGATGTCTTTATTCCAGCCTTTGTCATGGGTCCCAAACTTGTAGATGAAGTTAAGCTCCAAGGCTGTGTTTTTGGCTTGTCCAGCACCGGCACCTCCCGAGTGCTGCCCCCAAGCAGCCGGGGACTGTGGGCTGCCGGTGCAGAGGCCCCATGTGTTGGAGCAGGGAGGTCGCTGGCTGCCGATGCAGCAGTGGGGAGATGAGGAATAACGGAAGCCCCGTCTCACGAGTCATCCCGACTGCCCTGGGCAAGGCCCCCCTGCATGCGCGCCATGTGGGGACCACAGTCCATTGGCCGGGGCAGAAGTAAGATTACGTAATAGTCTTGGGCGTCCTGGCTTCTGTGATTCCGCGGGGAGAGTCCTGTCGAATGTCCGAAGGGGCGTCCTCTGACTCCTGTGGCCGGGCAGCAGCGGGGCGGGCGGGGGGCCGGCTCCGGCAGGCAGGGCTCTGGGGCTCAGCCTGTTGAACTTCTGGGTCTCTGTTCATCTCCGGCAGGCTGGGAGTGTCGCCACACTGCGAGGCCTGCCTCCGTCAGCTTCCACACCCTGGCATGAGTCCAGTAAAAGCCCTGGGCTGTGTCTAGACTGGCGTGATTTTGCGGAAATACTTTTAACGGAAAAGTTTTTCCGTTAAAAGTATTTCCGCAAAAGAGCATCTAGATTGGCACGGATGCTTTTGCGCACAAGCATCCGTGGCCAGTATAGACGCGATTTTGCGCAAGAAAGCTCCAGCGGCCATTTTCGCCGTCGGGGCTTTCTGATGCAAAAAATTCCTTCCCTGTCTGCACTGGCCCTCTTGCGCAAGAGGGATTTTTCCCGAGCGGGAGCGTCAAAGTATTTGCGCAGGAACGCTGACAATCTTACATGAGATCCTCAGTGCTCTTGCGCAAATTCAAGCGGCCAGTGTAGGCAGCTGGCAAGCTTTTGCACAAAATCTTGCCAGTCTAGACGCATCCCTGGTGTGTGAGCCCAGGAGATGGCACCGCCGGCAGGCAGACGAGCCAGGCGGATGCAGGTTCAAGTTGCAGGGATGTTTCTGCCAGCATGGCGGAGGGAGGCGTGAATGTGCCTGCTGTGTAATTCGATGGCAGAATTAATGGATCTCGATGAGGTTTCTAGTGCAGTCTGATACACTCAGGCCTGCTGCAGTTGCCAGAGAAATGTGAATGAATTAGAAATAATGAAGGCTAGAACTCTTCCCTATTGCAAAGCTCTGAGAGCAGCTCCTGGGGAGGGGGGATGTACCCCAGGGAGCCTGTTTAGAGCAGGAAACAATCATTGAAACTAAACCGGGGGCCAGCTGAAAAGTGATCAAAGGAAATGTTTCTTTGCACAACCTGTAGCTCTCCTGCGGAACTCTCTGCCACAAGGTATTGTAGCCAAGTTCTTCGCAGGATTTAAAAAGGGGTCAGACATTTCTGGAGAGTTGTGATAGTCAGCAATACAAACAAGAGATGCGTTTTTGGAAGTTATATCCCCCCCTGTGGCAGGGCAGGCAGCACCATCCACCTACTGGGGTTCAGGAGGAACCTTCCCCTGGGGCAGAGTAACCCATCCCTGCCCCATAGCAGGGTTCTTGCCCTTTCCTCTGGAGCAGCTGGTACTAGTCATAGCGATCCAGGACACTGGCTCTCGTCTGATCGGACAGTTCTGTGACCCACGTAATACAGTGCAAGGAGGGGAGCCCGTCGGGTGTCTGGCTGGGGTCATTCGTCGAGTGCAAGCAGCACTGGGAAGAGCCGTGTGTCTCACTGAGGCCAGACGAGCCCATTCTCCTTTGGCCGGAACCCGTTGGCCAAGGTCTGTGTCTAGCTGGGCCAGAAGCCAGGCGGCTCACTGGCCGGGAATAGATGCTGGCCAGCATGCAGCGGTGCACGGGCCCTGTTTGCAGCACCCGTCTCTGCCTGCTGGGGGGACTTCAGCTGCCGGTGTGGCTCTGTGTGCACGTTGTTTTGAAACTGCTCAGTGCCACGCTCTGGTGTAAAACGTGCCCGCTCCAAGGTTACGTCTAGACTGCAGGCTTCTTTCGGCAGAACCTTTCTTCAGAAGAGAGCGTCCACCCTGAACAGATGCTGTCTCGCATGTCAGCTGTGATTGCTATGGGCGGAATGGCCACCAGGGCACCTGTGCTTTTTCCTCTTCCCTCTTCTTCCAAAAGAACTCCCTCTTCCCGTCCACACGCGCCTTTTTCCGAAAGAGCTCTTTCTTCCTCATAGAAAGAGGATTACCAACACCAGAAAAACCCCTCTGCTCTTTTGATTTTCTTTCGAAAGAACGTGATTGCAGGGTGGACGTAACTCAGGGTTTGTTGGAAAAACGGCTGTTTTTCCAACAAAACTCTGTAGTGTAGACATACCCTGAGTGTTTGCAGTGGTGCAGCTACACAAATGTGCACGAGGCCTGAGTGCAGGCCTTTGTGAGGAAGGCCCCTCTCCGGAGAGGCATTCAAATCAGTTGTACAGCCAGGCGAATAATGGATTTTTCTGTGCGCTGGCAACCCCAAAAGACTATGGGGGGGAAGGGCTTTAGGTCAAATCAAAAACAAAGCTTTTCAGAAATGTGGGCAGATCAGAAAGTCAAACAACACAAGTTTTGCTTAGATTTCTAGCACTCATTTACCTTTTTAATTTTCTAAATATAAGTTGCCAGTAGATTTCTCAGCAGAAGCCATATCAAAGTTGAAATGTTGAAACAATAGGTTTCAATTATATCCAATTTCTTTTTGCAGCTGAAACAACTCAGTGAAATCAACACAAATTCACAAAGTGTTGTGCTGTCGCCAGATCTGTGCATTTCACTCTCTCTCTCTCACACACACACACACACACACACATGCACAAGCTTTGGTAGAAAAGTTTTGCCCAATTCTGCTCAACTCCTGCGGAAATGCGTAAGGTTGGGCGCAGGCTGTCCCAGCACCCGGAGACTTCTGAGCCCCACTAGGGAACGTGTCCCTGTTTGCCGAGGTCTGAAATCTGGAGTGGGAGCACAAGCTGGAGGAGTTCGCTCCGCTGGTATCGAATTTTCCTCTCTGTGGTACAGTATCTCCTTGAAGCATGACAGCTGCAATTGCTTCCAGATGTGAGCCTCTTCATTTCCAGCAGGCTGGGGTGGATGTGGTGAACTCCGCAATGGAAACCAAAAACCAGGCCAGATGTGCCATGTCAGTGTCACATCTGGCTTGAGCAACAACCAGAACAAATGGCCGTTAGTTCTTCTGTCCTGAACTTGTCCGTGTGTTAGTGTGTAAAGGGGAAATGGCAAAGGCAGAGCAATCGTCACTTCCTGCCAGGGACCCAGCCAACGCCATGAGCCCACTGGGTCTGACCCTGAGCCGCAGGACTCGTCCGCCCAGCGGGGCACGTTGCGGCTGGGGGGGGCGCTGCGTGGCGATTCCGGGGAACACTGCTCACGACCTCACCTCTCCGGCTAATTGTATTCGGGGCTGGCCAAGGGGTTTTGGCACCTGAGGCGAAATCCGACTTTGCCCCCCACCACACACATTCAATACGGAGACAAATGAGACGTCTAGAATGACATTTTACCTTTATTTACTTGGCATTCAAAATGAACAATATAAAAATAGTTTTATTGATTTTTTTTCTACTTGTCATTAAGCCTAACACACTAATGCTGTGCAGGGTAAACGCCCAGTAGCTGACATTAAAGTTTTAACATTTTGAGCTGTACCCCGTGTGGATCTGCTCAGCTTCCCTTCTACGGGAGGTGTTCGTTTTCTGAAAAATTGTAAGCAACTGTTTCAACTGAATGGTCCAGCGAGAGAAGAGGGATAGATGGGCAAGTGGAATGCTATTTACAGGTGCAGATAAAGGACTCAGTGGCCAGTCAGAGTGATTGAATGTGGAGTAAATAGCACATGGACAGCGAAAAATGATGACTTTGTAATGCCATGGGACAATAGAGCATGTAGCGCCCTGCCTATTGGAACCTGTCGGGTGAGTCACTGCAAGTGCCATGACGTCAGAGTCACACAAATGTGGCGTATTGTAATTTATCATTTCAACGTTCACCTTTTAAAAATTAAACAGAATTTCTATTATCCAGCATGACTGCAATTAGAGCGGAAAGGAATGTACAAGCTAAGTGGTACTTGTTCACATTAGCAGTCAGGTGTTCGAAAATCAAGGCTTTACGATTACTTTGACAGTAACGGTCTACAATAAACACACAATCTTAATCTTACTATTACTTGTGATTCTCCTTTTATGAGCTTGGCAAACAGAGGCCAGGGACACCATGCCCATCCTGGTTAATAACCATTGATGGACCTAACCTCCATGAATTTTGTTTAACCCTGTTAAAGTCCTGGCCTTCACAATATCCTCTGGCAAGGAGTTCCACAGGTTGGCTATGCGCTGCATGAAGAAAAACTTCATTTTGTTTGTTTTAAACCTGCTACCTCTTAATTTCATTTAGTGATCCCTAGTTCTTACGTTATGGGAACAAGTAAATAACTTTTCCTTATTTGCTTTCTCCACACCTGTCATGATTTTATAGACCTCTGATATATCCCCCCTCAGTCTCCTCTTTTCTAAGCTAAAAAGTCCCAGTCTTTTTAACTTCAAGGGAAACGACATATTTTCTTCATCACGTCTGCACGCTGGTCGCCAGCCCAAACAAGTACCTTGTACCAGTTTATATTTGCCTTATCCCAGCGCAGCTCACTCTGCCCTCAAAAACCACAGAATGCTCCACCAGCCTCCATCAGTGACATGGGGACCGGTGTGCTGGGAAGAGACGCAGCGTTCCTGGGTACTGGGTGTTGCCACTGCTGGCCCTGGCTGGATCCTGTCTCAGAAAAAGTCCCCTGTTTACGTAGGGCCTTTGATCCCAAAGCCTGGGCGAGTTGCGATGCGAATGGCCGACTCGGAGCTGTACGTACCCTGGTGCAGAGGAAGGGTGGCAGGGACAAGAGGACTAGCCCTGGGGTCGCCACCTTCTCCCAACACTCAAGAGGTGCTGGTTCAATGCCCAGCTTGTGCTCACATGAGCAAGTCAGAGGAAGTGGGTTTTGCCCACCAAGCTCCTGATTCTGTCTGTTTTGGTTAGTCCCTAAGGTGCTGCAGGACTGTCCTTGTTTGCTCTGCTCCAGGCCTGCCCCAGCGTGCTCAGCTGTCTGGAACATGAAGCCCATAATCCCGCTGAGCCTCCAAGCCCCGTCGTCAAAGCGTTGGACTTTCTCTGTTCAGACTGTAGGCTCTGTGGGGCAGGGATCGCTGCTTACTCCTGGAATGGTCAGCACTCGGGGTCTGATCGACCTGGGTGCCTCTTAGTTCTCAGCACCCAGCGAGTAAATAAGAATGGCAAGCTGCGTTTGCCCCTCACCGGCGACCCAGGCCCTGCGTGTCTACGGAAGTCACTAAAATCCGATACGTTGCTTCAGAAGAAACAGAAGGGTCCAAAGCAGCCCAAGTGCCGAGCACATCACCCAGTGTGTTTCACCAGCAGCTCTCCAAGCTCTTTGTAAAGGTCAGTATCTTTACCCCGTTTTAGAGTTGGGGAAACTGAGGCCCGGAGCGCTGGCGTGACTTGCTCAGGTCTGGGCTGGGTGAGGGTTTCCATGTAGGGCACCAGGATGGGAGGCCGCTGAAGACCCTTTTATCAGAGTTTAATCAGAGACGATCCTCCCTCCAGCAAACTAAGTGACTCCCACCGACCCACGGCCCGGTGAGTCTCCTTCCCCGTTGTTCTCTCGGGAGAATCCTGGAAGCAGCTCTCCTCGTGGCAGGGCGTGCTGGTGCTTTTCTGTTGGAGGAGGTGCTGGACCCTTCATTGCCAGGAGCCTGGCTGCATTTAGCAAAGGCTGCCCCTCTCCTCCTGCTTGGAGAACCCAGCAGATGCGAGCCATGTTTGGCTGCAGGGTTCCCAGCATCCCCATGAGAGCATTTCCCTCTTCCCTCCCAGGGCACTTCCTTGAGGCTCGCTGGGCCTGCCAGGCATCTGGAGGGATCATTAGCAGGCGACAGGAGTTTGGTGGTGTGCTGCGAAATCCAAATGTGCTCCGAGCACTCGGGGCCAATGGATTTTCCTAGCAGCGTATTTACGGAAGAGGAAAGAGATGAGTGTTTGGCCCCGCTCCCAGAGGGCGCATTGGCTACTGGCTGCACAGCCCGGAGATTGTGTCGTTAATGTTTTCCTGCTAATTAATACCCATGTGCTGGCCGGCGCGCAGAGCTTGCAGCGTGTTGTCCACATGCGCGCCATTGACAGAGCAGCCGGCTGGCGCGGGAGGCGCTGCGACGGAACAAAGCGTTTTGCACAGGCTCCCGCCTGGCGGATTTGGTTCCACCTGTTAGCTGAGACCCCACAAACTCAGGGCATTTCAGGGGACACGGCCCCGGAGAGGCACGAGATTTCACGCCCCCAAATGTGCAATTGACTCATGACTCCCCCGGGAAGCCGGTGAGTCAGACACACACCGGTTCCAAACATCAGAGCAGCCCAGGGGGTGTAGCCGCACCGAGAACCCTGGACCGGCGCCAGTGAGGTGACCCCAGGGCACAGCTCCACCTGCAGCTAGTGGTGGTCAGTGAACTCCCAGTGGAGAGCCCAGAGGTTGCTCTCGGCTACACACCGCGCGGTTCTGGGGTGGCCTAGAGGCAGTGCAGGTTGCCCAGCAGCCTGGTAGCTTGGGACAGCAGCTGGGGGGTCCACCCCAGACTAGCCTAGGGATGCGCATGTTTGAGTGGTAGGGGCTGGAGCAACTCCCCTGCTGCAGAGTGGGGGGGCCCTCCAGCCCAGCGGGGGGCAGGAGGACCGCTGGAGCCTGGCTGGAGCGCCCCCCCAACTGGTTAACCATGAAATGGGTTGGACTCCCCCAGACGAGCCTTGGCAAAGGTGATTCCGACCTGGGGTTGACTGGCGATCCGCTATCTCCCAGCAAAACTCTGGGAAAGAGGAGACCTTCCCCGGGGCCAGGCCAGCAGCCGGCAGTTCTGCAGAGCCAGTGGGCCGGGCCCTGGTGTGTGCTGCTTGCCCGCCTCCTATCCGGCTTCCCCGCAGGGAGGTGCCAGGACCCAGGGAGATGCAAAGGGCCCACGGAAGCACCGCCCTGGCCCTGGGGGACAGCGGGAGCCTGCCTGGCCGTGGCCCACTGGGAGGAGCCGGGCTGCGGCAGGAGGGGCGAGTGGGCGAGAGGCGAGCGGCGCGGCCTGCTCTGGGGAAGCTGGAGTCAGTGAACAGGGAAGGGAACGGGCTCCTGGCAGATAAACTGCAAACCTACACACGCCCCCGTGCAAACCTACACACGCCCCCGTGCAAACCTACACACGCTCCCCCTGTGAACTCACGCAGGCCCCCCCCCATGCAATCCCCCCCACGCGAAGCCACACACACATGTAGAAGGGCGCCTGCAAAGGGGCCCACACCAACCTAGGCAGGTCTTGGTGCTCTCTCAGGTGAGGTATGGGATGAGCTGGAGAGCCCAGGCAGAGGGGCTGAGCAGGGCCGGCGGGAGCTGTGGAAGAGGAGGCTCTGGACAGCAGCTGTGCTGCGTGGTGGGATAGGGAGAAGACCGTCACTAAAGGAGCAGAAGGATGGACACGGGGTCACTAGGTCTCAGAGCTGGAGAGAAATCGTAGGGAGCGGAACCCTCAGTGGCGCGATGGGGGCAGCGGTGGGATAGACGAGTTGGAACGAAAGGCTCCTTCATCCAGGCAGCCCCACAGGCGCCGAGGGGGAGGCTGGGCTGGCTAGTGCCTGGAACCAAATGTCATTTCCATCCGTGAATTGATTCCTGGGCTCGTGTCAGCACGATACAGGCTGCCAGCAGCAGAGCAACGTCACCGAGGGAGGCAGCAGCTGGCCCCCGCTTTGGGGATGTCCCCCCCCAGGGCTGCCGGGAGGTGCAGCCAGAGCCGGGCACGGAGCGATTCTGCAGGCAAACGCAGCAGAGCCCCGTGGCACCTGAGAGACGAGCAGGTTTATTTGGCAGCCGAGCCTGCGGCACGCGGGGAGACAGCCGGGATGTGGGGGGCTAGGCTGGGCTTGCTCAGCACCTCCCCCCAGTTCCCACGCCCCTGGCTGCAGGCATGGGGGCGGGTTGTGTTTGGGGTTTTTTGCAGGGTAGATGTGACCTTTATGGCCACTCACAGAAGCTGTCCCGACATGCTGCCTCGCCCTGGCGCCTTCGCGCAATACTCAGCCCCTGGGAAGTGATGCAGCTGTAACCAGCGAACCTGGCAACCGTGTAAACGCTGCCCCCGATTGAGCCTTTGCGCTAGCATCCATGGGCTTGGGGGTAGGGCCCCGCGCGGACCCAGGGGCCTGAGGCCCGCAGTGGAGTCCGCGGTCCTTCGTGGGTGCAGCAGGGGCAGGCAGATCCAAGGTCCCTGTCTCCGTGCTGGCGGACGGGCTGGTCCCCAGCTGGGGCATCTCCTGTGGCCGTCGCCCCCAGGCACAAACCCTCCCCCTGCTGCCCAGTCTAGGGTCCCTGTGGCTGGGGAGCCCAGGCCTCTGGGATGACATGCACCCCAGGAACGTGCAGAAGAGGAGCAGCCCGGTGCTGCCCTGACCACAGGAACAGCTGACGGTCCCTGCCACCAAAACAAGCAGCCTCCGGCCGGCCCCAGCCAGGCCCCACAGAACGGGGGGGCTCTGCCCGGCGTCCAGGCACCGGAACCCGGCTGCTGCCTTTGATTTTTCCGTTCCGCCCCAGCCAGAAGCGGGGTGAGACCTGGAGCGAGTGGGAGCGACACGGGCCTGGCTCCCGGCTGGGAGAGGAAGCGGAGGGGCTGTGGTGTGTGACGCCAGCCAGTGGAAATTCTTTCCAGTGGTTTGAGCCCATCTCGTGGGCTGGGACCTTGTAAACATGTGGACAGGGCTCTCTGCCCGGGGACGCGCCGGGTTCCTGGAAGTGCCGCAGCAGCAGGGCAGCTGGAGAGGCGTCCCGCGCAGGCCTGCGGGATACAGGCCCTGTGCACAGCAGCAGCCCGGATGAGCCCTTTCTTCCGCGCCGTGCGCCCCGGGGCCTGTACCGCTGGCTCTGCACTGCAGCTGGGGTCCCGCTGTGCAGGGAGCCAGGGCCAGGGGCTGAGCCCAAGCAGAGCAAACCGGGGCTGGGACCCGGAGCCCAGCTGGCCCGAACTCGTCTCTGTGCTGCCCCTGGGTGAGGGGCGCCGGGTCTGGGTGTGCTGCCCCGTTGTGAGGCTCCACCCGCACGGCCGTGGCCTCGGTGCGTCTGCGCGCAGCCCCGGGTCCCTTGTGCGACACAAATCCCGACGGCAGGGCGCAGAGCTCATCCCTGCAGCCCTCGGGCGCGGCGCAGCCCGTGTCGGGGGCAAGGTCCGGGATCATACGTGCCGGGCAGAGCTGCTTCCGCGGGACGGGACAGAGGGATGAGGCCCCAGAGGACCCGGAAGGAGAACAGACTCTGGTCTTCCAGCTTCCCCCCGTCCCACCCATCGGCCAGTCTCCCTCTCTCCTACCTACACACCCTCCGGCCTAGGGAATCCGTCTGCCCCGGCCCCGCCTCTGCTCTCGGACAGGACCTGTTTGCCGATGCACAGCTGGCTTGGGTGCAGTGTCTCCTCGCTCCGGCCTGCTGCCCCGTCCGAAGGGGTGAGCTCCGCCGGCCCTCACGTGTGTTGCCCCAGTGGTCTCGGCCAGGGCCGGATTAAGACCTTTAGAGGCCCTAAGCACTGAGAAGATGCTGGTGCCCCCCCATATGTAATTCAAAATAAAACCAATGCTATCCCGTAAAATCTCTTTTTTTTGGTGCCCCTGCTTTGCCGGTGCCCTAAGTCCGTGCTTAGTCTGCCCAGTGGGTAATCCAGCCCTGGTCTTGGCTGCCTGGCCATGGAGGCAGGTTGCCCGCTGAGCGGTGTCTGGACGGGCCTGGCCGAGCAGCTGATGACGGGGCAGGAAGGCGGGGGCGGGAATTCTAAGGAGAAGCACACGGTCACACCCAGACAAACCGGGCGCGGCCCTGGAGCGCCTGTCGGTTTGTACCTGCTCGATGGGCCCCGGGCCCTGCTGCCCCGGGCTGCCACACAGCTGCCCGGCCCTGAATGCCCCTCGGCAGCCCCGTCCCCGGGCTTGTTGGCCCGACTGGCGCCTGGAAGCGAATGTCACAGCCCAGCTGTATTCGGGCACAGATGCTCCTTCGATGTTTGTCCCCGGCTGGTGATGTTCCCGGCCGCACCTGCCACCGCGAGCGACTTCCTGGCTGCCAAGCCTGCCGCTGCCCCAGAGCCGGGCCCTGCTCTACGGAAGGCAGAGAGGTTTGCCGTGGTTTTAATGGGAGACCGATCAAGCCTCAAAGAGCCCGGCGTGAACACAAAATGGGCTGTCCGCAGCTGCAGGAGGGATGTAAAATCCCGTTTCATTGGTGAATTGGTTAAACGTGATGTTTAACTGGTTAACCACATAAGGGGGGCTGGAGTGCCCCCCCACCCGCCACGGCTAGGCTGGTGTGTGGGGAGCTGCTACAGCCCCCACGGGTTAACCAGGACCGGTAAGCATCCCCTGTAAGGTTCACATCCCTCATCCGCATCTGCACCAATGAGCCACGGATAGCCACAGCCACGGACATCAGGCAGAGAGCCCCCAGGTTTGCAGGGCTCTGCTCATCCAGACCAGTGTTCCCACTCATCTTTTCCATCCACATGTGGAATACACGTTTATGTGCATCGAGGCAATGTGGGAATGTGCACCACCAGGAGAAGCGCAAGACCTAGCTGTGGTAATCAGTTGGGCGGCATCTGAATTTCTCCTGAGCGGCCACCCACACGCCCAACTTACAGGGACCACTGAGCCAGACCCCAGTGGAATCCTTCCTTTGACTTAAAAGAGCAAACCCCCTCTGCCGGGGTGAATAAAGGAAAAAGCCTGATTCCAGGGGGCTGGCAGTTTGCACTGCATGTCTAAAATTAGCCCGTGTGCTCAAGCCTGAACTACACAACCCAGTTCTCCACCACAGTCAGCCCAGACCCCTTCTTGGAGCCTGGCTGCAGTAAAGTACATCTCCAGAATACGTGAATTCCAGCTTGGACGGGGGACTCCAGGGATGCACATTCCTCTCCTGGAACTTGTATATCCGGTCCTGGGATGAGGCTGGGGGCGGGGCAGAGGAATAAGCCCAGTGCATAACAAGTATTGCTTGTGTTTCTCCTGTCTCTGTCACGCTGGGCATGCAGCGGGCTGAGAAACAGCATCTGGCGCATGTCAGGTAAGTAACGCTCCGGGGAGTAACTCGGCCGTCAGCTGCCAGCCTCGCTCGCTCTCCGCAATGTGGTTTTGCAGATGGATGCAAAGTGCAGCCAGTAGAAGATCCAGTTTTAGGGGGAGGTTCACAGTTGTGTTGAGTCGTCCTACGCTCTGCTGCCAGGGCTTTTGCTTAATGAAAGGCACATGCGCATCCAATCGTTTCATCCCAAAGTGGGGATATTTAAGGGATTTGCATCAGCCAAATGGCCCCACAGAGCAAGGACCGGTCAGGGACTTCTTGTCTGCAAACAGGAAGCTAAAGTTAGCTCAGTATCCCGAACGCCAACTAACCCGGGAGCATGTCCCTTGTAATGCTTCTGCCCTGAGCTCCTGGCGGCAGCAGCGGGATGGCCCATGGGATATACGAGGGAGCCATGCTCGCCCTGCCATGGTGTCTGTGCGGGTAACCAGGGCCCAAAAGGGTGCGATTGTTTCCTGTTGATCTCAAGCAAGAGGGGAGGGAGCAGACGCGCTCATTGTGGGACGCTGACAACATGAACCCAGAGCCCCCCGCTGCACAGTTTTGGTCCCAGCGTGCACCAGGAGCATGCCCCAAAATGCAGCGTGGCACAGGCGCCATGGGATAGCTGCCCAGTGCATCACTCCCAAAGTCGACAGCGGTCTCCCTTGTGGGAAGTGTTGCTTCGAACTACAGTGGATTCTTATGACATGGACCTTTGACGCTGCAAAAGCAGGTGGTATGAAAGTGACCTTAATAAATCCCACCGTACCCTGTAGCGTAGACAAGAAAGGCAAAAGTTGGTAACGTGAAAACCAGTCAAATTATTTTTTCCGCCTCCCACAGTTGACATTCCATGGTCACATGGCCAGCACCCTGTGGACAGAAAGAGCAAAGCATTGTGGGTAAGCATCCCATAGGGCCGTGTTGTGGGAAGGCCGAGCTGATCCCGGTGCTTCTTAGGATTCCCTCGTAGCTCTGGGAGCTCCCCGTGCTGAGGAATGCCGAAGCAGCACCACTGTCCATCCAGCCTCTCTCCCCTCCCCCACCCCGCAACAGCAGCTTCTCTGCCGCTGGGCTCCGCGCAGGGCAGAACAGGAGCACTCCAGTGATTTGCTCTTTGTTTGTTCCCCAAAGGGAGCAGCTCGCTCAGACACGTCCCGGAGCTCTGAAACGGGGAGGGGCGCAGGCCTGCAGGGCAGCAGAGCTCACAAAACACTGAGCAGAGCCAGCAGGGCAGCCATTGTGGGACCCTGGCAGAAGCCAGTTCTCTCGCCAAAACAAGCGGCAGAGTCCACACTGGCTCTTTGTCACCAATAAAGGGAGGGGAAAAGACAAACGTCTCTCGCGGGGCTGGAAGTTTTTCGTCGCCAAAACTGGGTGTTTTTCCTGATAAAGGTCACGATGCCGTGCAAATGCGCTCCGTTTTGTCGCCAAAAGGCGGTTTTTAGTACCACAGTAGGCCAGGCCTGAACTGACGGTGTTAGTCGCCAGGACCTTACAAATTTGCTTTAAAACATTTTCATTCGTGTGTTGTTGCAGATTTTAAAATCACAGCTCTAAAAAAACCCTCCCTCCCCGCCGGGCTGCCCGTGGGCCCAGGGGCACTGGTTTAAGAGGACTGAGTGGAGCCCCCATCCGTCCTAAGGACAGCCCTGCCTGCAGTCTCCATTTGGCAGAAGCAGCACCGGGAACCGGACCCATTTTACACAGGCCAAGAAGCCGCCAGCCGGTGGCGATATCTTCCCTCCCTGGTGCCTGGAATAGTTTTGAGCCCAGGGCCTTGGGTTGGAAGGTGCCCAGATGCTCAAAGGAAGCCATGGACAGATCCCAGCCACCGCACACATGCTGGGCACTGATTATCTGTGCTGCAGCGCCCCGAGCGCCCTTTCTGGGAACACTTTCGGAGAGCCGCATTCGAGGGGCTCTTGCACAAGAAGGCTCTGCAGGCCCAGAGCCCAGCGGGCCGTTCGATCTCCTTCCCCTCAGAAGTCCAGCCCTTAGCCGGGCTCTGCGTTCACAGCAGTAAGCAGCGGGCAAATGCTTGGCATTTGCCAGGCCTTTGGAACCAGGAGATGGAGACTCTAGTCTGGAATGGCTGCTGAGAGTTTTGAGTAGTTTGGTCAGCTGTGAAACGCTGAATTTCACAGTGTAATCAACCCTCTTTGGCAAAGCCCCAGCCCGCATATTTTCCAGACGAGGCTGCTTTGAATGGCAGGCCTTGGAGGAGGAGACAGCCCTGCGTTGGGTTGATCAGGCAGGCTATTGCTCGGTCTTAGGTTAAGACAAAACAGGTTTGGGGCCTGTTTGGATCCTCTCCAGAGCTCCCCCGTCCATGTTTCCTTGGAGTCATTTGGACAGTGCTCTGAACATTTGAGCTCGGTGTGCAGCAGAAGCCAAGAAAGCTCACAGAACGCTAGGAGAAGAAAAACCCTCATGCCCCTGTGCAGCTCCATGCTAGGCCCACCCCGGCATGGTGTGGGCAGGTCTGGCTGCCTGTCCGAACAAGCGCACAGGTTGGGACAGGTTCAGAGAAGGGCACCAAAGATGGTGAAGAGAATCCGGACAAGAAGAAACGAGCGAGGAGGGCTGAGAAAAGAGGTGACGAAGGTGGGGTGCGAGCAGAAGTCTAGCAAAGCCTGGAAGTTGTGGAGGAGCTGAATGAAGAAGTGTTCTGTATCCTTCCCCGCAGTGCAGCGAGCAGGGGCGACCCAGTGAAATTAATAGGCAACTGGCAGACTAACCACGCCTGTTGGCCAAGTCTAGCTTCTTCAGGACGGGTTTGTGATGGGGGGCCAGCTCTGTGCCCCAGAAAGGGGCGGGGTGTAGGATGGAAGGGGCGGGGCCGAGGGCAGTCAGCTCTTAGTGCCTCCCAGATTGCAGCGTGCCCCCTGCTAGTCCTCAGAGCCGTGCGGAGCGGCGCTATGGCGGCTATTCAAAGGTGCTGCAGGGGTGGCTGGGAGCTCCGGGCCCCAGGGCAACTGCCCCCTGTGCCCCCCTCCCCTTGGCGAGCCAGGTCGGGCAGGTTGCAGGGGGAGACACGTGAGCTGCTTTTCTCACGGGGGACATTTCTGCAGCTCTGACCCAGCGCGAGGCTCTCGCATGCTGGATGCTCTCCTGGGCCAGGGTCTGGTCTCATGGGTTGTTCTCGGGGCCTGCTCTGTGCAGGCCCTGGGGGGGCGGGTTGCTCGGATGGCAGGAGTGGGGCAGGCAATGCAGCTGAACGGAGGGGGGTGTTGAAAGGGGATAAAGGCAGGGTCATTTCCTGCCTTTTGTGCCACAAATGACTCTCGCCCCCGCGGCTGGTGCTGGAGGCGGCTGGGCTTTGCGGGACACACAGCAAGCCGAGGTAAACGGCGGTTTGCAGCTTTGTCTCCAGTTCTGAGCTGTGTGCTCGGAGGCGCGGGCGCGGGCAGGCACCGAGGGGGCCGTGCCAACGGGTCTCGAGCTCCAGGGTGCTGGGGCAGGATACACATGGCCGGGGGGGCAATGTCTGAGGCAGTCAGAGGTATCACGTCTTCTGCTCAGAGAGAATCCCAGCGGGGCCACCATCTCCCTCCGCTCCGGCTTCCGCTCCTCGAGGCGGCTGAGCGCACGAAAGCGCCAGTCCCCCTGCACGTGGTTCCCCCTTATGCGCTCCCTGCCCCCTCTGGCAGCTAGTGAAAAATCACAAGCCCCTCTCCCGTCTCTCTGCTCCGCCAGGCCGGCCCAGCTCACACGCACTCTTTGGAAATGCGGGTTGGCCAGCCCTTCACTGTCCTCCCCTTGAAGAGACCAAGGGGCCACCTCCACCCGTTCTGCAGGAATCCCCGTAGGAATGGGAGGAACTAGGGCAGGCAAAAGCCCCCCCCCCGTTCAGCTCCTCTGCCTGGGCCAGGGGGCGAGCGGGGGGACGGGACAGGACGGGACGGGGGACTGAACCCTGCAGAAAAGCTCCCACCCAAGTTGTCCCCAGCCAGAGAGAACTCGCTCCTGCCCTGCTACTTGCTGGGGCAAGAGGGGACTTGGTTCGCGTTTCACCTCTGCTGACGCTGGCAATTCGGGTTGAACGTTGCCAGTTAGGACGGTGATTTTTGTGGGGCTGCTCTCTGCCCCCTAGACTCCAGCCCAAGCTGCCCACCCTGTTTCACCGAGATCCCGAGCAGCTGTCTGAGCTCAGTGCCGTGGGCTCAGAGGTCCAGGGCGAGCCGGGCAGGACCAGAAACCAGGGAGGTTGGGCTGCTGTTTGCCCTCGCCTGCTCCTGTTTTCCACCCTGTTTACCTGCCAGCGCGACGCCTGGGGCATGACTTGGTGGGCATTTGCTAATGCCCCCATGCCTCTCCAGGCCCTGCCGGGCGCTCCGCAGCCATCGTCTTGCCCTGCACGCGTCCCACTCCATTACCACGCGCGTCTAGGACTCGGGGGGGAAGTCGGGCCGTGCCAGGGTCCCTGTAACAGGCGTCTTTTCACCCAGCCGGCTGGAGTTGGAACAAGGTTAAAGCCGTGCAAAAGCAAGTTAATTATCAGGGAAGAAAGGCCCCATTATTTGCTCTGCCCTCAAGCCAGAAAAGGAAATTCTCCAGTTTCCCTTCCTAAATTCAAATGAGCCTCTCTGGAGATTGACATTGAAGGCAGCCCTGGCACCGGGACAGGGCCAACCGCAGCCTGAGATGTATGTAGCCACGGAAAGGCAAACCAGCTCCCACTCAAGCACGACAGAGCAGCCCCCCTGCCACCCCCCCCCAGAGCGGCATGCAAGAGTCTGGCTCGCTCTCCTTACACCCCAGGAACCCACCTTACTCCTGATCTGACACCCCTGGGCATGAGGAGCCCCAAGCCCAACACTCCACTGATCTCGTCTCAGATGTTCCCGGGACATCCTTTGCCGTGATGTCAGAGCCGAGCGTAGAACATGGTGATGCTGGGAACACGCCCTAGAACTGGGGGCTGACGCCACCCGCTGGTCAACACCATGGGTCTAAAACAAGGGTCCCTCTAATCCAGCGGTTCCCAACCTTTTCCAGGTGGGGACCCATTCTGCCAATTCAGGAAGACTTGGTGACCCAGGGCAATGCAAACAAGGTGTGACTGGCTCCTTAAGAGCCACCTGGGGAGACACCTGGTGACCTTTTTGAAATGTAATGGCGACCAGCAAGCCAGGCCAGGTGCACACTGAGCTTAGTGCATGTGTGCACATGCACACATTGAGCACACACACACGCTGAGCACACACACAGCACACATGCACAGGCACACACTGAGCACACACACACACACACACACACTGAGTGCACACACAGCATATGCACACACTGAGCCTAGCACACACACTGAGCACGCACACACACGCTGAGCCTAGCACACACACACACACTGAGCACACACACACGTGCACAAACTGAACACGCACACACACTGAGCCTAGCACACACACACTAAGCACACACACAAATGCACACACTGAGCCTACCATGCACACACCGAACCTAGCACACACACACTGAGCACACACGCACACACACTGAGCCTAGCACGCGCGCACACACGCACACACACACTGAGCACACGTGCACACACACTGAGCCTAGCACACACACACTGAGCACACTCGGAGCCTAGCATGCGCACGCACACGCACAGAGGCGTTATTTATGCATTGCCATTTGTGCCATGAAGGTGAAAGGTTCAGCCTCCAGTAACAGATGATGCCAGGAGCTCTTGCGGCGGCCGGAGGACAGACACACACTTGTGGTGAAATTAACCATCCACTGGATAAAATTGGTGCCTTGGAAAAATGCAGCTGAAACAGCCCTTCCTTGGCAGCCCCCTTGGGGCTTAAAAGAGGCATTTGCAATGTGCATCCCATGCCAGAAACAGCTGTAATTTGACTACGCAGCACGGCACATTAAGCAGAACCTGATCGTAAACGTCTGCTAAAACCCAGGCAGGGGCTGCGTAAAAGAAATATTTTCCCGGCAACACATGGGCAGGATCTGGCCGGCCCCTCCTTGGGGAGGATTCTCAGCGGTGTGTTGTGTCAGGGAACGTTTCCGGGTGGCCAAAGTGAGCGTTCGCTCCTTGTCTCATCCGTGCTGCCCGGTCCATGGCGCCTCGTGGCCTAGTCTGGCACAGCGATGCCGCCTCGCCGGGGCCCATCTGGAATAGCTCACTCCACGTCCTCTCTTAACTCAGCGCCGCAGCAAGGTCGGCGGGCCGGCACCGATTCTCCCGACTTCACAGGCTGGCTGGGATTCCTGTGGGGGGTTGGCGTTTCTGAGCTGCCCTGCTGGGTGTCCCAATAATCAGGCAAAGACCTAGTCACAGGAGGGACGGGTGGCTTCTAGGTGACTAACGGGATGCTGGAAATCCCACTCCCAGCTCTCTCACTCCGAAGGGTCCGGGGAGACAAAGTCCCCTCTGCTGGGAGAACCAATGGCTCCCTCTGCCCCACAGGGGGGCTTTTCAAGGACAAGTCCGCCCCAGGGGCTCTTGGCTCTGGGACCCGGAAAGGCATTTTCTCTGCCTGGGCCGAGCTGGGTCACGGTTGCCATAATACCCCTGCGCTCTTCTGCGGCACTTGTCCTCTGGGGAGACCGAGGCCCAGAGCAGTGCGATGACTGGTCCCCCAGCAGCCCGGTGGCAGGACTCCTGGGTCCCAGGCCAGCGCTCCTGGCTGCTGTGCTAGGCTGTGCACAGATGGCAAACGGGGATCAGACAGCCCAGGAGACGCAGGAAATGCTGACCCCTCCCGGCTGCCCGCTGGCCTGGCTCTGCCACTGTCCCCTGCGAGGCGTCTGCTCAAAGCACCCGACGGGACTCGCCCTGGCAGGGGCTGATTCTCAGGGACGGTCCCAGGTTCTCTCCTCCACCGCTCCATGCGATTTCTCCTGCTCCCTAGACGGGTTTGTGAGGGTGACGAGTCTGTTCCGGGCAGAGCTGCAAACCCTCTTTCCCCTCCGCAGCTGAGCAGACCCCCTGCCCTGCTCAGATTCCCCTTCCTTCCTCTGGCCCCAGCACAAAGGTTTCGTATTGCCGGCACAACGCGATTCTCGTTGGCGCGTTCCTCCTGGCTGCAGCCCCCCGCTGGCGCTCTCTGGCCTCAGTCATGAAACACCCATCCCCTTCCGAAGCCGAGGGCAGTGAAACCTCTTGCCGAGACCCTGGGCAATTCCCACAAGTGAGCACTACACTCGCACCTTCCTTCAGTCACAGCCCTGGGCCAGGGCCCTCAGTCCCACCGGGCCGGCATGCACCCCTGGTTTCCAAATGGGCTCTTCAAACCGCTCATTTTGGCCCTTCACGTTGCTCTCCATGGGGTAGCACTGGCTCTCCCTGGCCTCTCCTTCAGGCTCTGCTTTGGAGGGCTCCTCCCTCCGTCCCATGCTAAGAGATCGGCATGTTCTGCTGCCGAATGGGCAGCTGCCCCGGGTTTCGACAGCCAGCCCTGTGGAGCTGGGGTGAGGCGCAGCGAGGCGCTCGGGCAGGGGCAGTCCCCAAACCCCGCGGTTCCGCCGCAGGCCTTGTGCTCGCTGTGCTCAGAAGATGTAGTTTCCGAAGCCAGATGGTGGCAGGGAGCAGCGTTCCCAGCAGAAGGACCCTGACCAGGTGGGGACAGGGAAGGCGGAAGCGCCTTTGCTCTGAGGGCAGTCACTGGGCCCTGAGCGGGAGGAAGGGCTCTCCTGGTTCCCTCCAGCTGCCATCGGGAGGAATTTTTTGTTGCCTGCTAATCCCCTCCATCCCGCTGCCCACCTTCAGGGCAGTTCTTGCGGCCGAGCACCCTCCGTGCGCCCCAGGCCACTCCGGAGCCGCTGCCCTGGACTCCCGGGCTGTGTTCCTTTGCCGATGTTTGCAGGGATGCAAAGCTGTCTGCTGGGCCCCAACAGCACAGACCACTTCCCTCCCCATCTCGGGCGGCTTTCTCCACTGGCCCGCTGCCCACTCACACTTGGCGTCCCCTGTATTTCTCCAGAGAGGTCAGTTTGTAAGAGCCAAGCTTCATGCTGGTGGTTTCCAGCCAGCAGAAAAGAAAGGCAGCTGCAGGCTGCCCAGCTGTGAGCCGGAAGGGTTCTTCGGGGGCTCGTTTTCCTCTAGGGGGGAGTTGGGATGGCGGCCGGAGTCACAGCTCCACAGCGTGGGACAGAGAGTGAAAGGAACAAAGCAGCCTGTCCCCCATGGCACGGGCCATGCGCACAGTGGGGTGCCAACGCACACAAACCTACGCCCGCCGATTACACATCCTCCCCAGACTCCTAATTTCCATGGCCAGGAAGCCAGTTTGGGTATTGCCTAGACCCAGATGTTCTGTAGCCCAAAGATCCTGGGTTGCTGCATGAATTCCCCAGGACCATTCACGGTGGGATCTAATGCCATGTCTGTAGTGTGCAGAGTAACCCAGAGCTGCAGTCGGGGTATGTAACCAGGACTCCTCTCTCCCTGATACGGTGCATGCATGATCCATCTGCTCTCTAGGGCTTAATTCCATAGATTGTCAAATTGCTCATCAGTGATACTTGGCAAAGCCCCTTCGCCCAGCCTGGGCTGCCTAAGGGTTGATGGTGTGAGACAGGAAAACTGGAGAAATGGTCTGAGATAAATAGGGTGAAATTCAATAAGAATGCTTAGGAAGGAACAAGCTGTGTCACACACACAGAATGGGAAGCGACTGTCTAGGAAGGAGTCCTGCAGAAAAGGATCTACGGGGCTTAGTGGACCACAGGCTAAACATGAGTCAACAGTGTAACGCTGTTGCAAAAACAGCAAACATGATTCTGGGCTGCATCAACAGGCGTGTTGTGAGCAAGACACAAGTTGTTCTTCCTCTCTGCTCTGTGCTGATTAGGCCTCAATTGGAGTGTCCAGTTCTGGGCACCACATTTCAGGAAAGATGTGGAGAAATTGGAGAAGGTCCAGAGAAGAGCAACAAGAACGATGAAAGGTCTAGAAAACATGACCTATGAGGGAAGACTGAAAGAATTGGGCTTGTTTAGTTTGGAAAGGAGAAGACTGAGAAGGGACATGAGAGCAGCTTTCAAGTACCTAAAAGGGAGGAGGGAGAAAAATTATTCTCCTTAACTTCCGAGGATAAGACAAGAAGCAATGGGCTTAAAGTGCAGCGAGAGGTTTAGGCTGGACATTAGGAAAAGCTTCCTGCCTGTCAGGGTGGTGAACCACTGGAATAAATTGCCCAGGGGGGTTGTGGAATCTCCATCCCTGGAGACTTTTAAGAGCAGATTGGACAGACACCGGTCAGGGATGATCTGGTGCTTGGTCCTGCCGTGAGGGCAGGGGACGGGACTTGATAGCTCTCGAGGTCCCTTCCAGTCCTAGGATTCTGTGCCTGTGTTGGACCCCAGAAGGGTTGTTGCGGTGCTGTCCGAGGTGGAGTGCCCGCACATGCCCAGCTGAAGGGGCTGATCAGAGAGGCTCCTTGTGGCGGGTGAGACGCCTGCTCCCAGCTAGAAAAGCGGATTAGCCACGTTGCCCATCCAGCGAGGGGCACATGCCGCAGGGTTCCCGTTGGCGTGCGGACCCCAAGAGACGCCGGAGCAGGAGAAAGCGTTAAAGGAGGCCTGGCGCTGTGATCTCTTGAGGTGAGGCGCAGGGGAGCTTTGCGCCGCTACAGACGCGGCTCTGCCTCTGAGCTCTGTGTCCGAGCTTTCCAGTCAGTCCTTGGAATCTTTTCCATTGTCCCAGGCACACGAATCTGGGCCCAGCATGCTCCCAGCTGGCAGGCTTTAGGCTAAAGCAGCAGAGAAAAGCTCATTGTGCTCCCACGGCTGGAAGGACTCCAGGGTCCTATGCACAGTGAGTAGTAACATGCTCAGTCCAAAAAGCTGCTCCTTTCATGCAGCGTCTGAGATTCACCGTACAGAACGGCAGGGCCCAGAGCAAAGTTCCTGCAGCCGGGTGTTGCGGTGTGTAGCGAACAACACAATCACACTCGCAAATGAACAAGGGAAGTCTCCTGAGCATGCCCAGAGAGGCCCCGTCCTTCCACGGCCGCCCCCACACGCTCCCAGCAATCCAAGAATGAAAGCTCCGGCCTTTCCTGGCCGTGGCGGTGCCGCAGCTCTCTGCTCCGCACGCCCCTTCCAGCCCCTCGCCCGAGCCCCACGGGATGCAGAAAGGGAAATGGCGCGTTGCTGAGTGCGTCTGGGCGGCCGTCACAAATGTGCTTTTGCTGCACGTTCCATGCTCAGCCCGGCGAGCTCCTTGCAGCGCACCAGCCCGGCGAGCTCCTTGCAGCGTACGCACAGGCCCCTGGGCCCGGCTGCAGTGTCCTGAGCTTGGAGTGATTCCGGCTGGGCGCGTGGGCGGGCCTGGGAATGCCATTACACTGGGCGCTGCTGTTCCACAGGCAGCTCGCGGGGCCGGGGCCGTTGGGAGAACGGGCTGTGGGGCAGCTCGGAGAGGAAGAGCCGCGAAAACGAGGCGTGAGCCAGCAGCTCAGACTGGTGGGAGAACAGCTGGCAGGGCGAGGGGACCCTGGGCAGCTCGGCTCCTGCTGGCAGCCCATGCTGGCCAAGTGCTCCGGAGACGCACGGACTTGGCTGTTGCAGGGAAGCCTGGTTACAAAGTGGCTCCACTGGACCTTGGAAAGCCCCGTGGCTCCGTCCTCTTCCTGCCCCGGCAGCTGGGGGCTTCTCCGGGGCTCTGGGCTCGGCCCTGAACTCAAACAAGGCCCCTTGAATGGGCAGGCAAGACAATGCGCGGGCAGGAAATGAGCGTGGCACAAGGCTGAGCTTACGAAGCGCGACAGTGCACGGGGGATCCAGCAAGGGTCAATTAACCGCCCGCCCAGCGGCTCCCAGAGCACATGAAGGGCCAATTTTCCGCCCTGCTGAAGAGGTAAAGAATTCGAACGATAAATAACAGGAAGCCTGGGATGAAAAGAGAGTGGGGCTGGGGCTGGAGGCCAGCCAGTAACTCGGCAAACATGCGCACCCGCCCCTGCCCTCTCCCGGCCGGAGCTACCCGAGCAGCCAAGAGCCAGGATGGCGGAGCAGGCCGGGTCAGACACTCCCCGCCCCGGGCTCCTCGCCTGCATGCTGGCTCCTCCAAACCAGTGTCACTTTGGCCAGGGCAGGTTGTGGCTGGACCAGCCCACAAGCGTTGCCCTGCTCTGCTCCCCTCCGTGGCCAATGCACACCCAGCAGGGCAGCCCGGGGTCCCTCCTGGGGCGGGCAGGGCGAGCTTTCCCCTGGGCGGGGATGGAGGGAATTCCCCCCGAGCGCTCGCCGGCTTCTCACTTGCGTGCCCTGGAGGATACGACCCGAACCCAGAGCTAGGGAGGGCGCCTCAGGTGTGCGGCACACGCGATGGGCAGCAGAACCACCCTCCCCGTAACGTGGCCTGGCCCCAGCGTCTCCTCCCCGTCCAGCATGCCAGGGCAGTGCCCCTCCGTTTGGGGCCTTCTTACCCGGGGGGCATGTGGCAAGCCTCCTCTTTTGGCCCCCTCCCCGGGCAGCCCTGCCCCCGCCAATGGGCCAAGCAGGGTTACGGGCCTGGCTGATTTTTCATCTGTGGCGGGGGGACGGGCAGCCGGATAACAACTAGCCCCGGAGCTGACCCTGGGATGTGGCTACCCAGGGATGAACAAGCAAATGAGGCCTGGCGGCTGCTAAAACCTCAGCTGGGATGAGCAAGCGCCGTTCCACCCGCACCCCCTCGCCCTTCGGGGGAGCCTGCTGGGGCAGGGGGGCAAACTGCCAGAGGATGCAGGGTCTCTCCCGCCCAGCCCCGCTTCCCAGCTGCCCGAGCGAGAGGGCAGGTTTGTACCCTGTGAGGGGGCATCTGCCCTGCACCGGCCCTTTAAGGGCAAACCCAGCCCTGAGCGAGGGCTGGGAGCAAAGCCCCAGGGGAGGCCGTTATTGCTGGTTAGGGCCCAGCTGTGGGCTGTATAGAGCAGGGCTCCTGGCGGGAGGAGGGACCAGGCTGCCGGGGGAAGCTGGAGGCAGAGCTGAGGTGCTCTGGCCTGATCTCGCCCGGGGCCTGAGGGGACCAGGGGGCAGCCAGGGGCGGCACAGGCAGCTGGTCCCCACACTGTGCCAGAGGGCAGTCTGCCCCGGAGGCAGGGCTAGATGAAGCCGGGCTGTAGGTCACAGAGGCCGGGGGTACAGAGGAACGGGGTGTTCCCTGGAGTGCCGAGACTGAACCCCCCCCCCCGGAAGGGGGTCGAGAGACACAGGAGGGGGCTCTGCTGGAGGGCAGGGCCCTGAGGAGGACGCTGCAGGCTGGGAGCGCCGTGGGCCTGGAAGGGAACGGGGGGTGAGGGCACGGGGAGGCGCCGGCAGAGGAGGGCGCCCTGCGAGTATGCACGCTCGTTCCCCGTGCTACCAGCCGGAGGTGCCGTGGCGGCGACTCCGCCCCGCGACAGCCCCCAGCCCCGGGGCTGCCTTCCTGCCCCACTGGCCTGCACCAGGGAGAGCTCCGGGAAGAGCAGCTTCTCAGGGCGCAGGTCAGTGCCTGGGGGTGGCACCTAGTTGCAAAGTGATGTCCCTGCTGTGTGTGGCCCGTGCTGAGCAGCCCTCCCCCCCCCCCTTCCAGAGCAGGGACCCTGGTGGCAGCCCCTTGCCTTGCCAAGCTGCAAGGGCTTCTGCTTCCTTCATTTCCTTTCCTCGCGCTCCCTCTGCAGGCCTGGGAGCTGGGCCGGGAATCTGGTCCCACAGGGCACCCTGCTCGGAGGCACGAGGCTCCAAAGGGAAAGGCAGGGCATGGAGAAACTCGGAAAGGGCCTTTTCTGTCTCCCCCTGCCCCCCGCGGGCCTCTCGCCCGGCCACAGTGGGCGGCCACGGCCCCTTACAAAGGGGACAGCCGGACCAGCGCTCGTTTGCAAATTCAGCCCTTTGGTCTGGGGCAGAATGAGGCTAACACCCTACCCAGACACCTTCCCCTCGCTGGAGAGCCGCCTTACCACACCAGCTGCTGGCGATTAACGCCCCCCCCCCCCGACTTGATTCGCCTCATTCACAAACAGCTTCTTCCTTCTCTCGACCCCTGCCTCCCCCACTCCAGCTCGCCGGACGAGGCGGGTTTTACCCGCGGAAGCTTGTGCCCCCGTAAGTCTGTGCGGCTCTGAGGTGCCCGTTGTTTCTGCAGCGACAGCCTCAGCTGCCCCCCCTTTTAAGAGCATCGGCTCACAGGAGAGTCAAGGAGCCACGGTGACAAAACGCTGCTTCGCCTGCTGACAGAACCCTGAAATAGTCACGTCTGGGGCCGAAACTTTGGCCGACTTGTCTCGGCCACACGTCCCCCCATCTTGTTAGCTCCCCGCCTTCAGTGTTGCCTGCCTAGGAGGATGACTGATTATTTCTACGGTGAGAGCTAGTCCATGCCCCCAGGGCTCGGTGCTGACAACCACAGACCAGAAGGGCGGGCGCTGCCCTCAGAGCTTATGAATCTAAGCCCGGGACAAGAGACGCCGGCTGGCTACAGACAGCCCGGGCAGGCCATGGTGCTAGGCCGGCTCCCTTTTGGAATAATAATGCTGCCACCTTGCGGGGACACCAGGCAGAGCAAGCAGAGCCAGTCCCCCCTCCAGCCATGCATGTCGCGAACACCAGGGAGAATCTGTGCGCCGTCACAGCGGGAGGGTCACGGCGCCCTCGGCTCCCCTGGAGACTTTACCGCCATGCATGAACTCTTGGGAGAACCCAAGGGTGTTCACTAGGGTGGTTGCCCCGTGTGAGTGGAGAACACACCTGTTCCCTCGTGCGAACGTGCCCTGAAGAGCAGGCCCTGAGCAGTGCTGGGAGAACACGGGCGCCCTTCGGGAAGGCCGGCCTCCCTGAGCTGGGCCGAGAGCCCTGGCTGCAGCCAGATGCTGGGACAGTTCGTTCCCTTCGCTCCTCCCAGCTGCCAGCGCCGGGCCCCTCGGCTGTGCTGCTCCAGCTCCGGCGTGAAGCACCCGAGGAAATTGCAGCTTTCTGGGGTGGCCCTGGGCAGGGACGGGCCTGGCAGACGGGGCTGCGACCCCACGTCGAGATCACAACAACCCCCCTCGTCAGGCCAGTGCAGGGCGTGTTCCCCCGAACGAGAGGCTTTCCCTGGGCCCACGGCACTGGGACTGAGGGTTCCTGACTCCTTGGTGGCATGTACCCGCCTCTGTCCGTCCCAGGCCCCTTCCAGCCCCTAGCAGGGATGGGGGTGCCGCTCCGCCAGCCCTCCGCCCGCCACCAGCCTGAGCCTGGCCCTCTCTCTGCGAGACCTCGTCCTGATACCGGAGTCCGGGTGCCCGCCGGACAGGGAGCCAAGCAAACGGGTGGGGGGGCCCCCGGACACGGCGGGGCCGGACCGCGTCATGTGCTGGCGGAGGGGGCAGGCAGCAAACGATGCCGGCTCTCCAGCTCCCCCCTTCCTGGGCGAGGCTTCGCCACGGAGCCCCCGGCAGCAGGCCAGACTCAGCTGCACACCCCTGGCACTCAGCAGCCGCACGCAGCCCACCGGGGGCTCGGCGCCTCAGGAGCCCGCTAGCTCTCCCGGCAGAGAGCCGCTGCCCCCGCGGCCGGCAGTCTCCGCTCCGCTCCCCCGTGGCCCATCGTGGGCTGCCCGTCAGACCGTGCCCCTTGCGCCAGGGCCCTGCTCGCCCCTCCCCGCCTTGGGGGAGCTGCCCGCACCCCGCAGCCCCCTCCTCTCCCGCCCACGCCAGGGGCTGGTGTACAGGGGCCGGGCCTTTTTCCAGAGGAGAAGCCCTGTCCTGGCGCGAGGCCCTGCCTGCCACGTTCCCCACAAGCACACGCTTGTGGCAGGACGCCAGCGGGGCCTCCACTCAAGAAAATAATTAAAAGGGGGGGGGGTAAGGTACGGGGCCTGGCGGGGGCTCTCCACCCTCCCAGAGCTCCGGAGCGGTAAGGCCTGCCGGCGCGGCCTGCCTCCGTGCTCCCTGGGGCTCGGCCGATTTCCTCTCTGCCTGCAAGCGCTGGCCAAACATTACAAAACATCCTTTTCCTTGAACGAAGCTCGTCGCCTTCAGACAGTTCCCCCCTCCCACCCCGTCTGTCCCGCTCTAGTGCCGGCCGCCCCTTCCTTCCCGCAGTCCCGTCCCCGGGCCGGGCCGGCTCGCGGCTTTCGAAGGAGCCAGGGGCAGGTAGCGCAGGGGAGGCGAAGCAGCAAGGAGACCCCGGAGACGCTGCCGCTGGAGAGGTAGGGAAGGGAAGGCGCTGGGGAGCTGGGGGAGGGACTGGCAGCTGCTCGGCTCCGGCCGGGGTCGATTCCGTGACCACTCTTCGAGGCGCCGGCTTGCCCCCCGGCAGCCGGGGGCTCGGGTCCCTTCGGCCCCGGTGTGAGCAGGGTGGGGCTGGCCGGGAGAGGACGTGGGCGTGGCCCCCGCCCAGGGCTGCCAGGTAGCTGCTGGGGCGGAGAATGGCTAGGTGGACCCCGGAGCATGTGTTGCTCGCAGCCGGAGGCTTCTCCCGCCGCAGCTGGAAATGGGCGTTTCCCTCCTGGGGACGGGGAACGGGCTCCGGGAGCCGCCCGGCCACAGTGGGAAGAGCGGCTCAGACCCAGCAGAGCCCCGCTGCAGACCCTGGGCTCTCTCGGACGTGCCTGGGAGCAGGGCCAGCCTTGCATGCGGGGCCCTACGCAGGCCAACCCACCGGGCGCCCCCTGCCCGAGGGCAGCCCGAGGGAGGGGTGCCGATTGCTCCGAGCTGGGATTGTGGCGTCCGCAGCAGTGCACCCATGAAGCAGTTTGCAAGCTGCTTTTAAACTTCGGCCAGGTCTATGTTAGACCCGGAGGGTTGGTTTTAGCTCCGCAGCTCCCGCTGTGTGAACAAGGCAGCTGGGGTCAGCGTGCCTTGCGCCCAGCCTGGCGCTGTTTCTGCAGTGGGAGGCCGAGGGGCGCAAACGCTCCTGTTGGCTTCCCTGGCTCCACGTGGATGCAGGAGAACCGGCGCTGATGGGGCGCCCTCAGCGTTCGATGTAGCAGGTCCCAGCCCCACTGATGTGAACGCTAGAGAATCGCTCTCCGGCATGGTAAGTACGGACGTGGCCTCGGGCCCTGTCAATTCGCGATCCATTCGGAAACGACTGCTACGTACCCGGGCTGGCAAAGGCCTGTTCAAAGGCGGCTCTGCCCCTTGAATGGCTCTTTCCCAGGGCTCAGAGGGGAGCCGTGCGCGTCGGTAATTGGGAAAACAGCGACTGGTCCTGCAGCACCTTAGAGACGCACAGAAAATATAGCTGGTGTCGTGAGCGTTTGTGGGCACAGCCCACTTCCGGGTCTGCTCACAGCCTGCGTCACTCGCCAGTGAACAAGCCCCTTTGCGGAGGAAGCAGGGCCGCAGAGCCGGGCTAGGAAGAAGCGAGGGGAGGACAGTCAGACCCAGTGGTGCCCCCAGTGTTCGGGAGCCCTATGCAGCGGCATATCCCGCGTCTGGGGAAGGGCGGCCCTGCTTGGGAACGAGGGTGGGGAGATGGGCAGAGCAGCTGGAAGGGCGCGTCGCACAGTGCTTCGGGGAGGAGACGCCACACGGGGCTGTGAGCAGGGGCTGCTTTCAAGCATCGGAGAACTCCCTTTCCGTTCTCAGCCAGGCAGGGAGCGGGGCATCCAGGAACGAAGCCCTCCCCCCCCCCCCCCCGCCTCCAGCCTCTGCCTGCCTTCCCATGTCAGCACAGGTCGGCTGGGTTTTCTCCTGCACCCCAAGGAGTTCTGTGCAGTGCGGATCTGGGTGCGCCTGCGCCTGCGCTCCCACCCAGCCCTGCACATTGATCCGGGGGTGGGGAGACCCTGGTGTTATCCCTAAGACCTCTGAGCGCTTTGACATCCGCCCGGCCCTGCCCGCTCTGGGTATGGACAGGCAGGACCGTCAGCGTCTGACAGGCAGCCCCTGGAACTCTGCAGCCTTCTCCCCAGCCCCTGGGGCCACCATGGGATACCCGCCAGAGATGGGCAGACCGGACACCTCTCCCAAAGGGCAGCACCTTGGCTCTCTCCTGTTAGCTCTGGGCCCCCCTGGGTGGCCAAGTGCCTCCCCGCCTGCCCGCCTGGTTCAGTGGGCGACTGGCCCTCTAGACTCCTCTTGGGGCCCGACAGGCAGGTCTGGGTGCAAGGGAGAAATCGTGTTCACGGCACACACAAACGTGCCTGCTAGTCAAGACGCAGGGCAACGGAAGTCAGGGCGATCGCCTTTCCCCTAACGCAAACGTTCCTCTTAAAAAGTTAGTGATGCTTTTAGCTCCCTCCTCGTCGGCCTCAGCCCCCACTCGTGGCCGGAAGAAGGGCCCCAGCTCGGCTCCCCTTCTTGCAGGGGGTGGCAGGGAGCCCAGGAAAGCTGCATGTGCCCACGTGGCCTCTGCAGCATCCCGGCTCGGGGTCCCCGGAAGGCAGCTCTCACTAGTGCTGGGCCTGCCGTAGGTTTGGAGCCTGGGGATCTTCCACACGGAATCAGGCGGCATTTAAGCCAGATTCCACGTGAGAGCCAGACACAGTCTTAGTCACACTTCCCAGAAACAAACACAAAACCGGAGCCCCGGGCAGCAGGCAAGGGCGGGCTGTGCTCTTCTTCCCGGCGCAGAGAACTTCTTGTGGAATTAGTGCCTGGCTAATTATTACCAGCTCGTCGGGCTGGTAGCAGCCCCTTTGCGGGGCGGTCCCAAGGTGCCCGGGGGCGGCGGGGCTGCAGCCGAAGGCAGGAAGCCGCTCTGAACTTCGCAGGCAGGAGCAGGGGCTCCGCAGTGGACTTCTCCGCAGCCCTTTGAGTGAGTCGATTTCCAGGGCGCCCTGTGGCTGCTTTGCAAGCAAGGTTAGATGTGTCTGACTTTCTTTGCAGGACACGCCTGCTGGGTTTCTGGCTCTCGATCCCAAGGACACTGGGAAACTGGTTTACTGGCATGCAGTACGTAGCCCAGGAGCCAGCCTTAAATGCTTTCAGATGGGCCTGAAGAGCTCAGGGCTTGTTTGCTGGGCATGGACATGAAAGGTACCGAGAGACCTTCCAGTTTGGAAATGAACCCAGGTGTCGTGGCTCACAGCCCTGTGCTCGTTCCCAGACTCTGGGGGGAGTGTTACCTAGTGGGTAGGGAGCGGGCTTCTGTCAGACAAGTCATTTCACCTCCCTTTGTCTGCACTTCCCATCTGGAGAATGGGGACTCTAATACGGGCCTCCCTCTTGGAGGGTCTGAGAGGGTAGCTTACAGTTTGTCAAGTGCTCGGAGAGCTGGAGGCGGCTGAGGTGATACAAGATGGGGCAGGATTTAGATTGTCGGGGTTGCAAACCCTATTGTCTCGCGAGAACTGCTAAATAACGGTCAGCCAAGAAATCCACGCGTGTGGGTGTGAATGCACGCGTGTGGGTGTGAATGCACGCATGTGGGCGTGCGAGCTTTCCCGGCAGTCTCTGATGGTAGCACGGTGCTGGTGCACTTGTGTATCAGCAGCAGAGCACGGTGTCTGCAGACGGGACTGAAATAGCCGCCGGCCCCATAATTAGAACCCAGGCAGACCTCTGCGCCCTGGCATTTGACCTGCTGCATGTCCCCTTTGCTCGCTCGAGGCCGGTACAGAGCAGCTGCCCCCTCCCATGCCGCTGGTGCTTGCTTGCCCATGCACGCCTGCGGCCTGAGTCTTGGCTCGATGTGACTGTGCCGGCCTCGCAGCCCTTCTGCAAGGAGCGAGTCAGCTGCTGGGCTGTGCGCTTCGGTAGGATTCACCCTTTGAGGTCAGCTGGCTGGCTTAGGAAACACGGAATTCTTGCACCTGTCTGGGGGTGGCCGGTGAAGGCACATCTGTGAGAGCAGTCCCTGGCCCAGAGAGAGCACCCCCGCACTGCAGGGAGGTCGGGAGCTGAAAGGCCGGTCCCGTCCGCTCGGGGAGGCCAGGTGGCAGGGGCGAGTGGAAACACGTCCAGTTCTGGGAGCATTTGGCCTCAGCAGGCCCATTGGCCTTTCCCAAAGCCAAGCCCAGCAGCATGCTAAAAGCTATTTTATAGGGAAACAGCAGCCGGGAGGCGTTTGAAAACCAGAGGCCCCCAAATCCAAGAGCTTTCTTGGCCCACCCCACCCCTGCTGGTCTCGGCGCACTGCCCTGGCACACCGCGTCCAGGCAAGGAGCTGGGATGTCTGTGAGCAAAGGCCGGGTGCGTGTCAGTGCAAGCTGCTTCCAGCTGTTTCCATATGAGTCAGAGCCGTGGGTGAGGCACAGACAGTGCATACCCACAATGACAGACACAGAAAATAATGCAGGGAGCCGTAACTACCCAGCCTGCCTTGTGTTCGGCGGTCCCAAGTCCAGCGACGTGACCCATTAGCAAAGCCCAGCTCCACGGTCATTGCTCTCTGTGAAGTCTGCCCAGAACCTCAGGGAGTAAAACAACAGGCAGCACCTGCTTGATGCTCCCGCAAATGTGGCATCTGGGCATCTGCCAGCGTTCCCTGTAAGCTGAGCGCTTGTGGGAGACATTTCCATGCCGCCCAGCTGATTAGAAGAGCCAACACAACCGAGCTGTGAGGTACTGGTGGTGCACATGCCTCGGTGCACATAACAAAATTTATTCTGCATGTGGATGGAAAAGACTAGAAGGGAGATTGGCACCTGCCATGGGCGAGCTGGACTTCTCAGTAAGGGTCAGCACCCACCTTGGGGCGACATTTAGGTGCAGGTTGGCTGCTGAGCCGTTCTGCAAAGCTGGTTCCAGTAGCGGGTGAGGTGCCCTTGGAAATGCAGCCCTCATGGTAAAGCACCAACGAGCAGCAGCACAAACTCCCAGGCGAAGGCCTCTCCTGGGAACACCCACCCCGCCGGGGTGCAGGGACTGTCAGGGTGAGGAACAGCATCTTCCCTGAGCTCCGCAGGGGCGTGGTCCCGTCTTTTCCTCCGTACACAGCAACACGTGTATGCAGGAGCTGTGGGGTCAGTGCTGGGGCCTGGGCAACTGTTGGGTTTAAAGTCTTCATGGGGCAGCCCTGGGAGTCTCACTTTACAAACCTACAGGCGGCTTCTCGCACACACAAACCAGCTCCCACCACCAGAGGGCCTACACCCTAGCAAAGTGCTTCCACCTGTGCCCCGCACCACCGGCCCCTGACTGTACAGAGCAGCCCTTGAAGAGCCCGGCCAGCAGCAGAACGTGCCGTAGGTGCAGGCAGCTAAAACACAAGGGCCTCCGGAATCATTTCCTCCGCGCCGAGCTGCCAAGCCCCAAGCTCAGGGAAGACTAAGGACGCCCGAAGGGGCGCGGCTCTCCGCTCTGCTGCCCCGCGGCCGGGCATGCTGGCGACTAGAAGGCAGGTCTAGCCAAGAAAGAGCCCATCAGCCTTGCCTGCCTCAGAAAAGTCCAAGCACGAGCCTGCCCGCAAAGCACCCCGGCCATACCCCGCGCCCAACTCCCTCCAGCAGCCCCTGGCTTTCACGCCAGCAACCAGCCTGTGCCATGTGGCTCAGTGCGGACAGCAAGTGGGGGCCATTAGGCCTTCAAACACTGTCCTGCAATAGCCCTCCAGCAGCCACGGAAAATCCGTTCCAGGACCCCCACAACCCACCCTCCGGTCCTCGGGTGAGGGGAATAGGCCCCTCGGGTGGCTGGAGCCATAACCCAGAGCATGCCCCTGCCTCGGGAACCCCTTGGCCATGAGACGTTGTCCCAGTCAGCTGGCCTTAGCCACATCCTAGGGATTATTCACAGAGTGCGTGCACTGGGGTAGGAGACCTGCTGCAGCGCCCGCATGACTTTCCCCTGACTTGGCTTTCTTCTGGGTGACGCTGAGAGGCAGGGCGGCGGGAGCCTGCCGACCTTTCCACGGGAAAACTGAATCACAGAAGGTAATTTTCCCTCTTTTATCTGGTCTACAGTGCTTTCTTCAGGCTCTGGGGAATCTGGGATAGTTTTAATGCTTCTGTGATTAGAACCCTCCTAAATGCCACCGTCTGTCCTTCCTTTGCATGCAGCGGGGAGGAATTCTGGATCCTTATTTACGTGGCCAACAGCTGGTGTCTTTCATTGTCGTGTGTGCCTACAACACAGGTGTGCCGGCAGCCGAGTAACAAGCATTTTACCTTGTCAGCCTAACACCTCGGGGAAATACCTGGCGACAGAGCAGCTGGGAAATGATTTTTTGTTCTTGTGAAAAAAATATAAAAGAGAACAGAGGAGAGTTTCCTTTTCTGTTGGCATTTGTCTTGGAACGTGTTTGGGTTTTTCTCAAACAAAAAAAGACACCCTCCCCAGCTGAAAGTTTTCAGGTTTTGAGGTTTTTTTTATTTACAAAAATGCCCAGAATTGCCCACAGAAGTTTTCCGGAAGTCCAAAAAGCTACTTTGTGTCAAAAAAGGAGAGGAATGTTCAAATAAAAAATCTTCAGCCAGGGATGTTGTGTTGCAAATCAGCATAAAATGTGCTATATTGTGGAAGCGTAGGACTGGGAGGGCCCCGGCGAGGTCATGGAGACCAGGCCCCTGTGTGAAGGCAGACCCAGCAAACCTAGCACAGACCATCTCCCGCGGATGTTTGTCCAGAGCTGTCCCCCCATCCCAATGAGAGGGATTCCACAACCTCCCTCGGGAGCCCGTTCTATGGCTCAGCCCTCCTTGGCGTGAGAAAGTTTTTTCTACTGGCTGAGCCTTGTCTCCTTTGGTGCAGATCCAGCCCGTGTCTGCGTGTCCTTTCCTGGGCCCCCGAGAACTGTTCCTCACCCATGTCTGCCCTCCCGCGCTCAGGCTTTTCTCACGGCTAAGCGGGCCCCGGTTTTTAGCCTTTCCTCACAGGCCGGGTTTTCATTTTTGTTCTCTCCTCTGGACTCTCTCCACTTTATTCACATCTGTCCTCAGGCTCCGTGCCCAGCCTGGTGCCCAGCGTCCCACGGGCGGCCCCACAAGGGCAGAGTACAGTAGGACGGTTACCTCCCCCCACTCCCTGCCCCCCCCCCCGCTGCAGGGCCCCCCTCCCCTCTTCTGCAGGGCCATCCCCCCACACACATTCCCTGACCCCCATTGCAGGGCACCCCCCCAGCTGCAGGGCACCCCCATCTCCTGCAGGGCCCCCCACATTTCCTGCCCCCACACTCCGTGACCCCTGCTGCCCGGCCCCCTACCCCCCTACCGCAGGGCCCCCCACATTCCCCGCTCCCCACTCCCTGCCCCTGCTGCAGCAGCTGCTGGCCCGGGCGGCCGGCGCGGGGAGGAGCCCGAGCGCTCCCGGGGGAGCCGCGCCCTGCACGGACGCAGAGGGGTCGGGCCGAGGCCGCCGGGGCGCCCCAGCCAGCCGAGCGCAGCGCAGCCCCGGTCCCGCAGCCAGCAGCCCCCGGGCCGGGCCGGGCAGCATGGGCGGGGCGCAGAGCCAGAGGCAGAGAGAGGCCCCCCCCGGGCGCGAGGAGACCAGGTGAGCCGGGGGGGGGGTGGCAGGTGCGGTGCTCGGGTCACCCTGCGGGGTGCGGGGCCCTAGGAGCCCAGCTGTGCGCTCCTGGCCCCTTCCCCTTCCCGGGCCGGGCTGGCAGAGGGGGCTTGGCCCTCGCGTTACTCCCCCCCCCATCCGTGTCCCCAGGCCTGCCTCGTAGCCCCCCCAGCTGCGTGGGGCTGGATTCCCAGCAGTGCCAGGGCGTCCCGAGCAAAGCAAGCGGCCCCAAGTCTGTGCCAGCTGCCCCTGCGCCTCCCCCTTGGGCCTGGGAAGGTTTCTAGCCGTGTTTCAGGGCTATGGAGTATGACCCCAGAAGCACCCAGTTACGGGCCGCTCCTTCTCCTGCGGAGAGAACTGGCCGGCTGCTAGTCAGAGCCCTGAAAGATGTTTTATGCAGGGGGGCCAGGGTTTGCCAGGGTGTGTATGAGCTAGAGAGGAAGAGGGGCTTGGAGGGGGTATTAGACAGAGGTCTCTTTCGGGACCAGGCTGTGAGATGTTGTGTTTGTTTCATACCACTACTGATGAAACTGCAGCTCCTAGGCCCTTATGTGTTCTGGGGGGCTCTCCTATCCGGCGTTTCAAGTCGAAACCAGCAGTTGCCGTTTTATTTACATTTCCCAGTCACAATGAGAACTTCCATGAGGGAACCTTTATAACGAAAGATAAATGGTATCGAGTGACCCCGTAGCTACAAAGCAGGGTATAAGGAGTGGAAATTGTTACAGCTCTAACTGGTGATACCAGAGCAGACTCGGAACAGTTAGGAGAGAGAGGGAGCAGGTTGTAAGGTTTCTCTCAAGGTGGGTAAGAAGTCTGGTCTGTTTTTGAAACGTGCATCCTCAAAATCCCTTTGCCCTTTAGGAATAATCTGAGTTGGCACATCAATCCGCTCTGGCTTGCTGGGACTTTGTTTCTCAGATGGGAACGGAAACCTGGTAAACTCAGCACCTGTCGGTATAACCCTGAACATTTTCAACTAGATAAAATCACAACCCCACAAAGAGATCCCAGGCCTAACATACAGTTAGAAGCCTGAGGCCCCTGCCAGAGAGCACTGCTGCCTGTCAACGGTGGCTAGAAAAGGTAGCAGAGAACTTGGACTAAGACTTGGTTATGTACGTGGTAAGACCAGAAAGCAGTGTTTACAGAAAACGCTCTTTGCAGCCAGCAGAGTTTGAAATCTGTAAATAGAAGCAAAACCATATGATGAGGCGATCTGCCAGAAGAAAGAAAGGATCCTGCCAGTGATAAAATCCAACTTTCGGATGAACTTGAAAAGAAAAAGCCAGTTGTCTGCTGCGTTCCCCATTCCCGGAATAGCTGCATGTTCGGAAGTATGCGGCTGCTCTTAATAGTCAGATTTAAAAAGAAATATACCCACAGGCTAAGTCATGAGGCACGTGGGACATACGTGGCATTAAGTTGCGGCTTTGGTTATGCCCTGAGATAGCCAGTGCTTGTTTCATGCAGTATGTGCACTGAAGTGTGCTAATGTCTCGGTCAGGTTTTGGCAAAGGAGGGGCACGCCCAAAGCCAGTGTTCCCCCGCTGTAAATATTGAACAGGCCGTTGCAAACACTGGCTCTGGACCTGCGGAATCCTCGCTTTCCAAGTCTTTGCTGTGTTTCGCAGCTGTGCTGTCTTGCATGTGAATTGTTCCCGTGCAGAAGAGCCCACCCTGAATTGGTCGCTAAATGCAACAGCCAGTGTTCGGAAGCAAATCAGCCAGCGCGATGGGTGAGAAAATCCTGAGAGGGAAGCGCATGCCACAGGCATGGGAAAGCAGCTGCTTGTTTTGCAGCTCTTACGTATGTGCAAAAGGCGTGTAAGAAACAGCCCCGGGTGTGACAAAAGCCAGCCAAGCCGGGTAAAGCCTGACACCACCGTTCATTCTAAAAACAAATCCATTAGTCCAACAGCCAGTGTCCAAGGCAGAAGGTCTGGGGGTGGGAGCCAGAGGCTGCAACCAGGAGAAAAAAATAACAATGGTCTGGCATGAGACGAAATTCATGGGGCTGTTACAGGAGAGGACCTGGGTTGGCTGGAGCAAGCAGGGGAAGGTGCAGGCCATTACGGGCAGGTGCATAAGGATGTTAACTGGTGATTCATTTCCTAGTCGATGGAATTTCCACCGACTACTTGACTCGTTGATAAGCGCTTCCGCGTTCTGCCTTTGAAATGTACAGGAGCCCCAGCGGGTTTTACCTGGTGTAACCTGACTATCTCTAGGCAGCCTGAGGCTCTTCTCTGCGCACCCAAGCACTGTGCGCTGGGTCTTGCCCGTCTTCGCAAGATGCGCTTGCTTGTCGGTGTGTGTTAATAACCACGATGCCTGGCGCACCTGAGCTCGGCGTGTTGCTTTCTGAAGGGGCCCGGCCCCGAGCACTTTGTCATCCTTGAAACGGAGCCCGGCTGCGGCTGCTCACCCACCACCCCGCCCGCTCGTTCTCGTCCTCTGATCAGCCCGGAGCCAGCCGACAAAGCCAGCGTGGGGGCATGTGCCTAGCCTCATACGATAACAAGCCGAGACTGGGCGGGCAGAGAGAAATGACCCTGTGATGGAGACCAGTCGGCACCTCTGGTGTCCAGGAGACACACTGTCACCTTAGGGAAACTGCCTGTAAATTTCCACGTCTCCTGATGGTTGTAGCCGGGTTCCCTGTCACTGTGCTGCTGTTTGTCGTCCCTTGTCCATTTGTGAATGGGTGATTCCCAACGGAGCCTGGCATTAGCTTGACTCTGTTCCCCTTTGGGGGTAGGATAAGGTCAACCAACAGTGTGAGGCCAATATACAGATCGTATTAGGGATGTGAAGGGTTAACCGGTTAACCTCACCCGTAATGGATGAGGCTTACCAGTTAAGATTAACTGGTGGGGCTGGAGCAGCTCCCCGCCTGTCTTGGGAGGAGGGGGGGCCTGTTGCTGACGCAGGTTGCTCCAGTGCAGCCCCTGCCTGCGGCAGGCCCGGCCTTTAACCATGGCAGATGTCGCCTCTGAGAGCAGCGTGGGCTGAAGCGTTCCATTGGAACCGCCTGGAAGGCCCCGGTGAATTTCCTTTTGGGGCGCCCTGGATTCCCCCTGGAGTTAAGATTCCTGCTGTCCTGGTGGCTAGACAGGGGGACATTGCGTTTGGACGGGATGGAGTTGCATGCTGCCTGCCCCCAGAGCTGGGCCTTCCTCAGTAGGCTTCTCAGCGTCAGATGGGCCTTTCCCATGCCTGGCGGCAGCGCACACTTTCCCAGAGCCCAGCAGACCTGTCCGTCAGGTTCTCCATCCTCCCTGGCAATGGCCTAACCTCGGCAGCTCAGCGGAAAGTGGCAAACTGCCATAATTCACTGGAGCAATTGGGCAATGCCGTCTATCGAGAGCCGGGTTCCTTCCTGCCCTCTGGCAGCTTCCCCAGTGCAAGGGATTTGATGACCCTTCTCTTAGCCATTAAAATGACGCAGGTTGTTACTGGTCCTAACGTTAGCCCCAGTCCCCGTGTGGCATTTCTGCTGCTTCGCTTCCGTGGCAGGGAGCCCTACGGGACGGCTACATGCTACATAAAGCACAGGCACACATCGGATTTCACTGAGTCTGAAACCTCCGCTGTGCCTCTTAAAACTTCCGCCAGCGTTCCCTGTAAGCCGGGTGTTTGTGCGGCTCTCGGGAGAGATTCCAGTGCTGTCTGGCTGATTAGCAGAGCGCCCACCGCAAGGTTTGTATTTCTCCTGGTGGTGCACATTCACACATGCCTCAGCGCACATCACAACATTTATTCTGCACGTGGTTGTTAAAAATCCGCACATGGATGGAAACGATCAGAGCTGGGGTGAGGAACCTACGGCCTGGAGGCTGGATCTGGCCCCCGAGACATGGGGCACCCCTTCCAGCATAGGGGAGCTGGCGCTCTAGCCCTGCGGCTTCTCCTCTCACCCAGATCCTGCACCCCCACTCCACCCAGATCCCATGCCCCAAACCCACTTCCTAGCAGCCTCCTCCCACACATTAAACCCTTCATTTTTGGCCCTACCCCAGAGCCTAGGGGGGCCCACTAAATCTCCTAGTCTGGGCCCCCTAAGCTCCGGTGTGCGAGGGGAATGCGTGTGGGTGGTTTTGCTTCTCTCTTTTGTGCAGCCCCCCCCGACTGATTTTTCTGTGGTCAGCAGCACAGAAAAAAGGATTCCCCACCTCTGGATTAGGGGGAACGTTGCCTCCAGCCAAGACTTGGCGGCTTCTCTGAAATTCTCTCTGCTCTTGATATTTTCATCTCATTGTCTCAACCAGCCAGTGGCGGGCCTGTAGTTCAGTGCATGCCCGGCCCAGTGTAACTGTGATAAGTGGCCGGGTGGTTCCCTGCCAAGTGACTGCCTTCAGCGTGGATAACTTAATCTTGCCGTGGGGTGCGGGATGCGGCACGCCGATGCTGTCAGCGGAACGTCTCTTATGCGGAGCCTGTCGCAGGTCCGCCAGCGCTTTCCAGACTTGGAACGTGGTTTCAAGGTTGGTGCGTCGCGGCCAGACGCTGTCCTGGCCGTGCCGGAGGCCTTGTCAGCATCCAGCAACCACTGAGCGCATAGAGTCCGGGTGGCAGATGGTGAAAGGGGCTAAGGGCGGGAGACAGAATCTTGTACCCGCATTGGTGTGCCGGGATCAGCTGATGTCTCCTGCTGCTCGTCTCCAGGGCGGCACCGTCCCTGGAGAATCAATCACCTCTGCCTCTTGGGGGCATTCCCTCCCTGAGGCAGTTAGTTGGGAGCTGGGCGGAAAGGCCACATCCCGGGGGGGTCCTGAAAAACGCCTCGAGAACGGCTTCCCTGCAGCCAGTCCCGCAGAGGGCAGCATGGGATGCTCCTTCCCTGTGAGAGGCCATGGCTGGCCGCTGCCCAGTTGCATGATGTGATGTAGTGGGGGGACCTTCCTGGTTGCTGGGCTTGGGCTGTGGGTGACCCCCACTGGCTGCTGTCTGGTAACCTGTTTGACCAGTTACTTCCCAGGGAGAGGAGCAAAGGAAGGTGGAATGCCGCCCCTGGCTGGGGGGCAGGGCTGGAAGGGATAGTTAGTTAGTTGCTGTCTGGGATCATGGAGGAGACAGCTTAGGGAAGGGGCTGGAATTTAGGGGCCCAGTCCCCCCCATCTCAAGGGGGGCTGAGGCATCCTAGGCCTGCCCTGTAACCAGATGACATCTGTGCTGTGCTGTATCCTGGAGAAGCAATAAACTCCCTCTATTCTACTGGCTGGTGGAGTCTGTTCGTGCCACTATGGGGGTGCAGGAGACGGGGAAACCCCAACGCGCCGTCACACTGGTGTCAGAAGTGGGATGCACTGCACCCCATGGATGGAGCTTTCAGCAGCGAGTGTCAAGGCGCAGTAGAAGCAAGAGCCGTGGAGCCAGGCGTGCTGGAGACAGAGCGAAGCGGTTCCTGGGAATCGTGGGGCGCTGCAGCACTAGACTGGTGAGTCTGCACCGAGGGGACCAGCGGGGAGATGGCCTACACCCAACTCCTGAAGGCAGAGCTGGTGAAGCGGTGCAGAGAGAGGGGCTTACCTGTGCAGAACGCAACCAAGGCCCAGCTGGAGGAGATTGACCAGTCACGGGGCCAGAATCTTGTCCCCGTGGGGAGCAGCCAGACCCCCCCGGGAGTGTGTCAGGCTCTGAGAGGGGGCGGAGCACTGGAGCCCGCCGGAGAGATGGGACAGCTTCCCCGGGAAGCCCTGCAAGCCGTAGCCCATCCAGGGCAGGAGCCAGCCCAGCGGAGCTGCGGCGGCTGGAGATCCAGCTGCAGATGAAGGAATTGGAAGTCCAGGACCACAGAGAGCAGCGACAGCATGAGCTGGCCATGGCAGAGCGGAGAAGCGGCGGGGCCCCGGCTGCGCCGAGTGCGGACGAGCCCCAAGGGCCCAGGGCGGCCAGACGCTTGGAGAAGCTCGTGGTGGCCCAACTGAAGGACGTGGGTGACATAGACGGGTCCCTCAGCTCCTTTGAGAGGGCCCGTGGACTGCAACGGGTCCCCCCAGCTGACTGGCTGCAGGAGCTCATCCCCGCACTGAACCAGGAGGCTGCCGGGGTGCTCAATCAGCTGGAGGACCTACAGCCAGTGGGGGTCACCCACAGCCCAAGCCTAGCAACCAGCGAGGTACCCACACTACGTCACACGTGGCCACCCCCTTGCGGCGGGAGGAGTCGAGGCGAACGCCCCGACGCAGCTGCCAGGGCAGCTGGACGAGCAGGCCCCCCCGCCCCGCCCGCAGGATTCCTCCCGGCTTCCTCAGAGCGGCTGGCCCGGCGCATCTCCTAGCAACCGCAAATGTTATGTAGCTATGGCGACGGCCGACGTGGCTCGGGGGCGGGCGCAGGAAGAGGCCTGACGAGAGGCTGGCCGGACGAGGGTGGGGCGGTTTGGAAGGGCAGCGGAGGGCGGCTGTGCCCAGGACCCCGGCGGGCTGCGCGCTGGGGACAGGCGTTGTCTGGTGCGGGGGGAGCGAGGGCGGCCTGGAGCAGCTGGGTGATAGAGCCGTGGCCACTCGCTGCTCTTAGACATTTGGGGCAGGTGTCCACAGCCAGATGCCCCCATCCCACGTGCCTGGGCGGCGGGTGAATCTGTGGCTGGGGGAGTCAAGCCCCCAGCCCCGCCCCTTCAGCCTGAGGCCCCGCCCTTCCATTCAGGAGCCCCATGGGAGCCACGCCCCCACCACTGCAGGGCTGGCCCCCCCACCCAGGGGAGGCGCCCGGCCCCCGCCTTCGCACACACACCGAGCACAGGGAGGGTGGGTGGCCCCAGCCTTCCTCCGTCCCAGGAGCACAGGGAGGGTGGACACCCCCCAGCCTCAGTGGGTCTGAAGCCCAGACAGCTCCAGGACTCTGGGGGAGCCACGGGTTAGTGTGGGCGGGCCAGCCAGGCAGTTTGGGAAGGCCTGGCCTTCCCCTGATACCCGCTGGCCACGCATGGCATCTGGCAAGGCCAGGCCGAGGCACCACGTGGAGACACTGGCCATGCTCTTGCTGAGATAAATGGAGGCGTTCGCTCTCTGGCGGTGCCAAGCCAGCCCTTTCCACACTCAATTAACTGCACTCGGAGGCGTCTCAGCGGGCAGCCGTGTTGGTCTGTAACTTGGAAAACGAGCTGCCTCGTGGCACCTTCCAGCCCAACAAGTCCACAGGCTTGTGAGCGCTGGTGGGGAGAACCCACTGCCTCAGGCGAGCCGGAGGGCGTTAATTCTGCAGCGGTTGCAGTTACTTTGAACTTTCTAACTGGGGAGTGTGGTCCAGTTCCCGGCAAACGTAAACGTGGTAACAGCAGGAAATCGTTCGAGTGTGGAAGTCTTTCCCCTCAAATCCGCTGGCAAGTGTTACTTGGCTCTGCTCTGGGAACAACTTGTTCCTCTCTGGGCTCTGCATCCCAGACACGCCTATCGAGATAGTTAAGCAAGTGGCGGGAAGGGCGGGTTGTAATGTTAAACTCCTCGTCTTCGTTTGAAGAAGCCGTCCTCGCGTGCCCTCTAGTGGCTATTGCCTCGAACATTCCCAATGAAGAAACTGAAAAGTAGCTCAAGAAATTCATCTCAGAGGGGGCGCCATGTTAGTCTGTAACTTTAGAAACGACGAGTGGTCCTGTGGCCCTTTCACACTCTCACAAAAAGTCTGTAAGGTGCCATGGAACTACTCATTATTTTTCAAGAGGTGGAACCTCTCTAGACCGGCACTCTCTGGTCCAGCAACATCCCTGGTGCAGCATGATTTTAGTGAGCTGGGTGTCCACTTAGCATGGGTGTGGCCAAGTTTTCTGTGGTCTCTTAAAGTTTGTTTATAGTCACTGGTCCTGGCTCTCAGTGCTCTTGGCTCTTCTTGACCCCGTCTCAGAGCCCAGCAAGCAGGGGCCGTATCGGTGATGCTGTTAGACAATATTGACTTCCTGTGGTTCGGCAAATTCTCTGGTTTGATACCGGTCAGGTCCCGAGGGTGCCGGACTAGAGAGGTTCAACCTAGGGATGTAATCGTGTAGTCGATTAACTGATAAGCAAAAGCTCATCGGTTAATGCTGTAGGCTACACGCATTCCCCTCTCCCCCATTTGCCAGTAAACGTTTTAGCAGGCTGGCCAGCAGCCCGGCTCAGTCCTGGCCTGAAATGGGTCTTGGACCTACCCCTGCATTTAAAGTGTATTAGGAGCTGGGCGGGCAGGCAGCCTGGCTCAGGTCTGGGAGCTCAAACCCCCCCCAGACAGGTGCTGCTTCTACCCCGTGCTGCTGCTTTGTTAGAGGTAGCAGCACAGGGCAACAGCGGGCTGCCAGGGGAGCTGCTTTTTAAACGGGCTCCCCTTGTGGACCAGCTCCCACCTGGCACCCTGCAGTGCAGAGTAGCAGGGAGCTCTGCAGGCGTGGGGCTTGCCCGCATTCACTGCCAGCCCTGCCCCCAGGGACTATGGAATAGTCAACTAGCCGATAAATTTGTGAGATTACTCGACTATTCAATTAACCGATATTTATCATCCCTCGTTCAACCTGCATAGGGAATAAACCAGACGGAAGATCTAGAAAGACGAGTGAATAATCACTATTTTGACATAGTATCAGGGGGGTAGCCGTGTTAGTCTGGATCTGCAAGAGCGACAAGGAGTCCTGTGGCACCTTATAGACTAACAGATGTACTGGAGCATAAGCTTTCGTGGGCAAAGACCCACTTCGTCAGTGGAAGGCATGCATCTGAAGAAACAGGCCTTTGCCCACGAAAGCTTATGCTCCAGTACATCTATTTTGACATAATTGGCATCACAGAAACTTGGGAGAATTCATGTGCCTGGGATGGGGGGGGGCAGCTTGTTCGGGAGGGGCAGGCAGGGAAGTGGGAGGAATTGTTGCCTTGTCTAGCCAACTTGTAAACACTTGTGCTGAGGCGGAGAGAGAAGCGGGATGCAGAAGGATGATCTGAGCCACGGCTGCTGTAGACGACCTAACCGGGAAGCCAAGGTGGACGAGGCTCTTTAAAAATATGTCACAACTCTCCAAGACTCAGGGCTTGGTGGTGACGAGAGACTCCAGCTCTGTTGGGAGAATCCCCCAGCAGGCGCTAGTATCCTGCAAAGTTGCGCGATGCATTGGAGCCAGCCTTGTATTCCAGGAAGTGACTTAGTGGGGAGACTGTTCTAGGTTTGCCTCTGGCAAACAGGGCGGAGCTGGTTGAGAATTTGTCAGTGGAAGGCAGCCGGGGTGAACTGAGCTGGAATAAGTCCGAGCACCTTGGTGCGCCACCCTGCAAGAGCCGGCTGGGGCGTACTTCTGTAGGCGCGCAGGGCGTGGCGTGCAGCGTGCTCTCCCAGCCAGGCTGCGGGAGTCTGGCTGGCGCTGGCGGCCCCGTGCGTGCAGCCAGATGGGGCAGACCGGTGCGAAAGGGGCCGGCTGGGGGGGGAGCGCTGTAGGGGAGGCGGGGGCATTCCCCACTGGGTTCCTGGTGCGTCTGTGCCTGTCCTGCTGCCTCTCTGGCAGGACACCGGGCAGCGCATGTGCAGTCTGCGGCGGGTGCTGCTGCCGGTGCCCCTTGGGAAGAAACCAGGGGAGCGGCAGCCAGGAGGTGTCTCTTAGCGCTGCCGGTTTCCCAGCAGCAAAGCCCCCCCACAGCCAGCCTGAAGCTCCCTTGTGGCAGCACAGGGAATGGGGCTGCAAGACAGGGACCCACCTCATTCCACGAGGAGTGATGGTAGTTCGAATTAGGATCTTTAGTTCGAACTACCGAGTCCGTGCCGCATGTAGCCGCGGGCACGGAGTTCGGACTAAGGGGGATTTAAAAATGGCGGCGCCCGGGAACATGCAAATGAAGCCCAGGATATTTAAATCCCAGGCTTCATTTGCAACTCCGGTTGCCCTCATTACCCTACCTAGCTCGAACTAACGAGCTAGTGTAGACGTACCCTAAGGAAGGTAGGAGGGGAAATAGCTAAGTCAGGAGTCTGGACGTCAGGAAGCCAGACCTGAGCAAACGCATGGACCTGGTAGGTGAGATTCCATAAGGAGATAACAAATCTAAGCGTGAATGCACATGAAGTCCAGCATATTTAAACCCAGGCCATTTGTCAAGTCCAATCCCTCATTACTACCTAGCTCATGACGAGCTAGTTAAACCCTTAGGAAGGAGGCCGGGGAGCAAGCAGATCGGGATCAGGAACGTGACTCTGAGTAAACGGCATGGACCTGGTATCGAGATCTTCATGGAAACAAATGGTAAGGTGATGCAGAGATACGTCAGTCATGGATTTGTCAAGCCAACCTGGTATCCTAGGTCTGGGGAGGGCTGCAAACCGCTTTGCAGGAGGGGCGGGATTCAGCATGAACTGGATAGATCGTGACTCTAGTACGGCTCTGAAATAAACAGGATGAAATTCGATAAATGGACAAATGGCAGAGATACGCCTGTCAGGTTTGTGCCTGGTACCAGGCTGGGGAGGGCTGCAAACGCTTTGCAGGACAGGGCTAGGATTCAGCATGAACTGGAACTGGAACAATGGTCTGAAATAAACAGGATGAAATTCGATAAAGGACAAATGCAAAGTGCTCCACTTAGGAAGGGACAGTCAGTTGCACAGAACCATGCTGGAAAAGGAGCAGTGCAGAAGAGGATCGGGGGCAGAGGGGATCACTAGGAAGGAGCAGTGCAGGAAAGGATCGGGGGGCAGAGGGGATCACTAGGAAGGAGCAGTGCAGGAAAGGAACGGGGGGCAGAGGGGATCACTAGGAAGGAGCAGTGCAGGAAAGGAACCAGGGGCAGAGGGGATCACTAGGAGCAGTTGTGGCGGCGCGTCGGGGTCCCCCGACTCCTGCACCCCCGTAATGGCACGGACAGTCTCCACCAGCCAGTAGAATAGAGGGAGTTTATTGCTTCTCCAGGATACAGAGTAGCACAGATGTCATCTGGTTACAGGAACCGGGCCTAGGATGCCTCAGCCCCCCTTGAGATGGGGGATGCTGGGCCCCTAAATTCCAGCCCCTCTGGGCCCTAGGCTGTCTCCTCCATGATCCCAGACAGAAACTAACTCCCTCACTTCCAGCCCTGCCCCCAGCCAGGTCTGGCTTCGCCCCCTTCCTTTCCATTGTTCCGCTCCATGGGAGATACCTGTCTGACGAGTTTCCAAGCCCCCTTGCATAACGACTCATCCCCTGCCCTGCTGGGCCGTGCTGCAGACAGCAACCAGTGGAGGTCACTGACAACCCACTGCCCAGCATAGCAACCAGCAAGGTACCCCCACTACGTCACAGCAGTGCAGGAAAGGATCGGGGGGGGGGAGGGAGGGCAGAGGGGATCACTAGGAAGGAGCAGTGCAGGAAGGGATCAGGGGGCAGAGGCAGGGCCGGCTCAAGCCATTCCTGTGCCCCGGGCAGCGGGCGTGTGACGCATGCGCGGCTCCGCCCCCGGGCGCACGGCACATGCGCGGCCCTGCCCCCCAGCGCGCTGCACACCTTACAGCTGCAATCGGGCGTGCGGCGCCTGATGGCAGCTCTAAGGGGCGTCGCGCGGCGGGGCGCATGGCGCCTCTTACAGCTGCCATCAGGCGCCCCCCATAGGTTGGTGCCCTGAGCAGCTGCCCGGCTAGCCCCCCTCTTAATCAGGCCCTGGGCAGAGGGGATCACTAGGAAGGAGCAGTGCAGGAAAGGATCGGGGGGCAGAGGGGATCACTAGGAAGGTGCAGTGCAGAAAAGGATCGGGGGGCAGAGGGGATCACTAGGAAGGTGCAGTGCAGAAAAGGATCGGGGGGCAGAGGGGATCACTAGGAAGGTGCAGTGCAGAAAAGGATCGGGGCTCACCAATGTGGCACACCAAGTAAACATGGGTCAACAATGTAACACAGTTGCAAAAAAGCAAACACCTGGGCTGTATTAGCAGGAACACGGTAAGCCAGGTGGAGAAGGAATTCTGCTCTGCTCTGCTCTGCACTGATTAGGCCTCACCCGGAGTACGGCGTCTCACGCCTTTTCTTTTTCTTGCTTGCAGAATGTTTTCCACAAGATACATTTCTGGTCCCCCCTCCTCCATTTTTATTCTTGTTTCCTAGTAGCCTTCTTTAATATTGCCATCGCTCCCTCTTTCTTAGGTCCGTGCTGCTTATCTAGACTAGGCAGAGTGTCAGCAAAAGAACTATATGAAGCTTTCCCTTACATTTTCTCTCTGCCATCTGCCGGCAAGTGGCACACGGGCGTTATCCAACATTCCTCTCTTCAGTGTCGCAACGGAGATGAGGAAATTTTGTGATGAAACCTTTTATTTATCTGTCTATCCAGTGCTTTCCAGAGTGCCTCTCACTGGCACAGCTTTTGCCTCCTGTGAAGAATTCCAGCATTTTGCAAGGGAGTGATAAAGACTGTGCTTACTTGCATGCTTTTAATAAGCGATCTTACTATGACAAAGGCACCCATTTTAAAACACAACAGAGCTCTGGTGTAAATACAGCAGCATGGCACAAAATCCAGCTTGTTCGTTCTGTGAAATCACTAGCACACTGGAGAGTAAAAACACCATCACATGTCTTTTGAAACTCAACGTCCTGAATGTATTGTGCCCCTTGAGTGATGTGTATAATACCCAGTTCTGTAGAGCCCTGCAGATCTGCAGATATCTACTTAGTCTACATGGTATCCTCATCGGCGGGTGTGAATGCAGATATTCACGGCTCATTTTTGTGGATGCGGATACAGTTTTTGTATCTAGAACCCTGCAAATTTGCAGCTCCCCGTGGGTGCAGATACCCATGGATCATTTTTGTGGTTGCAGATGTGGATGCAGATTTTGTACCCATGCTAGGGATGTGCATGGTTAATCAGTTAACGGGTAAGCCTTACCCTTAACGGGTGAGGCTTACCGGTTCCAGTTAACCAATGGGGGGCTGAAGCTGTGGACCAGGGCTGCTATGGCCTCCCGGTGGGAGCAGGCTTGATTTTGTGTTTGCAACATTCAGCGCTGGATTAGCTCTTCCAGAAGTCCAGGAGCCTTGCCCCGGAGCTTAGCCCGCAGCCCAGCGTACAGCTGATGGTCACGGCTGGGGTCGGGAAGGAATCAGATTGGCAGAGACCCTGGGTGAGTTTCACCTTCCTCTGCAACCTGGAGCATGAGGCACTTGCTGTTCAAGCCCATGAAACAGGCGGATTCTCTGTCACCCTGCGTCTTTAAATACAGCTTTGAGGATTTCAGTGACTCAGACAGAGGTTTGGGGCCTGTCACGGGGCAGGGAGAGAGTGTGTGTGTGTGTTCGGGGCCTGTGACGGGGCGCGGGGGGGAGAGAGTGAGTGTGTGTGTGTGTTCGGGGCCTGTCACAGGAGAGTGTGTGTGTGTATAGGGGGGTTCTGTGGCCTGCAACGTGCAGGAGGTCAGACTGGATGATCCCAAATGGTCCCTTTTGATCTTACAGTCTGAGCCTTTCGGCAGCCACGGCCACGGGAGAGATGCCACCTCATTCCCCATGCACCGCCTCTTGGCTTCTCTTGTGCAGGGAAATGTTGAGCGGCATCACATGGTTCAGCCACTGGGCGGTGCTGCCTGCACAGCGCCTTGTTCCAGCTCGCTCCGGGTCAGAGGAAAGAGCTGGGTGCAGAGGCCAGCCACAAAAGTGCGAGGCCTAGAAGCCGAGAGCCGGGACGAAGGGCTGAGAGAGCAGAGCGTGTTTGGTCTAGAAAAGAGAACCCCGGGGAGGAGGGGGTGAAAGGCTTCAAATATGTGAGCAAGTTACCATGGGGATAGCGGCCGGTTGCCGGCCACGGCCACGGAGGGCAGGACAAGAGATAATTGGCTGAGGCTGGATATTAGGACAATCGTTCAAGCGCCGAGGAGACGGGGCCGAGGGAGGTTGGGGAATCCCCCTCCGAGGAAAGTTTTAAGAACAGGTTGGACAGACGCTTGTGAGGGATGGTCTAGGGCAGTGGTCCCCAACCTTTCGGGGCTGCCGGGCGTCTGGGGGCAGGGCCACGCATGCACCGCACGCCTGGGGGTGGGGCTGCCCACGCACCGTGCGCCCGGGGGCAGGGCCGCCCCTGCACCCGGGGCCAGCACTGTGCATGTGCTGCACACCGGGGGTGGGGCCGGCCCAGATATGCCCTGGTGGGTGCCATGGCACCCACGGGCACCATGTTGGGGACCACTGGTAGGCTTACTTGGTCCTAGCTCAGTGCCGGGGCTGGACTTGCTGGCCGATGGAGGTGCCTTCCAGCCCCGTGAGTCTATGAAAACTAAGAAACTTTTCCTGTTAGAAAAGCCCGAGGAAGGTACAAATGAGGGATGGTTGCCGAGCCTTTCGGTGCATGTGGCTGCTGTCACAGCACAAGGGCCTTGTGCTCTGCCCTGTACGCTGCCGGCTTCCTTCCCGAAAGCAGCTGGACCAGACGGGCTACACAGATGCTGCGAAACCCGGGATGTCAAGTCCCATTTAATTACTTAACCGGATAAACATGCATCTGCACCGCCTGGGGCGCTGGGTGTCCACAGCTCCCCCGCCGGTCTCAGGCACGTTCCGGTTTGATTTCACCGCCCCCGCCGCTGCCTGCCCCCTTCCTCTCCTGTGGCTGACAGGAGGCTCCTTTCTTGGCAGCACTGACTGTGCCGCCCTCACAATAGAAGGATGCTGTTCATTTCCTCCTCCGGATTGGCTCACGTGTCTCTGATCCCTGTCCAACAAGTGGAGGGTTATAGAAATGTGCTGAGCCAGATACTTCCCCTTTGCGGCGGACTTGGGTTCCTCCTGCTGCCGGCCCGGCCATCTTGCACTGTTCAGCGTTCGCGGCGGCATCTCTCCGCAGAGCCACTGGCCGAAAAGCTGGGTTGCCGTGTGCTGGTTTTAATGCAGCCCTGAGATCGAACGAGCGAGGGGCTTGCACAGACAGTGATTGGGGAAGCCTTGGATGGGGAAGGGAGAAGGGGAGTGTTCAGCTTCTAGTCTGCAGCACAAGAGGGCCCTTAATGCCATGTCACAGCTCTCCAGATCTGCTTCTGTAAAGATCTTCCCCCAAATCAGCTTGTGCTCTGCAGCCCATATGCTGCAGGGGAAAACCGCGGGCTCCTAGTCCCACCCCAGCCCTCCAGCAGGGAGGAGGGTTTGGTTATTAAAGCGACTGCTGGGAGTCAGGGTGCTTGGGTTCGCTTTTTTTTTGACTCTGCCACTGATTTCCTGTGTGACCTTGGACGAGTCACTTAACACCTCGGCGCCTCGTGGGGTGGCTGCGTTCATGGTGGCGTTTAGACCACGTGCAGCTAGTGCGAGTGTAAATAGTGGTGTGGATGGCAAGGCACCGCTTAGGCCAGGCTGCCCGCATCTACTCAGCAATTTTTAGCAGTGCGTGTCCTGCTCCCTTGGCTTTCGCTGCGGCTCGTAGCAGCTCGGGGGGTGCCCGTAGCCCGGGCGGACGTCACTTCCATTTCCCCGCCCCTGAATAGCGGCTAGTTCCGCTGTCCTGCATCACGGGCGCTCCTGCGGGAGGCAGCATGGCCCTGCGGGCAGGGCATGAGGCTGGGAGCCAGGAGACCTGGTTCTGTTCCTGGCTCTGCGTGACTTGAACGAGCTTCCCCTCTGGTTCCCCCTCCCATGCTTTGCCTGCCTTGTGCTTGCAAGCTTCCTTCTGGGTCCCCCAGCAAATGGAGCCAGGGTCTCCCAAGGAAGTGTCAGAGGCAGGGGGTTGTGCCAGTTGCTGTTTGGATGCTGTGGGGATGCAGCGGGGCCGGGGAGAGGTGGTGCCGTGCATGCTTGTGGTGTGGCTGTCACACCCTCGGGCTGTTCTTCCCCGGGCGCGGTTCAGCCCCAGAAATAGCCCGTGGCCCACACCGCAAAGGCACCTTTACACCCCTTTAAGGGGGCTGGCCTGGCACGCGTGGGCTGCAGAGCCGCCTTCTCTTTGGCATGGCAGGGAGCTGCAGGGGCCGTGCTGCCCAGGGGTGGTTAAAATGCCCCCTGAATCTCCGAAAAAGCAAGGCCCCGCGCTGGAGCAGGACATGCAGACTCGGCGGCTGAGCCAGGCCCAGAGGGGTGGGAAACCTCGTGTCCTGCAGAAGGAGTGTGGGGCTCGTGGCTGGGACAGTGGCCTCCTGAAAGCCAGGGGGCTGTTTGTAATGTCCGCAGCGTCTGTGGGTCTGGCTGGGGTGGGAAGACCCTTGCCCACGAGTGCCCCGTGGTTGCTGTGTTGGCAGTTAGTGGCCAGCTCTTTGCATGGCCCCCCCACTGTATCATGGAGGGTATTTATTTGGGATGTCAGAAAGCAGCTGATTAGGTAACTGTGTAGCTGGTAAAAATCGTAGTGGTTACAGGCTGCGGGTTCTGCGATACCAAGCTTGTACCGCAGAGCCCACAGCACAGCCGGCTCCCACTGCCAGCCCCACTCCCAGGGAGCCGGCTGCCCTGCTGTACAAGCTTGGTACTACAGAGCCCCCAGCGTGGGGCAGCAGCTGGCTCCCCGGGAGTTGATGTGCCCCAGGAGCTGTCTCCTGGCCCCACTTCTGGCTCTCAGCTCTGCTCCCAAGGAGCCTGCAGCACGGGGTGGCAGCCAGCTCCCCGGGAGCCGGCGGGTGACCGTTCCGGTAACTGATACATTGAAACGGTTACAATTACAGTCCTAGTCCATGCACTGCCTGGGCTGAGTCCCGGCCGAGCTGCCCGCTGCGTTTCCGTCGAGTTAGGCTGCAGCGGGCGAGAATTGAATCCCAGCCCTGGGGCCACCCCTCTGCCTTGGTGCCGTCATTCTACCCCATTGCCGCGTGGGTGCGCTCTGCTCCCCGACCGGACCGGGCATGTCCCCCCCCCCAGTGCCAGGCCAGGGGGACCCTGCTCTGCAGGACTGGAGTGGCCCCCAGCGGGCAGCGCCCATGGGAACGGCTCCGAGCAGCAGCCCCGGAGCAGCACGCGGGTCAGAAAGGCCGAGGATCTGATGCTTAAGGGAAGGCAGTGCCCACCCCCGCCCCCCCCTCCGAGAGCAGAAGGGGGGTGGCGGGAAAGTCCAGCCCAACTACAGCCTGAAAAAATCCAAGGGCATCTCCACGGGGTGCAGCCCCCCCATCCTCCTGGCGCAGAGATAAACAGGGAGCCGGCCGGAGGGAGGCTGGATCCCAGGACAGGAGAAAAGCCAGTGATTACTCACTCCCAGAGCGGAGACTGTTGCTAAGGGGGGGGTTACTTTGAATGCTCCTCTCCCCGTCTCTCCGCCTGGGGTTGGTAACTTCGCACGCCTGCTGCCTGCCCGCCTCCCCCTGCGCGTCGGTCCCGACCAGTCCCCCCGCCGCAGGGGAAGCGCTGCCGGCGCGCCGAGGCTGGGAGGCGCGGAGACGGGCGCCCTCCCCGCCGGCGAGAGTAGTACAGTCCGAGGGGGAGGCTGCGGGGGAATGTACAGTATGTTTCTGGCAGCCAGCTGATGCAGGGCGTCCGGGGCTGGCATGCAGCGGCGAGGGGCGAGGCGGCGGAGCCGGTTCTGCTGAGGGCTGTGCCGTGCCGTGGCCATCTGGGGCGCATTGCTGCTTTTCCTGTCTCGGCGACAGGGGCGGGCGGCAGCTGGGAGAGTCACCGCAGCCCTGCAGGCAGCCTGCCCCGGAGGAAGCTGCCGAGGGCGAGGAGCTGATGCTTCGCACTTAACCACATCCGTGCCTGGGCTCGAAATAGTCCCAGGCGTCGGTCACCGCTCCCCTCCATTTTGAAAAGCCTCCCCGGGCCACCGGAGCCGGGGAAGCCGCCCTCATGGCGTTCAGCCCCTGGCAGATCCTCTCCCCGGTCCAGTGGGCCCGGTGGACGTGGTCCGCGGTGCGGGGAGGGGCAGCTGATGGCGGTGAGGGCGAGCGAGAGATGGAGGAGGATGACTCGCAGGCAGAGACCAAATCCCTGAGTTTCAGGCAAGTACTCGGCATCCCTGCTCTGCGGGGACCCGGCGTTTGAACGGGCCTCTCCGGGCCCGGCGGGTTTGCACGTGGAACGGCCTTCCTCGCACGGCGCAGCCTTCCGGGGCAAAAACCCCCTGCCGGGCTCTGCATTTGTCTTGCTTGCCAGCCTCTCCCTCCAGCGCGCGCCGACTGTTCTGTGCGTGGAATACTCAGCATTTGCATCCGCCTCGGCTAACTCTGCCCTGCCCTTCGGCTCCCCGTGCCCCGTGGGGGGCGTTTGGCGGGTGAATTCCCAGCCCCTCGGGGCTGGCGCCCCTTCTCGAGAATGCTCAGCTGCGTGGATTCCAAGGCACCCAGAGGCAGCCAGGAAGCTGTGCCCGGGCTGTCGGGCAGGCTCGTGGCACGGTGCTTTCTGGTCTCGCAGTGGGGAAAACACGCAGGTCAAGCCTTGTTTGCTGAACTTCCCAGCACCCAGGGCAGGTGCCGCAGCAGAGGAAGGAGCTGCCCAGGGCCGCCATGTCCCCTGGGTCAGTGACCCCTGCTGAGGTGGCCGGCGCGAAAGGTACCAAAGGATCAAGGTGCTGGATGGGCATCCGGGGCGGGGAGGGGCTCCAAGGGAAGATTCCAGGAGAATCCACTGTAGCCTGGTTTCGCGTTTGCCGTTTCTTAGCTGGTGTGTCAGGAAGGACTCAGCCCCGGCTGTCAGCTGCAGCGGGGTTGATTTGCGGGTCGGCCTGAGAGCTGGGGTCCTGGCTGGTGGCTGTTCGGGGCGCGCAGCTGAGCTTGCCTGGAGAGTGGTAATTCTTCATTCTTTCCCCTCATTGGCAGCTCGGATTCGGAAGGCAATTTTGAGACCCCTGAAGCAGAAACGCCCCTCCGGTCACCTGTCAAGGAGCCTTGTGACCCCGTGCTGGGACTGGACACGGCCGAGGCCGGGACCCAAGGTAAAGAGATGCCCTGCGCGTTCTGGTCTCGTCGTACTCGGCTTCAGATGCCGAAAATGGGGTGGGCCGGGGCGGGGGCGGGGAGGCTGTTTGCTTGGGTAATGCCTGGCCTGCAGGTTTAAATGCAGACGCTCCGGGTTATGCACCTGCTGCCAAGGGCCATTTTCAGCTTAGTGCAGGATTGATTTATTGAAGAGCTTTCAGGGGCCCGAGGCTGCCCTCATATGTGACAGAGTCGGCTCGATTCCCCAGCTCCCGCCCCAGCTGTTTTGCAATAGTTGCCCCCCCCCCCCACTAGCCGCGGGGCAGAGATAGCGAGCAGGCAGGAGTGTGGCAACACTGCAAAGATGTCTGGAGATCTGGTTTTTGGCTCAGGCCAGCGGAGGGCAGAGCCTGCAGCCAGAAGCGGCTCAGCCTGCTGGAAAGGAGCAAAGGAGAGTTTCAGATTTTTTGCATTTTCCAGGTGCCCTCCCTAACGTCTTCCCGAAAACCTGCCTGGGTTAGGCACTGACGGTGTCTCTGCCTGGCTCCCGGGGTCACTGCTCTGGCGGCTGGTTGGCGGGTGCTGTAGTGCCCACAGGCTGCTTTCCCAGTAGCTGACATGACGTTTTGTCCCGAGGCCCCTCTTGCTGCCAGCTGCAGCTGAAATGTTGCCCGGCAAGGGGGGATTGGCACTTGCAGTGGCACGGTGCAGAGATGACAGCGGTGGCGTTTGGACATTTGGGAGAGACTGAGTCACGGTTAAGGGGATTGGGGCACCTGGTGGGCGTTGGTCCAGAGAACAGAACCACAGCTGGGCAGCCTGACTGTCTGGGCATGCTGAACCCGGCTCCAGGCTGCCAGGTGCAGATGGGGGTGGAGTGGCAGAGCAGGACGGGGCACGGGGAATTAACCCCGAGTCAGAAGGGGCCTCCTGCCGGTCGGCACTGAGGAGCCTTGGGCGGGGGTGCAAGGACTCCCCGCTGCGCGGATGGTGTTGCGGGAGGCGGAACGAGAGGTCGGACGCCACGGCTCTGCCTAGAACGGAAAAGAGGCGCCGGCGCCTGCGGCGTGGGTCCCCGGGATCCCATCTGAATTCGCTGCAGGGAGGGAGTCTGCCTGCCTCTCACGCCCTCGCTCTTCCGCAAAGCCCTGCAGCCTCTGACCCTGATTGTTAAAGCAACAGCCAGGGAGAGCTGGGGGACCAGGGGCTTCATTGCCCGGCAGCTTCCCCTGTCCCTCGTATCGAGCAGGATCCCCCCAGGGTGCAGGGAGCGATTCCTCACGCCAGCCCCCTGCTTGCTCCCACACGCCCCCGCCCTGCCCCCTGTGAGCCCCTCGCCCCTCCAAGGGCCATGCGCCCCGAGAGTCTTTTAAAGGGGAAATCGAGGTTCGTGCCCCGGTGAGTCTCGGTGCAGGTGCCAAATTCCGTGGCCATGTGCGCTGCTGCTTGCCGTGGGGAGGCTTTGTGGGCAGTGCCAACAGCTGTCAGCAAAAGGATTCGTGAGGCCTCCCCCACGTGCCCTGCTCCTCCGGGCAGAGCCGGGCGACATGGAGCCCTCCACGGCCGCATGTGGGCCTGTGTCTGTGGGGGCGAGGGGGCACTGGCCCGGCCTTGGGACTAGTCATTCTCTCGCACACGGGGCCGGCTTGGGGACCCGCTCTGGCCTCGGCCAACAGGGGCTCCTTGCCCTGGCGTTTAGCTCCCAGGCGTTGGCTGGTTGCCCAGCCTGGTTAGGCTTTAACGTGCCCGCCTGGAGCAGCGGTGGGTCTCCGCTGTTCCACAGGGCGGCCGTTCCAGCCGGCGGGGTGCTGGGGCTGGTGGAAACGTTCTGCCCCTCTGCAGAGCTCAAGAGGAGCCCTGCAGGGTAGTGACGGGTTAACCGGTAAGCCTGACCCTTCACGCGCGAGACCTTCTGGTTCAGGTTAACCTGTGGGGCTGGAGCTGCCCCCTGCCTGCTGTGGCCAGGTGGCGGCTCCAGCCTCGTGGGGGGCTTGCTACGGCCAGGAGCTGCGCGCTTGCCTGCAGTGTCTGTACGGGGGAAGGGGGGCGGGGTCCAGCCCAGTGGTCTTCCAGTCCTGTGCCCTGTGCCCCAGGTGGATGCAGTGGGCACTGGGCCCTGCTGCTGGCCTCTTCCACCGCCTGGCCACCTGCTCTCCTCTTAGTGCGGGGCCAGCCGGCCTGGCGGCGGATGCTGTTGGTTTGCCTCCGTGGGCAGCTGGCGCGCAGGGAGGCCAGGGTGGCGGGTTCGAGTCCAGGAGCAGCCAGACAGCCAACACAGGCTCCTCCAGGGATAGAGCCAGCTCCGGCATTAGGTAGGCAGGATAAGGGGCACGCGGAAAGCAGGGAGGCGGGGTGGGCCCTGGGCTTTTTGGTGACTCCGTGGGGAGGGGGAGGTTCTGGGGCCAGGGGGTGGGATTTCTCAGGAGATTTTCCTCGCAGGGTGTCTGATCATCTTTGCCAAGGCTCATTGCACCAGGGAGATGCTTTCACATCCTAATGGCTCCGAGAGGTCGGAGGAAGAATTCTTCCCAGGAAAATCCGGTGCCTGTTGCTAAAAACTGCTGCCTGGGCCAGAGGTCCACGCCCAAGCGAGCTGTCTCCCGGTGGTGTTGTGGCCCGAGGGTGGGTGCCGTGTTCCTGGGCTGCACTGCAGGACTTGCCGCTGGGGCCGCAGATCTGAGAAGTTAACTGCTTGCCGTGCCTGGGAAGTGCCATGTTCATGCCCCAGTTCTCTGCGAGAGGGATGGGGTGGGGTGGGGGAGGAGGGAGCTGCTGGCAAACGGGGCGCGTTGCTGCTGGGTGCTCGAGCCAGCTCCATGGGGTGCACAGTGGGAAGGTGGGGCCTGGCCCAAGGCCCTGTTGGGGGGTTGCCTTGTAAGGGCAGCTGCCCGCTGCTTGTCCCTTCCTTTTTCTTCCGTATGCACGGAAGGTTCCCACCCGCAGATCACGTCGCCGGGGCAGAACCGATTTAGGACAAATATCTCCGCTGGGTTCGGCAGCAGCCCCGGGCCGGACTCGGGTCCAGGCGAAATGGATCATTAGCCAACACGAATGTTCCTAGGGCCCCCCCCAGCACCAGCCGCGCAGCCCTTTGAGTGCCCTGCCCCCACAGCCACTTGGGGCTCGGGGCCAGCCAGCGTTTCGGAGCGGCCGATGGGGGGAGGCGGGAAGAGGGAGCTGCCTGCGGCAGTACGGGGGGGAGCTGTCACAATCTCTCCGGACAAGCTCCCAGCAGCACGTAGACCAGGGGTCTCCGACCTTTTGAAGCACGGGATCACTTTTTGAATTTAAGTGCAATCCAAGATGTACCTCCCACCCAAATACCCTGGGACCGGCTCCTTCCCGCTCCTTCTCTGAGGCCTTGCCCCCTGCTCACTCCCTCCTCCCTCCTTCCCCCATCCTCTCTCACTATCACCAAGCTGGGGCAAAGGGTTGGCGGGCAGGCTCTGGTCTTGGATTAAGGGATCTGGAGTGCGAGAGGGGCCCTGAGCTGAGCTTGGGGCAGGCCGTTGGGGTACCAGAGCGGGTTCTAGGTGCAGGCTCTGGGAGGGCGTTCGGATGCAGGGGTGCTCGGGGCTGGGGTAGGGGCTTACGGTGCAGGAGGGGTTCGTGCCTGGGGAGGGTTTCAGGATGTGGGTTCCAGCTGGGCCCTGCTAACCTCAGGTGGCTCCTGGGTGGGGGTGCAGTGGGGCTAAGGCAGGCTCACCCCAGCCCTGTCTCTGCACCACTCCCAAAAGCAGCCAGTGAACTCCCTCCCAAGCCCTGTTGTGCCCCCTCTCTGCTCTGTGGAGACAGGATACAGGGTGGGAGAAGGGGGCACCCTGACATCAGCCCCCTCCTCTCCCTCCCCTGCACAGCAATCAGGAGGCTCCTGAGGGGGCAGCGCCAAAGCAAAGGGCAGGAGTTGTGCAGCAGTGCGGGGAGGGGCAGCTGAAGTGCTGGCACTTGACAGCCTCTTGGCCAAACCAATCAGGATCACCCATCAGAGGCTCCAAGATCAACCAGTAGATCCCGATCGACTGGTTGGTGACCCCGACGTAGAATATCGTAGGGGCAAAGCAATCTGTGTTAGGAGGCGCCATCCATCGCCCTGCGGCCAGGTTCCTGGGACGTTCCTGGCTCCGAAATGATGGGTGTGTGTGCCGTGCTCATAAGGCTACCGGACCTTAAACCCACCTCAGAACGATGCGTCTCGGTTCCCCGGGAGGCTGGGAGCAGGGTGCATGGGACAGACGCCCGGGAGCTGCCCGGCACTCCACAGCTGCGGCAGCTGCCATAGATGGAGTAATCAGGAGTCAGTCGGGGCGGCGGGTACGGTAGGCAGGGGGAGGCTTTGCCTTCCCAAAACGCCAGCCTGGCTCCGCCCCCAGAAAGTACTGTGCTCCAGGGCAGGGGGGGCTGGGGCCGCATGCTGGGCAGGGGCAAGAGGGACTTGGCTCTCATAGGGCGGGGTTTGGGTAGACGGGGCGGGGCTGGGGGAGCCCTGCCCCCAGCCCTACCTTTACCCACTGCCCATGAAGTCAGTCCAGTTTAACCATTGCCTGCCTTGGCCTATGTAACAGGATTGGGGCCAGCGAGGTGGGGAAATGGCTACTGGGCGCGCAGATGGGCACAGCCTGGCCCCATGCTCAGATGGGCTGGCGGGAAGAGAACCGCGTTGATCGGTGGAGAGTTGTGATCTCCTCGGTGTGTAGAAACGCACGTAGGTTGCAGAACCTGTCAGGACAAAAATGCCGAGCAGGGCCGGCCGGTTGCACGACAGGCGAGCGCGGGGCTGGTACCACCCTGCGTCGCCAGAGGCAGAAAGACAGGCAGGGCCACTGTGCGCCCTCTCTCTCCCCTCTTCCGAACGCTGCTCCTTTAGGGGCCCAGACGCCACAGCCCATTTCGCCGCCCTGCCCTCTCTGCCGGCACGGCCGCCTCCTCTCCTGCACAAACTGACCCGGGACCGGGGCAGGTCTGCGTCTGTTCCCGGGGATCCGATCTCTTGTTGCACAGTGTGGTAACAGCATGATCACTGCCTGGTTTGCAACGCGCCACTCGCCGGCTGCCAAGTGCTTGAGAGCAGCACAGACTTAACGCAGACCCGCGTCTGTCGGTTAAACAATAGTGAAATCCAGCCCAGGGGAGTCCGGTTTTCAGAGCGCGAGCTGTGTGCCAGCCAGCCGCCCGGGCGTGCTGAGTGCCGGAGCCCCGCGGCAGAGGGGGCGGCAGTGACACACGGCGCGCACAGATGGAGTTGGATGGAAAGGCCATAGATAGTAAAGGGCTGTTCTAGGCCCGTGAGGTGCAGGGCAGGGGACTTGGTGTTGGCTCATTAGCCTGGAATGTGTCTAATAAAGGAGCCAGGTCTTTGCAGCCTGTTGCGCCTGCCGGATTCTACTGACTCGCTCGCGTGGGCTCTGCGTGGGCTAAGGAGCAGACTAGCAAGCGCTGCTGCTTTTAGTCCCTGGCCCTTTGCCGGGGCCGGGAGTGGGTGACGGGGGAGGTGAATCCTCCGGGCACCTGGCACTGGCCGCTGTGGGCAGCCAGGACACTGGGCCGGATGGACCCTCGGTCGTTCCTACGTTCATCGCTGCAGGGTCCTCTCCAGACTCTCTGCTCCAGGAGCATGTTCACCGGCTCCCTCTGGCCACAAGCAAACCAGGCGGCCTGACAGACTGTGGCCTCGGAGAGCTTTGCCAAACCCCAGCGCAGGAACCCTCCTGCCCCCGTCAGCTAGGGCGCGTGAGGGTCCGTGGTTGGCAGATGGTGATGCTGCGGCTCCGAGAGTGGAAGTGAGTTGCCAGAGGTCACGGAGGAAGTCAGTGGCGGAGCTGGAGGGGCGCCCCAGGGGCCCGGCTCTCCACTCCGCAGGCCCTGGAGTAGCCATTTGCACCCGTGCAGCCGAGGCCTGGAAAGCGCTCTGCTCAGAACGGCCAGCGGGCAGGGGCAGGGCAGCGGGGGCCCGGCCCCCACCTCCAGCCCAGCTCTTCTCCCTTGGCAGGGTCTGACGGCCACAGGAAGCTCTGCCGTCTGCAGTGGGGAAAAGCCTGAACAAGATTCCTCCTGCCTGGCCGTGCGACAGGAACCAGGTGTGGGGCGGATCCTTGGCCAGGGAGGATCCGTTTCCACTGGGGGCTGCAGGGCGTGTCGCTGGCGAGCCGGGCAGAGGAGAGAGGGGGCCAGGGCAGCAGAGCTGCCAGAGGCATTGGGCCTGGCCACATTCGGGGGCTCAGTGCGTGGCTGCCCGGGGAGTCACTCTGGAGCCTTGGGTCGAGTTTCAGTGCAGGCCAGGTTGATGCGGACCGGCTGGCAAGCTGCCAGGCGTGGCGGAGCATCGGCCGAGCGTGCCGCACGAGGGCTCTATTCACAAGCACTCACGAGCGCCAGGGAGCCTGGCGGTCTTTGCACGGCCCACATGCACGTCTCCCACCAAGGACTCACGCAGCCGCGGCCGGAGAGACTCTGGAATGTAAACACACACGGACCTCCGCTCCCTGGCACCGCAGAGCAGCCTGCCCCAGCCCTGTGCCCTGCCCCGGCGGGGCGTGCTGGGGAGCATTCCCAAGGGGGCAGCTAGCGTTTGCTAGGGCCGGGGGGGCCGTTCCACGCCAGTGCCCAGGCCGGTGGGGGGGAGGGGCGGCCAGCCACGTGGGGCTGCTGCTTCAGTGCCTCGCTGCGCTGGGCACCCTGGAGATTGCTCCTCAGAAATGCCTGGCCCTCCGTTAGGCCGCTGCTGGGAGAGCACTTGGAGGCCCAGCCCATGCAGGGAGGGGCAGCAGCTGCCAGGCTGGGGGGGCTCTGGCTGGGCTGCGCCCGGCGTTTGCACAGCGGCTGGTTAAGTCCCAGGGTGAGTCTGGCCCGGTTTGCAGAGTCAGGGGTGGCGTGCGGGGGGCCTGGTTTCTCTCCCCTCTCCCCGCCCCGGTGAAGTCCGTGGGAGCGGAATGGAGAGGGGCTGCCGGGCGCTGCCTGGCCCCGGCCTGTGGGGTTCATGGTTCTGGGAATGTTTCCGAATTTCAAAACTCTTTAGCCTCCCCTGGCCTGGGAGGGATTCTCTGCTGGGTGGGGCGGGGGGGGGGCCCTTGGGAGGCGCCACGGGGGAATTCGAACTATGCGGCTGAGCCCCGGCGGAGCGCCTGCTGTGCAGAGGAACACGGCAGAGAAAGGCCTGCCCGAATCCGGGGGGGGAGGGGCCAGGAAGGGCCTTGGCCCCCCCTTACACAGTGCTGGGCGGGTGGGCAGTGTTGCCCACCCCCGCCTCCTCCAGCGGCAGAGCTTTGGGGGAGCCAGTGCCCCCCGGGGCGGTTTGGGGGGGCCTAGCACCCTGAGGGTGCACAGCCTTGTGACCACAGGGGAAAGCTGGCGGGGCGTAAGCTAATCCTCTCCCATAATGGGCCCTGAGCCTCGTGCGCCTCAGGCACCACCCGGGGAGGAGCGGACCGAGGCCTTGACTACGCTTAAAAGTTGGAAGAGCAGCGCTTGGAAGTGCTAGTGCGGCTCCAGCGCTCTGCGGGAACCGCCTGGCGCCTCCCAGCGCTGTAGCCTGGCTCTCACAGGGGCTTTGCAGCCCTGGAACTTGCTCCGTGTGTCTGTCGGTGTGTGTCTGTTTGTGTCTCTGTGTGTCAGTGTCAGGTGTGTGTCTGTGTGTCAGCGTTTGTGCATTGGTGTCTGTGTGTCGGTGCGTGTCTGTGTGTCGGTGTGTGTCTGTGTGTCACTGTGTGTCGGTGGTGTCTGTGTGTCGGTGTGTGTCGGTGTGTCACTGCGTGTCACTGCGTGTCACTGTGTGTCACTGTGTGTCTGTGTGTCACTGTGTGTCGGTGGTGTCTGTGTCTGTCTGTGTGTTTTCCCACCCCTGAGCCAGACGGCGGCAGGGCAATGAAGCGCCGGTGCAGGTGCAGGTGTAGCCGGAGAGTCAGAGGTGCTGTGAGAGCGGGCGAGTGCCGAAGGGCAGGACCTGGCTCCGTGCGCCCAGGCCCTGCAGAGCTGGCTCGTCCTCCCCCCGCCCCCGTGGGCCCTGCAGGGTCAGTAGCGGCGCCGGCGTTGGGGCCGGGGCGAGCTCCAAGGGGGCAGCCTGCACTTCCGGGAATGCCCAGGTGGTGCCTGGTGCAGAGATAAGGTGGCTCTTTAATGGCAGGGTCAACTCTTCCCTTGGGCACCGGCCCTAGCGCAGTCGTCTGAAACACGGCCTCCTGCAGCAGGCAGCCCCCGGGCGGGGGTTTGCTCCCGGGGCTCTCGGAGGAAGGCCTCCCTAGGGCGGGCTCGGAGAGCCGCAGTCCCAAGAGCCGTGCCGGGGCGGCTGCGTTGGGCAAGACGTGTTGCAAGGCCAGGAAGGCAGTTGCTCCACAGCCGGGGGTGCAGAGTGCCCGTCGGGCTCCGTTTCCTTGGCTTTTCGCCTATGCAGGGTCCATTGTGCAACTCAGAAGCCACCCGCTGCGCCAGGGCTGCTCAGCACCCGGGACGAGAGCCGGGACGTGGCTGTTTCTCTGCTCCGGGTTTCCCTGCCTGGCTGAGCCATCGGGCGCTCAGTAGCCAGAAACCAGGGAGCAGTAACTAGCCCACCGGGGTAGATATCAAGTCCGTACCCAGCGGAGTGGCTTGGGGTCGAGCTGGCCCTGTCCTGCGTATCCCCCTGGGGACGGCGGGGGAGCATTTGCGCCACCTCCGACGTGGGGCCGTGTCGCTTGCGGAGAATCCCAGGCGTAGAAAAGGGATCCATGGGATGAGCATGGCGCCAGGAAGTCTCCTGGGCCACTTCCCAGTGGCCAGCTGTTCAGATGAGCTCTGCACACGCAGCAACGGGCAGATTTCTCCATGGCACGCCGGCCCACGGGATCCAGTAGGAGATGAGCCCTGAACGTGCTGGCCCCAGTCACGGTGCTGGCTGAGTCCTGGGACACCTGGCTGGATGCCCCTCGCCAAAATGCCAGAGGCCCGCAGAAGAGCTGAGGATGGGTGTCCACTGCGGCAGGCACGTCCCTTCCCCGCGCTCTCCTGCGCCGTCCCTTCTGCACCGAGACCAGTGAGGGCACCCAGGCTAGCGAGTGGCCGCGTGACTGGCCCCCTTCATCTCAGGGGGCTGCAAGATTGTCATGACCGAGTGGGTCTCCCGGGCCAGGGCAGGGTTGCTCACAGCGCTGGCGTCCCTGGAATTTGCAGGGGCTGCCGACTGACCCGTGGCAGCGCCGGGATTGGCCGCAGAGTAGAGATGGGAAGGTTTAACCGGTTAACTGGAAGCCGCACTCCTACCGGTTAGTTAACTAGCGGGGCTGGAGCAGCTGCTTGCTGTGGGCCCAGGAGGGGCCTGCTGTGGACAGGGGCTGCTCCAGCCAGCACCTCTCCGCGACAGACCTGGGAACCCCCACTTGTCCCCTTTTAATCAGTGAAACGATGTGTAGTGGCTAGGCACTTCATGGCATTGTACATCCTTAATGCAGAGAGAGCGCCCGGCTCTGCCAGGCCGTGTTGGGAGTGATCAGCGCACGGGCCCTGGCCTCGCGTGCCTGTCACTCTAGTAACCCTGGTAGGGAAAACCGATGGCCACGGAAACCAGCAGAATCTGGCAGCCCTGCGCGTGGGCAGCAGCTACGAAAGGTCTCTCAGCCCACGGGGCCGCACGCGGGGCCCAGACGCTTGAGAGCTGTTTTCAAGAGGTTCGAGCAGATGAGGCTCCTCTGGGAGGAAAGTGAAGGGGCTGGGAAGACTAGTGGAGGAGGGAGCATTCGCCGTGGCCGGCAGTGATTAAGCCGTGGGCCAGGGTCTATGATTCGGGCTCTCGGGTGGCAGCGTTGAGCGCGATATGAAGACACAGGCGGGATTCCTGCAGCAGGGTCTAGCTGCCACGAGAAGGAGGTTACGCAGCGTTCCAGGGACCGGGAGAGAGTCTTCCAGAAAAACTCAGCGATATCCCTGGGTTGTTTGTGAGCTAATTCAGTCACTTTGGAATACGCCCTCGGTTCTCCCGACAGACCCTGCTTTCTGTATTTTTCCCTTGCAAGCATACGTGTGCGCCTGCTTTCGCTGCACCGTGGCAGCTCGCATCGCTACATCCCATGACAGGAGCCAGGCGTTTTGTGTAGGAGACAGAGAACCAGTAGCCCTGGGGGCATGGCTTTTATAGAGCAGACACTGAAAATACTAACGTGGAGACCTACTGCCTGGTCACAGGGCTCCGTTGCTGATTCAGGCACCCGCTGTTTTCGTTTTGCAGATGCTGTCTCCAGATAATCCCTGACTTAAGGGGTCTCCTCCCATGAAGGTGGTGAAGAGAATCCCTCAGTGGGCAGTGGGCACAAAATAAAAGACGGCGTGTGGAAGGGGGAGGTGGTTCCGCTTGGCTTGGTTCCTGGTTTGGATCAGCCTGTGCAAGGGGCACTGAGCCCGCCCTGCTGCAAGGCGCATTGTGCTTTGTAGCGGCCCACGAGCCCCCAAGCGCTCGCTGTGCTTGTCAGGATGAATCAGCCTGTTTCGGGAGAGCAAACACCGGCGTGTCAGCAGCCAGCAGCGCCACTGCCAGAGCTGCCCGCGAGTCCTTACGAAACCTTGGTGCACCCGGTCCAGCCCTGTTTCAGTGAGGCCCCTGCTGCCTTATTGAAACGGTGGGCCCCGTGCGGGTGTCCCTGGGAGTGATGGTGACAAATTCAACCCCTTGCGCTTGAGCTGGAGTGGGCAGGGGAGTTGCCTAGCACCGTTCAGCCAGCGAGGAGCTGACGTTTTTCTAGGGATGCTAAAATGATTTAATTATGTAATTGCCTAACCACTGAAAATGTCAGCAGCTACGTGCGGGGGGAGGGAAGGGGAGGAGGCGGCTCCCACCTGCCGCCCCCTGCTGCTGCCTCTGATACAGAGGCAGCAGCGCGGGTGGGGGCTGCGTGTAACTGTACACATTAACCAATAAGCCCAGGCCGTGTAAACGGTTACACTTCCACATCCCTAGTTATTTCGAAAGAACTTCTAGGAGGTTTTCTCAAGTTGTGGTTGTGTTAGACGGATTTGGCTTTTTTGTTTCCATCTCAGTGGGCAGTAACGTGTCTTGTTGCTTTTATTCCACATGTGCAACCTAGATTTATATTTGGGAGTCACAGTAAATATTATCTGATCGGTCTTAGCTAGGGATTGTGTGCTCTGCAATCTGGATTTGTTATCTTTCCAATCAAGTTGCAATGCCCATCTTTCTTCTTGGGCTCTAGGGTGGTACGGTAGTAGATCGCAGAGAGAGGACGGTCGAAAGTGGAGCTCATTCTAGGTTTGTTGGTAGATGAGTAACTGTGATCTGTGTGCGCACAATATGGTGACCGTCAGCTTCGGTACCGTGTATGTTAAATTCCGCAGCATGTATCTGCAGCTGGAGAGAAATGATACATCTAAACAAACAGATAGATAGATCTCTGTGGGTACGTCTAGACTACAGGCTTTTGTCGACAGAGGCTTTGTCGACAGATACTGTCGACAAAGCTTCTGTCGACAAAGAGCGTCTAGACTACATCCAGTTCTGTCGACAAAGCAAGCTGCTTTGTTGACATGAGAGTGTAGACGCAAAGGACAGTGTAGATGCAATAACGCCTTCTGGCGACAGAACTCTGTCGACAAAAGGCGTTATTCCTCGTAGAATGAGGTTTACCGCCGTCGACAAAACTGCCGAGTTCTGCCGACGTTATGTCGACAGAACTCGGCGATAGTGTAGACGCAGGTATAGTTTTGTCGACAAAAGGCCACTTTTGTTGACAAAACCCTGTATTCTAGACACACTCAAAGCTGCTCCACCCTTCACAGACCCAGGGTGTGTCTAGACTACAGGGTTTTGTCGACAAAAGTGGCCTTTTGTCGACAAAACTATACCTGCGTCTACACTACCGCCGAGTTCTGTCGACATAACGTCGATAGAACTCGGCAGTTTTGTCGACGGCGGTAAACCTCATTCTATGAGGAATAACGCCTTTTGTCAACAGAGTTCTGTCGACAGAAGGCGTTATTGCATCTACCCTGTCCTTTGCGTCTACACTCTCATGTCGACAAAGTGGCTTGCTTTGTCGACAGAACTGGATGTAGTCTAGACACTCTTTGTCAACAGAAGCTTTGTCAACAGTATCTGTCGACAAAAGCCTGTAGTCTAGACGTACCCTTTGAGAAGAGGAAGAGGATAGGGAAGCCGATCCATGACCCATGCAGCTGATGTCCAGGTGGAAGCAGGCAGGGGTTTTAATGGCTGCTTTTCTCTGTTTTAGAGTTCTGCGAAGATGAGGAGCGGCTGGTAGCTGAAGTGTCGGAGACATACGCGCGCCAGAAGCACTCGGAAGATGAGGTGCAATCGCCGCTCGCCATCCTCCAGCCTGATACAAATTCGAAAGCAGAAACTGATCACAGACTCGACAGAGTGACACACTTTGCACTGGAAACCGAGCCCCTTTTGGACAGCTCTTCAGCACTCCCCACAGAGACCCGTCCTTCGTCATCGGTAGAGTCGGCTCCGGAGCAGACGCTGCCTCCCGATGGACCCGTAGCTCCCCAGGAGAGGGGGATGTCCGGAGAAGGCGTAGTTGTCATGCTCGAAGGGTTGGCTGAAACTGTTGCCCTGGAGTCAGTGCCGAGCAAGAGCAAGCTCCAGAAAGTGAAACCATCTTCCCTCCGGAAGAAAGCGGCTGGGGAGACGGGAGAAACGGAAGCAGCAACAGAGGGCACTGCTGCCCCCAAAGCATCTCACCACTTCAGTCCAGCTGAGTACGATGAGGAGATAAACCCCTTTGTGATGGGAGGCTCCAAAATACCCAACTCTCCCCCCGCAGCTCAGCAGAGCTTCATGGCTTCCAACTGCGACGCCAGCGACTCCGGGGTGGCGTCCAGGGGCCAGGCTCTGCAGCTGGAGTTCGATTTCACAGACGGGGCGGAGGGCGGAGAGGTCAGGAAAGCCCTGCCAAAGAAAAGCGGCAGGAAGCCTGCCAGCAAACTAACTCCCAAACGACAAAGAGACGCTGCCAAGAAGCCTGCGGGTGCTGAGGGTCTGGAAAAGGCTCCAGGGGAGGCGCCTCTCCCCAAAGCCTCGTACGTGGCGGATCCCAGCCAGTGGGACGATCCCAACTTCAACCCTTTTGGTGGCAGCCTGCGAAACTCCCCACCCCTCCCAAAGGCTTCCTATCGTTTTGACCCCAACAACTTTGACTCAGTGGATCCTTTTACACCCAGCAGGAGCTTAGCCAGCGCGGCTGCTGACTCCTGCCCCGCGGCGGGCAGCCGTCTCAATGAAATCCTGGAGTCTCAGACTCTGGAGGTGCAGGGCGCGGAGCTGGCGACAGGCAAAGCCTCTCCAAAGAAGGCCAAGTCGCGCTTGATAACGTGAGTGATGCCGCCTGCAGCGTTTGCTGCTCTGTGCTCGCGTGGGCTCCGGCGGCCAGAGGGCTGCTTTGTGGGGTGGCAGCACTGCGTCTTCGTTTCCCACGTGCCTTGGCGTCATCACAGCGACGCTCCTCCTCCCTGCCCCGTCGCTCTCCTCCAAGTGGCAGAACGAGCCGAACGACTGACAGCCGAGGCAGGCAGCCAGATTCTGCAGCGCCGCTGCATTTGGTTCCTGCCAGTTGCCTTGGCACACGGTGCTTGTGGTGTCGGTGTCTTTTCCCCTCCTCCGGCGGTTCTTCATGAACCCGTGGGAAGAGAGAGCCAAGTGCAGTCAGCCAAGCGTGTGTTAGTCGCAAGGGCCAAGTAGCCTAGTGTCTCTGAGATGAGCGAATAACAACTCTTAGGCCAGGTCTGTACTGAGGGAGAAAGTCAACCTAAGAGATGCAGTTCCAGCTATGAGAATAGCCATCGCGGGGGGCTGATGGGAGAAACTCTCCCGTTGATGTCCCTTACTCCTTGCAACCCTGTGGAGTACCAGAGTCGACAGAGGCGCCGTCAGCGATCGATTTAGCGGGTCTTTAGTAGACCCGCTAAATCAAACCTCGGAAGATCGATCTCTAGAACATCGATCTCGGGGTAAGTGAGGACAGGGCCTTAGCGCGACCTGATTGGAAGCACAGTAGTTGAGAGAGAGCAGTGGCTGAGAGTCCAGTGGCTGTAGTTTTAAATCCCCCACCACTGAAGGGTTGATTCCAAACAAATCCTGAACATGCGAGCTGGGCAAGGAGGGGGCTTTCCAGCCACTGCTGTGGCTCTTCCGGTTATACGGATGGATGCCTGTCTCCTCACGTGGGGCTGACACGTTTTGCAGGTCGTCTCGGAACGGCCTCTTTCCTAGCTAGAGAAGAGAAGTGGGTTAAGCAGTCAGGCCACCTGTTCTGTCTGTTGTTCTGTCTGGGGCCCGTGCAGGGCTATTTCGGTACACATACGGGTGGGAGTCTCTGAATCCAGATTGAGTTCTGCCAGCAGGCTCTGGTCATGGGACTACTGAGATTTCACAGCGCCAACTGGGAATGCAGGCTGAATTGTATCCGCTCGCGGGGAGTGCACGTCACTTGGACCCTGCCACCGTTGTAGCTCAGGTTTCCTTCAAGCAGGTGTGAGCCTTCTCCATGTCTCCAGGTGACTTGAGTCTCAGAGTTTGAAGTTGCAAGATACAAATTCCAAATAGGGTTGAATCAAACCAGGATGTGGTTTGTGAACAGGCAGAAAGCATTACTGTACAGGAGAGTCATTTCCCACTGAATACTTGGGCCTTTCTCTTGTCATCATTAACTGTCGGTCACATGGCCAGAGGGGCAGGCACAATCGGCAGCAAAAGGAGAAGCAGGAAATAAGTTAAGTGGGAAAGTTTGGGAAGCCACAGTTTGTGCTTGAAATTGACACTAAAAATGAAACACGCCTCCGTCCCGCTGACAGGTTGTCCAGGTGAAATTTAATTAGGGGGAAAACCTGGAGAACGGGTTTTAACTGGGAGATAATGGAAAAAACTCGGCAAATCTTTCAGAAATATCTTGCAGGGAATCGGTTAAATCCCAGAGCTCCTCGAGGTTTGATTCTGCAGTGGCGAAGGGTTAGCAGGCGGTGGAATAGCACTTAAAGTTCCCGGTTCCATCTCTTCTTTCTTTAAGAGCAGAATGGCTGGGCACCTGGGTCCCTGGGGTTTGGATTTTGCCTGAACGTTCACTTCTTCCCCAATACTAATCAACACTGAATTTCTTCTGTCTCCTCTCTGCATGTCTGCCCCAAGAACGAGAACTGTGCAGCTCGTTACATTTATTCAAATGAGAGAGAATATCCAAGTCTTTTCATGTGCTTTTTTTCTTCCCATTTGTCTGTCTCTCTTTCCTGTCTATTATTTGATGCATCAGGACTACTGAACAAGTGACATTTCTCTGTTTTCTGTTGTAAGTACTTGCTTCTGTTTTGTTTCCAGTGTTTATGAGCATTTGCCACCCCCGTCTCTCCATGGCATGCCGGCTCCTTCCTTCCTCTTGAGTTCCACTGCCTGACTCGTCTTCTCCACCTCTCTCAGACCTTATGCCATAGACAGCTTAGCCTTGCAAAGGCCCGAGGGAGGGAGCTGGCGGCTGTACGATAGGTGTATGTCTGTGCTTGCTCCCATGGTGTGTGCGTTTTGATGGCATAAAAGTGTGTGAAATCAGCGTGTTGGGGAGGCCAGTGGCAGTCAGCCTTTCCAGATAGCTGTCCCCCTTGCAGGAGGCTGACTTTGCGTCTCCCCCCCCCCCCCCCAGGGTTCAGCTCACTTAAAAGCAAAATTGGACATAAAAAAACCCAGGTGTCCCTGTGCACTATCACTGCTTGTTTTCTCATTTATGCCACAGGATTATAAAATAGATCAACGGGAACAGAAGTATTGTACTTGGGTTTCAGCGTCGGCGCAGTATGAACGAGTCTGTGCGTGGCATGTTAGTTTCTGCTGCCTTTGCTAGTGCTCTGGGTGTAGCCTGTTGTAAAACGAGGCACGTCACTAGCTGAGTGGTTGTTTCCCCAAGATATGCGACCCCGTGATTGGGAACCACAGGGTGGGGGGCCATCTCTGGGATGCCTGCTTTGCAGAGGCAAATGTTGTTGTTTGTCCTGCAGGTGGCTCTTTCCCCTTGGGGACATCTCCCCATGGAACTAGCCCTTGTCAAGTAGCATGGGAGGCAGGGAATGGCTCCAGGGGCCGGTGGGAATGGCTCCAGGGGCCGGTGGGAATGGCTCCAGGGCCCAGCTAGGAATGGCTCCAGGGCCCGGCTAGGAATGGCTCCAGGGGCCGGCGGGAATGGCTCCAGGGCCCGGCTAGGAATGGCTCCAGGGGCCGGCGGGAATGGCTCCAGGGCCCGGCTAGGAATGGCTCCAGGGGCCGGTGGGAATGGCTCCAGGGCCCGGCTAGGAATGGCTCCAGGGGCCCGGCTAGGAATGGCTCCAGGGGCCCGGCTAGGAATGGCTCCAGGGGCCGGTGGGAATGGCTCCAGGGGCCCGCTAGGAATGGCTCCAGGGCCCGGCTAGGAATGGCTCCAGGGCCCGGCTAGGAATGGCTCCAGGGGCCGGTGGGAATGGCTCCAGGGGCCCGCTGGGAATGGCTCCAGGGGCCGGCGGGAACGGCTCCAGGGGCTGGCGGGAACGGCTGCGGGGGCCGCTGGGAAGGGCTCCAGGGGCCCACTAGGAACGGCTCCAGGGGCCCGCTGGGAACGGCTCCAGGGGCCCGCTGGGAACGGCTCCAGGGGCCTCTGGGAACGGCTCCAAAGGCCGGTGGGAACGGCTCCAGGGGCCCGCTAGGAATGGCTCCAGGGCCTGGCTAGGAATGGCTCCAGGGGCGGGAATGGCTCCAGGGGCCGGTGGGAATGGCTCCAGGGGCCCGCTGGGAATGGCTCCAGGGGCCCGCTAGGAATGGCTCCAGGGGCCCGCTGGGAACGGCTCCAGGGGCCCGCTGGGAACGGCTCCAGGGGCCAGCTAGGAATGGCTCCAGGGGCCCGCTGGGAACGGCTCCAGGGGCCAGCTAGGAATGGCTCCAAGGGTTGGCGGGAATGGCTCCAGGGGCCCGCTAGGAATGGCTCCAGGGGCCGGTGGGAACGGCTCCAGGGGCCAGCTGGGAACGGCTCCAGGGGCCAGCTGGGAACGGCTCCAGGGGCCGGTGGGAACGGCTCCAGGGGCCGGCGGGAACGGCTCCAGGGGCCAGCTAGGAATGGCTCCAGGGGCCCGCTGGGAACGGCTCCAGGGGCCAGCTAGGAATGGCTCCAAGGGTTGGCGGGAATGGCTCCAGGGGCCAGCTGGGAACGGCTCCAGGGGCCAGCTGGGAACGGCTCCAGGGGCCAGCTGGGAACGGCTCCAGGGGCCAGCTAGGAATGGCTCCAGGGGCCGGCGGGAATGGCTCCAGGGGCCGGCAGCTCATAGCATGATTTCTGACGAGCCCAAGGACTCAAAATCTAACTATCTTTCCCAGAGCTTTCCCTGGTGATGCCTTTGGGCTTGGGGCAGGGGGGGCGGCAGTTTATCTGGTTCAGTGCAGACCCGCCCCATAAAATAAAGGCGTTTCTGTTGCAAGGAACAGCAGCCTGGCCCAGCGGACGCACTAACATTATTGTTGGCTCGCGATGCCTGCCCAGGGAGTGGCAGTCAGGGGGTTAACAGCCCGCTGGGGGCAGGGTGCCCTCCGCGCAAAGCTGAATGGCAACGATTTGTTCTGCAGCAGTGCAGAGAGCAGGGCTCTGTTCTGCTGTCTGCTGCACGGGCAGGTTGCCAGAGACGCTCCCTGCCTTAGGGACCTCAGCAGCTCAACAGAGGGGAACAGATGAAGGGTAAGAGGAGAAGCAGAGAACAGACGTCTTTGAAGGTCCTACAGGAGGTTGGTGGTGGGAGAAGGCCGCGGTTTCCCGCCTGCCAGGCCGGTGCCTGTCTCGTTATCTTAGGGTTAATTAGCCCATCAGGCAGCCTGTTCACACTCTCCCCCAGCGCCGTCGGGGGAACGTGTTCTGGTAACACAGCTAGACAATATTGACCTTCCGTGGTCTGGCAAATTCTCTGGTTTGGCACCGGTCTGGTCACGGGGGTGCCAGCCGGGAGAGGGTCACCCTGGCATGTACGCTGCCGCATTCGGCTTGGGCAGCCGGCGGACGCAGCCCAGGGAAATAGCCCGTGTGCTTGTAGGAACGTGTGTCCCCCTTGCTGGGTTTCCCATGCGTGGAGTCGGTAGTAGGGCTGCGCTTTTCCATGCGCTTTTCCGTAGCCAGCAGTGATGAAGTGACACCAGATCTCTGGGCCCTCGCGCTCTCCTGGGCCGAATAGCCCCGTTTTCCTGCCGACTAGCGTCACGTGGCCGTGGCTCCCCCGAACAGGGAGAGAGGAGTCAGTCGGTTGCGCTAACAGAGTGAGAGAAATTCAGAACTAGCTGGAATAGACGAGTGTCTCCCCCTTTGGCTGTCTGTGTGGGGCTGGGCCGGGCGTGCCAGCGCACAACGCTCCGTTCAGGATGTTCTTCATGGCACAGGGAGCGCTGGCTTTGGCCTTCCTCCTGAAAGCTGACCCGTCTGTCTGGTACTGGCCGCTGGTTTGGGACTTGGGTTCTGGGGATCGTCCTATTGCAGGAATCCGTCAAACGGGTGTTTTCCTGAGCCGGACACCCCTTTGCTTCAGTGTGAGTCCGGTGCCCTGTCCCCCTCCTCTGGGAGAGGGTATTCCCTGGTCCCTGGTAAGAGACCTAACAAAGAACCACCATGGCTAAACAGCCATGTTAAAAAGGCAGTGAGAGAGAAAAGGGCAGCTTTTAAAAAGTGGAAGTCAAATCCTAGTGAGGAAAATAGAAAGGAACATAAACACTCCCAAATTAAGTGTCATAATGTAGTAAGAAAAGCCAAAAAAGAGTTTGAGGAACAGCTAGCTAAAAATTCAAAAAATGATAGTAAAATGTTTTTTAAATACATTAGAAGCAGGAAGCCCGCTAAAAAAGCAGTGGGGCCCTTGGATGATAAAGATATAAAAGGAGCGATCAAGGAAGACAGTGCCATTGCGGAGCGATTAAATGATTTCTTTGCTTCAGTCTTCACGGCTGAGGATGTTACAGAGGTTCCTAAATCTGAGCCAGCCTTTTTAGGTGACAAATCTGAGGAACTCACTCAGATTGAAGTGACATTAGAGGAGGTTATGGAATTAATTGATAAGCTGAATAGTAACAAGTCTCCGGACCAGACGGCATTCACCCAAGGGTTCTGAAAGAACTCAAATGTGAAATTGCGGAGTTATTAACAGTGGTTTGTAACCTATCCTTTAAATCCACTTTGGTACCAAATGACTGGAAGATGGCCAATATAAGACCAATATTTAAAAAAGGCTCTAGAGGAGATCCTGGCAATTATAGACCGATAAGTTTAACATCAGTACCAGGCAAATTAGTAGAAACACTAGTAAAGAGTAAAATTGCAAGGCACATAGAAGAGCACGAATTGTTGGGCAAAAGTCAGCATGGTTTCTGCAGAGGGAAGTCGTGTCTAACTAATCTGTTAGAATTCTTTGAAGGGGTTAATAAACATGCGGACAAGGGGCACCCAGTGGATATAATATACCTAGATTTCCAGAAAGCCTTTGACGCGGTCCCACACCAAAGGCTTCTACGTAAATTAGGTGGTCATGGGATAGGAGGAAAGGTCCTTTCATGGATCAAGAATTGGTTAAAAGACAGAAAACAAAGGGTGGGAATAAATGGTAAATTTTCACAATGGAGGAGGGTAACTAGTGGTGTTCCCCAGGGGTCAGTACTGGGACCAATCCTGTTCAACTTGTTCATCAATGATCTAGAAAATGAGGTAAGCAGTGAGGTGGCCAAGTTTGCAGATGACACAAAGTTGTTCAGGACAGTCAAAAGCAAAAGGGATTGTGAAGAACTACAAAAAGATCTCAGCAAACTGAGTGATTGGGCAGCAAAATGGCAAATGAAATTTAATGTGGGTAAGTGTAAGGTAATGCATGTTGGAAAAAATAACCCAAATTACACGTACTACATGATGGGGTCAAATTTAGCTACGACAGATCAGGAAAGGGATCTTGGAGTTATAGTGGATAGTTCTATGAAGACATCCACGCAGTGTGCAGCGGCAGTTAGTAAGGCAAATAGGATGTTAGGAATTATTAAAAAAGGGATAGATAATAAGACAAAAGATATCATACTTCCCCTATATAAAACTATGGTACGCCCACATCTCGAGTACTGCGTGCAGATGTGGTCTCCTCACCTCAAAAAAGATATATTGGCATTAGAAAAGGTTCAGAAAAGGGCGACTAAGATGATTAGGGGCTTGGAAAGGGTCCCATATGGGGAGAGGCTAGAGAGACTGGGACTTTTCAGTTTGGAAAAAAGGCGATTGAGGGGCGATATGATAGAGGTATATAAAATCATGAATGGTGTGGAGAAAGTGATTATAGAAAAATTATTTACCTTTTCCCATAATACAAGAACTAGGGGACACCAAATGAAATTGATGGGTAGTAGGTTCAAAACTAATAAAAGGAAATTTTTCTTCACACAGCGCACAGTCAACCTGTGGAACTCCTTGCCCGAGGAGGCTGTGAAGGCCAGGACTCTATTAGGGTTTAAAAAAGAGCTTGATAAATTTTTGCAGGTTAGGTCCATAAATGGCTATTAGTCAGGGATAAAGTATGGTGCCCTAGCCTTCATAACAAGGGCAGGAGATGGATGGCAGGAGATAAATCACTTGATCATTGTCTTCTGTTCTCCTTCTCTGGGGCACCTGGCATTGGCCACCGGCGGCAGATGGGATGCTGGGCTCGATGGACCTTTGGTCTGACCCAGTATGGCCATTCTTATGTTCTTATGTCCCATGCCCTGTGGGCTCTGGTACCTCAGGGCTTGCTGACTGAAAGCCGTGGCGGGCACGGAACAGGTCACTTTCTAGGCATGCTGAGGATGAGCACCAGTGTGTCTTGCAGAGAGACACAAACTCCCAGCTTGTGACTAGCGTGCCAGGGCTGCCAGATGGCCTGAGAGCCCCTCCCTGACGAGTCACATGGCGACCCTGCCCCACGCACGAGGGACCCTGCTCCTGCGGACCGGTGCGTCTGCTGCTTGCGTGAGCACCTCCTGGAGAAAGGCGAAGTTGGGCGGGGGATTGAGGCAGACCCACGGGTGAACGTGAGCTTCCAAACCAGGTTCCCTCGTGCACACACCATTGACTGGCGCACTAGTGACCCCTGCACGTGGAGAGTAGCAGGATGGAAAATGGGCAGAGGCCCGAAAACAGAACAGGGCGATTGGAGAGTGGACTGGGATGGTTATTAGGGCCGCCTGCAAATCTTTTCATACTTCGCTATTGGAACCAACGGGCCGTCCGCCGTTTGTAATGGACCCTCGCAAGATCTGTCCTAGGCTCAGCAAATGTGTGTCGTCTGGGGAGCCAGAAACCAGTGGCTGGAACAGTAGATTGCTTCCTGAGGCCGCGAGGGGATGGGGACGTTTTATTCCCTGCCAGGACGGTGAAACGTGACTTCCTGTGCTGTGTGAGAGAGATGAATGCACGTGTCCGTGTCCTAGTGCACGTGTTCGTGTCCTAGTGCTACGGGGAAGTTTCGTCGCCCCAGGGACTCTCGTTTCCCTTGTTGCAGGGGTTGGTGCAGGCTCCAGATCCACGGACATGGCCCGTCCGTCTTGCCAAATGCCGGAATGCGGGCGATGCCTCTTGGCCTGGCCGCTTGACCCTGGTGGGCTCTGCTGGGGTCTGCCAGATTTAACGCATGGGTCGAGATGAATCAGCACGGCGTCCAGGGAACACAGGCCCTTCACTGAGAAGAGCTCATCACAGGGCCTGCAGCAAGCGGCACCACGTGGCTGAGTGTGGCTACGACCAGATGAAGCAGAATGCAGCTCCCCGGCTCCTCCATGGGCTGGCAGCTGGGAGTGCCCCCGGCCCCCAGGCGACCATCTCGCTCCTGGCTGGTGGTCGACTTCCAGCGTTCATTCCAGGCCATGTTAGGAGCCAGACACGCCTGTCACCGCGTCTCCAGGGCGTACCATGGACAGTGCCGCTTGCAAAACCCAAGAGGAGATGCCCACGAGTTGGCGGTGAAGCATCCTCGTGCGAGGGAAGCCGGGCCTGGAATGAGCCGGAAGACGGGCTCAGCGTAACCCCGGCCTTAGCCTGCTCTGGGGCAGGCTGCGAACCCTCCTCTCCGAGACGCGGTTTGCCCCGGCCCTGGGTGGATAATTCGGATACAGAGGACTGATTCTGCCCTTCACACCCAGCGGCGTGTCCTACCCCCCGGGGAGGGAGAAGAGCAGAAGACCCCAGAAAGCCTGGGCTTGGCTGTGCAGATCTGCCGTGCCTAGGACAGGCAAAGCGCTCTGCGCAGCCGCGAGGGTGACGGGCAGCCCTGTGCTTGCGGAGGGTCTCTGCTGACACCGCTCCCGCTGAGAGAAGGCCAACGGGCCCGTGAGAGCCCCGGGTCATATCCCCTGACGCAGCTTGGGAGATGGGGGACAGAAACCTTTCTCGGCGAGCTCCCTGCTGGCTGTAACCCTCTCCCTCAGCAGGTGGGAGCGGCCTGGAGACCCTCCCCCTGGGCGTTACCTTTGCAGAGGAATAAACGTTGTGAAGAAAACAAGGGTTAGTCGTTTGGGGTCAGTTGTTTTTTTAAGAGCTTGCTTTGTCGTAGTATTGTCCTAACGAGTGCTTGGACCTGCCCCATCAGCAGAGTGGAATGCTGCCCCCATTTGCTTCCGCCTGTCCCTGTGCACGTCCCCCCCCTGCTCCCCCCCGGCCGTGAGAACAGCAAAGCTGGCTCTGAATCGTGCTCTCTCGTTGCAGGAGTGGCTGCAAGGCGAAGAAATATGAGATAACGTCCCTGGCCCTGGATGCTGCCTCTCAGGTACATGGAAGCTGTGTGGGACAGGGGCGTGCTGAGAGGCAGGCGGGTTTGCAGCTCTGAGTCAGGGCTGTCGTCCCCATGGCCCGAGGCAGGGAGGGGGCATAGTTAGGGGAGGTGCTTGGGGAGTTTTAGCTTGACCCTGATGCTCACCTCACAACCTAGCACCAGCCAGCAGACTTCCCTGAAAACCCCAGTTTGCCCTCCAGCCCCCTTCTCCACCAAAATGCTCCTCAGCATCCCCCTGGCAGGGGATGACCAACGCGAGGAGGGCCTGGAAGAGTCCACGATGGAGATGTTTTCTGTGTCACTTCGGGCAATCCTTCCCCGCCCTGCCCTGCTAGGTTTTTCGGCCAGTAAATGAAGCAGTGGTCTCTACGTTTTCTGTGTCCTGCCTGGGAGGGAACCAGGGGAAGTGCCTTGAAAGTGTCCCCTCTCCATTTCTGGGGCAGCAGTGAGCAGTGTTCCCTTTAATCTTTTCCATGCATGTGCGGAATAAAATTATGTGCACCAAAGCATGTGCGAATGTGCACCAATCGAAACAGAAAACTTAATTGTAGGTGCTCTGCTAATCAACTGGGCAGTATTGGAATGTCTCCTGCGTGGCTGCACAAGCACTCAACTTACAAGGAACGTTGGCGGTGAGGGGCCAAGTTTTGTGATCACACTGTTGAAGGGATTTAGTCCACTAAGTAAACTGCATCATTCTTTTCTGCCCTGGGTTTCGCTTTTCCGAAAGCATCATGAGATGCCGAGAGAAGCAGCGTACCCATTCGGCTCAGGATAACCCTCTGACTTGATCCCCACAGGACGAAGGAGCATTGATCTCAAACATCCCAGACGTCGCCAGTTGTGATGGCCATGCTACCGACGAAGAGAAACTGGCATCTACGTCGTCCAGTCAGAAACCCCACGGGCCAGAGGTGAAAGGTGAGACAGAAGACGACCTGGAGTACTTTGAATGTGCCAGTGTTCCCGTGTCTGCCATAAATCATGCGTTTTCATCCACAGAAGCAGGTATGGAAGCCTCTCCTCTCCTCTCCTCTCCTCTCCTCTCCTCTCTCTCTCTCTCCATACAGCATGTGCACTCAGAAATCCCAGTGACCTCTAAAATCACCTCTAGCTGCACAGAGCCTTTGGAACCACAGCATCCTGCATCTCATTTGCATTAATTGGGCAGGAGGCTATTGTATGCTAGTTAAACCCTCACACTGCTCATCTGTGCTATTTACACGGTGAGCAGTCTGCCAGTGACTGTGGGCTGGCTTTCTATAGGCCCGTTTTCATTGACCACAGCACAGACGCTGACTGCATTGCATTAGAAAGTCCGTCTGCATCGCCACTGGCTGACAGTGGCTCGGACAATGACTGTGCAGAGCAAATCCAGGCTCCCACATGGCCCCCTCCTGCCCCGGGCTGGCTCGCCTCCTGCCATGCTGCTTCTGCAAATTCCCTGTCTGAGCCACGAGCCTGGTCGGTCACGTGACTCCCGTGAGGTGACACGGCACCAGCGTTTTATCGAGCTGCCCAGGCAGCGTGTGCTCCCTCAGAGCGATCAAACGTGAATCGAAAATCACGGGCCGGGGGGGAGAGGGGGGGAGGCTCTGGTGCTTTTCTGGCGCCTGCCCAGTGAAAGGTGGGGGGGGGGTGGGAGGGCTGGTGGCACAGGGACTGGTATGCAGTAACTGTAATTAGAAGTGTGAAACAATTCACATAACGCTTCTGTTCAAATGTTAACTAGTCCTCACCCTGCCCGGTGAGGTAGCTAATCCCTAAGGTACTAACTGGCATAGACTGGTTAAGTACCTAGGTCACCCATCAATTCAGGTTAGACTAGGACTTGGATGTGCCTAGCTCAGCAGTGGGTAATCACCCACCTGTAGGCTGGACGCGGTTCGCCCCTCGTGCGCCGCCCTGCCGCTGTATTTACCTGCGTCTCCACGGTTACATGTGCTTGCAGCTCCCATTGGCCACAGATCGCTGTTCCCAGCCAATGGGAGCTGCGGGAAGCAGTGTCCTGGTCCGTGTCACTTCCTGCAGCTCCCATTGGCTGGGAACAGCGATGCGCAGCCTGCACGTGCAGAGGAGCAGGAAAATAACGCAGCGGCGGCCTGGTGAACCACTGCCGCTGTCGTATTGCCCACCCCGGCCTCAGTACTAGTCCCAGGACTGTCTACTGGACTGTGCTCCCTCGCTCTGTATATTAAAGAAATGAAAGCTGTTGTGGATACGTGCCTGGCAGGACGCTTGGGTTTGCTAAGCAAGCTCTGTAGAAACAGCCACCGCGCCTTTCGTCTTCTGTTGAACTGGCAGCTCCAGCCAACCCGTTGTGAAATCGTCAGAAGTCAGCAGCCGGGGTGTTCAGTCGACGTCAGAGTGGCCGGGCCTGCCGCACAGAACCTCTGCAGCCACCTCCTGGCCCGTTCTGTGTCGTGCACATTCGCCCTTTCTCCCGCGCCCTGCGAAATGGCTGCAGAGTCTCTGAGGGCCCAGAGGGGAGAACTTGACTTCTCTCCACTCCGGGCCTCACTGTCCAGAGCTAACCGAGACATGCGGTGCTGGGAAATGGAAAGGAGCAAAGCTTCTGTTGCACACACTTGTTCTTGGAGCAGCGCTATTTAGACTCCCAGGCCCCCCTTGGCAGGGCTCGGTGATGTGCCCGTGCTCGGACACAAGTGTCTGGAGCAAGAATTTTGAGATCCGGGGTCATTTTTCAAAAACTGGAAGGACTGACTGAGCACGTTGCCTGCCCCTGCGCCGTGGCTAGCCTTGCTGCCGGGCTAAGCTTGTGCCTGTGCCACCTCTCCGGTTTTGGCGCATTCTGCACTCGCTTTCCACGGAGGTAAGAGATGGGCCGGGCAGTGCGGGATCCGGCCTCCTGAAAGGCTAGAAAACACAACCAGACCAAGCGGAGCAAATGAGCCAGACCCTGTCACAGGGGAGAGTGAAGCATTTCGCTTCCTGCTTTCCCACGTCAGTGTATTCGGACGATACGTTTGCTTTTCCCAAACACCACGGTGCAGTGTCGGAATGGCGGGTTCGTACGTTGTATGCTGGTGTCACGCAGGGCTGGAGAGTCGCCACAGACGTCAGTTTCTGGGGGAAAGAGCCTTTTCTCTCCCCTCCCCGGGTGCTGGTGGGGCTAGGAAGGGGCACGTGGACATTCTGCTGATAGGTCATCAGGCCCAGGCGGCGTGAGTTTTATATTTGTGCGGTTCAGAGCGGAGGGAACAGCTGCTCCTTGTCACCACCTGCAGTGTCAAGGATCCCACTTCACAGAGATTCTGGGTGAGTCATTTCAGCCATCCCTGGCATGCAGACCCCTCTGAGGTGGAATGCAACACCAGCAATTAAACCAAGGGAATAGTTTTACCACGGGTTGCGGTGGCTTCTCGGTCACTGGACTTCTGACTCAAGAAGGGAGGTTTTTCAAAATATCTGCCCTAGTTTGGCATGAATTCAGGGCCGTCCCGTGGGCATGGTTCTAGTGGAACTCAGGCCAGACAATCGTGGGGGGCTCCTCTGGCTGTGGCATCCACAAGCCTGTTCGGCAGCGCACAGGACACGCAGGATCTTGCCCCCCGTCGCTATTCTGCTGCCTGGATTTTTAGCCTCACATGTGTGGCCGATGGTTGTGAAAATCCAGACTGTGGAGATGGAGCGTGGGGGAGGGAGGGGCCTGTATGCACGGTTCCGGAAAGGCTCTGGTCCAAACTGCTCCGAGGACTGAAATCGCCCTTCGTCCTCTTGGCGTGCAGTGGTGCCTCCAAGTGGCAGCCTCAGGGAGGAGCGGCTGGGGGTGGAGGTGGGGTGGGCACCTCCCTGTCTCTTCTAGGAAACCAAGCGGGGGCCGTGGAAGCCAAAGGGAACCCCTGAGTGCGCTCAGAGTCGGGATTTGGTCACGGCAGGCCCTGGCTGCAAAATGGCCTGTGGTCTCCATACCCTCACGAGCTGCATGATGCAGGTGGGGGCACGTGAAAATGCCTTGTCACCGTGGCGGGTGGGAGCCAGCCTTGCAGGGCAGGTACCGCTGAATCAGCAAGCCCATCGCTCTGCGGCCCGTCTGGTGCCCTGTGGGGAGCCGGAAGCTGAGGAAGACCCGCCCCTGTAGAGCAGAGCCCTGCTCAGAGATGCTGAGGGTGGGCTGGCCGGAAGAGGGCGATTTACAGCGTGACCCTTGCCAAGTGCTGGGTTAGGCAGGGACCCTCAGCTTTGGTTCTTGGTAACGTCGAACAGTCCAGGGGCTTCACCCAGCCAGCACTTCGTCTGGTTTTAAACCGACGCGTCATTGTCCTCGCTCCTCCTGAAGCCGAGGCCACCGGAGACTTCTGACCTGCCGGGCAAACCAGTGGATTTGAGTAAAAACAATTGCAGGCTGGTTGGGACAAAACCCCGGATGGTTGGAGGCCCCCGAGGGCGTGAATTTGTCCCGTGCAGTTTAAATTTGGAATTGCATTTTGCAAAACCCACACGCGTTTGATCGAGCCCTGCTCCTATCTGGGCCAAACGCCTGTTTTTGACAGTCGAGCGTTCTCGCACAACCCCGCCCCCCATCGTCCTCTCCCGCACACAGAGGCTGCGGCCCTGTCGTCTCCATGGTTACCGCAGTACCTAAGCCTGGGAAGCGCCTTTCCAGGCGGTCTCCTGCAGCGCCCCAGCACAGATATCTGAACTCGTTGGCTGTTTGCCTGAAATGAGGGAGAGAGGCTTCGGGAGGGGTGTGCGCAAGCGGGTCTCTCGCCCACGAGACGGGCACTAAGGATGTTCAGTATCGGGTAATTGACTAATCGCATTGTCGATGCATTCTTGCATTGACTGTTCGATCAGTCGATAGGGCGGCTGTGGGCACTCTGCTTATCAGCCAGGCAGCATCTTACTCTCTCCCGGGCAGCCCCCCAGGCACCCGGCTTACAGGGAATTAAACTGCCCTTCCATGTAAGGACAGGAACCCCGCAGAGCCTGGAAGGCTGTGGGCAGGGAGCTGGGGGAGAGGGCCTTAAACGCCTCTGTCCCAGCAGTTCTTGGTGCTGGGGCAACAGTCCTGCTTTCGAGGCAGCTGTAACACCTTGCTCCTTGTTTTAGGGTTCGACAAAGAGACGTCCAAGCAGAAGAAGGAAGGGCCCAGCAGCACCCTGGTAAGTGCAGCTTCACCTTTCCTGTGATCTCCTGGGGCTTCCCCTGTGCCAGTGACCTCCCCGTGAAATACCGTGAAACACCATGATTCACTATGGGCCTGATTCTTCAGCCCTTCCTCACATTCCTTGACTTGAGCAGGGCAAGGCAGAGCTGGACCTCTGCCGGCAGATTGAGGTACAGGGTGCACCTCCCTCAGTTGGACTCTCTGGTCCGGCAACATCCATGGACCAGCTGCATTTGCCTGCCGAGCGACTGCACCTGGCCAGCTGCCCTCTCCTTGCCATGAGCGTGGCACGTGGGCTCTTGTATCGCAGACGCGGTTCGATGGGCAGCGCAGCGCCCACTTAGTCCTGTGCTGAGGCTGGTGGGAAGCTGCCAGCCGTGCCCTCCCCGCACGGCTAGTCCGCTCTCCCGCTGCGCGGGCTGGGGCCTTGGGCAGGCCTGTTTGCTGCCGCAGCGTCTGCCCCAGGGCCTTGACGGGGCAGGGAAGCGGGAACCAGAAACCCCAGCCTGGTGAAGGGAGTAAATGTCCTGCCTCGTGCTGGAGCAGTGCCAGGGAAGGGAGCTCTCACCCCTTCCCGAGACAGGCCCCAGCCTCGGCTTGTGGACGCCAGCTCCATCGCTGCCTCCCGACGGATGGGACGGGATGGGGGCCACGGAAAGGGGGAGACGAGCCCACCCTGGGAAACTCCCCACTCTCCCATCAGTCGCTCTGTGTCCTGCTCGCAGCCTCATGCACCCTGGCCCTGCGAGCTTGCCAGGTGTCCGGTATTGGCTCAAAAACGATCTCGTGGGTGGGGTTTTTTTTTTTTTTTGCTCAACCAATTTTTTTCCCGCCAGGTTCGGTACTTTTTGTGAAAGTATCTGGCAACCCTAGGCCCTGCTGGAAGCCCGGCAGCAGCATCAATAAAATCCCCTCCCTGCCGCGGCAGAGCCGTGGGCCGGGGGACGTGCAGGGCCAGCTCAGCTCAGGAGAGGAAAGTGGCCGGCAGATGACAATGAGATTAACCCCAGCAGCCAGCTCAGCTTCCCTGGGATGGATTTAAGCCTGCCAAGGGCATTAGCAAAGTGCGCCAAGGGGGGGGCTCGGTTCTGCGCCGTGCCTTAGTTGTAACAGTCACGATCTGGGGCAGGCGTGTGAAAGGCTAACCGGTTAACCGGAGCATCCCTCCACCCCACGGCAGCCCAGCCGGCAGGACCCTGGCCACAATGAGCGGCAGTGCCGGAGCAGCCCCCGTGGCCAGGTCAGAACAGCCCCTGCTGCCTGCAGTTGATGGGTAACCGGTTAACTGTTCTGGGCGGTTTGCTTGCGGGGCTCAGGGCGGTTTTGGGTACTGAGACCTCAGCTCGGCCAGACAAGTCATGGGCAGTTCCAGAGGAGGCTGACGGCAACGGCCCTGCCCAGCTAGCGCCGGTTCGGAGGGAGCATATAAAATACCCCACTGTCCAGGAGGAGGTTGCCGGCTGCTGCAGCACATGCAAATGCAGAGGGAAGGGGGTGGCCACCTGTGCCCAAGCTGGGAGGCAGCAATTGGTGCCTGTCTGCGCAGAGGGGACAGCCGGATGCCAGCTCTGCAGAAACAGGAAGTCGGTGCCCCTCTGCGCACGAGGGCTGCCTGACTCCAGAACCCCTGTGATGCCCAGCAAGATACCCCCGGCTGCGCAAACAGCTATGCAACGGCTGCCGGCTGTAGCGAATCCCCCGTGGAATGGGAGCAGACAGAGGCGGCTGCAATTAGCAACATGTGGCAAAGCTCACGGTGCTGGGAGCGGTTTCCGCTCGGCAGCAGCCCGGGGCATGTGGCACAGGAAACATGGGGGTATTGGGGGCTGGCTCCCGCGGCATCTGTGTTAGCAAGAGATGCTCTCGGGGCTTGCTTTCCCGTCGCGGTGCGCGCAGCCAGCTCCTCTTAGAGTAGGCATCCAGGTGAGGACACCACCCCCCCCATGCGGTGGGAGCAGGTGCCCTTGTGCAAGTCTGCGAGCTGCCCTTTTGAGTGACCAGGGCAAGTGCCACACATCCAGCCCCAGCCCAGGGTGGGATCCCCCATAGACAGTGGGGCCTGGCAGATTCTGGGCATGGCAGGAGTGGCCGGGTCCGTACCCCGGCCAGCCGCTGCCCCGTTTCCTTCCCCCACTCGCCAGTGCACCAATATAGGAGGGCGGGTGCCCGCCCGGAGGCTGAATTTGGAGACGTGGAACGTCTGGCTGAGCAGAAATTCTTGTCCCTGCAGGGCCATTCTGGCCGGGGCGCCAAGGACGGGGCTGCGGTGACGGGGGGGAGCGGCAGCGAAAGTCCCCTGGAAAGCATCTGCCTGAGCGAATCCGACAAAGCCGCCGTGCTCGCTTTAATCCGCGAAGAGGTAACGGCTACGCAGGGGCGCCGGCTCCGGGCAGCAAAGCACAACCACGCTGAGCAGGGATTGATCTGTCTGTGTGCGAACCACCCCGCGCCACGGGGCCCGCAGGGATCCCACCTCCCAGTAACAACCCCTGCTTCCCCTCCGGCAGGTCACAGGCGTAGCCAGGACGTGGGAACTAGGCTCCCAGAGAGGCAGGGGCGCTGCGGGTGAGCACAGCGGAGCAGGGGATGGGCGAGTCGTAGAGTTCAGGGCTAGGAAGGGAGGGGGGTCTGGTCTGACCTTCTTCATAGCACAGGCCGTCCCAGTTTCACCCCCTTGCCCTGCATGAGGCCTGGAGTTCTGCATCTCCTGAAGCGCCCCTGCCAGAAAGGCATCCCGGCTGGATTTTATGTCATCAAGCACCACGCGTGCGTGGCCTGTAATTCCTTGTGATTTGGTTCCTCTTGGGTGCCCCTGCTATCGGCCCAGCCGCTCTCCTGGCCAGCGGAAGGTGCCTGCCGGGAGATAGAGCCCTCGCACCCGCCCCCTGGCTCACAAGTCCATCGTCTCGTGGCAGAAGCGGGCAGGGGAGTTTTCTGGCTGGGAACGTAACTAAGAGCTGCACAGACGTTTACTGTAAAACCCCCCTGGGCCCCTGTGCCGACGTGCGGTGAGGGGCTTTGGGGCCATCCTCCCCTCAGGCCTCCAGGGCCCCACTCACCGTGTCTGCTTCCAGTGACAGGCGCACATGTTTGCAGTGGAAATGCTTCATGCACGTCTGCAATTGGTGCTGAGCGTGTCCAGCCAGCACTGGGATGCAGATTAAATCTAGGCCGGTTGCTGGTAATCTCCTAAAGAGCCATCCCCAGTTAATATCCTAGAATCCCAGAGCGGGCAGAGACCTCAGGAGTTATCGAGTCCAGCCCCCTGCCCAAAGCAGGACCAACCCCAATGCAATCAGCCCAGCCAGGGCTTGGTCAAGCTGGGACTTAAACACCTCTAGGGATGGAGATTCCACCCTCTCCCTAGGGAACCCAGCCCAGTGCTTCCTCACCCGCCTAGGGAAATACTTTTTCCTAATATCCAATTTAGACCTCCCCCACTGCAACTTGAGCCCATTGCTCCTTGTTCTGCCATCTGCCACCACTGAGAACAGCCTCTCTCCAGCCTCTTTGGAACCCCCTTCAGGAAGTTGAAGGCTGCTCTCAAATCCCCCCTCACTCTTCTCTTCTGCAGATTAGATAAGCCCAAATCCCTCAGTCTCTCCTCGTAGGTCATGCACTCCAGCCCCAAATCATTTTGGTTGTACCCTGCTGGACCCTCTCAATGCATCAACATCCTTTCTGTAGTGGGTGGAGGGGGGGCGGCCAGAACTGGACACAATATTCCAGATGTGGCCTCACCAGAGCTGAATAAAGGGGAATAATCACTTCTCTGGATCTGCTGGCAATGCTCCTCCTAATGCACCCTAATATGCCATTAGCCTTCTTGGCTACAAGGACACACTGTTGACTCATATCCAGCTTCTCATCCACTGTAACCCCCAGGTCCTTTTCTGCTGAACTGCTACTTAGCCAGTCGGTCCCCAGCCTGTAACAATGCTTGGGATTCTTCTGTCCCAAGGGCAGGACTCTGCATTTGTCCTTGTTAAACCTCATCAGATTTCTTTTGGCCCAGATATCAGGCCATTAGGGTTGTGCGTGGGGAGTGGTTGGACTGAATGCCTCTGACTGTATTTTAGGCCAGAGCCAATTCACACAACACACGCTCAGCCTCAGACTAGCCCCACATCCCAGGAGTCAGCCCGTGTGTCCGGAGGCGGGGAGTCAGAGGTTGTGTTTTGTTCCCACTGCACTGTAGATCATCACTAAGGAGATCGAAGCCAATGAATGGAAGAAGAAGTATGAAGAGAGCCGACAAGAAGTCTTGGAAATGAGGTAAAACTCTGCAGCAGCTCTGAGCTGTGAGGTGTTCACCCCCCGCTTCCTCCCCTAGCATTTCCCCACCGAGGCTGACTCCCGGGGTCTGTCCGTGCCGCTCTCCCCTGTGACTCGCGTGGTTTGCTGGGCACTGGTGGCAGTGAGTGCACACGCAGAGGCATGCTCAAGATGGAGCATGGTACCAGCCAGGCCCAAACTAACCAGTCTGTCCTTCCCTGTGTGTGTCTGCGAGCCCCGGGGAAGGCCAGGCCAGGCAGGCAGGAGGGGAAGACAGATGTGACTGGAGAGCTGAGGAGGGGATTGAGATAATTCGAGCTGTTTCAGTGGCCGTACCTAGAGATCCAGAGGGGGAGCTGAGTTAGTCTGTAACAGAATAAACTTAAAAACAACCAATAGTCTGGTAGGACCTGCCCATGAAAGCTCATGATCCCATTGACATGTTCGTTAGTCTTTAAGGTGCTACCAGACTATTGGTTGTTTTTATGTTTTTCCTGTACATAGAGTTTCAGACTATGCATATAGAGAGAGCCCCGCAGATCCGCAGGGATCCGCTTTCTATCCATGGGCATCCACATCTGTGGCCGTGAATATCCAGGCTCCTTTTTGTGGATGTGGATGAAGGCACCAGTTTTGCATCCGCGCTGACTCTGGAACTGGCGTGTGTCAGTTCGGTTCCCAAGCCTTTACGAAGTCTGCTTGGCAACCCACGTGCCAGCCACGGAGCACCACGCAGATACAAGCCAAAGCCCGCCCTGTGTAAATGGCCGTCTCCTTTCCTTCCAGGAAGATCGTGGCTGAATATGAAAAGACCATCGCCCAGATGATAGGTGAGGCCCCCTGGTGGCAGCCGTCACTAGCGGTAGGAAGTCGGTGGCCTCGGGATGGCTGGTGGGATGCTGATCACAATAACAATAGGGCAGCAAAAAATGGACCCAGTTCCATCAGCCTCGCCTAATTCAATGCCCATCTGCTGTTACAACCAGGACCAGCCCCTCTAAGGCGCCTGCAGGAGAGGCCCTTGCCCCTACGCCACCCTCTGCCTGGACCAGCGTCTGTCTGTCCTGACAAATTGCAGTGGGGTTTTCTAAGTGGGAGGATCCATGTGTTTTTGTAGCCCAGAGGTTCCTGTCCCTTTAATCCCACCCCCAGCCTGGCTTTGCACCGGGACGATGCATCGTCCAGCCGAGCTGGGCTGACAGAGGCTCCCCTCTAAGGATTTTGTCCAGTGGGGATCACTGCCGTCATGCTGGCTGTGAGAATCCCTCCCGCTTGGAATCCAAGCCGGGCCCGTCCTGCAGCAGTGACCCGTGGGCCAATCCAAGCCGGGCCCGTCCCATGGCAGTGACCTCTGGGCCGTGGGCCAGTCCAAGCCGGGCCCGTCCTGCGGCAGCGACCCCTGGGCCAATCTAAGCCGGGCCCATCCCGTGGCAGCAACCCCTGGGCCATGGGCCAATCCAAGCCAGGTCCATCGCACGGCAGTGACCTCAGGGCTGTGGGCCAATCCAAGCCGGGCCCGTCCCACAGCAGCGACCCCTGGGCAATCCAAGCCGGGCCCGTCCCGCGGCAGTGACCCCTGGGCCGTGGGCCAATCCAAGCTGGGCCCGTCTCACGGCAGCGACCCCTGGGCTATGGGCCAATCCAAGCCGGGCCTATCCCGCGGCAGTGACCCCTGGGCCGTGGGCCAATCCAAGCCGGGCCCGTCCCACAGCAGCGACCCCTGGGCCAATCTAAGCCGGGCCCGTCCCACGGCAGCGACCCCTGGGCCAATCTAAGCCGGGCCCGTCCCACGGCAGTGACCCCTGGGCTGTGGTCCAGTCCAAGCCAGGCCCGTCCCACAGCAGCAACCCCTAGGCCGTGGGCCAATCCAAGCCAGGCCCATCCCCCGGCAGCGACCCCTGGGCCAATCTAAGCCGGGCCCATCCCGTGGCAGCAACCCCTGGGCCATGGGCCAATCCAAGCCAGACCCATCGCACGGCAGTGACCTCTGGGCTGTGGGCCAATCCAAGCCGGGCCCGTCCCGCGGCAGTGACCTCTGGGCCGTGGGCCAATCCAAGCCGGGCCCGTCCCACAGCAGCGACCCCTGGGCCAATCTAAGCCGGGCCCGTCCCACAGCAGCGACCCCTGGGCCAATCCCGCGGCAGTGACCCCTGGGCCGTGGGCCAATCCAAGCCGGGCCCGTCTCACGGCAGCGACCCCTGGGCTATGGGCCAGTCCAAGCCGGGCCTATCCCGTGGCAGTGACCCGTGGGCCAATCCAAACTGGGCCTGTCCCGCGGCAACAATCCCTGGGCCATGGCCCACTTCAGCAGAAGAGGTTTGACCTAAATATAATTTGCTCCTACTTCACAGAAGATGAGCAGAGGACAAGCATGGCCTCCCAGAAGAGTCTCCAGCAGCTCACGGCGGAGAAGGAACAGGCCCTGGCAGACCTGAACTCCGTAGAAAGGTCCCTGTCGGATCTGTTTAGGAGATACGAGAACCTGAAGGGCGTTCTGGAAGGGTTCAAGAAGGTCCTTTACTCTCTCAGGAGACTTGCTTTTCTCTTCCTTGTTGTGTCTGCTGTGCTGTCTATCTGATGCCCTGCCCTGTTGTTTTCTGGTTAACGGGGTATAGAAGTGTAATCGCCAGCAGGCGCGTTCGAACCTGGGACCTTAGCGCAGGAGCCTCTACAACTACACACACAATATCACTGTTTCTTGTCTAATATTGTTCCGATCACTTTACCTCTCCGACGCCCCTTTGAAACAGGCTCCTAAGCAAATTCGGGCAAATAACAGATTTCTCAATACACTGGCAAGTCCAAGATATTGGGGGGAGAGGCAGAGGGAGGGGGAATTGTTTCAGCTTAGACTGAAAATGAAAATTTTTGAAATTTTCAGCAAATCAGAACATAAAAAAATGGTTTCAGGTTGAACACCATGGTGTGACAGGGAGCATTTTAAAAATAAAATTAAAGGATGTTTCTAAGGTAAAAGCCATCCTAAATAAAAACCATCAGGCTGTTTTATTCATAAAGTGTTGAAATTAAATGTTTTATTTATCTGGATTTTTTTTTCATTTGAAACAACCTGGCAAAATGGACCCACATTTGCAGATTGGTTGAATATCGCCCAATCTTCCTTTTTTTTCCCACCAAAACCGAGTTTCAGTCAAACCATTGCCTGGCTCTGCTCCTTGCCCTTAGCTGAAGGATGTTTCTGGGCTTGCGGTTTGTGATGAGTAAGCAGGGTACCTGGCTGTGGGGATGAGCAATGTCACCGGAGCTCAGTGATAGGCGCTGCTGGGGCTGTTCTCAGCACAGAGCTGGTTCCTCTTTATAGATTTTACAGTCACATTCTCCCCGTCCTCTGGAAGCAGCAAACCGTCAGCGCGGCCGAGCAGGAGCCAAGGCAGACAGTGGGTCCGACTCCCACCTGCATTACCAGAGAGGTGGGAAAAGGCCTCAGCACAAATGAGCAGCCTGCCGAACGGATAAAAAATGCTTTGGGTTGGGAGCAGGGATTTCCAGCTGGGAGGCAGTTTTGCAGTTAGCATCAGCGCACAGCGACGTGCTCGCTGCGTTCCCAGTGCGTCACCCTGACTTTGCACTCTCGTTGTCCAGAACGAAGAAGCTTTGAAGAAATGTGCTCAGGATTACTTGGCCCGAGTCAGACAGGAAGAGCAGCGATACCAAGCCCTGAAAATCCACGCGGAAGAAAAATTAGACAAGTAAGAATCCCGGGTGAGGGTGCTGCAGAATGCCGACCGATTTGGGGCGGAGCTGCGGGAGAAAGCAGAACGAGTTTTCGTTTGAATCCCCCAATCCAGTGTCTAAGTAAAAAAGGAGATTTCAGAGCAGTCTTGGGAAGGGTCTGGAGCCTCGAGAAGGGACCTGACCATTAGAGGAGTTTGAACCCCTGCAGCTAAAGCAATCTGCACAGCAGAGTTTGCAAAACGAACTCTGCCATTGTGTGTCCTTTGGGCGTGGACGGCCAGTGGCCCTGATGAGCTGTAGCCTCCTAAGAGCCGAGATTGACTGAAGCACAGTCACAAAGCTGCAGGTTATTCACGGTGTTGTTAGCAGGTGTAGTGATACCATTCCTGCTTAACGGGGCATCAAGGGGCCGGCTTTCCCCAGCCAGGGGGAGTGAATAGCAGGGACACTGGGGGCTGCTGTTCTGTAAGTGGGAAGGCAGGAACCCAGGTCTCCCATTTGGGCCAGGGTCCTGGTTTGACTTAGGGTTTAAACTGACGCTAAACCAGTCGAAGCAGTCGGACTTGGGTGTAAAAGGGGCTTATTGCGGTTCAGCTTGAACCTGTAACAACCGACTTCAGCTACTCTAAGAAAAGCTGCTCTGCAACTGAAGCCAGTGTGTCCACACGGGGGTTTGCCCCATCTTGAATAAACCAATTTAAAAACCAATGCAGGTTAAACCCCTGAGGCCTTTCCCGTGTGGACAAGGCCTCAGAATCTGTCACTCCTGCAGCCTGGGGCCAGCTGGCTGCTGTACTGGGTGAGGTTTCCCGTGGCCCCAGGAGGCGCTTAGCTAACTCTCCACTGTGGTGCAGTGCAGGGTTACTCGGCTGGGCTGCAGCCGATGCGATAAATCCTCTGTCTCTCTCGACCCCACTGTAGAGCAAATGAAGAGATCGCTCAGGTGCGCACCAAGGCAAATGCCGAGAGCGCGGCTCTCCACGCCGGGCTCCGCAAGGAGCAGATGAGGGTGGAGTCGCTGGAGAGAGCCCTGCAGCAGAAGGTAACAGCCTTTGGCCCTGGACCCTGAACTGGGGTTTGTTTTGCGATTGAGTTCAGTGTGCTCGGTTGCCTCTTGCTGCTCGTGGCTGCATGGCCCCGACCGCAGCCGGCGGGTGAGAGAGAAAAGCTGGCCCAGAGCCGGGGTGGGGGGTGGATCCAAGTTCTGTTCTTCAGATCCCTGCCTGTTGTCCCCTGGCCATCTCCCTGTCGTGTTGCTGGGCACTGGGAACTGCTGCATTGCGAGCTGCACCCCTTGGGAACAGGAAACGCAGATGGTGAATGACGCTGTCAACCCCCTCATGGAACGTGTGTCCCAGCTGGCGTTCCCTTGAGCTGTGCTCCTAGACAGGCACGGGGGGCCCAGAGCTTATGGGCCGTTCTATGGAACTGGAGAGTTCTGCTCGGCCATTAGGATCCCCCAGGATCAGGCCTGCCAGTGGAGCGTGGGAAGGGGGTAACAGCCCCAGGGCCCGGGGTTCCCAGCCGCCGCCACCTCCGCTGCTTTGGTGGCAGCAATGGCTGGGGCACCAGCCCCTGTAAATTGCTGCCAGAGCCCAGTGCGGTCGCTCCCGGCAGCCCTGCGCATTCGGGGCGGCGCTGAGGCTGCCTGGGGGAAGCGAACTCAAGCTCCGCCCCTTCTGCCCAAGGCCCCGCCCTCTCTGGAGGCACGGAGCCAGGCCCTCTTCCCCCGCCTGGCCCAGGGGCTCAGTGAAGCTGTTGGCCCCACTGCCCAGGAGCAGCCTAGACAGCAGATCCCGTCGGGCTATTTTGGGGTGCAGACCCCCAGCATCGCTCTAGGGAGCGTCTCTGGGACGTGGGAGTGCCTGGCTGCTCCGAGGGGCTGGCGTTAGAGGGATGAGTAGCCATGACCCTGTGGTGCCGAAGGGAATGCCCTGGACTCTCGTGCCAACGGCAGAGCAGTCGCGTTGGCCCCGGCAAGCTGCCCCCGAGGGCCCCGATCCCTGCAGAGAGTCGGCAAGGGGGGCAGACTGGCTGGGCCCCACGGGGGGGGCCAGCCCGTCCCTTTTGTGTGGATGCTGGTTTCTGTGTGTCACCGCTGGGGAAAGGGGCTGGGATCGATCCCGCCCAGGCTCCAGCCCCACATTTCTCTCTGACCGTTTGTCTTTCAGAACCAAGAAATTGAAGAGTTGACCAAGATCTGTGACGAGCTGATTGCAAAGATGGGAAAGGCCGACTGAGCCGCCCTTTCTCCACACTCTGCCCTTGCCTGCTTCTTTGGTACCGTCAAGCACCTTGCCTTGTTCTCCCCGAGCAGAGAAAAGCACATGCCAGCTGCCTGCCCCTCTCCCCTCCGCCCCCAGCCCCCTCGGGGCAGGGCTGGCGGCTCACAGCGTTCTAGTGTGGTCGCTTCCGAAGGTTGGCGGCCCCTGGTTTTTAGGGCTCAGCTCCGTTTCTCCCTAAACAGGCAGGACATGCAATTCTTTTGGCATGGTCAGCAGGCATGCGCCCAGCCCTGCAGACAGTGCCCCCGTCGGGCCCGTGGGCTCGTTCTGGGGTCCCGTCCTTGCAGCTAGGAAGCTGGTGCGAGCTGAGCCTGTCTGAGAGCCGGGATTTTTCATTGGGCGTCTCGCTCGCGGGCTCCTTCCTCTTAAAGCCGATGGAAATTCCCGCAGGTGCGGAGACCGGCCTGTGCAGCGCTGGGCCCTGCGGGAGGAAGGCTCTGCGGGGTCTCGTCACAGGTGTCTGGGACAGGAAGATAATGAGGTTAAAATCAGGGGCCTTTGATGGAGCCTCCCCCCTCCCACCCCGGTCTCTAGAGCTTGTGGTTTGGTTGCCTGGTTCGTGCTGCGGCTGCAGCGCTTTGCCCCCAGGGGGCTTGATTCATTTCGGGTGCTGCTAGTGCGGGGGCGTGGCATGCCCACGGAACGTGGCTGACCTGCCCTGCCAGCAGCGAGGGGGGAGCCCGGGTGTCTCTCTGGGTGCGTCGGGGCTGCACCCTGGGGTGTGGCTGCCGCTCGGAGACGGGCCTGCGCCAGCGCAGGGGGAAAGCAGCGCAGAGGCAGCCGTGGGGGCTGCGCGGGGCCAGCAGGTCCCCTGGAGCGTGTGTCCAGTCCCATGTGAGCGCGGACAAATCCCCCCTCCCAGCGCAGGGCAGGGCTACCCCTGGCCAGGCCACGTTATCCTCTTCATCCTCCCTCGCAGCCGTGCCGCAGGGTCTGTCCCTCAGCACTGACGGGCGGGCGTATGTGGGAAGCTGCTTTGCACATCTCCCTACGGCCTGGCCCTGGCTGCCCTCCAGCACCGTCAGCTCCTGATACCGAGGAGCCGTGTTTTCAGTGGCTCTTGGCTATTGGTTCAAAGTGCTGCTGGGAGATTAGCGAAGTGACCCGGCCCTTTGGGAGACAGGATCAGGCCTAAGGTATGTGCGTGGCCAATGCCCTGCCATCCTCCCCCAGTCAGTACAGAATGCCACTTATAACGCCCCGCGCTCTGGGCAGTGTCTTGCTCTCAGCAATGCTAAAAGACTCAGAAGCTAGTACAGGCCAAGTCAGCCGCACGCAGCTGTTAAATAAACTCGCAGACTCTAACGGGCAGGAGAGGAGTCTCGCTAGGCAGGCGCTGCATTTCCCTTTGTTTGCCGAATTCATGAAGAATTGCTGAGGCACCTGTCGTCCTGCAGCAGAGACCCCGGGGTTCTGCGGGTGACGGAGAGGTAATGGTCCATGGATTGGGTTTGCACCCTGCTTGGGAGGCGCTCGCCTAGCCCAGTGCTAGCAATGAGTTTTACCTAATTGCACATTGGCGATACTTTCCCACCCCGCGGAGCCACAGCTGGCCCTGGCCATACGGCGCCCCTGTAGCCAGGCCCACAAGCTGTTTGAACTGCTCTGTCCGGGCTCATGTCTCTGGATCCGGCCATTGGGCTTTTGAACTGTTTCTCGGGGGGGGATGTGCAAATCCGGCCTGCCCTCCAGACAAAGAGCCGCCGCTCCAGACCACAGCCTGGGCAGTGCAAGGGGAGCGCCAGCGCTCCTGTGGGAAAGTCCGGCGTGGCTCCGGGGCACGTCTCGGCCAAGGGAAGGGTTTGCTGTTTTGGAGCTGAGCTCTAGCTAGCGGCAGGTGTCAAAGTCTGGCAAACCTTTTGGCTGCCGCCGATTCATGACACAATCAAACTCCTCCGTTCTCTGCTTCCTCGCTTGGCGCATGCAGAGCCCCCGTCTGTTTCGATGGGAGCCAGGGGTCTCAGTGGGTTTTCTTCGCTGTTTTATGTGGAGAGAGAATTTATTGCACGTTTGACACGATCAAGCTGGTGGTTGCCTGGCCCTCGCGCACGAGTAGCTGATGGGGCCTGATTGGCGTGCCCCTTGGGAAAGTGGGGTCTAAGCCAGCTGTGCACGGGTGAGCTCCCTCAGAAATTAGCCCGGGTTTAGTTCCAGAGGCTTTTGCACAGATCCCGGGTCTTTGCATTTCCTTACTCTCATGCTGGTGACTTTTTAATTCTTTCCTCTGGAATCTGGGCCTTGGCTATTCCTGGACCAGCCCGTTTTGGACCTTGATAAACATAATTGATTACCCTGGGCGGTGCCATAGTTCGGGAGTGGCCAGACTGAGGCAGGCCCATTCTCGTTAGCTGATTCATCTCCATGTAGCCCTTTCCTGAGGGCTGCTGGATGGGGGTGAATAGTAACGCCTCTTCCTGGGCAGGGGTCACTAGATGCATATATCGGCAGATAGACCAGTCCCGGGCAGCACCCAGTGGGTCTAACCAAATGGTAACGGTGGCTCGGAACCTCGGGCGAATGCAGATTTCACCCAACGTGCTCAGAATGCTGTTTTAGCTAACGCCGGTCAGACTGTCACAGAGTCGCTGGGATCCCAGGCTGAACTGCTCCCTGCAAACTGCCCGTGCTGTCGCAGAGTTTAGATAATAGGGATGTAATGGGTTAACTAGCGAACTGGTAAGCATTGCCTTACCGGCACGGTTACTGGGATAACCGGTTAACCAGCACTTAGCCGAGCCAGAGTGGCTCCCTGCCCACAGTGCGGTGCAGCGGGCCCTGGCCGGAGCAGCCCCCCACCCGCGGTGCACTGTGGGCGGAGTTGCTCCACTGCTATGCGGACTGCACCAGCCCCTCCCACCCCCGCGGCGGGCGGTTACCCGGTTAAACATACGGTTTGACCGGTTAACAATTTACTCCGGCTTTTACATCCCTATTAGATAGTAACCCAGCTAGCTCTGAACGTCTGAATGGCAGCTCCAGAACCAGCTCTGAGCTTTTGTAAAACATGTTTCTGCTACCAGATGAGAGAACCCCCGGGATAGACCAGAGTTTGCCCCAAAATTGAGAAGAGCGTTATTAATAATTAATAAAAATCCCTTTTATGCTTGAGCCACGAGACGGGTTCTCCTCATCCCCAAAAACATCCACAGCAAAATGTAAATGACGCATGTCCGGGTCAGGCTTTCTTTGTTCTGAGTAGTAGTCCGATGTGGCGTCTGCCCCGCACTATGCCTCGTGTCTGTGCTTAGAGAAGTGAAATGACATAGCTGCATTCACCATCTCCCTGGGGCCGGGAGGGACAGGTTCTCTTATTGAGGGCTCACATCCAACCTCCTGCACGTTAGAGTCAAACTAGCGTGCTTTGAGGGAACTGTCTCTCCGTGCGGGTTTGCTAGTTGCTCTGGATGATGTGACCTTGCAGAGGGGTTTGGATAAACTCCAGAGAACACAGCTCCCGAAAATACAGTTGTGAGTCTCAGCATCTGCACAGGCCTGTAACTTGCCATTTACAAAATAAAAATTTAACAGGCCCCCCCTCGCCTGCAAAGGTGAGAGAGCTGCAATGCAGGACAGACCGTGGGTAGTGATGTGATTGGAGAGTGTTTTCCCAGTTGTACCTGGCCCCCAGAACCCTGTCGCCGCACCCACGGCCTGTCTCGGAATGTTGTTCCGTTTCTGGGCCTCTGTGGGCAAACGAGATTCCTAAGGAATGATTTATTAACTATAATATGGTTAGAGTTACATAGGTATTATGGTTATAGTTGTACATAATGGAAGATGTATCGAACTTTCAATCAGTGAGACAGTTTTATCGTGTATGCTGCTCTATAGCATACGGGCCCAGAAGCAAAGCTTTGCTCTAGGCTGGCTGTGGGCCTTTCTGCTCAGGTCTGGAAAGATGCCGCTTCATCTTCTGCCCTTCCGGAGCATTTGGAGGAAGGGTTGAAAGTTGCTGCTGTTCTCTGTACGGGGGTAACGGCAACACTTGAGCTTTGCTGAGTAATTCTGACAGGCGTCTTGTGAACACAAAGCTCCTTCCCAAATGAGCAAGCCAAGCTGCCTTGCTAAGGCCCGGACACTTGCAAATGGCCATGCACCAAGTCCAAAGCATGATCTCTCCTTCCCGCACTAGAACTGCACCGTCCCCTGGAACTGTCAGAGGCGCCTGCCTGTCACATGATTAACGTTGCTGTCTACACGTGTACATTTGCCAGTGATCCCTTGTCTGCAATGAAGTGCCAATTAGTGACCATCCCAACTGCAAATCTGGTCCTGCCGCATTCCTCATCCAGCCTCGTCCCTCCCTGAGGCAGGAAAAGGAACTCTCTGCATTGACTACTATCAGGATTGCTTTGTACTGTGTATGTATCTGCCATCTGCATACATTTTGTATGTATGATAATTTCCCTTTTATATGTCAGGTAAATATTTGTAAGAGTTCTACTCACACAAAGGAGATTATAATAAGGATTACTAATATATTTTTTCCATGTTTCATTGCCTGAATAAAAACTGTATTTACCATTGTTGATGCTTTTCCTGTATTAGAAATCATGTTTCTTGTATGTGGAGTGAGGGCCCGAGTCTAACCTCACGTATAGCAGGGGAGGTGTCACTCCCTTGATTTCAGTGCAGTTACTCCGGATTTTCACCAGTGCAAATGTGATCAGAATCAAATCCTGAGGCTGACTTTTATAGACACCAAAACTCACCCAAAATTCATTTTAAAAGTATTAATATCCAGTGCCTTCGGGTCATGTACTTTGTCTTTTCATGCTCATTTAAGGGGATGTTCCCAGTTCAGCTTATTATTGGGGTTTACATGGTGGCATACACTTGGAGCAGGCTGGCTGCAGAAGGGAGAATAGAGGGTTGTAATCGTAGATCAGGAGACAGGATTCAGGTCTAACCCCAGCTCTGATACTGACTCCTTTGATGGTCTCAGGTAAATCACTTAACCTCTCCTCTTTAGCTTCTCCATCTGTAAAAAGGCGGGTGTTTCCCAGCCTGACCACAGGGTTGTGAGGGTCTAGGAAGCCTCACACAATGTAGATGCCCAGTGTTAACAATAATTACTGATAATCCTCAGGCTGGGAGATTTGGATGGAGGATTTGGGACCGGGAGAACTGGGTCCAGGCTGAGCTCCATCAAACGGGAGGAGGCGGGTTCCTTTTTTTAGCACTGTCAATCAGCTTTATCGGTATTTTAAACCCCCCTGCAACGTCAGCGCTGCAGAAGCTAAGAAGCATTCTATACGCAAAAACGAGATTCTACTGTGCCCAACCGCGCTGCGTTTTCAGCAGCACGATTACCCTTGCTGGGACAGAGCAAGGACATGGGAATTGCAGGCAATTGCTGAACTGCTAAATGCCCTGCTGTTTTGCATTCCCCTGCCTCTCCCATCTGAGAAATCCCTGCATCCTCCCAGACTGGAAACAACCACGAGGGGATGAAATCCAGTATGTGCAGGCTGAGCAATGGGGAGATGCGTGTGAAATGGATGTAAATAAACAGTCCTGGATACTTGCCTGCTCTGCGGGAGGATCTCAGAATGCTTTGACAAGGGTAGAGCAGGGGGACTGGCCCCTCCTGGAGCGGGTAGGAAAACTGAGCCACAGAGTCGTTCCAAGGTCACCACGGTGCGGGTTAGCTTGAGTATCCTGTCTCCGAATTCCCTGCATGAACCACATGGCAAGGCAGCGTCTCCTGAGCGTGTCAGTGTGACCTTGGCCCGGGGGTAATGAGATATCGGCAGGGAACCTTTCGCATTCAGTGCCGTCTGCAGGAGTGTGGTTTGATAAGCTGGACATCACGTGTCTGAATGAGCCTGTTTTCACCCACCTCCTGCTCCCTCGCTCAAAGGAGAAGCATCTGCACGACGCTCGCTAGAGACGGGATGGGACAGGGGGACTTGTTCAAGCCAGGCATGTCGTTACTATTGGGGGGGGGGGAGTATCACGTTGCCTGTACTCGATGTAACACCCGCCAGGGAGAACCAAACCTGCAGCCCCTGGAGCTCAGGGCGTGAGCCTCTGCAGCTGGAGCTCAAAGCCACCTGGCTCCCTGCTAAAGCTGCAGAGCAGACACCTCTCGCTCTGTCAGTGGTCTCAGGGCCACTGCGTGGGCCAGCGAGCCACTCCCTGGCGGTGCGTGGGACATTCTACTGGCAGGCACGAAGACAAAGCGTCTGCCCTAGGATAGTGTGGTCAGGTGCTTTGCTAGCAGCCAGGCCCCTCCAAAGCCACCTGTGGGGCATTAAGTAAGTCACAGAGGCCACGTCTTCAGTATGCAGATTGACGCTGCTGCCATCGAGCTTCTGAAGTTCGGTTTAGTGGGTCTAGCACAGGGCTACTCGACTTTGGAAGCCCCGGGGGCCACAGCACATGCCAAGGGCCGCAACTTAAGTGTGGTTGCATATACATGCACATATATATGCAGATAGCTTCTTCACACTGGTGGGCATGAATACAAGGCACTTCCCACAATGCCCTGGGGCTCCCGGCACCTCCTTTCTGGGGGTGAGAAATGCTGACACCCTGCACCCATCTGTTCCAGCCAGCCCATCCGCTGGCGTCTTTCAGTGCTCACCCCACCTGGGAACCGTCTCGCTGTTGTAGAGCGTGTTCCTAGTGGAGGCCGTGTTCAAAGGATCCCACCCACGGACCGCGTGTTGAGCCTCGTGTAAACCCAAACCGCCCCGCGGGCCACAAACAAATGGGCTGCGTGTTGAGCCCCGCGTAAACCCAAACCGCCCCGCGGGCCGCAAACAAATGGGCTGCGTGTTGAGCCTCGCGTAAACCCAAACCGCCCCACGGGCCGCAAACAAATGGGCTGCGTGTTGAGCCCCGCGTAAACCCAAACCGCCCCACGGGCCGCAAACAAATGGGCTGCGTGTTGAGCCCCGTGTAAACCCAAACCGCCCCGCGGGCCACAAACAAATGGGCTGCGTGTTGAGCCCCGTGTAAACCCAAACCGCCCCGCGGGCCGCAAACAAATGGGCTGCGTGTTGAGCCTCGTGTAAACCCAAACCGCCCCGCGGGCCGCAAACAAATGGGCTGCGTGTTGAGCCCCGCGTAAACCCAAACCGCCCCGCGGGCCGCAAACAAATGGGCTGTGTGTTGAGCCCCGCGTAAACCCAAACCGCCCCGCGGGCCGCAAACAAATGGGCTGCGTGTTGAGCCTCGTGTAAACCCAAACCGCCCCGCGGGCCGCAAACAAATGGGCTGCGTGTTGAGCCCCGCGTAAACCCAAACCGCCCCACGGGCCGCAAACAAATGGGCTGCGTGTTGAGCCCCGCGTAAACCCAAACCGCCCCGCGGGCCGCAAACAAACGGGCTGCGTGTTGAGTAGCCCTGGCCTAGCATTTGCTCCTGTCAGCCTCCCGCTGTGGAGATGGCGCGGAAACTCGAATGAAGGTGCCTCGACTCCGCCATGTAATTACCACAGCTGGAGCTGAGTGTCTGGGTTGGACCGTCCTGCGTAGTGGCTCTTCCTGATTCACTCATTCACAGGGTAAGAACAGCCTTGAAAACCAAGTTATGCCTTCAGAGGCCCAAAGCACGGCCCACCGCCAACCCGGCTCTGGCTGTAGGCCTGGCAGTGCCCTTGGATTCTGCAGCCCGTCCCAAGTGGCTCAGAAGGTATTAACCACTGATTGTGCACTAAGCATGTTATCCCCAGACAGCTGATCCAATCAGGCTGGTAGATTACTTGGAAGACCTTAATACAAACCAGAAACCGTCCTGAACGGTCCAGAGACCCGGCAATGGCGGCGATGAAGACCCTCCTGGCTCTGGTCATATTCACCTCCCTGGCGGCAGAAAGTAAGTTGAAATGGATGGGAGACATAACAGCTCTCGGCACAAACTGCAGGGTGTCAGCTGCCAGCTTGCGTGTCTGTCCCGTTGTGTAGCCCTGTAGCGTGTCACACCTCGCCTGTCGGACAGCGCGCCCAGAGAATTTCTGCTTCTTTAGGGGAAAGTGTCTCCTCTTTCCAGGCTCGAGGAGAGATAGCCCTTCACGCTTTCTTCTCCGGCACCTTTGGAAGGCAGGCATGAACTCCACTGGAAACGCCAGAACCAGCGTCTCCGAAGACGGGGGGGCTGGATCCTGGTGTTCGGGGGTCGGGTTTGTTCCCTGAGGAGGGGGACGTGCTCATTGCCAAGATGCTGGGTTCGAGTTTCAAACTTGGCTCTTCAGTGGCATCCCGTTGGAAAGCAGCTTGTGAGCAGGCAGCCCGAGAAGTGGTTTTGCTGCGGCAGGGGCTGTGCTCTGATGCGGGGGGTGTTACGTGGGGACCTTGCGGTGCAGGACCACTGGCTTCTTGGTGAGGGAAAGGCCCCGGGGCTGGAAGGGGGGGCCCAGCAGCTGATGTCGGCCCTTTTTATTCACTCACTAGAGGCTGTGCTGCACTTTCTCCAAGGATGTTTTCTCCTCCCAGCTGGCAAGAGCTCCGTGTGCCAGCTCCTTTCCCATTCGGGTAGCGACGGGGGGGCCCACTTCTCCGGCCGTGGCTTGGATGCCTCCTTCAGCTGCCTGGATGGGGCTGCAGTCAGCCTGGGGGACTAGGAGAAGCGGTGATGCCTGGGGGAGATATGGCTCAGAACCCAAGAGATTTGCTGGTGGGGAACAGCTTCAAACGAGGCCAGAACGGCTGTGAACGCCACCAGATCCCCCTGGCAGCACTCAGAAGGGAGGCAGAACCCGCCACTGAAGACTCGTTCCTGCCAGAAGGGTCACTCCGGCTGGGAATTAACTTGTAGAAATATCCTGATTTACAAGGGCCGGCTCCTCTCGCCCAGCCAGGGGAGGGTGCGATCTCTGCCGTGTGTGGGGCCAGCATACAGCGATGCAGTAGGGAGGGGTATCCCCCTGCTCCTAAACTGGCCAGTGATGCGGGGACATTTTTAAAGAGGGGGGTGTTGAAATCCAGCCGCATTACTCTGCCTGCCCCCCCAGCTGAGGCCGGGAGCAAAGCCCTGGCAGCTGGGACTCCAGGGCAGGGCTGGCAGCAGAGGCCCCTGGTGCGCGGGGCCAGCAGCAGAGCCAGCCTGCAGCCGGGACCCTGGCAGATGAGGATGCCAGCAGACACCCGCCCCCTGCGGCATGCAGACCGGCAGCCGAGGCAGCTGATGCCTGGGGCAACAGCTGGGACCCGGCACCCAGGGGATGGCAGCAGAGCTCCAGCATGGGGGGGTGGCATCTGGGAGCCTGCACCCCTGTTCCCTGCCTGCTACCAGGGGTGCAGAGGCAGGATGCAGCCGGGGGCGCATGCCGCGGTGGGGGATGCAGCGCATATCCGGGGGCCAGGCCTCGCCTGCGCTGCCCTGTCCCACAGCGAACGAGCCAGGGATTTATTAACTGGAACGTGCCGCTGCTTTCCCGGGGGGGCTGGTCCTGGCTGGACTCTGGCCGGGGGCAGCCCAGCTCCCCCGGGAAATTCGGCCCTTTGCTCCCCGAGAACAGAGCAGCAAACCCAAGCAAGCAGCCGGGGGCTGTTCAAACCCAGCCGCTCCCCGGCGGGCCCCACAGCTCTGCTTCTGGCCACTAGACGGCTCTGTTCAGCTGAGCAAGCGGGGCCGGCCGGGCGCAGTGGTGCACACGCCTGGCTGCGGGGTCGGGTACCTGGCAAACGCCCGTGCACACCAGGCCTCGACGCGAAGGGGAGCCTCCCGGTTTGTTGAGGATTCTGGGAAGCGGGTGTGATGAACCAGCGGTGCCGTTTAAAGTCCACGGTTGGCCCCAAGTGACAGAAAGGTGGTCCCCGTGGGCCGAACAGCGCTGAGTGCCATCGCTGGCCCCCATAACGGGAGCCCCGCACCCACCCCAAGTGGCTGCTTTCCAGGTCTGTCCCCCCTCCATCCCCAGCCTGCCTCCTGACGACATAGAAAGGCCCCTGTTGGGCCTGGCCCCTTCAGGCCGCGTCCTCCAGGCACTTGGTTGTTTTACCCTGCTGCCTGATTCCCCCCCCCTCAGCACGAATGCGCAAGGCGCTGCACGCAACAGAGCTGCGTTAGGTCAATGCGCAGGGCAGCCGAGGCGCGGGCAGTTCTCGTGCAAGCGGGGCCGCCATTGGCGTTACGGAGTTAAGAGCCAAGCCAGCTGCTCGGGGCCCCGCTGGCAGGCGTGGAGAATGCTCTGGAGGCAGCGTTGGCGGCGCGCGAGGCCGGAACAGCTGCAACCAGAGCAGCACTGCCAGCTGGGCGAGGCCGGGGGAGGCTTTGCTCCTAGTCCCCGAAGCACAGCGCCCCAACCCTTGGCACGTCCTCCTCTAGCGCAAGGCTTTCTCCTGTGGACGGCCCCGGCAAAGCCTGACAGCAATGGGCGGGAAGGTTTCCCCAGGAGCTCACAGCAGTGTGTTAGGGCAGTGTTTCTCACCCAGTGGGACGCGTGCCCTCAGGGCCACTCGAAAGACGTCTGGGGGGACGTCTACACAACTGAAATTTGGAGAAAACTGAATTTTGGTTTTACGTTTCACAGCGCTTTATTATTTTTATACTTTTTACACCCAACAATGTCATTGCCCACCCAGCTCCGATTAAGTTGTTTAAAGAAATGTGTTGCAATGGCAGAAAAAATGTTTGTGTGTCTGAAAACTGTAGGTACTGGGGATACTTGTAATTTTTTTTAAAGGGGTACTTTATAAAAAAAGGTTGAGAGACACCGTGTTAGAGTCATGGGCAGGCCTCCCCAACTTGTCGGAGTCCAAGCTGACCTGCTTGTAAATAAACAGGCCGCATTAGCCCAAAGGTGAGGGTGTGGGCTAAGCCCAAAGGCCCCCCTGCTGGAGATCTCAGGGCTCTGCCACACCCGTCCCACGAAGGAAGCAGTGAAGAGGTCCTCCAAGCAGGCTAGAGTGGCTGCACAGGACGCAACCAATCAGGGCCCAGGAGGGCCATATAAAAGGGAGTGGCAGACAGGAGCAGAGGGAGTTGGCAGGAATGGTTGGGCTGAACTACTACTAGGAGCTGGAGAAGGGCTGCCTGAAGGAACTGCAGCACAACCATAGCTAAGCAGGGGCCGGGGCCCAGGGGAGCGAGCGGCTCCTGGCTGGCTGCTTGGACTGAGCTAGGGACTGGGGGAGCACTGCGGTATCGAGGCTGTGGGGTCGGTTACCTGGCTGCAGTCGCTTAGGGAAACCTGGGGACACTGCCCGTATGAGGGCTGAGGTTACACAAACACCAAGCCCCATGTGGGGCTGGAGAGCCCTGCTGAGAACCACTAAAAGGGGGTCACCAGAGGGCAAAGAACATAGACAGCTGCAGCCAGAGGGGCACTCCTGAGAGGTGGGTGTAGACCCCATCACGCCCTCTCGGCAGGCTCCTGGGTAGCTTTATGGGCCTTTCCCATGGTGCCATGTGGTCTGGAAACCAGCCCTGCGCTAAGTCGCTCTGCGCAGCTATTGCCCTCCCGTGACAGTGGCAGCGGCCACGGCGTCAGTGCCACAATTCCTGTGCTGTGATTTTCTAGAACGCGGGGGGGGGGGCCTGGCGCCGGGGGCCAGAAAACACCACCCTCAACAGCTGTGGCAGTGGCCACGGTGTCAGTGCCACAATTCCTGTGCCGTGATTTTCTAGAACGCAGGGGGGGCCTGAAAACACCACCCTCAATAGCTGTGGCAGCGGCCACGGCGTCAGTGCCACAATTCCTGTGCTGTGATTTTCTAGAACGCAGGGGGGCCTGGCGCCGGGGGCCTGAAAACACCACCCTCAACAGCTGTGGCAGCGGCCACGGCGTCAGTGCCACAATTCTGTGCCGTGATTTTCTAGAACGTAGGGGGGGCCTGAAAACACCACCCTCAATAGCTGTAGCAGCTGCATTTTGGCCCGGAAGGCCCCAGCGAGGGAGAGAGGGTTATTTTAGTTGGGGGGTTTTTTTAAATAAAAATGTTCTTCTTGGTCATTGGTGAGTTTAAAGGAAGGGGGAAAGCCAGGCGGCATCTGCAGAAGAAGTGGGAAGCAATGGCGGGGCTGCCTTAGCTTTGCTCGCACCAGTTTGAGTCACCGCGGGCAGCTTATCTGAATATAGTTTGCATGTGAGAGAGAGACTTGGCGCTGACCTAGAGCCCTCCTGCCCCCCCACACCGGAAAAGGGAGGCAGAGAGAGAGGAAGCGGTGTGCTCCAGGCCACCCACTAGCAGAGCCAAGATTTAAAACCCGCAGCTCCTGACTCCCAGTCAATGTTCCCTCCAACCTGTTCTATTCGGGTGCAGAATAAATGTTCTGTGCACTGAGATGTGCGACTGTGCACCACCAGGAGAACCAAAAATACCTGGCTGCGGGCGCGGCGGAATCTCTCCTGAAGGGCCGCACAAGCACACGGCTTACAGGGAACCCTGCTCCCATCCAGGCCCTTACCCATTGGACCACACAGCCAGTGCAGTAAACGAGCTTCCCTGCGTTCTCCCCTTCGCTGCTTCCAGGGAGCAGCACCTCGGCTAGGCTGAGCGCGTCAGGCGGGCGTTTCTTCCTAACCAGCCCCTGCTTGGCGGAGTGAAGCCTGCGGCAGAGCAAAGGGAATTGGCTTCACCACGGGCCCAGCTTTGTGATCAGCCGGCTCCTGCATAAATTCACCGCTGGCAGAGCCCCACCAAATCCTAGAATGGCCAAAAAGCAGGGCTGTGGGGGGAGCCCTTGCGAGGTCCTCGCTCCACCCCCAGCCCTGGGGAGCCCACGGCCCCCTGGGAGCCCTCCCGGAGCTCAGCTACCCTGCTCCAGCCCCCGCCCCGGCTGCTAGTTGGTTACCAGGCTGCACATCACGTTTAACCGGTTCACCGCTTAGATGGGATTTTACATCCGAGTGCAGAGCCCCCCACAGGGTGTAGCAGCGGCACTTGCCCCGTTTGCCAGCAAACCCTTGAGAACTTTCACCCGCTCGTGCGCCGGCCTGGCAGTAATTGAATCCAGGCCGTGGTTCCCTGCTTTGCTTATGAAAATGTCCACAGGGCTGTGTCCAGAGCCGGATAAGCTCACACTCTCTCACGTCTACGGTTCTCCCCATCCACGAGGCCAGTCACCCAGTCAGAGAAGGAAATTGGGCTGATTTGGCCTTGACAGCCCCATGCTGCCTGTTCCTTGCACCCTGCTCTCCTCCAGCCACTTGCAGATAAAGGGCCTGGCTAAGGCTTCTGAGCATTGCTAGGCTGGGTGGGCAGCAGCCAGGCATGGTGGGTTTATGCCTTGATTCAGGAGAGCCAGTCTGCACAGGGCTCAGGGAGAACCCTTCTCTGGCACATTAGCTATTAAGAACATAAGAGTGGCCAGGCTGGGTCAGACCAACAGTCCATCCAGCCCAGTGTCCTGTCTGCCCACAGTGGCCAGCACCAGATGCCCCAGAGGGAGGGCACACATCAGTGAATCCTCACCTGATCCCTTTCCTGTCACCCATTTCCAGACAAACAGAGGCTACGGACACCATTCCTGGCTAATAGCCAGTGATGGACCTAACCTCTATGAATCTAGCTAGCTCCTTTTTGAACCCGGTTAAAGTCCTAGTGTTCATCACATCCTCTGGCAAGGAGTTCCACAGGTTGACTGTGCAGTGGCCATTGGTGGAGGCAGGCAATGAGGCTGGCTGGAGCTAGGACTTCTGAGCCGGTACAGAAGCTCCTGGCAGGCACCTGAAGCTGACACACAGCACAGTGTGACCACCCCCCAATACTCCTGCTGCTTGGCCAGCAAAGCCCCGCAGGGCAGGCCGGGCCTCGCTCACTCTCCCCGCTTTACCCAGGGATGGCGCTCAGATGCCACAGCTGCATCGCCGCGAACGAGGCCGACTGCAACCAGCAAGGCTCCCACAGCTGCCCGCAGGACGCCGAGGCATGTGTCACCATCACTACCACAGGTAGGTCCCTGCGGAGAGGTACGCTGGCTCGGGGGCCCCAGCGCAAGGCTTCCCGGGCAGGTCGCCCCGGGATTATCATTGTGGGCGAGCGCAGGGCTCTGCAGGGCTGTGCGCGCTGGGCCTGAATTCTGCCGCTCTCCTTTAGGGAGCAGCCTGCTCTGCCTCCCTGTGGCTGGGGCTTCGTGCTTGTTACGGCTCAGGATGCTACGAGCGGCAGGGGTGGCGCACTGCAGCGTTCCTGTGGCCATCCCGCTCCTGCGCGGGTTTGCCAGGAACCCAGCACCACCAGGTACTGCCTGGGAACAGCCGGTTGCCAGCAAAGGAGAAGAGAGATTGAAAAGGGGAAGGGAAGGGAAGGGAGAGGGTGTTGGAGGCACGAGGGAGTGCTCCGGACACTGGCAAGGCAGGGTGGGGGGCCCAGGCTGGCGGAAGCGCATGACAAAGCTGTGGCGTGAGACAGAGTGTCCCCAGAGCCCGCTGGGTGGGGCAGAAGCAGCTGAGAAGCGGGGCGGGGGGGGGGGGTGCATAGGAGAGACTTGCAGGGGAGGCGGTGGGGAGGCCAGCCGAGGTGCCCGAGAACGGGGATGACTCCGGGAAGGGCACAGGCAGTCCCCACACATGTGCTGGGCGGGGGAGGGTCCCCGGCGGAGCCGCGCGGGAGCTCAGAGACGGAACTGGCGACGGGGGGTTATTTTTAAAATCTCCGTTTTCAGTTTCAATTGGCTCCAGGAAAAGGAGCGGCAGGTTCCCCAGGGGAATCCTCTGCAGCTGTGGAGGCGGGCGGGGGGGGGGGGCGCACCCAGGGGCTGCTCAGAGGCAGTCTGGGCCGGAGGGCTCGTGCAGTTTGCAAGATCAGGGAGCAGAGCCTTGGCAGAGCCTGGCTGCGGCCCCCTGCTCCCGGGCAGCAGCCCTGCAGGAAGTGAAGGCCAAATGGCAAACACAAGCCCTGGGCCATCCCAGAAGTCCACACACCCTGCCTGAGACCTAAACCTCGCACGCGGTCAAGGGTCAAGCTGGAGCAATCTGCTGAAAGGCTCCCGCAAACAAACCGCCGGCCCGGGGGCTACGGGGGACGCTGAGGAGCTGTGGGAAGGGCTCTGGGACTGGCCCAGAGAAGCGCTACACTGCAGGGCTGCCTGGCAGCTAGCCTGGCTTCACGGGGCTCCCTGCACGGCTCAGGGTACGTACGGGAGAGTCCTGCTCGTAGGCGCGCTGGTTAGTTCACCACTCGCTGTACCCAGGGTGAGGCCTGGCCCAGCCGGCGTGTCTGCGCTGAGACAGCGCTCAGAGACTCGGATCTGTACTGCCGGAGGGGACGGGCTCTGAGCAGACTTGGCCGACGTCCTGCCTCGCACAGGCCAGAGCCTCCGCACCCAGCCCGGAGCCTGTGGCCAAGCTAGAGCCGCTCCTTTAGAGAACCTAGAGACTCCACCCCACACAACCCACCACGTCCCTAGGCGGGTCGTTCACGGGGCCTGGCTGGGTACAACGCCTCCCGGGGCTGAGCTGGGCACGACACCCGGCGGCTTGTGTCACTCGGGTTCCGTTCGCCGGGGACTGGCCTGGGTGAGGAGCCGTTCAGCTCCAGCAAGCCTGTGAGCTCATCAGACGGGTCAGAGGATGGGTGGGGGAGCTGGGCCAGTTCCAAGCTCTGTCCCAGATTCCCTGCTGGACTCTCGGCACGCCCCGGAGGCCCAGGGGCTCAGCGGTATTTAAGCCCCTTGGAGGATGGCGCCTTCTCCTCACTGTGGGTCAGTCCCCCAGCTACTAATGGGGGAGGCTGTCCTGAGAGAGGCACAGAGACCTCCGTAAGCGTGTCTGAGGTGCTCACAGTACGGCAGGGAGCGCTCCGGGAAAGGGTGAATAAATAAAAAAGGCAGATGTTCAGGCACAAGGAGACTCCTTTCCAGCTATGGAAGCCACATGCCCCAAGCAGAAGACATGAAGGCGTTTGTTCGTTCATTCTTTTCGGCTGCCTTATGCAGCAACATGTGAAGTTGAATTCAGCTGGTGGAGGGGCCGCTCCTCAGGCATGAAGGCAGCCTAAATGCCATGGGAATTCCCAAAGGTCCCCTCAGGACGCCTGGGGGAAATGGGCCATCCTGCCTCGTGAATGTCTGTGCACAGACTCAGATTTTTGTAATGCACCAGGGAAGGGCAGACAAATAAGCAGTGGCAAATTTTTAAAGTGCTTCTACACAAATGCTAGGAGTCTGACTAATAAGATGGGTGAACTAGAGTACCTCGTATTAAATGAGGAGATTGACATAATAGGCATCACTGAAACCTAGTGGAATGAGGAAAATCTGTGGGACACAATCATATCGGGATATAAAATATATCGAAAGGATAGAGCAGGCCGGGTGGGTGGCGGAGTGGCACTGTATGTGAAAGATAATGTAGAATCAAATGAAATAAAAATATTAAGTGAATCAACATGTTCAATAGAATCGCTATGGATAGTAATTCCATGCTCCAATAATAAGAAATTAGCAGTAGGGATATATTACCGACCACCTGACCAGGACAGCGATACTGACATTGAAATGCTGAGGGAGATTAGAGAGGCTACCAAAATAAAGAACTCTATAATAATGGGGGATTTTAATTATCCCCATATTGACTGGGTACATGTCACCTCAGGAAGAGAAGCAGAGATAAAATTTCTCAATGGCCTAAATGACTGCTTCTTGGAGCAGCTGGTGCAGGAACCCACAAGGGGAGAGGCAATTCTCGATCAGGTCCAGGAAATAACCGTTACAGGACCGCTTGGGAATAGTGACCATAATATAATAACATTCAACATTCCTGTGGTGGGAAGAACACCTCAGCAGTCCAGCACTCTTGCATTTAATTTCAAAAAGGGGAATTACACAAAAATGAGGAGGCTAATTAAACAGAAATTAAAAGGCACAGTGACTAGAGCCAAATCCCTGCAAGCTGCATGGAAACTTTTTAAAGACACCATAATAGAGGCCCAACTTAAATATATACCCCAAATTAAAAAACATAGCAAGAGACCTAAAAAAGTGTCACCGTGGCTTAACCACCATGTAAAAGAAGCAGTGAGGGACAAAAAGGCATCTTTTAAGAGGTGGAAGTCCAATCCTAGTGAGATAAATAGAAAGGAACATAAACACTGTCAAATCAAGTGTAAAAATGTAATAAGAAAAGCAAAAAAAGATTTTGAGGAACAGCTAGCCAAAAACTCAAAAAAAAAATAACAAAATGTTTTTTAAGTACATTAGAAGCAGGAAGCCTGCTAAAAAACCTGTGGGTCCCCTAGACGATCGAACTATAAAAGGCGCAATCAAGGACGATAAAGCCATTGCGGAGAAACTAAATGATTTCTTTGCTTCAGTCTTCACGGCTGAGGACGTTGGGGAGATTCCCAAATCTGCACCGTCCTTTGTGGGTGATGAATCTGAGGAACTGTCCCGGATTGAAGTGTCATTAGAGGAGGTTTTGGAACAAATAGAAAAACTTAATGTTAACAAATCTACGGGACCAGATGGCATTCATCCAAGGGTTCTAAAAGAACTCAGATGGGAAATTGCTGAACTATTATCTGTGGTTTGTAACCTATCCCTTAAATCGGCTTCCGTACCTAATGACTGGAAGGTAGCCAACGTGACACCAATATTTAAAAAGGGCTCTAGAGGCGATCCGGGCAATTACAGACCGGTAAGTCTAACTTCAGTATGGGCAAATTAGTCTAAACAATAGTAAAGAATAAAATTGTGAAGCACGTAGAAGAACATAATTTGTTGGACAAAAGTCAACATGGTTTCTGTAAAGGGAAATCCTGTCTTACTAATCTATTAGAGTTCTTTGAAGGGGTTAACAAACATGCGGACAAGGGGGATCCAGTAGATATAGTATACTTAGATTTTCAGAAAGCCTTTGACAAGGTCCCTCACCAAAGGCTCTTGTGTAAATTACATGGCCATGGGATAAGAGGGAAGGTCCTTTCTTGGATTGAGAACTGGTTAAAAGACAGGAAACAAAGGGTAGGAATAAATGGTAAATTTTCAGACTGGAGAGGGGTAACTAGTGGTTGTCCCCCAAGGGTCAGTCCTAGGACCAATCCTGTTCAACTCATTCATAAATGATCTGGAGAAAGGGGTAAGCAGTGAGGTGGTAAAGTTTGCGGATGATACCAAACTGTTTAGGATAGTCAAGACAGAAGCAGACTGTGAGGAACTCCAAGAAGATCTCACCAAACTGAGTGATTGGGCAACAAAATGGCAAATGAAATGTAATGTGGATAAGTGTAAAGTAATGCACATCGGGAAAAATAACCCCAACTATACGTACAGTATGATGGGGGCTAATTTGGCTACGACAAATGAGGAAAGAGATCTTGGAGTTATCGTGGACAGTTCTCTGAAAACTTCCACGCAGTGTGCAGCGGCGGTCAAAAAGGCAAATAGGATGCTAGGAATTGTTAAGAAAGGGATAGAAAATAAGACCCAGAATATCTTACTGCCCCTGTATAAAACTATGGTACGCCCACATATTGAATACTCTGTACAGATGTGGTCTCCTCACCTCAAAAAAGATATTTTGGCCTTGGAAAGGGTTCAGAAAAGGGCAACTAAAATGATTAGGGGTTTGGAACGGGTCCCATATGAGGAGAGGTTAAAGCGACTGGGACTTTTCAGTTTAGAAAAGAGGAGACTGAGGGGGGATATGATAGAGGTCTATAAAATCATGAGTGGTGTGGAGAAGGCCGATAAAGAAAAGTTATTTATTAGTTCCCTAAATAGAAGAACTAGAGGACACCAAATGAAATTAATGGGTAGCAGGTTTAAAACTAGTAAAAGAAAGTTCTTCTTCACACAGCGTGTAGTCAGCCTGTGGAACTCCTTGCCAGAGGAGGCTGTGAAGGCTAGGACTATAACAGAGTTTAAAGAGAAGCTAGATAATTTCGTGGAGGTTAGGTCCATAAAAGGCTATTAGCCAGGGGATAAAATAGTGTCCTTGGCCTCTGTTTGTCAGAGGCTGGAGAGGGATGGCAGGAGACAAATCGCTTGATCATTGTCTTCGGTCCACCCTCTCTGGGGCACCTGGTGTTGGCCACTGTCGGCAGACAGGATACTGGGCTAGATGGACCTTTGGTCTGACCCAGTACGGCCGTTCTTATGTTCTTATGGGAATTTGGTCAAAAGTAAAATGGCCCCATTTTCTACTGGATTTGCCCCTGGGGGAACGCGGCTCCCCGAGGAATTCCCGAGCTCAGACATCTTCCTGATTGCATCCCAGGCGGAGATGGGTGGATTGCGCCTCTCGGTCTGCAAAAACCAAACTCGGCAAAACTCCAAAATGTGTTGCTGTTTGGGCGACTGGGACTCTTCCCAGCAGTTTCCACAGCTGTTGTCAGCTCTGAGGCTGGCTTCTGGTTAAGAAGCAGCTGCTGCTGTGGGTACTGGTTGCATTCTCCGCTTGGTCTGGGATACACAGCAAGAATTTTTGGCCCCAGAGACAGTCCTTTATGGTGCACCGTTGGTCCTCCAGAAGCACTTCTGACGGCAGCAAGACCCAGCTCCCCGCAGCCCAGGAGCAGAAGGACGGGGTGTGATCGGAAGCAGAGAGCCGGGTCGGGAGGCAGATGGGCTGGAATTCTAATCCGGGCTCTGGCACTGTTTCACGGTGTAGCTTTGACCTTTCAAACAAGGTGGCCATGAACCACACGTAGCCGCCCACTGCTCAGGGGACCGTGAGAGTTGCTTCTGGAGGACTTTGAACTCATAAAGTGGGTGGATTATTCCCCTGGCTAACGGTGCAGCTCTGCATTGCTGTCTCAGGTATCTGTCTCCTGGCAGACCATCAGTCTGGGGCAGCGATGACATTTTGACTCCAGTTCTCTAGCAGAAAGGAGATCTCTAGCCCACCGGTCCCGTAACTGGCTGCCATGCCAGTCTGTAACAGCCTCGCCGCCTGTGTGTTCCTTTTCAGAGAGCGTCATTAAATCTTGCTCCTACAAGTCCTTCTGCGACCAGGCGTGGCCCCAGCGAGCGAGCGGGGCCACCGTGGAATGCTGCTTCAGCGACGACTGCAACGGGCCCCAGCGAAGCACCAGCGCTGGGACGCGGAGCACGGGGGACATGACCCCGTTTCACTATCCTGTTTTCCTCCCGGTGGCAGTGGTTGGGAGGTTGCTGCTGAGTTCACTGTGACGTGGCGGCGTTATGAAAGCTCGGCTCTTGCACCAGTAAAGGAAATGCGAAACACCGGGGGAGCTGTCAGACCTGCGTACCTGTGAGCTGCAATGCTGGCTGGTGTTAAACCCTTTAGCAGCCCCGACGTTTGCCCTAATTTCTTCTGGCTCTAGCGCCAGAGGGTCTCTGTTTTCTGCTTAAATCACCAGACAGCAGCCAAATAAACTCAGCAGTGGAAAAGCACCTTCGCAGACCCTGCTGTCCCTTCCACAGCGAAGCGGGAAGCCATCCCTGGACCAGGGCCTGGGCCTGCTCTTGAGTTGCTGAGTAACGAGGCACTCAGCTGGGCCAGGCGTGGTGGAGTGCTGCATGGTGTGCCGTGCCGCACGGTGCTCCTGTGGGGGACGCAGACCCCGGAGCCAGGTCTCCCAAGTCTCAGGCCAGGTCTACCGGTGGGGGAAGGTTGAATTAAGAACCATAACGCCAGCCACCTTCGTTACGTAGCGGGAGTCGACGTACCTTCATTTGAGGTTCCCCACCATCCCCATGGCGGGAGGCCAACGGGCGCGTATGCTCATGCCGGCCTCCCGTACTCCTTACAGGAGCAGGACTCACAGAATCCCAGGGCGGGCAGAGACCTCGGGAGGCACCGAGTCCAGCCACCTGCCCAAAGCAGGACCAGCCCCAACTCAATCAGCCCAGCTGGGAATTAAACATCTCTAGGAATGGAGATTCCACCCCCTCCCTAGGGAACCCATCCCAGCGCTTCCCCACCCGCCTAGGGAAATCTTTTTTCCTCATGTCCAAATTAGACCTCCCCCCCCGCAACTTGAGACTGTTGCTTCTCGTTCTGCCACCTGCCACCACTGAGAACAGCCTCTCTCCATCCTCTTTGGAACCCCCTTCAGGAAGTTGAAGGCTGCTATCAAATCCCCCCTCGCTCTTCTCTTCTGCAGACTAAATAAGCCCAAATCCTTCGGTCTCTCCTCATAGGTCATGCGTTCCAGCCCCCTAATCATAAGGCGCCCTCCAAGTTCGATTTAGTGAGTCTTTACTAGACCCACTACATCCAACTCCAGAAGCTCGATCATGGCAGCACTGATGTTTTCCCCCTAGTGAAGACATGGTCTTAGGCTAAGCGCTGGTCACCCTTCCTTTACAAGGAATCCATAAAAAGGCCAAATGTCAGCCCTGCGCAGCAAAGGGCTTGGGCATGACTTGGGGGGTGAGGTGCATGGGGTGATGCCCCGGGTTGGATGTTCCTGCTGTCAGGCCTACTCAGAGGTTGGGGGAGCGGTTTCTCTTTCCCTGACTGTATAGATGTGGGCCTGGCCCAGACTAGAAATATACCCACCGCCGGGGCTGAGCGACTCATGGCCCTGCATGAACTCTGGGTACGCTGCCTGGGAGGGAGTGACCCTGCTGTGGCCCCCGCCGGCCCCAGCCAGCTGGCTCCGTGGAGATGACGCGCTTCTTCTGAAGGAGCCTCACTTCTGAGCGCATGTTCCGTGGTCACACGAGCTCTGTGGCCGCGGGGACTGGAGCGGGGACTCTGTCGCGGTGACTAATCCATCGGCTTAGTGCAGCCGGCCGGGGAGCACTCGCTTTGCTCGTCCCGCCCCGCTGTGCAGGAGCCCGGCGTGGAGGGCGTGTCCTGCGTGTGGCACGTGGCCAGTGTTATGTGCTACGTTGTGGCAGCCCTTACTGCCCTAGTGGGAGCAGCCACCCCACGGTGCAGGCCGCTGCACAAACTCATAGGCCGGGGCAGCCCTGCCCTGAAAAGCTTTCTGTCAAAGAGCCCAGCAGCTGCCCCATGGCAGAGTGCAGCCACGCATGGTGCAAACAGGGCGACTGGGAGAGACTGGCAGGGGGGCCCTTGTGGCTGGGCGGGTATTAAACCCCGGCTCCTGGAATCACGTTATTTGAGAATCTCGGCTGCTGGTTAAAAAGAGGAAAGTTTCTAGACCTCATGACTGTGGGGGAAAGGCTTGAACACGTGACCCCTAAAAGCACCAGCAGGCAAACAGCCCTCCCCCCATTTATTGTGGTTTAAAATCTCATGATCTTTAAGCCAATCTCATGGGGACGGGGCTGATTCATAATTCTGAAGGGGAAGGGGACTGCTGATTTCTGAACACTTTGGAGTTGGCGTTACTGGCAAAGCCACACGTTTTCGTATGGGACTGGGATAAGGTGGAGGGGCAAGTGAGCAGGAGCAAGGAGAAAACCACGCCAGCTGTTGTGCTTCCCTGTGTGTCTGCATCCAGCTGTCGTCTCCTCTTAGATTTGGACTTAAGTTCTCTGGGGCAGGCACTGTCGTCTTCCGTTTTTGCAGTGCCTAGCGCAGTGGGGGGAAGCCTGGCAGGCAGGGGAAAGGAAGCGGGGCATGGAGTTTGGGGCAGAATAGCAATCCACCAACAGACAACCAGGGCCAGAGTGACATCTGCGGAGCCACCCTGCTCCCCAAACTCCAGAAGAGGGGCCATGCATCGGGAGTGAAAAGCGAGCAAGGAAAAGATTTGTGGCACAATGCATACTGCCTGCGGAACTGCCTGCCACATGACGCCACTGAGGCCCAGAAGGAGGTGAGATTCAAAGAGGAACTGAACATTCAGAGGCCTAACAAGAATAGCCTGACTTGTAACTGTTCATGCACGGGATATGAAAGCTCTTGCTTCAAGGCGTAGGCCAGTCTCTCTTAGGCCTTTGGATGGGTCCCGATTGCACCGCTGCTGCGGGTGGGGTTCTTGCACCTCCTGCTGTAATATCTGGAGCTGATGCTCCCGCAGACAGGACGCTGAGCCAGGAGGCCCACGAGCCTGCTCCAGCCGGGCAATTCTGCTGGTGTCCCAGGCCTGGGCGCCAGGCTTGTGTCATTTTTGGTGGTGCCCAGAAGGGGTCCAAGCAGAGCCACAGGATGAACCTGGGCCCCACGCGCTAGGGTGGAGGGGACACAGGATTCAGAGGGGCGGGGGCTAGCAGGAGGTGTGGTGCCAGCAGCAACAAGCGACTAGGTCCCAACCCACCCCATCTTGCCAGCTCCCGGCATCGCTAGAGGGAGGGGGCGGAAGCTTGAAAGAGGCGGGGCGGGGGTTTGGGGAAAGGGGCAGAGCAGGCGGGCTGGAGCCAGTGTAACCGCCGGCAGGCAGATTTGAGCCTGGGACCTCTGAAGCAGAGTATAGGAGCCTCTACCCACTGAGCTAAAAGCCAGCTGGCCCCCAGCCCGTGCTGTAGAGCTCTCTTGATCTTAACTGTTGCTGTGGTCTACGTACCACTTGCACTGCTCAGTAACCACACTAGGTATGTGGGTTACACCAGGTTGCTCATTGCTGCCGGCACCAGGCCGCCTGCTAGCCCCCAGGCTGCCCTGGACCCCACGTCCCTCCAGAGCGCAGGGCCTGGTCCGGTTGCTTCGGTCTGTCCATCCTATGGGCTCTGAAAATTTGAGCCCAAACATTGGTGTTCCTGATTACTGGGGACGGTCCCAGGCGCTGAGCGAGCTGGGGAGAGAGGCAGGAGAAGGTAGGGTCAGACCAACTGGGAATTGCCTGGCATGGCCCGGCTGCTCCTCCTGGCTGTTCCCGAGGGCTGGGGTCCCCAGAGAGCGGCCGCCCATGAGAGCGCTGGGGAAGGCCAAGGGCTCTGGCTGGGCTTCTCCCTGCCCAGCTCTTGCTGGGGAAGTCCCTGCTACTGTCGGGGGGGGGGGGGGCTGGCGCTGTTCCTGGTCTGCTTCCCGCCACCCCCTGGCTGGAGAAGGGGCCGCTGGGGGCCCTGGTGCAGCTACGTGAGCTCGGATCGCTATGGACCGTCCCCAAAGGACGTCTGTGCAAGCCACAGCGGCAATGAAATCGATCCAACCCAGGCCCGAAAGGAAACGGCTCCAGCTTCTATAAATACAGCAGGAGCGTCCACGTGAGCCGCACCGTGTGACTGTGCTCACAGCAAACGGGCTGTTTCAGACCCAGCGCTTCGAGCAGTCACAAGGGCGGGACAAGATGCCCCGATGTCAATGACTCCCTGGGACATTCTAACCGCTGCAGCGGCCAGCAAGCACCGGGCAAGAAGAGCCGGCAGGGTCGGCTGAGAGCCCGCTGGGGAGAAAGGCCATTTCCGGCCTGCCTGGGGAAACACCGAAAGAGAAATCGGGCAGCCAGCAGAGAAACCTGCCTCTGTGAGGGCGCTGATCAGCGCCTTGCTCCTGCAGCCTCCCACCCCCCAGACCCCCAACCTGCTCCTGCACCCCCCCATCCCCCAGACCCCCAACCCGCTCCTGCAGCCTCCCACCCCCCAGACCCCCAACCCGCTCCTGCAGCCTCCCATCCCCCAGACCCCCAACCCACTCCTGCACCCCCCCATCCCCCAGACCCCCCAACACACTCCTGCACCCTCCCAGACCCCCCAACCCGCTCCTGCAGCCTCCCATCCCCCAGACCTCCAACCCGCTCCTGCACCCCCCCATCCCCCAGACCCCCCAACACACTCCTGCAGCCTCCCATCCCCCAGACCCCTAACCCGCTCCTGCACCTCCCATCCTCCAGACCCCCCAACCCGCTGCTGCAGCCTCCCATCCCCCAGACCCCCCAACTCACTCCTGCACCTCCCATCCCCCAGACCCCTAACCCGCTCCTGCAGCCTCCCATCCCCCAGACCCCTAACTCACTCCTGCACCTCCCATCCCCCAGACCCCTCAACCCGCTCCTGCAGCCTCCCATCCCCCAGACCCCCCAACCCGCTCCTGCACCCCCCATCCCCCAGACCCCCCAACCCGCTCCTGCAGCCTCCCATCCCCCAGACCCCTAACCCGCTCCTGCACCTCCCATCCCCCAGACCCCCCCAACCCGCTCCTGCAGCCTCCCATCCCCCAGACCCCCCAACTCACTCCTGCACCTTCCCATCCCCCAGACCCCTAACCCGCTCCTGCAGCCTCCCATCCCCCAGACCCCCCAACTCACTCCTGCACCTCCCATCCCCCAGACCCCTAACCCGCTCCTGCACCCTCCCATCCCCCAGACCCCTAACCCGCTCCTGCAGCCTCCCATCCCCCAGACCCCTAACCCGCTCCTGCACCTCCCATCCCCCAGACCCCCAACCCGCTGCTGCAGCCTCCCATCCCCCAGACCCCCCAACCCGCTCCTGCAGCCTCCTATCCCCCAGACCCCTCACCCGCTCCTGCAGCCTCCCATCCCCCAGACCCCCTAACCCGCTCCTGCAGCCTCCCATCCCCCAGACCCCCCAACCCGCTGCTGCAGCCTCCCATCCCCCAGACCCCTAACCCGCTCCTGCAGCCTCCCATCCCCCAGACCCCTAACCCGCTCCTGCAGCCTCCCATCCCCCAGACCCCTAACCCGCTCCTACACCCTCCCATCCCCCAGACCCCCCAAACTGCTCCTGCAGCCTCCCAGACCCCCCCAACCCGCTCCTGCACCCTTCCTCACACCCAAACCCCACTCTAAGCCTGCTTCCTGGCAGCCCGCTCCCACTCCAAAGCCTAGAGGGGTGCACAAAATCTACTAGCCCAGGCTCCCCTAGGCTCTGGTGTGGGAGGGGAATGTGGGGAGTGTCGTTCTGCCTCTCCGTTGGGGGCCACATCAGTGAAGGGTGGGTTTTCTTTTCACTTTTGTGTGACCCCTGACTGATTTTTCTGTGGGTCAGCAACCCCCTGACCCAAAAACAGTTCCCCGGCCCTGGTTTAGAATATGCCTTAACGACTTGTCCTAACCAATCAGTGTAGCCTTGCGTTTAGCTGTGATGGTCTAAGCACCTTTCCCAGGCCTGGCGATGAGCCGGGTGCGGCTGGCAAGCCTCTCTCGCTCCCTCCCTCCCACTCTCTCGCCTGCCAACAGGAGTTGATCCAATACAAGATAAGGCCTCCCCCTCCCTGTCCCAGCTGAATAAAGGGCATTCGTTGATTGTGCGGGTGTGCGCACGTCTTTACTGAGGGCTACTTGTTCGCTCATGCAAGGGCTGCTTTGGTCTGACAGGGAAAGGGTGGTGAATACGTGTGTAAATGTGCCTTTGCACAAGCATTCATGCCGGATGTCCTCAGACAATTGGCCTGGACTCTCCCGGGGAATTTGGGAGGCTGCCAGTCGAGCAGCAGGAACAATAGGGGGGGGCCCGTTTTCCAGCACTTAGCCCCCAGAATGAAGCTTTGAGCAGGCCTTGGGGCCCAGCGTGCTGCACTCTCTGAAAAGCCGGCCACTTAATTTGGTGCCCTAATGAGAGCCGAGCTCTGGGAAATCTGGCCCCATGTGACTTACATGAACAATCAGACTGGGAGTGGGGGGGGGCAGCAGATAAGTGAAATGAGCGTTGTGGCAAATAGCTTGTAAGCATCCCACAGGCGGCGATGCGTCAGCATAATTTAGCAGTGAGATAAGCATGGGTGGAGGCTGAAGGCCCAGCTGGGGAAGGCATGCTCCAGCCCCGCCCCTTCTGCCTGAGGCTCCACCCCTTTCATCCAAGACCCCGCCCCTTCAGCATCCCTAACCCGTCCCCAGCCCTGAAGCCCAATCCTTCCTGGCCAGCTGGACGGCCGGGGCTGGCGTACCATGGCCCCTGCCCTCTCAGACAGTCGGGAGCGTGGGCAGTTGTGGGAAGGCAATGCCTTCCCATTAGGTTTTTCCTAATGGCCAACCTAAACCTTCCCTTGCCTGCATCACCCACCGCCCATGTAGATAAGTCAAAATAAGAAAACTAGCTGTGAAAAAGCCACATCCATCTGTGGATAATCCACTTACAGAGTCTCCATTCAGCAAAGACATGGTTTACTGAGAATAGTTTGCACAACGCTTCTCCTGCACAGAAACGTGCATCCTGCCACTGCATTAGACACACACAGTTACAAGCGCAGATGTGCTTCTGTGTGTTTAACAGCATAATTCTGCAGCTGTTTACTATATTACTTCAACTGCAGCAAGGGAGGTTTAGGTTGGACATTAGGAAAAACGTCCTACCTGTCAGGGTGGTGAGACACTGGAATAAATTGCCTGGGGAGGTTGTGGAATCTCATCGCTGGAGATATTTAAGAGCAGGTTGGACAGACACCGGTCAGGGATGGTCTACACGGTGCTGGGTCCTGCCGTGAGGGCAGGGAGCTGGACTTGATGGCCTCTCGAGGTCCCTTCCCGTTCTCGTGTTCTATGATTCTAAACACATGCATGGTTTTCTGTGTAACTCATAGTTAGCGTCATGTGCTCCGCCATTCCCAGGGCTGGAGAAGCTGCCCCAAAATGTTTGGGGTACAAAGGAATTTTAAAGAGACAGAAAACGCCCTGGTGCATTAAAAAGGAGCCACCAAAGCAGAGAGCAAGCGAAGCCGCAGCATTTTGCGCCCACCTTCAAAGAAATCGGAAAGGGTATCAGGTAAAGCCCCTCTAGTCCTGTCACCTCCCGTGCTGAATACACCCCCTTCCCCGGGCAGCTGGCTCTGGGTCTTTATCTCCTTGGGCAGCCCATGAAACACCCGTTTCCCCCGCTCATCAGCAGGCCTGACTCTCCATGGCCCCAGGCCTTACTCTCAGATGCCCTGGGCATGGCAAAGGCCCCCGATCTCGCTGGCAGACTCTTGCACCCGCCTTGCGCCTGGTGGAAAGAGCCGCACAAGCCGCTTAGCACCGGGTGGTCACGCGCACATCGGCTCTTCCAAAGCTTGGGCCAGGGAGGCGGAGGGGGAGCATGCGGCAGAGGGGCCATTTGCCAGCAGGTTGGAAGTGGTGCCGACTGTGACCAGCAGCCGCCTTCCCTCCCCAGTGGGGGCTGCAGCGGGGGCACGAAGGCTGGGCAGGGCCCTCCCGGTTTGCAGGGAAGGGGTACGTCTTTCCTTCAGCCTTTGGCGGCTTCCACAATGTCCGGAAACCTGCCGTGGGGACATGGCTGCCCAAGCTGCCTAGGGGATTTCGACTGTGCAGCTGGTGAATCTGCCCCCGTGCCCAGCCCGTCAGCGTTGCTTTCCCAGTGCGTGCAGCCTGCTTCCGAGGCACAGAGCGTCTCGGGCCAAGGGCTGGCTTCTGGGGGCCTCAGCGACCCCTCCTGAGGATGGAAGTGTCACGGAGGGAGGCGAGGGGGTGTACTCTGACTGTCGCCAGAAGCAGGTGGGACTCAGCCAGCAGGGGGAGGGGAGGCCAGGAGAAACACGAACACCGCGATTTGAATGATTTGCTGGGGCATGACTAATCCCTCATCGCGGCCCTTGGTGCAGACTCCCAGCCCCCCTCGCTGTGTGCAGAGCAATGCGTCCTCCAGACAGCGGGGAAAGTACCCCAACGTGTCTGACAGGTGCTGCCCTATTGCAACCCGGGCCCCTGTCAGCTCTTGAGCGAGCTCCCTGCTGGCTTCTCCCGCAGCATAGCCCACGCTTGCCGTTGCTGTGCACCAGGGCGCCCCCGCACACTGTCACCTCTGCCTCCAGCCCAGATCCAGGTCAGGTGCCACAGCGGGGACGTCCCTCGGAATGTGGCACCTGGGGTCTCACGTTCCCACAAGCAGCCCACTGGAGCAGCTGGGGAGAGCGGCAGCCGTTCGCGCCCGGTGGCATCACTAACGCATTTGGGGTTCCGTGGCACTTAAAGGCCCACAGACGAAGTGGGGTGTTGCCCACAAAAGCGGACGCCCAAATAAATCAGTGTGTCTGTACGGTGCCCCAGGACTCCTCGTTGGTTCGGTGGGTACAGAGTAGTGAGGCCACCCCTCTGAGACCTGTCATGGTTTCCATGAGACGGTTGGGTTGGCGGCAGGGATCTCTCTGAAGGGCAAAATATTGGTGACAGGCTGGAACTATCACCTCGCGATGCTGCACCAGGAAGGAAAGGAAACCCCCCATCCACCCCGGAAGAGGGCGTCAAGAGGGACTCCCCACCTGATGGCTTTGCCATGGTCACTGGGCAAAAGCCAGCATCAGCGGCTGGGATGGTCAAACTGCTGGAGAGTTGCTTGTTACAGGTAATCTCACGTAACAGGCGCCGGAAACATTGCACTGTCACCCAGGGGTGGGCCCTCTGGGCACAATTGTGTGTGAGGCTGAAGTCTTAAGTGGCACCTCGGCCTTTTGCTGCTACGCTGGCTAATCCTGGACTATTGCACCCAGCCAGAAATACAGGGGTTTATCTCTGGGCTCTGCAAAAAGGGGGTTTCTTCCCCAAGAGTGGGACGCTGGCATATGTTTCTGCAGGAATTTGCTATCCAGGTCATTCCTATTCAACGCAACACTTCCGCACATGTTGAACTTTAAGCACAGGCTTGGTGCTGAATAGGGATGGGCTTATGCACATGTTTAAATGCTCTGACCCGGGCCCCTGCTGCTGCGCCTTCTGGCACACCGTTCTGCAACAGGTCAGTGCCTACTCATCATGGCAGCCAATGTGGTTGTTATCTGCCTCGCAGAGGAAGTGCAGGCCCCGAATATGGGCAGACAACAATGAGCACACACGGTTGTAGTAACAGCAGTTGGGTGATGTCTTTAGCATGGAGGGGAAACAAATTGTTCTAAAAATGGCCCAGACCACAGGAAATGCTCAGGGGTAAAGCAAGTATTTTAAGTAATAAGATTTCATCTCGTGTGTTTCAGATAGCGCATCATGGTTTTTTCAAAACGACTGCCCATTCTTTAAAAACGTTAGCAGAGGGGAATCAGAGACTGGTACTTGCAGTGCTTGGAAAAAATATCCAATAATCTCCCCAGAATTGCTAGTGTTGCTCTCTGCAAACTGGCTCTACCGAGAGAGAAACCGTGTTTATGGCACCGTTCCTGCACACGTTCCCCTGGCAGTTACAGAACCAGGAGCCCGCTGGTAATGGAGCCAGTCAGCTGTGCACAGAAAGGTGCTTTGTCCTAGTGGAGGGGTCTAGGAAGAGTTAGGCACTGAACAGCCAGCCCTCTACATGATGTATTGCCGTCTGCATCGCAAACACCAGGCCAGCGTTCGGGGGGTAGGGGGTGCTTTGTTCAGGGCCATTCATGGAGATAGGAACAGGCCCGGTGCTTTATCGATAAAGGAACACAGTGACTCAAACGGTTGTCCCAGGCCTGTCCACTCTAAACCGCATCTTGGCAAGACTTGTATCAGGTACCCGAGTGACAGCAGAGGGTTGTGTTAAAAGTGACACTAGACCTTGTGACTCTCTGGCTGGACATTTCACTGCTCCCCAACCTGTATCAACATTGTTGGCTCTTCCACTCCCATTTCCATGAGCAACAAGCAGTGGAGCATTTGGGTGCAGCACCAGCCACTTTGGGCTTTTAGTGGCCCTTTGGCTCAAGCAGCATAGCTGCTCCAGGGGGATAGCTCAGTGGTTTGAGCATTGGCCTGCTAAACCCAGTGTTGTGGGCACAATCCTTCAGGGGGCCATTTAGGGATCTAGGGCAAATCTGTCAGGGTTCTACTAGGTCCTGCCATGAGGGCAGGGGACCAGACTCCATGACCTGTCAAGGTCCCTTCCAGCTCTAGGAGATGGTATAGCTCTTAGCCACCAGGCCATGTCAACACAGCTCTGTCCCCAAAAGCCCATGTGTGGGGCACAATTTTGCCAACAAAATACTTCAGCCCCCCACAAGTGGCTTCCGCTTTGCTGGCAGGAGCGCTCGCCCGCTGACAAAGCAGCGTTCACACGCGCACGAGCCGTAGCAGAACTTTGTCGCTAGCAGAGGGAGAGGATCCGTGAGCAACGAAAGTGTTGTGGATCAAGCACCAGTGTCAACACAGCCCTCAAGGAAAACGCTGCCACCCTCAATTCCCCAGAGAACGATTTTTTCCGGCTTCTGAGGCAAGCTGTGTTGATGTGCCTAGGTCAGTGGATTTCAGGGAAGGCCAGGGCAGGCCAGGCCAGGCACAGTGCAAGGTGTGAGTTATGCACTTTCACTGGGTGGGATTACTCATGTGCCTTCGTGTTTCCTGAGCACCGAGGCCTCACGATGTGCCAGGACCCACCCGCAGCTCCCAGACCAGACTGTGACCGGCGCAGAAGTCAGGCAGCCGAGGAGCGGAGATTCCCGGGGCCACTTGTCAAGCTGCCCCCTTCTGTTCATGCATCACAGCAGCCGCTCTCGGGCCGGCGCAGCGCCCAGCATGTTCTGGCAAACACGAAAGACCCAGCGCCCTGGGCCACCCGGGCTGGGGGCGCGGAGATTCCGGTCGCACCTTCCTTCGCCGAGCCGCGTTTGGACTCGGGACCGCGGGCCGCCAGGAAAGCTCTAGGTACGGGGTGTGGGCTGCGAGCCGGAGAGCGCAGGGGGCGAGCCGAGTTTGTGCAAAGTTGCACTTTTCTAAACGGGGGTGAGAACTGACTTGTGACCCCCCCCCCGCCCCGGGCCGCAGCCTGTGGGTAGGGGGGCGCCGGGCCGGGGTCTGCCGCTCAGGGGGGCGCTCCGCCTGCCTGGGGGGCACCCGCCCGGCCCTGCGCCCGGCGCGCACCCAGCGCGCACTCACATCCGGGGCTGGCTTTGCTGCGAAGGCGAAGCGCAATGAACCCGGAAAACCCCGCGCCGGACGGAGCAGCGAGCGGAGCGGAGCGGAGCGGAGCGGGGGAGCGCTGCGCCCGGCTGGCCATGCCCGCAGACGCCGCTGGGTGAGTGGTCCGGAGCGGGCGCTCGGGGCGCAGGGCTGGGAGCACCGGGGCGGCTCGGGGGGCTGGGAGGTCGACGCCCGAGTGCAGCCCCTACCCCCGGGGACAGCACCGCCGTGGGGCGGGGCCGGGGAGGGGTCGTGCCAGGCTGACCCCCCCCTTCTCCAGGTGGCTGGTTGGGGGCTCAGATCGGGCAGAGGCGGGACTAACCCCGGGTGCAAGCGGCGGGGGGATTTCTGGGGCGCCCTGGGAGCATCCAGGCACAGACCCGCTCCTTTCTCAGTCATACCGGGACTGTTTGAGCTGATCCCTCCCCCCCCAGGGGGCTTGTCCCTGTGCCCCACGGCTCTCTGCAGACCCCAACCGGCCTTTCATACCGGGCATCCTTCGGGGAGCTGGCAAAGGGCTCCCCCCGCCCTGCGTTTACACTGGAATGGGCCTGGGCATGCACTGGAATTCAGGAGGAGTTTGGGGGTTTACGGTGACCTGGTCACAGCAGGCTTCTTGTGAAGGTTTTAATTCAGTCCATGCGCTCTGCTCTGGTTCCTGTCAGAGGGGTACTCTGTAGTCCTGCCCTGGCTCCCCAGGGCGGCTCATTACCAGGACTTTCCTGGACTTCAGGGGGTTGGGGTCTGGCACCCAGAAAGGGTTTCCATTGGCATGAATGCAAGTTCCATACAGCCTGTGCCGTCCCAACAGACCAGAGGAGACCGTCTCCTACAGCTAGGAAGCCAGCAGCTTCCCTATGGGGTGCGGTTGCAAAAAGGGAAAGTCGCGATTGAGTTGGTTTGTCAGTCTTGGCCTATTGCAAGAACCTTCTCCTAACAGACCCTGGAAGTTTCACTGCCTGCCTCCCTAGGGAAAGGCCTTGGCACTTCCCTCAATAACGGTGTGTTGTGTTTCTGTGCCCCTCGACCTTCCCAAGCAGAATATTTACGGGTGGGAAAACTGAAGTGGAGAGGCTAAGCTCCACGTTTTCGAGGGCGGCCGCTGGCTTGTGTGTGTGTCCGTTTGTCGTTGCCCAAAATGTTGGCCCTCAGTGAGTGAAATACAGCCAGTGGGTCGGGGGGAGGGTGGGATTAGAGCTTAGGTTCAGAGTCCCAGTTGCTGGTGAGTTTCACTAGATGGGGTTGCCTCTGGTGGTTCTTTGATGAAGAGGGTGAGGAGGTGCTGACATACTTTAACCTCTCCACTGCCAGGCCTTCCTTGGGCAGGTTGATTGTGTAATAAGGACAAATGTTTGGAATGAGCCTGAGTTTTATGGCTGACACTGTTCCACAATAAGTACATCTGTTCTCCTGGTCTCCTGCCCTTCCTCTGGAAACTGCCAGCATGCTAAGAGTTAACGAGGAGACGTCAGTGAAGGTGCTTTCAGTGAGCAGAGGTAAAAGGAAGTGGGGTTTGCAGATTTGATCGTGTCACAAAAAGGCTAAACGATCTCTCCTCGTCCTGGAGGCTGTTTTCATAACTGTGTGCTCGGTGGTCGGTGCCTTGGAGGGGAAGAGGCTTTGTGGAAGACGGGCGATAAAGCGGTGGCCCAAGAGAGCCGTGGCATCGAAGTAGCTCTGTGTTATCCCAGTAAACGCTTCAGAGAGGGCGGCCGTGGTCTCGGGTCTGTCAGAAAGGCATTGGCCAGGCTGCAGATCCAGGTGCCAGTGTGACAAGCAGTTAGAAAGGTAGATCCATGTTGATAGTGATGCTGTTTGCTTGGAGTGGATCCAGCTGAAATGTATCTTGGTTCCCAGTGTTTTCAAGGATGCCAGGTATTGAGGCTCTCGCAGTGTCCGGTGCCAGCAGCATACCCATTTATTGGAACCAATTGCTCTTCCGTTGACAAAACACTGCACTCTGCGGTGTTATCTTTGGCATTGCACCCTGGATGGACCTGGCTGTGTCACACTGGACCATCTAAGGGCTTGTCTACGTTGGGACAGCCAGACAGTTAATCCAAATTAACTAAAGGCGTGACTCTGAAGTGGAATAGTTACACTGAATTAAATCCCCATGTGGATGGTATTGTTTGGACTGAAAGTTGCTTTAATTTGGTGTGATTCACTTTGGAAGTGAAGGGCACTTCAGTTCTGAATCATGGTACAGTAATTCCTCTTTTAACACTATAGATATATTTCAGAAAATGATCGTGTTAAGTGAAAACGTGTTATGCCGGGTCAATTTTCCCATTGAAAATAATGGAAAAGGTGGGGGTTGCGTTTCAAGTGGTGGTGTCTGTTGGGACCGGGACATAAGGTTGTGGGAGAAGGGGGACTGGGTTACAGCAGGGAGGGGAGGTGTTTGGCTCTGGGGAAGGGAAAGGGAGGGGGATTGGGTTGGGAATATGCCCCTGTGATGGGTCTGCCAGGACCCACACTGTGTCCGGCGAGGGGGGGTCGCCGGGGAACAGTGCAGCGAGCGGCGACCCTCCGCCGCTTTGCAGGGAGGTGAGGGAAGCTCCGTGCAGCCGCCGGCAACGGGGCGGCTGGGGAAATGGTGTTATTCCAGGGATGGTCGTGTAATTCAAAAAACGTTCCCCCCCAAAAAAAATCGTGCTATCGTGAAAACGTGTTAAGCGGGCACGTGTTAAATGAGGAATTACTGTATTCCCACGGGGATTTAATGTGGTTTAACTAATTCACTTCAAATTCCTGCCCTTAGTTAATTTGGATGAATTGTCTATCCACATGTAAACTGGGTGGCTGTAGCTGTGCTGGGCCCAGAACATTAGAGCAGCAAGGTGTGGAAGGCAGCATCTTTTATTGGATCAGCCTGGGTTCAAAAGCTGCGTCAGTTCCAAAGCTGCTCTCTCGCCAACAAAAGTTGCTGCAATAAAAGGTATTGCCCCACCCACCTTGTCGCTCTGTCATCCGTAGACACATTCTGTGTCTCTCATGGCTGCCGTGCACCAGCATTGTGGGAACATGGGTTTGAAGATTTATTTTTTCTTCTTATGCTTTTTGTGCTAAGATTGGCATCGGGAATGCGGCTGTTCCCTGTTGCTGCAGTGGGGGGAGAAAGCGAAGAGCCTGTAACGTTCATCCCAGGACACATCGAGGGAGCAGGGTCCCTCTCCTTGAGAACGGACATTGTGGGATTCAGTTCTCGGGAACTTTGCCCCCTTGTAGCCCCACGGTTTGTCGAGTTGACAGTGATGCTAGAACGGGGTTGGAAGGCTCTTCAGATTCCCTTTCCTTTCTCTAACTCCGGGTGGGGCTGTTTTATTCAGGAGACAGTGCCGTGCCCTTCTGGTATGCTGGGAGAAATCTGAGAGCTTGATTGTCTTCTGCTTTTTTCCATTAACTTCCTTGCTGGTATCGTCACGTTAGCTGAACCAAGCGAGGACTGAGAGGTATGGGGGGTGGGGAGCTTGAAAGGGAATGCGTTTATGAATATTTTGCTCGTCTATCTTGAAATGGCGATAAAAGGAAAGAATCCCAGAAAGCAGGAGAGTTTCATTCTGTGTTGAGTTTAGCTGCGTGTTGACATAAATTGGAACCAGTCATGAAATCCTAAGGGCCTAATTCCACGGCTGGGCTTGGGAAATTCTTTAGAGCGGTGCTAGATTTCAGACAGGCTTCCAGAAATCAGATGCAGACTTCACCCATGGGTTGTAACTCCGTGTGTTCAGCATCGTTCCCCCGCTCGTAAATCATAATGTAGGTAATCCAAAGTTCTAACGGGACGTGCTCTTCTGATTGCTAGGCCTTCAGGGACTCCTTAGCGTTTCTAAATGATGCTAACTAGTTGTAAAGCATTAGCACAACTTGGTTTCCTCGCCTTTTTGCAGTCAGTTCTCTGCGTCTGCGAAGGTACAGTTGTCCACTGTTGTAGGATACAGAAAATAGAAACGTGTGTAATCTATTCCAGCCTGTGTCCTTGCGCTAGTGACTAAATCAGCTGTTTGTTCTAACAATCGCCGAACGGAAGTAATTGGTCACTGAGTCCTGGATGTGAATTAAGAGGCCTTCAAGTCATTATAGACTCTACTAGCCTTATCCTGTCATTCTTCCTTTATTAGTGTGTCGTGAGCCAGTGTCAGGGCTGTGAGCTAACGATGGGTAACCGTGTTTCTATGCAAATAGGCGTGCGGTAGGAAATGCTAGGGAAGAACAGATCAACGGTACGTTCAGCCTCTGTTCTCCCTCCAGCAGTGGACGAAGCCAGAGTTGAAATATGCAGGTGTGTAGCCTTCCCAGAATGCATCTCCCGGTACAGCCCGTTGGCCGATTTGTACATTGCTTTGAAGGGGTCAGGTACTGCCTGAGGGCTGGGTTTTATAACAAGATTTAACTCTTTTGGGAAAACTTGTCCTGACTCCAGCTGGATTTCCGGAGCTGGGAGACAGGAGAACCCTGCTCGTGGAACTGCAGCTGGTTCTAAGGAGGCGGGGGGGGGGGGGGCTTCACCCTCTGTCCGGCAGCACCCTGGAAGGTTGATCAGTGTCCCCAGAGTGAAGGGCCTGCACGCAGCTTGCCCCCCGGTAGCACGTGACAAACAAGCACATGCTGGACCTTCACGCTCAGCGCGATCAGTATCTCCTCTGCCCGCTGATGTGTGCATTTCACAGGGCAGCCTGAGGGTGGTCACTGCCACCTTGTCCTGCGCAGAAGGAGCATCTTGATCGCACTTGTGTTAATCGAGGCAGAACAAAACCCATAAGCGGCTGCAGCATTTTTGTCCGCACTCTGCTGCAGGGAAAGGGTTCTTCAGCCCCGAATTTCCCAGTGCTTGAGTTGAGATAATCTGCGATCGCCTGTTAGTACAGGTGGAACCTCTCTGGGGCCAGCAATATCATGGGCCGGTGTGATTTTAGTGAGCTGAAGGTCCACTTCTCATGGGTGTGGCCAAGTTTCCCTCGGTCCCATAAAGTTTGTTTACAGCTCAGTGCTCTGGGCTGTTATTTAGCTCGAATTTACCCCAAATGTCTTCTAAGAGCCCAGCAAGCAGTGGCCGTGTTGGTCATGCTGCTAGACAACACTGACCTCCCATGGTTCGGCAAATTCTCTGGCTTGGCACCGGTCAGGTCCTGAGGGTGCCGGACTAGAGGGGTTCACCTTGTACCGCAATTATGGCTGTCCCTGTAGCTCTGTTAGCAGAGTAGGTCTCTCCACACGGCAGCTAACAATTGAGGTTAATAAAATAATTTGCCTCTTTATAACGGTCACTTCCAAGTAGCCGTTTGCTGCTGCTCACCAGTGGCAGCGGCTCCGTTCTAAAGGCCCCGTGATCTATGGGAATGTCACTTGTCAGGGAAGGGCCTGGTGCCCTGAGAAGCAGTGTACTGCTACTGTACATGATCTGCGGCCTGGGAATGCCTTTCCCTTTGGGCCTGACCCGCCCCCATGCTTGGCATCTTTCTTCAGCGGGGTGGCTTGTGGAGTCAGCAAGGGGGGGCGACTATCTCCCCGATCACCTCTCTTCTCTTCCTCCCCATCTGACGCACAGTGACTGGCCTCCCCGAACACAGTCGCACGGCTGGAACCACCGGCGTGCCTGTAAGTGCGTGCAAGCCCCCTGCGTGGGCACTCCTGTTTCTGTGCCGTGGGAGTCGGGCAGGAGTTGGGTTAAGCTAACCCAAGGCAGGGGGCTGCAATACGAAAGGCCGCGTCCGCTCAGGGATCAGTGCTGCTTTAACGATGCCCATTCGTCACCCTGTCACAGCTCCCCCATGTCTGCAGAGCCTGGGAAAGCCAGTGCTGGTTGACTCCTTTGGCCGGGGCCCAGCGGTGCTGTGATATGCATTGTCTTGTCTCCCGAGGCAGTGGCTTAATGGATTAATAATTAACATTGATCCCAAATGTGCTCCACCGTCTCCTGTGTTCTGTCTGGGCCAAATGGCTCATCTGATTCTCATAAGGTCCAAAGATCTCCCAACTTTCTGTGTGTGGCCTTGTCTCACCCACGCGGCAAGCCGGAATACCCCTGCCCTCCAGCGTGTGGGCTGCTCTGAGTAAGACTGCTGAAAATCCCCTGCGTTAACAGGAGTACACTAGGACTTGGTCAAAGCTGCCCTGTCTTTGCTGGGTGCTCCTTCCAGGCCAGTCAACCCTCGCATCTCTTCCCGCCCTGCTTCCGAACGTCCCCAGGGCTCGAAACTGCTGATGCTGGGAACAGGAGCAGAGGGCAGCAGACACTTTTATTCTCTATCCCCTTTGTCCGACTCCTGGACAGTCCGGTCCGACAGGGCTGCCCCCATCAGATCCCATCCCAAATGTCCAGGCAATGTCATGTTTCCTCCTTATCTGCCCTCGTTGCTGCCGATGTCAGTGGCACTCGCTTGCTGCCTTGCCCTCGCCTGTCTGCTCGCAGCCCAGCTCTACCTGCTGGATGTTTGTAGCCAGCCCTTCTGCGTGCTATAGGTCCCCTCCCACTCCACCCACCGAGAGTCACCATCATTAAGAGGCTTCTTGCCCAAGGCAGTTCTAAGGTTCGGTGCCTTCTCGGCTACCTCTGTATAGTGCCTGACTCTCCAGTGCTCTGCACCTGGCGTTGGCATGGCGATCCGTGCAAAGTAGGTCAGGGGTTAGCGTCTTGTGCGTGCATGTAAATGAGGAGAGCGTGCACGGCTGGGGAGAATCCATCCCATAGACCCATCTGTAGTGAGCTCCCCCATAGAGCCTGGTTCACCAGTCGTTCACGAGTGGGAAGCAGAAATGTTACAAACCAGTGATTGTAGTAACTGTGCAGCCGCTAAAAATTCTAGCAGTTACGTGGTTACACCCTGGCTCCCTGGCAGCCAGTCGCTCCAGGCTGCTGGCCCCACGCTGCAGACTCTCTTTTAAACCGGCTCCCCGTGAGTACTGGATCCTGCCTGCCCCCGGGGAGCCGGCTGCTGCCCTGTGTGACTGGGTGACCGATGAGCTCGTGCTGATGGGTTACCCGTTGAAACGGCTGAACCCTTATGTCCCTCAATTGAAGCGCTGCCGCGCCAGTGGGGTGAGGTTTTGCACCCACTTTGCACTGATTGTAAATGACAGCTTGTAAGGCAACTCCAGCAGGGGGTGCTAGCACAGACCAGCTGCATGGGCGGCGGGTATAAGGGGCGGGGCAAGGCAATGCCTTCCCCAACCGCCAGGCATGGCTCCGCCCACACTCTGCCCCCAGGATGCTTCACATGGCATTCGCGGGGTGGATGTTGCTCAGCTGTGCTGAGGCTGCGGGTCTGGGGCAGTGTACCCAACCCATGCTACGGGTCTGGAGAGCTTCTGTGGGGGGCTGACGGCTTGCCCCAGTGGTGGTGGCGGTGGGGGGGAGGAGGGGCGGCTTGGCTCTTGTGGGAGGCAGGGCCTTGGGCAGAAGGGGCGGGGCTAGGGGCTTGCCTGCCCCAGCCCTACGTTCACCAGCCGCCAGGGTCCCAGCTGCCACCCGTCACACCTGGTCCCTTGTTCTTCTTCCTCCCTGACTCTCCCTCGGGGATGCCTGAGCCCGGGGCTGGCAGGGAGGGAGGTTCGTTCTCCACAGGGCGCGACTCTTCCCATGTTCTCGTCCTTCCCACTGAACAGCTCTCGACTTCTCCAGAGGGACGGTTTGTTCCTGCCCAGGCCGCCGCTTTTCTCAAGTGCTGCCCGGCTGCAGGAGAGAGCCCCTGCAGGACAGGGGCGTTCGGAGGCGAGGTGGCAGGTTGAGGGGGGCCCTGAGTAACAAGGGTCGTGCTGGAAGGTGTTGGTGGCTCGAATAGATCTAGTGACACGTTTTTTCCCAGAGAGGGCTGATCGTCACTGCTCACTCTGCATCCCAGCCCTGCGCGCATTCTGTGGGAGTTGCAGTTTGTTTTCCACACCGGTGAGCATGCCTAGGAGTGTGCTGGCGGGTATGCCTAGGAATGTGCCAGCAAGCGTGCCTAGGAGCGTGCCGGCGGGTGTGCCAGCGAGTGTGCCTAGGAGCGTGCCGGCAGGTGTGCCTAGGAACGTGCCGGCAAGCGTGCCTAGGAGCGTGCCTAGGAGCATGCCAGCGAGTGTGCCTAGGAGTGTGCCGGCGGGCGTGCCTGTGAGCGTGCCTAGGAGCGTGCCAGCGGGTATGCCTGTGAGCGTGCCTAGGAGTGTGCCGGTGGGTATGCCTGTGAGCGTGCTGGCGAGCGTGCCTAGGAGTGTGCTGGTGGGTATGCCTGTGAGCGTGCCTAGGAGTGTGCCGGTGGGCATGCCTGTGAGCGTGCCTTGGAGCGTGCCAGCGAACGTGCCTAGGAGCGTGCCAGCGGGTATGCCTGTGAGCGTGCCTAGGAGCGTGCCGGCGGGTGTGCCTAGGAGCGTGCCAGTGAGCATGCCTAGGAGCGTGCCGGTGGGTATCCCTAAGAGCATGCCAGTGGGTATGCCTAAGAGCGTGCCTGTGAGTCTGCCAGCGGGTATGCCTGTGAGTGTGCCTCGGAGCATGCCGGCGAGCGTGCCTAGGAGCATGCCGGCAGGTATGCCTAGGAGCGTGCCAGTGAGCGTGCCTAGGAGCGTGCCGGTGGGTGTGCCAGTGAGCGTGCCTAGGAGCGTGCCAGTGAGCGTGCCAGCGGGTATGCCTAAGAGCGTGCCAGCGGGTATGCCGGTGAGCGTGCCTAGGAGTGTGCTGGCGGGTGTGCCAGTGAGCGTGCCTAGGAGCGTGCCGGCGGGTGTGCCGGTGAGCGTGCCTAGGAGCGTGCCGGCGGGTGTGCCTAGGAGCGTGCCAGTGAGCGTGCCTAGGAGCGTGCCAGTGAGCGTGCCTAGCAGTGTGCCGGCAGGTATGCCTAAGAGCGTGCCAGCGGGTATGCCGGTGAGCGTGCCTAGGAGCGTGCCAGTGAGCGTGCCTAGGAGCATGCCGGCGGGTGTGCCAGTGAGCGTACCTAGGAGCGTGCCAGCGGGTATGCCGGTGAGCGTGCCAGCGAGTGTGCCTAGGAGCGTGCCGGCGGGTGTGCTGACGAGCGTGCCTAGGAGCGTGCTGGCGGGTGTGCCGGCGAGCGTGCCTAGGAGCGTGCTGGCGGGTGTGCCGGCGAGCGTGCCTAGGAGCATGCCGGCGGGTGTGCCAGTGAGCGTACCTAGGAGCGTGCCGGCAGGTATGCCTAAGAGCGTGCCAGTGGGTATGCCGGTGAGCGTGCCAGCGAGTGTGCCTAGGAGCGTGCCGGCGGGTGTGCTGACGAGCGTGCCTAGGAGCGTGCTGGCGGGTGTGCCGGCGAGCGTGCCTAGGAGCGTGCCGGCGGGTGTGCCGGCGAGCGTGCCTAGGAGCGTGCTGGCGGGTGTGCCGGCGAGCGTGCCTAGGAGCATGCCGGCGGGTATGCCTAGGAGCGTGCCAGTGAGCGTGCCAGCGAGCGTTCCTTCTCTTCCTTGCACTCTGCCGTTCTTGGGCTGAGTGACTTGTGCCTTGCTCTCCTGGCTGGTCGCCGTCTGCAGTTCTTGTCTGGTTTGGTTTGGCCAGGGGCTGCTGGCTGCGAGTTCGCCGTCTCCTGGACACCTGGGCAGTAGAACGGGGCTGTTCAGTTGCGGCTCTTGTTGTCCTGCTCGCTCCTGGCGCTGTTGTTCCCCTGTGGCCTGCTGCTGTGATCCTGTGACAAGCGCGCTCAGGAAGCGAGTTGCTGAGGAGCTGCAGTGACTGAGCCCAGCTGCAGTGCCTGGAAGCTCTCTGGGCTCGGGCAGTTCCGCAGGGGAGCTATTTCGGTCACTCTCCTTTGTGTGGCTGATGCATCCGGCTCCCAAGTGTGTCCAGAGCCCTCGGGCTGATTGCCTCTAAGGGAACTCCAGTTGGGGGGGCCTGCATGTGTCCCCAGGACCTTGAATTCCCCACTTGGTGATGACCTGTCTGATTTGGTCTTTCTTTAGATAACTTGCCAGTAGCAGAAACCTGCCGGGGGCATGGGGAGGGGGGTTAGTTTAGCTTTGCCCTGTGCTAGGACATGGCAGATCCTAGCACAAACAGTGGGAAGTGGGGATACTAGTTTGAATACAGTCCAAGGGCTCAGTCTGGCAGCTGACCCTGCCACCTATTCAGCAGCGTTCTTACTAGGGATGTTACAATGCGTGTACTTGATTCCACGTGTAGCCACTGAAAACGTCAGCGATTACACGCGAGGCAGCAGCCAGCTCCTCGGGAGACAGCGCATGCCAGGAGCCGGCGCTTAAACCAGCTCCCACCTGCCAGCCTGCTCCCATGGGGCCGGCTGCTGCCCTGCGCTGCTGCCTCTGATACAGAGGGCTCCAGAGCCGGACAGCAGTGGCTGCCTAGGAGCGGCTGCATGTGGGGAGCCATCTTTTAAGACGGCTCCCTGTGCATACTGGCTCCCGCCTGCCGCCCCGCACTGCTGTATCAAAGGCAGCAGCCAGCTCCCCGGGAGCCATGTGGAGCTGTTTGGGTAACAGGCTCAGAGAAGAGAAATGTCCCTGGGTTAAATGTGACCCAGACCGACGGCTTCCTCATGGCTGGGTGCTTCCGCCTGCCTGCCCAGACCTGGTGAGGGAGCTGTCCCCCAGCTCTAGCCTGGGGCAGGGGGAGTGAGGTGTGTGGGGGCATGAGGCCCATCTGGAACCTTTCTCTGCCCTGGCGGCTCTGGGGGAGGGGGAAGGGGCTTGGGGAGCACCCTGGCTTCATCTGCAGGCCTTGGTGTTTTCTAGGGTGATGCTACAAGAAGCCCGGAATGCCTTATGTGGATCGGCAGGATCGGATCTGTGGGTTTCTGGACATTGAAGAAAATGAGACCTGCGGCAAGTTTCTGCGCAGATATTTCATCCTGGACACCCAGGCCAATTCTCTCATGTGGTACATGGACAACCCCCAGGTGAGGCCCCTGAACGCACATTGGCCATGCCGGCCCGGCGGGATTCCGAGGGCGGCCCGCGAGAGATTTCTGTTGCCGTTGCCCACACGCAGGGCGGCCGGATGGCATGGTTCTGGCCGGTACGTGTCCCTGCCTGTATTGCTGAAGGGACGCGCGTGCAAAGCCAGGGCACGTGCAGTGGGGTGTGCGTCGATTGCACACAGCACAGTGGGAGCCGCGCACTTCGCCCTGCAGCCAATCCCAGCGCTGCTACGGTTCAGCTGGCACGTCCTAGTGACACGAGCGCCGTGAACAAAACTCCCCTCTCCCGGGAGCCTGCCTTGGTCACAGCTGTCTTGTGGCCTGCTGAGATGAAGGTCGCTCCTGCGGCCCACTCGCTAGCCTGGGCTGCCAGGGCTGTTGCAGAGTGTGGCAGATCTCCGTGCCGGTCACACTTCACAGCTCACAGGGCTCCTGCTTCCTGCTTTATGCTGTCTGCCCCTCCCGCTCGGCCTCTTGAGAAGCAGCTGCGTTTGGTACGAGCTGGCTTTTAATCACAGACCTCTCCCCCCGGTTCGCTTGGACACGCCAGCAGGGCTGGCTGTGCTCACGCGCACATGGGATCCACTTAGACAGCGAGGCTGCTGAAATCCCAGAAACTGGTATTGCTTTTTTCCCGTTGGCTTCACCTTTTTCTCTCCCCCTATCTTTATTGAACCAGCGTCAAGAGCTAGTTAAGAGGAGCAGAAATAGCAGCTTGTATGCTGGGAAAAGTGGGTTTCCTGATGCCCGGAGCCCTGTGCTCAGCGGTCAGGAATGACCTCTTCCCGGTTCCGATGTTAAAATGGCCACGGAAGAGTCTCCCGGGAGGTGGGTGAGGTGATACCTTGTGTTGAGACGGGCCTCAAGCTACAGAGTCCTTCTTCGGCCCTGAGTAACTCAAACCCTTGTGTCTCTCCCCAAGAGATGCTAGTCCAGTGAAAGACATGCCTGGGGCCCGCAGGACTACAGCCGCACGGCAGATGTCGGGATCTTGGTCAGGGGAAGCCATGCTGCGGAGTTGGTTATTGGCCTAAAGCTTCCTGGGGTTCATCTCGCGGGGTCCCCGTGGAAAGTGGCTGTTTGTGCCAGAGGGCCGCATGCCTGCGGCTGCCCCAGAGATCCACGGGGGCGGTGCCCCTTCCCGCTGTCTCGCACCAGGACTTTTCCTTAATGCTCTAAATCAGGCGGAAGAGGCGCTGTTCTGGGACGGAGACAGAAAGGAAGTGGGGGGCAGGGGCAGCCCGTTCCGCTGTGCTTTGGTGTGAATACGTGGCACTGTGCTCAGTAAGAAACCTGGGGGGGAGGTTTAAATCTGGTGCTCGTGTATCCCACACACCTCCTGGGGGTGGGTCGCTGCCCCAGGGCGAGGTACTGCGACCTCTTACCCAGAGAACAAGGAGTCTGTTCTAGAGCCAGCTGGTTTAACTCCAACTGCAGGGCTCATGCCCCGAGGTCCCAGGTTCGGTTCCGCTTCTCGGCCTAACTCTCGCCTGCGTCCGTGGGCTATGCTGAGGCTGGTTGATCGTTTTCCACTCCGGGCCTGATCCAAAGCCTGCGAACTCTGCGGAGAGACTCTGGCTGGCTTCAGAGGGTTTGCATCACACCCCTGGCGGGAGCCTGGTACCAGGTCACTTCACCGAAGCGGCGTTAGGCCTGCGTGCAGCTGGGCGCAGCCCTGCCGGTCCCAGTGAGCTGGGCCGCTCTGTGCCGGGCGCGCTGGAATGGGAACTGCGATCAATGCGTGCAATCATGGGTCAGAAGTGCCCCTCAATCCCCCTACGCCCTGTTAGACTGGATCGAAGACAACAGAAACCAGAATGGCTCCCGGCCTCAGCCAGCCAGCCAGGGGGTGGAAATCCAGGGCCGGCGGTCAGGAGGCGGGGGGGGCAGCCCCTTCCCACGGCTGGCTCTGAGCCAGAAGGTGCAGTGATTGGTCACTCTCCTCTGAGGGCAGCTGACAGCTGTGGGTAGGGTGCAGGGCTGGTCTGATGAGTCAGTCTCACGCCCGCTGCTCGCTCCGTGGAACGGGGTGGGGCTGCCGCTGGCTTCCTCTTTCTCCTTTTGCCAAATATGGAAAATGAAGTGTAATGGCCAGAATGTTTTGCATGAGCTGAACCCCTGGTCAGACCCCCATCCAGCGGGGCCCTGAAACCCAGGCCTTGCGTCCCACTGGCTTCGGCGAGACGCGTCTGCTCTGAGCTGAGCCGAAGAGGACCGAGCTCGAGCGCACACATCACGTTGAAGGGGCCCAGGACTGCAGCTGCCTGCCCTATAGATATTGCTCCACGCGTTTGCAAGAAGAGACTGCAGCCAGCCCGCTCCCGTGCGCCCTGTGCTGTCGAGGCCAGGCCACTGCTGCTTTAGGCAGTTAATCCCGGAAGAGACACAGCCCTGTGCGAGGACGCTTGGTCTTCATTCCAGCTAGCTCAGTGTCAAGGCGATAACCAAGCCGATACAGCATTTGTCATCCTGGCAATGGGATCAGCAGAATATGTTCACCCAGAGCCAGGGGGCTGGAGGTTTCTGGCTGCTGTGGCTGGCAGCTCTGGGAGCGGTCGCGGTATTTACTACAGCGATTACAAAAAGAATAAAAGGCGAGCGTTGGGAATCTCTTCCCTGTGCCCGAGCACGACTCACGGCTGGACGGGCGTGCATTGCCCGGCTTTGTAAACGCAGCTCACGGTGTAGTGTCATTTATAATCTGTGCCCAGCACTGTGGTCTCTGGCCTCTTGGCTAATATGGGAGAACAAAACAACTTTCCCCGTGCACTAAGCCACACGCCGGGCAGCGCGCCTCTCCTGCCGAGCCGAGGCATTGTGATGGGTCTCGCGCCAGGGTAAAATGCCAGCTCATCACACGCACCCGCAAAAGCTGTTGCCCAAATAGACCTGTTAGTCTCCGAGGTGCCACTGGGCCCTGCGCTGGCTGTTCATAACACTCTGCTTGTTTGTGGCTCTTGAGTGTTTTACTCTTAATGTTCTTTACTGTTTTGCAGAATCTGGCGCTCGGGTCCGGAGCAGTTAGATCTTTGCCGCTGACCTATATATCCAAGGTAATGGGAGGTTGGAGCCTCAGAACTCTTCTGCTGTGGGAGGTGGCACAGGCCTGGAGCTAAGCAAACGGCCTGCCCAGTGCAGCAGCATGTAGGAGTCCCGAGTCACTCGCTCGGTGCTGCTGCCTAGAACTGGGCGGGGTTTGTTCTGCAAAATGGGTTGGCAACACAACCTGTCCTTTTGAGAAAATGTGTGTGTGCAGAAAAGCCTGTCCGCTCTGAGGAAATCTGCGTAGGGAACCCCCCCAGCCGAGCACTGCAGCAGTGCCCAGATACCCCCCCAAATGCCACGCAGGGATGGCACGTTTCAGGATGTTTCATTCGGAAACAGCTTTTCAAAATTGAATTCATTGGGAGGTTTTTTAGAAATAAAAAAGTTGATGATTTTAAAAATGGGAAATGGGAACAAAAGGTATAGTTTGACCTGGAACGAACGATTCCTTTAGAAATGTGTTGCATGGGAAATGTTGATATTTTTTTTTTTTAAATTTGAAATTGAGGAATTCCCTGCCAAAGAGAGTCTCTGCTTCCTGCTGGCTACCCGGGGTCTGGTCTCTGAGTGCAGGGAAGAGGTCTGCATTGCCTTAGTAAAATGGCCAGGAGGATCGCAGGGGAGGAAGGAGGCTATTTCAGAAGAATGCAGAGTGGTAGGACCCAGAGGCTGTCAGGGAGGGCAGAGTCCAGAGTGGACCTTATGCCCCAGCAGGAAGCTGTTTGCAGATGAAACCTGGTGGGAAGGCAGCACTTTAAATACATTTCATTGCTCAAAGTGCCAGCCTGGCTCAGTGTCTCGTGGCACCTGCGTTCCCGTGCATGTCGATGTGTTTCAGCTTCAGTGAATAAGAAAACGTCAGTGGCTCCTTGTGGGGGGCAGGCAGCTCCCAGATACCGAGGCAGCAGCGTGGGGGGGCTGAATGGAACCGTGGAGGTTAACCCCATGTACACAGCTGCACTGTCCCATCCCTGTAAACAACCCGCTGCGAGTGGCTTGCGCTGCATCAGTGTCGTCATTCTTTATTGCTGGCCTGGGCCTCTCTGGACCTCTGGGGGGGCCTGTGTATTGGGGGCCTTGTAGAAAAGAGCAGAGGGGAACCCTGTTACTTTGGCCGGTACCCCACCCCCGCCTTAACGTAGCACGTGCTAGTGTCCCAGAGTGGGGGTGGGCTGGTTCTGACCGCAGGGTGGCCCCTGTGTTTGCCAGCTCTGGTTCTGGGGACCTTGGAAAGCTCTTTCCAGAGGGAGGCTGGTGTTGTGGTTAAGGCACTAGCTGGGCTAGGGGAGTTCTGGGTTCAAATCCTACCTCTGCCCTAGCCCAGGTTCTTTATGTGGCCTTGGGTGAGTCACTTAATCTCTGCATGCCTGTTTATGCACATGCATCTTTTCCTCCACCTTCGTTAGTGCGTGCTCAGGGCTCGTGTGCGGCAGGGCTAGACCAGCATCCACTGGAAGGACTGTGGGAAATGTCACTTGCTTAGCACACCTTGGGCTTTAAATCCCCTGGCAGGGAGCCAGGTGGCTCATATCGTGGCTCTGTGGCCAGGGATCACATGGGTGTCCCCCTCTGCCTGGCCGTTCCTCCGTCTGGCTCGTGGTGGCATGGGGCGGGCTGTACATCCGCGGGGGTCACTCGTAGTTGGAAGGCCACCCCCCGGTGTTCTCCCCCTGCTGACTCATGGCTTATAAACTGAGCTCAGCTGGCGCCAGGCTGGGGGATGCAGCCTTCCCCGTTGCAGAAGGAACTCCGCTCATAAATTAGGGGCATTCGAAATGAAATGAAAATTGCTACAGCGCTGGCTTCCGTCGTAAACTGCAGGGTTGGGTTACACCAAGTGGCTGCAACTGCCAATTACGACATGCCAGAGAAATGGAGGCTTGCCCGAGAAGGCATATTTAAAGCATGAGAGGCTGGTTCAGACCTAGGAAGCTTGTCAAAATAAACATCAAGGCCGTGCCTGGAGTCCCAGCCGTGTTCCTCTTGCATAAATGATTCCTGCTCCGTGGAGAGCAGCCCCTGCCGCGTTCCTTCGGTTCCCTGCAGAGTGTGCTTGGTCCAACAGAACCGGATCCTCCCCGGGCCCCTGAGAGCATCAGCATCCCTGGAGGGGAGGGGCAGCAGCAGATGGAGGCTGCTCCCTGAAGTGACCTCCCTTTGGGGTGGCTGGGTGCGGTCAGCTCAGCTCGTGAGCACCGGCTCCGCTGTGGGGCAGCTCCTGGTGAGCCGCAGCGCCGGCGAGCTTGCAGCCTGCCTCTGACCGGGCGTGCACAGGGCGTGTCCGCGTCTGGCGGCCGCCCTGCGCTCTGCCTGGTCACGTCGCGGGGCGGCTTTGTCACACAGAGGGCTGCTGCTTTCCACGCTCGGCGCTGGCCTCTTCCCAGCCAGAGCAAACGCCGCCACCACGGGGCCGGCTGTCATGAAATGGCAGCACCGCGGCCTGCCAGCGGCAGAGGTTCGGTGCGCCAGGAAGAGCAATTCTGCCACTGCACAGCACGTGCCTCCCGTGCTGAGACAGCAGCGCTAAGGTGATCTGCGCCTGTTGCCGTGGCCACGCGTGGACTTGCACGTACGCTCTGAACTGCATTCACCAGAACCTTCTTCTCAGGGAATCCCCGGGCGGGCAGAGACCCCGGGAGGCATCGAGTCCAGCCCCCTGCCCAACGCAGGAGCAGCCCTGACTCAGCCATCCCAGCCAGGGCTGTGTCCAGCCGGGACTCAGAACCCTCTGGGGCCCAGGATGAGGAAAGCCCAGGGTTGGCTAGTGGACACCGCAGAGACCGAGAGGCAGTGCGGATGAGCCCTGCTCATTCGTCACGTTCATTCTGCTTTGGGTCGAGCGCCTCCCGATTTACAAAGGGCCCTAGCGCAGCGCTGATGAGTGAGGACGATGCGTCCGTGGAACGGCCCCATCTCCCTGCCGCTAACCTGCAGTCTCTCTCCCCAGGTCAGCGTCGCCACTCCGAAACAAAAACCGAAAGTCCCCTTCTGCTTCGGTGAGTGGAAAGCATGAGAATGGGCCGGGGCCAGGGGGAAAGGCACCAGCATACTCAGAGCTCCCCGCCTGACGGGTCTCTGCTGGGTGGGTGGGGTGGCTGTGAATTCTCTGGCTTATACTAAGCAGCGGTGGGCCAGGGCCCTTCTGTGCCCATTGGCATGTGGGGTCTGGATGGACGGAACGGAAAGCTTTCGGAGAGGGTGACGTTCACACTGGTCCAGAGGGCAGCACCAAAGGCCGTGCGCCACTTAACTCCCACGGACTCCCCAGGGCTAAATGGCACCTTAGTCATTGTGTTGGCTTCTTCTGCACACGGGCGAGGTCGCCCAGAATCCTCTGGGTGGCAGGGGAGTGGACCTCAGTGGTTCCCTGCAAGCGGAGCACTTGGCGAGCCACCAAGGAGAGGTTCAGGTGCCACCCAGCTGAGTAGAGCGCACCCACAGCCGGCAGCCTGTGTTTCTATTGATGGTGCACGTCTGCACATGCCTCGGTGCAAATTTATTCCACACACGGATGGAGAAAATGTTGCTGTGCACCCCAGCCGCACGGATACTGAGCAACCTTGTCCGCGTGCTTCAGAAGGAGGCTTTGCCCCCGTTCACCCTAATGCTGCAGTGCCCTGAGCAATGGCTTTTGATGCTTTCCTGCAGGCCCACTGGCAGGGGAGGGCAAAAGGGGCCATTGCCTGGGGCCTGGTGATTCAAAAGGGCCCAGGCTCACGGCAGCGGCTGAGCCCTGTGCCCTTGAAATCACTGCTGGAGCTCCGTGTGGCTCTGCGTGGCTCGGAGGGCTGGCGGGGGGTGGGGAAGGCTGGGGCACCATGCTCCAGGTGGCACTGACAGCTGGCTGCCCTGGCCCTGCCCCTTCCACTGAAGCCCTGCCCCCTGCCCAGCGGTGGGGGCCCACAAGTTTAGTATGTGGACGCAGGGAGAGTGGATCAGCCCCAGCCCGTGGAGGGACTGAGTTGGGTTCCAGGAGCGCCCTGGCTGCGGGGCTAGAATAAGGGGGGTGCTGCGGGTTAACCCCCCGCGACCCCGGCCCAGAGCGCACATGCAAGGGATTGCGCGGGCGGCTGGCTCCCCAACAAGCCCTTGTGCAACCCAGCGTGTCTCAAGCGTTTCGGTGCAGAGCTCTTGGGTGGACGTCTCCGCGGCCCACGGCTGCAGGCGAGAGGGCCCTGCTGGCTGCAAAGTCGGGGGTGGGGAGGGGCCGCGTGGCCCAAGGGGGCTTTCCAGACTCCCCTGCGACCCCGGGTCAGGGTTTGCACAACCTGTGAGTGCTGCGGATGCCGCTTGATGCTGTAACCGCTGGCGGCCACCAAAGCTCCCCCGTAACCACCGTGCCCAGGGTAAATTCTGAGTCGGCTCCTCCCGGTCTCTCGGAGGCGGCGGGTATAACAGGCCAGGCCTTCCCCACCTGCCAGCCTGGCCCCGCCCACACTCTGCCCCCAGCCTCCACCCCCCTTCAGTGCAGCCCCCTGGGCAGTCTGGGGTTCAGCCCCGCGGAGGCTGGGCCGGGGGGAGGCCGGGGCCGTGCGCTGCCCTTTCCCCCCCTGCACCCTGTGCTCCAGGCCGGGCTGGGGCCATGCACTGCCTGCTCCTGCTGCCCCGCGCTCTGGCTGGGCCTGGGGAAAGCTGGGGTTGCGCACTTCTAGGCTTGCCAGGGGTCCGGGTTTGAACCGGACAGTCCAGTATTGGAGCTTTCTGTCCGGGAAAACACTGAGACAATAGCAATAAATCAGATGGGCTGTAGCTTGTGGTGTCTCGGCAAGTGTGTCCGGTATTTCTGTTGAAACCATCTGGCAACCCGAGCACTTCCTGCGGGGGGCGGTGGCTTGCACCCACATTGGGGAGGGCGCTGGTCTCCCACAGAGCCATGGGCGTGAGGGGCAGGGCTGGGGCTTTGCTTCCCCCAGCCCTAGGTTCACCTGCCGCCCACAAGTCCCTCCCCGTAAATTCCCTGGGGGTTTCAGTTCTTCACACCCAGCCCTACGCCCTTGTGGCTTGCAGCCGTGGGCAGGGAAACAGCTGCCACGCTCCACCCCAGAGGTGGCTGCCGCTCGGTGGTTCCTTGCCTGTTTTCCAGGCCGGGGGTCGGCAGGTGCCATGGTAACGCTTGCCGGTATGGCGGGGGTGGAAGTTGAGAGGTGCTGGCATTGACTTAGCAGAGCACTGATGGTTCCCCTCTCTGTTCCTGCGGTGCTAGTTATCAACGCTCTATCTCAGCGCTACTTCCTGCAAGCCAGCGATCAAAAGGACCTGCAGGACTGGGTGGAGGCCCTGAACCGCGCCAGCAAGATCACGGTAGGCTGCCCTGCCCCACGGCAGCGGAGCTGTCAGAGAACTGCTTGGAGAAGCCACGTTTCACTTCCTGCTCTGACCCCCCCCCCCGTCTCCGCTTGGCAGCCTGCTCCCAGGGAATGGCTGCGTCGGGCCGGAGCAGAGTCTCGTGAGTCGTGCTGAGGTTGTGAGTCTCAATCACAAAACCGGGGGAGGGAGGGGAGTCGAAACCCTGCTCCCAGCGCGTGCTGCTCTGCCCTTCAGCCCCCGTGGGAGCGGCTCCCATTTCCCCCCCGCCGCCGCGCTCTGGTCAAAAGCAATTGCAGTACCAGCGCTCCAGAACCCCCGCCAGCCCCATTGGAATGAATGGGACGCCTGTGGCTTCCCAGGCAGTGCAGTGAAGTTACTGAAACCCTCTGCAGGCTTAGCTGCTGCTTTGGGGCTTTAGTGACGGGTGTGATTTTAATTTGAGAGCGCAAATGACTCCCAGAAAAAGGGGCTGATCTTTTGGTTCTGAAACACCCAAGAGCTTTAGAGCTGGCAAACGGCACAGGCTCAGATTTCTCAGTGGTTAGCACCCACAATCTGAGCCAGCGTTTCTACTGCCCCAGGAGCAGAAGCTACCATTGCAAGCTATTGTAAGTGAACTCTTGTGGAAATCTGGCCTCTGTTGCATGATCTCTCAAGCTTCTTTTCCATCTCCCATCGCTTTCAATCTGGAGAGCCAATCATATATCTAAACAAAAAAGATAAGATAACTACAGTCACTTCCTCTGTGCCCTGGCACAGCTGCTCCCTTGGGGAAAGAGGTTTCTCCGGGAGACAGACACACCCTGCGAGTCCTTGTGCCACAGTGTTACTGTACGGGTCAGAGGCTGGGAGCCGTGTGTAGCTGATTTCTCGCGGCTGCTATCAAAGGGTTTCTTTCTTGTGCTTAAGTAATTTGCTTATTTGGTTTTTCTCCTTCCTGGTATGGTCGGTCTCCTGAGACAGCAAACGCTTCGTATGTGGGACCCGGCACAGGGTCCGTGTCTCTGTCTTTCCCCCCTCGAGTGCCAGTGCATTTGTGTGTGGCCCTCAGCAGACAGTGGGCCTGGGATTCTGGTTTGCCGTCTTGGCTGTTGAATGCTCCTTCCACTGAGAGCTGCTGCCTCTCCGTGTGTGTTGATCATTTCAAGTGAATGATGGCGCTTCCATAGACCCAGGATATGTAGAGCTCCCTTTGTAGGAGCTGGCTGGGGGATTCTCTGTTCTGATGAAGGTACTTGAAGCTCAGCCCACCATAAGACCCCACAGAACCTAACAGCTCCATTGACGGAGCCGACTTGAAGGGGGTGAGCTGAAGGACTCGGGCTTGGTGGATTTTACTGTGTCGTACACTGCCTAGATTTTCACAGCCCGCGTACGAAGATGAGCGGCGCTGAACGAGGTGAGCGGTGATCATTAGCCACGAACTCTCTTCTCCACAGATCATCGTCCAGGCAGGGTGCTTTGTGCTACCCGACTTAGGGTAATAAAACACAAAGGGTTTCATTTTCCAATGGGCGGGACGGAGCCTGCGTTTGCTACTGCGTTTGCTCTCGCCTCTTCGCCTCTGCAAGTGAACGGAGGGTGCACATCGGGGTCCCTGCAGCTGCCTGGCTGCCCTGCTCTGATTTGCACCTCTTGTTCGCTCCTGGGTGCAGACAGCACTCGCAAGGCCCCTAAAGCAAACCCAGAGGCCATGCAGCTGTCCTGTCGGCAGCTCTCTGGCGCGTGGCTGGTGAAAGGTTCACTCCCCACTTGAGGAAACAGATCCGTGTCCCACTTGTGCCGTGCGCCTTGTGTTGCCGTTTGCACCTGTGGAAAATGCGACTGTTCTGATTGGAGAGAGCTTTACGCCCACTCCGTGCTCATTCTGCGGAGGTGCCCATGGGGACACGGGGTGCTGGGCATTGGCAAATCGGGCCCGAAGCACGTGGCTTGTTGCTGAAAGGAGCCTGTTTGATTTTTAAACTTCTAAAACCCAAATGATTAAACACTGCCTGGGCCTTATCGGCCCCTCTGGCTTGTCTAGATTGGCTGCTCCCTGGTCGACTGGGTCTTTAGCAGCTCCCTGCATCAGACAAACCCCCTCAGAAAGCCAGCGCCACTACAAATATTTGCCGGGCTTCTGCATGTGAGATTAGACCCACCTGCTCCCTGCGAATTTCCTTTCTCCATGTACTGGTTCTGATGCCTGGCTTCCCTGGGCCATTCCTAGCACCAAGCTGTCCATCCGGCGGGGTGCGGAGTGGAAACCCATCGTTGCCGAAAGGCCAGATACAGCAAAAATGGACAAGGGAGTCAATGTGCTGCCTTTCCTAAGACCAGCACCGAAATCAACCAGACGGCGGGTGAGAACTGGTGGGATCGGCTGTGAGCTCCTCTGTTGCACCACAAACAGCATGAGCTGCACGTTTTTATTTCCAGGATCCATATGGCTCCAAACCCATTTAGACGCGAGACTAGAAAGAGACCCCAGGATTTTCTCTAGGTGGTGCCCCATGAGGGCAGGGGACTGGACTTGTCCAGCAGCTTCAGGCCAGTGGGCTGCGTAGCCTTTCTTTGTCCTGGCCCCGTGTTACAACACGCAGGGTGGTGCCTGTGGCTTTAGCTGCTTCCGTGGCAGAGGAATTCTGAAGTGCAGGAACCAGACTTGGTCAGAGAGTGTCGGATTTGCATTGGCCGTGCGGGAATACCCAGGTAAAGCCACGGGTCTAGCTGCAGATGTTCTAGGAAGAGCTGTTTCCATTCTCCCCCGCTAGTGGTGCTCCCGGCAGGCAAGCACTTCCTTACTTCCCCATCTCTCGGAAAGAGACAGGTGTGTCTGCCCCAGCAAGCGCCTGTTACCAGGGCGGGTGTAGAATCACAGGCACTGCAGCCTGTCTTGCCAGAGTGAGCTTGGGAAGAGGCGCTGTTCGGAAGGACAGGCTGCTCCACTCTTGCATTGCAGTGGGCCTTGGTTTGCTTGCTTGTTTGGCAGCTCCCTGCATGGTTCACTCCCTCCAGGGCACCCGGCATTGCCTGCTGTGGGCAGACAGGACACGGGGCTAGAGGGACCTTTGGTCACCGTGTGGCCACATCCTCTGTTCTCAGACCAGTGAGTGGCCCTCGCCAGGAGGTACCAGGCGGCTGACGCGTGCGATTCCAGTCCATGCTGCTCCCATTGTTTTCTGCGATGGTCACAGTCCTGGCTGGCTAGCCTCAAAGCTGCTTGGGCCACGGTAGCCTGGAACAGCTCAGCCACTTCGCGGGACCGTCTGTCCGTGGGAGCTGGGCCCCCTCATTGCCCTTTGCCATTGAAGATCTCCCTCCTGATGTGCATTGGCCAGGGCTGACTCTCCCCTCTCCATTTGTGACTTGCTTGTAATTGCCAGAATATTTCTTTGGCACTAAGCTAAGCCTCCGCCGGGGCGGAAGGTGCCCGGCTCTTGGGGCGTTCCTCTCGGATGTGAGAAACACTGGGTCAGGTCCCTGCTCTGACGGACCTTTGGCAAATCACAGAGAGGGCAGAGAGAAACCCTGTGCGTTGGAGTTCACAGCCGTGCCCGGCCTGACGGGGGCGTGAGAGTGTGGACGTTAGACTCTGAGGGGCACAGGTCCTGCAGGGGCAGTTAGCGGCAAGTAGGTGCCCTGGAGAGGTAGCTGAGCATTGTTTCCATTTTGCGGATGAGAACTGAGTCACGACCCAGTCGCTGTGAACTGTCTTTGAGCAGGCACCTGGCAGCAGTAAGGCAGGCAGCGATTCTGGCCCTGCTGCACAATCCCTTTATGTCTGCGTTGTGAAATCGTTTTCGTTGGTTTGGGCCTGTGTGCCAGCTCCCCCAGCACTGACATGCACAGACCTCGCCTGCTCTCCCAGCCGTGGGGCCTGCGAAGATGCAGACAGATAAGACGGCCTGTTGCGCAAGAGGCTCGAATCTGGCCAGTCGCGTGGCCCAGTGCAGGAGGTGACAACCGCACCGAGTTCCGCTGGACCCCGGGACAGGTGTATGCTGCTAGGGCCAAGTGCAGAGCGCCGGGCTCCTGCGGGTGTGGGAACCTGCTGGCTCTGGGCGTTTTGTCGCAGCAGCTGTGCTGTTTCTGAAACAGGAAGCAGTGGTGTGTTAAGATGTTCATGTTTCCTGTTCCCTTACCGCTGACGGCTGGCTACTTCTCGGTTAGCTAAGCCTGGCTTTTGAGAACCGCCTGGCATTGGCAGCTTGGCTGATCATTCCACAGATTAGCCGGAGCAAAGGTTTGTCCGCAAAGTGGCAAAAGTGGCCTTTTGTTGAGTTATCTGTGGGGCCAGTGGGTCGGTTAATTCAGCGCTGAATCCCTTCCTGTACGAGCCAGCAGCTGTGTGTTCTGGTCCTGCCAGGAGCCTCTTGAACTATTTGCTCCTCTATCTACACCCGATCTCGAGTCAGCTCAGTTCAACACCACGCCCTTGTGTGGAGCTTTGCTCATTTCGGTTGGAGGGGCTTTCTTTTGGACAGGCTTCTATCTGCTCCTAATTGTCTCAAGCTAAACCTTAATAAGCCTGCTGGCAAACAGAGTGTCCAGAAAGCCTTGTGCCCCAGTTTAACCTGCTTTAAAATCACTCCTGAAGTCACACTGATGTAACCCTGTGGGTAGATAAGTCCTCACTTTCAGGAGTGCAAATGCACTTTGTTTTTTAATTCTTTAGCACACTGACCCAGTCTGTCTGTCGAGGCCAGTTGCTGAATGCAAATGACATGATGCATTTAACTTGGGTAATAGCGGGAACATCCTCTGAGACTCTGTTTCCCAGCTCCAGGAGCTCACATCTGTCGTGAAAGCAAGCCAGATAGTTGTACCTAGTGTCCAGAACTGTGCACAGACCTTGACTAACTAGCCCTCACCACATCCCTGCAAAACTATGTTCCTATGATCCACTTTCTATGAAGGGGGAAATGAGTCACAGAGAAATTAAGCGACTTGCCCCAGGTCACTGAGCCAGGCAGTGGCGGAGCAAGGATTAGTGCTCAGGGGTGCTTGTCTTCTCCGAGCCTGGAGCTCATTCCTCTAGCCCCTGATAGCAACCAGGAAACCTTGAAATCACATAGGGGAAAAGCCCTTCCCAGGACTCGTGCACTGTCCCATGTCATTTTCCAGTAGCATCATCTCCTCTGGGGTTAGTGTGTCCTGCCCCCTTCCTGTCCAGTGGGACGCTATGCTCAGCCTGGGGAATGCTGAACGCAAGGAATAATTGTGCATGAGAATCAGGGTCTCCCTGGAGCCAAAAGGCGTTCAGAAGCCCTAGGCCCAGGAAGGCACTTGACAAACTAGATACCGATGTAGCTCTGGGACCTGAATGCATTCCCTTCTCTCTTGATCGTTTCTCCGCTGCTGGTGCTAGATCAGCTCTGCACAGGACAGAGAGTGTGGACCCAGTCAACCTGTGGAACTCCTTGTCAGAGGAGGTTGTGAAGACCAGGACTTTAACAGGGTTCAAAAAAGAGCTAGATAAGTTCGTGGAGGACAGGTCCATCAATGTCTGCCCGGCTCTGTTTAGCCCTGCAGCCCGAGCGCTGTGGGCCCATCAGCTGGCTTGGGCACAGCATCTTGGTACTGCAGGTTTTCCTTTGCAGTGTAGACAAGCCCAACCCAGAGCTGGGAGGAGGGGCGGGGCGAACTGGGTGGCAATTTCCTTTGCCCTGCGCCAAGTTCCCGCAGCCTGGCTCTCCCCTGCCCTCTTGCTGGTGGCGTGGCTCCGCCGTGTGTAGCAGGGGCTTGACACGGGCAGGGAGGGCTGAATCACACCCATTTGCTTTTCTCCCCTTTCACACGGGTGGAGTCCTGGTGACCCATTGCACCCAGACCTGCTCCTGAGAGAGCCCCTCTGGTCAGGTGGGGCTCAGAGACACCGGCCTGTGGGGGTGAGCGAGGGCCACGCGGGGGCTGCTTTGTGGCAGGATTCCTGCGGCGTCTCAGTGGCGCAGGCCGTTGGGAGGCATCTCGCGTAGTAGCTGAGTGGTCAGTGGCCAGGCAGGAAGGACAAGTCACGTTACAGAGGAACGTCCCCCGAATTGTCGGGGACGGACCAGAACGACAGCAAGAGAACGGGCCACGTGCAGGCCGCCGGGCAGATCCCTCCCCGGACACGGCGAGGGCTGGTCCCCAAATTGCAGTGGGCTTGGAGCAGCCTGGCCCTGCTGCTCCCTCGGGCTGGCGAATGGCACAGCAGCCTTTGGAAGGGGATGATTCCGCAGAGCCGGGTCCCCCCAGCAGCCTTGCTGGTGATGGGCTGTGAGCAGGGCGTGCGATGGGCGTGCGATGGGCTGTGAGCAGGGCGTGCGATGGGCGTGCGATGGGCTGTGAGCAGGGCGTGCGATGGGCGTGCGATGGGCTGTGAGCAGGGCGTGCGATGGGCTGTGAGCTGGGAGCACAGTGGGCTGTGAGCTGGGTGTGCGATGGGCGTGCGATGGGCTGTGAGCTGGGAGCACGGTGGGCTGTGAGCGGGGCGTGCGGTGGGCGTGCGATGGGCTGTGAGCGGGGCATGCGGTGGGCATGTGATGGGCTGTGAGCAGGGCGTGCGATGGACACGCGATGGGCTGTGAGCTGGGAGCACGGTGGGCTGCGAGCGGGGCGTGCGGTGGGCATGTGATGGGCTGTGAGCAGGACGTGCGATGGGCGTGCGATGGGCTGTGAGCTGGGAGCACGGTGGGCTGCGAGCGGGGCATGCGGTGGGCATGTGATGGGCTGTGAGCAGGACGTGCGATGGGCGTGCGATGGACTGTGAACTGGGCATGTGAGGGGCTGCGAGCTGGGCGTGCGAACGCCAAGCAGCAGGTGCGGCCGTAACTAGAGCAAGGACAGTGGAAGGAGCGTGAACACCCTGGTCTCCAGAGGCAGCTTGCAGCCTTGCGCCCGGCGATGTTTCATTCTCCTCCTCCTCTCTCCTTTCCTCGTAGGCGTCTGCAAGCTGCCTGGGAGGGAGCCACGCCCTCATCCGCCTGGGGGGGGCGGGGGCGCAGTGGTGTCCCTCTAAGGGCCCTGCTGTATTTGGTCGGGAGCCTGGCCAGGCCAGTGTCCTGGATGCTGAGCCCACACCCGCTAAGTCTCTTCGTTGGGGCTAGATTCGACTCGCCCGTTTCCCTCTTTCGCAGGTGCCGAAGAGCGGCAGTTTGCCCCCAGCCACAGAGATCGCAAAGCCCCCCATCGCACCCCAAGCCCAGGAGAAGAAGCCCCAGGTGGCCTACAAAACTGAGATCATTGGCGGGGTGGTGGTGCACACCCCCATCAATCAGGTGAGCCGGGGATGTCGGCGTTGCATTGCCCGGGGCTGAGGGCAAGGGCCAGCGGAGACTGCTCCCGACGGTGGGTGCGAGCAGGAGGACCCCAAATGTGCCATATGAGGACGGGAGCATCAGCAACCTCGGCGGTAAAAACCTGGGTCAGGCAGCCCCCCCAAAACCATATTATAAATTTGCAGAATTTTTAAGCCAAACATGTTTGCGATTCCTGTTCGTGCCTCCTGGTGTCTGAGCCTTTCGGATTTTGTTGGGTCACATCTTGCAGCCTTTCTCTGCAAGCAGGAGGGTCGGAAACTTGTTTCTTTTCTTGTTTTAAAGGAAGCGGAGACTCTTGAGAGCCCAGGAGTCTGGGGCTGTAAGGAAAGTCTAGTGATAAAATCACAAGAGTTGGCGATTCGGTTCATAGTTTAACTTTTGCTCCTGGCCTCGCTGGCTGCAGCTCTGGGGACGAAATACCCCCGGGGGCAGGACAGAGCGGTGGGAATCTAGCATCTCGTTAAGTGACGTAACTCAGCCTAGCTCTGCAGTGCTTCACGCTGAGTGTGAGGGGCAGGTGCTTTAAAGAGTCCCAAACAGGGCACGAGCCTAAATCACACCCCTTAGGTCTGCCTGGCCCCTCTTTCACACCCCTCTGACTGGGGAGCTGCAAGCTCTGGTGCAAGCCGTAACGTTTGCACCCGGAATTTAGTGCGAACGCTTCCAAGGTGCAAGTTGCTCCAGTTTTCAGAGCTGAGGCAGAGCTTGGTGCTAAATCGGAGCCATTTCCAGCGAGTGAACTTTGGTGTGGTCACGGGGGAGGATGCAGGTGCTTGGGTTTTGCCCAGGATCTGTCACCCGGGGAATCTGCCAGGAACCTACCTCTGACGTTGAGGCTGTGGCTGTCTGACCTTTTCTGAAGTAACCCGTCTGACTGCACGCTTCTCCTCTTGGCGAAGTTGGTTTGCACTTTCAGTTCAGGAAATCAGGTCTGTGCCTGTGAAACCTTCCTGCTTGGGGTTTATAAATAGCTGCGCACGGCACTTCTCTCTCGCTCCAGAGAGCAGTGAGCCACGAGGGGGGCTGCAAACTGCCACCTCACTGCACCTTGTGTGTCTGTCCCCCACCTTCTGCAAGGCCCAAAGGGCTCTGAGCCAGATCACCTGCCTGGTTCCTCCCACCCCAGCAGCTGCCACTCCCCAGAGAGCAGGGAGCTGCCCAGGAGGAAGTGTGGGGGAGGTCTCTCTTTCTCCAGGAGTCCCTGTCTCCTTTTCCCTTGGCCCATGGGAGGGGCACAGGCATGGTGATCGGCAACTTCCACCTTTTGGTGGGTTGGCAGCCTAATTTCAGCTCTTATCAGTCACAGGCCTAAAAATAGACTGGAGAATGAGGTCACTGTGGGGTTCTCCTCAGCAGGCGTTTTTAACTCTGCCCTGCCCGTGCAGATGTGGGCGTGATTGCAGCATAGGAACTGACGGGTTGGATCAGACCCAGGATCCATCTAGACCAGTCGCCTGTCTCTGAAGGTGGCCAATAGCAGCTCCTTCGGAAAGAGATGCAGGAGACTTGATGGCATGATTATGGGTAGGGCCCTACCGAAGCCATGGTCCACGTTGGTCAATTTCACGGTCATAAAGATTTTTGAAAATGGTAAATTTCATGATTTCAGATACTTAAGTCTCAGATATTAAATCTGAAATTTCATTGTGTTGCAGTTGTTGGGGTCCTGAAAAAGGAGGGTATTGCAAAGCTAGATTGTGTGTGTGTGTGTGTAGCGGGGGAGCGGTGTTGCAGTATTGCTACCTTTTCTTCTGTGCAGCTGCTGGCCAGGAATCGAGCCTTCAGAGCTGGGCAGCTGGAGAGCAGCAGCTGCTGGCCAGGAATCGAGCTCTGAAGGCAGAGCTGCTGCCTGCAGAGATGGAGCCTTACTCAGCACTCACCACTTTCTGGCCGCCCAGTGCTAGAAGCAGCAGCACGGAAGTGTGGGCGACATGGGTAGGGCAGGGCAGGGCACTGGACTCGATGACTCCTGAGGTCTCTTCCAGCCCAAGGATTCTAGGATTGGATGGTGTTACCACCCTCACTTCTGCATGGCTGCTGGCCGGGCGCTGCCTTTGGAGCTGGGCACCCGGCCAACATTACAACCACTGCTCTCTCCTTGCCCAGCTCTGAAGGCAGCACAGATGTTAGGTTGGCAACACCGGGACCCTCTTGAAATAACTGTGTGACCCCCTTTTGGGCCAGGACCCCCAATGTGAGGAACGCTGGTCTCCCCCGTGCAATCTGTGCAGAGGGAGTAAAAACCCCCAAAAGGGCAGATTTCATGGGAGGACACCACGTTTCAGGGTCCGTGACGTGTTTTGCGGGGCTGTGAATTTGGTAGGGGCTAATTCTGGGATAATCTCCTTGCGGGAGGAGTTTCTCACGGGACCCTTGTGCCCTGAAGCCGGGCGGGGGCTGAGTAGCCATCTGTTATTGTAACCCTGCCGTGAGGTGGGTAGTCTCACTCTCCCGGTACATGGCTAAGGGCAGCGGCTGGCAGGAAGTAGCAGAGTGAGAGAATGGTGCAGCTCCATCCTGTGAGAATCAGAGCTCGAACAAGCTCACTTCTCCGAGAGAAGGTGAGGGGGGATTTGACAGTGGCCTCGTGCCTGCAGAGGGAGATTCGTGATCGGGAGGAGAGCTGTAACTCGGCCAAGATGGGACTAGATCCAGTGGCTGGAAACTGAAGTCAGACAAATTCAGACCAGAAATAAGGTGCAAGGTTTTTAACAGGGAGGGTCGCTCCGCTCAGGTTGTGGCTTGGGGTCTCCAGCACTTCTAGGCCAAGTTGTTTGGTTCTCCAAGAGAAAGATGACCCCATGCAGGAGAGGCTGGGTCAGGGTGTCTGGCCTGCGTTCTGTAGATGGTTAGGCCAGATGAGCTAATGGTCCCATCAGGCGTTAACTCCTATGAATCCATATGGGGGCTGGGGGGGATTCACCTTCTACTTTGAAGAGTTCCTCCTACCCCCGGCCCCTGGTTGTGGGGGGGGACTTGCTGCCTGAGTGGAGCGGTTCTATCGGGAGACCCGCTTCCCCTGTTCCGGAGACGTGTCCGGAGAGTGTCCCGTGTGCACGCTGTCGTCATACCGACCATGTCTTTAAGAGCACCAGCCCAGTACTCGAACGCCCCTGCAGCGTCGATCTCGGGTGGCCTGACCGAGCTTGGCTGTGTCCCTTCCCACCTCTGCGCCTGTTTGCCCGCCTGCAGGATGGGGATAACCCCGCTGAGTAGCCGGGGGCGGGGGCAGGCCCTGGCTGGCGGGATGGAAGGCGCCAGAGAAACGCAGGATGGTTTGTGCGATGTCCCCTGGAACGGGGGTTCTGTATCTCCTCTACCTCCTGCAGGACACTGGAAAACAGGCCCAGAACCGGAACGGGGCCCGCGCTGGCTCAGCCGGGCTGGTGCTGTCTCCGTGCTGCTTTGCGGCTCTCGTGGAGGACAAGCCTGGAGTCCCTTGGACTCCCACACATGGGGAACGCTCGCAGGCTGCGGCAGACGAACCGGTTCTGCCTGAGGCGCCCCAACCCTGGCAGCTGGCGCTCGTGGGGCACGCACCTTGGCTGTGTTCCTTGGGCACCCGGCCTTGGCAGCGAGCCCGGAGCCTTTCCGCCTGTCTCTGGCTGCAGTGCGTGGAGACGCCCGGCGGAGGTCTCCTAGCCCAGCTGCAGCCAGGTTCCCCTCCGGCCTGGGTCACTGGCTGTGCTTCCCGCCCGCGCCCAGGCCCTGCTTTTCGTCCCTGGTTTGGGAAGTTCTCGTTTGTTTCTGCGGGTTGCTCTGCCAGACGCTGGTGGGCCCCAGCCCTGTGCAGTGTGGGCGAGGCCTGGGCACCTGCAGGGAGAACCGAGCTCTCCCTCTGACTCAGCGTGTTTCCTGGCGCTGCAGCCCAGCCCCGGGTGGTGCCCCCTTGCCTGGCACGGGCCCCAGGCTGCTCTGTGGAGGGCGGGGGGCCTGGAGTCGGCGTGAGCAGGGCAGCAGCAGCTGGGCGCACAATGGCGCTGTGTGTTCAGGCCTTTTGTTCCTCGGGAGCCCTGCGCGTTGTCTGTTCAACACGAGCGAGCAGCCGTTAAGTGGGCGCCCTGCCACGGGATTTCAATGCCGCTCTGTTCTCATGGGGGGGGGGGGCGGGGACCTGCCCCGGAGTCAGTTCTGTTCTCCAAAAGAGCCTGACGCTCCAGGCCCCGCGGGCGTTAGAGCCGCTGAGGGAGGGCGGGCGCCAGGCGCGGAGGCCTGCGCTGTCTTCCCGGCACGTGGTGCGGTGGCCTTTGCTCCCAGCCTGCACCCAGGGCCTCTCCGCCGGGCCCCGGGAAGGGGCCTGCTGGCCCCGATGCCGCTTCGGGGCTGCAGGCAGGAGGGAGGCACGTCCTGGGCTGGTGGCGGGGCGGGGTGGAAAAGCCTGGTCCCCCGTCCCTGGGAGTGGGTGCCCGGGTTGTGGCACAGCATGGAGCTGCCTTGGGTCAAGTCCCCTTGTTTTTATTCAGTGTATTTTGGGCCTGGAAAACCAGAGACGCGGCGCGGAGGGGGGGGGGCCGGGGGCTCGGCGCCTGGTTAACCGCGCCAGGCCTCTGCGCAAGCCCGGATGCCGTGTAAGGCCAGGCTGAGCCCCGCAAGCCAGCGGGCAGGAGCCAGGGGCTGCTGCTGTCACCTGGGCTGGAAGGAAGGGGTGGGGAGAGCTGAGCTCAGCGGTTACAGTCGCCCCCCCCCCCCATTTCCGCCTTGGGAAGGAGGCAGCAGGGCCTGGGAGCTCGTGTCTTGGAGGTGTGGGACAGGGGCAGCAGTTGGCAGCAGACAACGTGTCTGCCCAGGGACGTCTACCTCGGCGCCCTGGCGTCTCTCGGGAAGTGCCTGGCCCCTCCCCGGGCGTGTGGGGTGAAGGGGCCGCTCCGGGCTTCGGTCCCGGCTCAGTGGGGCGATTGCACCGGGGCTGCTGCGGGCAGACGGCAGGATGGATGGCGCGTCCTGGCGCGGCGCCGGGGAGCAACGGGAGCCCCTGTGGGCTGTGCCCCCTGCCCTCTCCGAGCAGGGAGTCTGCTGCAACCAGGGCCTGCGCGTCTGCTCCCATGAGCCCTCCGGCAGCGCGGTTCCTGCTGGCAGGGATGGGGTGAGCCGGGTGCCACAGGCAGAGCATGTGTGCAGCTTTGGGAGCCCAGCGTGCTGGGCCGGTCCGGAAACGGGCCCGTGGTCGCTGTGTGTCGGGGGCTCGTGCAGGGCAGGGAATTCCAGCCCTCTGGCTCCCAGCAGCATTACTTTGGGGGCTGGGAGAGACCTGGGGGGCTGTGTTCCTTCTTCCTGCAGGCCCACTTGGTATTTGCCTGCATGGAAATGTCTCTTGTTTGAATGGGCCCATCTTGCCGGGCAGTCTGCTTCCTTCTGCGTGCCTGCCCCACTCGCCCCACTCCCCACTTCACCACTGGAAAAAGGGGCCAGTGGGGTGGTGGCAGAACCCGCAGATGACACACAATTACTGGGGCCGGTTGAGTCCAAAGCCGACTGCAGAGGGATCCGGCAACACCAAGTGCTTGGGCACCCAACAGGCAGGTGAAATTCAGTGCTGACAAATGCAGATGGGAAAACTTCAGTCCAATTACACCCTCAAACTGATGCGATTGAAATGAGCTGTTCCAGCTTGGGGCGAAGGCTCGGGATCGTTGTGGGTCGTTCTCTGAAAACATCGGCTCTGTGTGCAGCAGCTGTCAGAAAGAACTAGCAACGTTAGGAGTCATGAAGAGTGGGGTAAATAAGGACACAGAAAATATCACCGGGCCCTGGTGCACGCCGGCTTGTCCTGCTTCAGAGAAGATGCGTTAGAATTGGGGAAAGGACAGAGAAATGTTCCTGGGTGTAGCTGGGTGTCTGTCTTTCAGAGGTGCGTGGTGTCTGCCAGCCTCCGTAGCCCCGGAGGCCCAGGCTGGCTATGTCTGAGCGTTTTTTTCACTTGCACCACACTGGCAAACATTGCTCTTGTGCAGGTCTGTTCAGCTGAGCTCAGTGTTCCCATCCATGTGCAGAATGAATTTTGTTCTGTGCACCAAGACATGTGCAGATGTGCACCATCAGTAGAAACCTGCTGCTGGCAGTGGGCGCTCTGCTGATCAGCTGGGCGGCATGTGAATCTCTCCTGGGCAGCTGCCCTAGCGTTCGGCTTGCAGGGACACTGGCTGGGCTAGTAAAACATTTGTTCTTGAATCCCCGTCCTGGTGGCCAGGGGAGGGGTAGCTTAGAGGCTGGGCTGCTCTGTGAGGCCCTTGCTGTTTGCAGGCATCTCACTCTCCTTTTGTTCCAGAATGGAGGGGAAGGAGCCGAGGGAGGCGACTTGACCACTCACCCTCTCCTGAAACGCTCCCAGAGCTACATCCCCATCTCGGCCACCAAGCCGCCCGCCGGGCCCCCCGTCCTCAAGAGCGGCTACTGCGTGAAGCAGGGGAACGTGGTGAGTGCCGCTGCCGAGTCGCCCTGAGTTCTTGGGGGTGGAGGGGGGCAGGATACTTCTGAGGCTTCTCCCCCGCACTGGCTCTGAAAGGACCCTGACTCCTCCCAGCACCCGTCCTGCCACCGCGGTGTGAGCGGCTCCGCTCTCGGAGGCAGTGCCGGGAAGCTCCAGGCGTCGGAGCAGCGGCAGGTCTAGGTTGCGACCTCGGCGCAAGGCCGGGGCTCACGGAGGCTCTGGCGCTGGAAGACGTGACCCCGTGTGCGTGCTGGGAGCGGGGGAGGCGGGAGCGCTGCCTTGGGACACAGGCGGGACTGTTCTCTCTCTGTTTCAGAGGAAGAGCTGGAAGCGCCGGTACTTTGCTCTCGACGACTTCTCCATCAGTTACTTCAAGTGTGAGCAGGTGGGCAGCCCCTCTGGGTGACCGTGTCCACGAATCCCTTCTCCCGGGGGGGCAGGGCGCTCGCCGGGCGGTGTTTCTGGCTGCTCTTCACTGAACACGGAGACTGCGCAGGGGAAAGGCCAGTCGTGGGGCAAGCCCGGCGAAGGATCCCGCCTGCTGCAGTGCCAGCGCTGGGCTCGGGGACCGGCTGGGAGCTGGGCCTTGGCCTGTCACACGCTGCTCATCTGCCTGAGCCACCACGGAGTTTGGAGTGCTGTTTGTGCAAGCAAGAAACCTTGCATGTCCATACACGCTCACGTCCCACCCAGCACGCCCATCTCGCACGCCCATACACGCTCACCTCCCGCCCAGCACGCCCACCTTGCACGCCAAGACATGCTCACCTCCCACCCAGCACGCCCACCTCGCACGCCCATACACGATCACCTCCCGTCCAGCACGCCCACCTCGCACACCCATACACGCTCACATCCCGCCCAGCACGCCCACCTCGCACGCCCATACACGCTCACCTCCCGTCCAGCACGCCCACCTCGCACACCCATACACGCTCACCTCCCGTCCAGCACGCCCACCTCGCACACCCATACACGCTCACCTCCCGTCCAGCACGCCCACCTCGCACACCCATACACGCTCACCTCCCGTCCAGCACGCCCACCTCGCACACCCATACACGCTCACCTCCCGCCCAGCACGCCCACCTCGCACGCCCATACACGCTCACCTCCCGCCCAGCACGCCCACCTTGCACGCCAAGACACGCTCACCTCCCGCCCAGCATGCCCACCTCGCACGCCCAGACACGTTCACCTCCCGCCCAGCACGCCCACCTCCCGCCCAGCACGCCCACCTCGCACGCCAAGACACACTCACCTCCCGCCCAGCATGCCCACCTCGCACGCCCAGACACGTTCACCTCCCGCCCAGCACGCCCACCTCGCACACCCATACACGCTCACCTCCCGCCCAGGACGCCCACCTCGCACTCCCATACACGCTCACCTCCCGCCCAGCACGCCCATCTCGCATGTCCATACATGCTCACCTCCCACCCAGCACGCTCACCTTGCATGCTCATACAGGCTCACCGCATGCCCAGCACGCCCACCTTGCACACACATACATGCTCACCTTGCACGCCCATACACGCTTACCTCCCGCCCAGCATGCCCATACACACTCACTGCACACCCACCTTGCACGCCCATACACGCTCACCTCCCGCCCAGCACGCCCACCTCGCACACCCATACACGCTCACCTCCCGTCCAGCACGCCCACCTCGCACACCCATACACGCTCACCTCCCGTCCAGCACGCCCACCTCGCACACCCATACACGCTCACCTCCCGCCCAGCACGCCCACCTCGCACGCCCATACACGCTCACCTCCCGCCCAGCACGCCCACCTCGCACGCCCATACACGCTCACCTCCCGCCCAGCACGCCCACCTCGCACGCCCATACACGCTCACGTCCCACCCAGCATGCTCACCTTGCACGCCCATACACGCTCACCTCCCGCCCAGCACGCCCACCTTGCACGCCAAGACACGCTCACCTCCCGCCCAGCACGCCCACCTCGCACGCCCAGACACGTTCACCTCCCGCCCAGCACGCCCACCTCGCACGCCAAGACACGCTCACCTCCCGCCCAGCATGCCCACCTCGCACGCCCAGACACGTTCACCTCCCGCCCAGCACGCCCACCTCGCACACCCATACACGCTCACCTCCCGCCCAGGACGCCCACCTCGCACGCCCATACACGCTCACCTCCCGCCCAGCACGCCCATCTCGCACGTCCATACACGCTCACCTCCCACCCAGCACGCTCACCATGCATGCTCATACAGGCTCACCGCATGCCCAGCACGCCCACCTTGCACACACATACATGCTCACCTTGCACGCCCATACACACTTACCTCCCGCCCAGCATGCCCATACACACTCACTGCACACCCACCTTGCACGCCCATACACGCTCACCTCCCGCCCAGCATGCGGGAGCCAGGTACATTTATGGATGGGGGTTGCTATATGACGGGGGTTGCTTGTGAAGACTGGTCTCAGTGACCCAGGAGGGCTCTGCCAGTCCTGCCTCCCCCATGCTTGACTGCCAGGCAGCCTCCGAGCTGCAGGGTGCCAGACAGACTAGCGACGGGGAGGAGGGTGCTGAGCTTGGTTGGACGTGAGCTGGGAGACTGAACAAATAAGCAACCCCTTGTGGTGCAGATCTGCTTTCCCCGCCTCGTTCGCTTTCACTGGCTGCTGCTGGGCTAGGAACGGGGCGGGACAGACGCTGCAGGGAGCTGCCACTCGGGAAAGCCCCCGCCCTGTGACATCTCCACCCTGGTGAGATGCCTCGGGCCACGTCTCCGCTGGCCGGGGACCGATGCTCCGGCGATCAATCTTCCAGGATTCGGTTTAGCGGGTCTAGTAAAGACCCACTGAATCGAATGCCGAGGGCGATCCTCAGAGGTCACGAGGAGTAAGGGAACTTGGCGGGAGCGTTTCTCCCGTCGACCTCCCACTGCAGAGACCGCACCACGCTCCGCTTAAGGGACGTGGATGTGTGCTACGTGATTAACGTGGCTGGAGTTGTGTACCTTAAACCGACCTTCCGGGTGTAGCGTAGACCTGGCCTTAGTCCCCCAGGGCTCTGTCCAGGGAGCTTTGCGGAGGGTTGCTTGTAGGTCTCACAATTCCAAGTTCCCGGGCTCCCAATGCTGTCGGAGCAGCCCGTGCGGTCAATCCCTGCGCCACTGACTCTGTTGTGTCTTTGTCTCCCAGGACAAGGAGCCCTTGCGTTCAATCCTCCTCAAGGATGTCCTCAAGACCCACGAGTGTCTAGTGAAGTCTGGGTAATGCCTTTTCCTGCACGTCCCTTTAGAAGTGAAGCGGAGTGGCTGGGAATGGGCAGTGTCCGCAGAGGGGCCAGCCAAAGTCCAGTGGGGTGGCTGCCTCCTGCCTGGCCCAGGACGCCCCACAGGGTCGCAGCTGGTTCTTCACTTCCTGCCTTGCTGCTAAAGGGGGCACGTCTGCACGGCGAGTGGCTGCCCGTGGCACCGGGGCCGGGGTTAACGGTGACTTCCTGAGTGATCTTGGCCAAGTCGTGTAGCCCCTCCATGCCTCAGTTTCCCATCTGGAAATGGAGGGGCTAGCCGGGGGTGTGAGGTGCTGGGTCTTTTCAGCCAGGACTAAAACAGATCACAGTGGCTGTCCCAGCCGTGGAAAAGGGAGCCCTGTGTTTACACTGGGCAGTCGCACCTGTTTCTGCAGCCTGGCTTCTTGCTCCTGTCGGTCCCCGTTTCTGCTCTTGCCCAGAGAGCCCCTGGTCCTGCAGAGAGCGTTTTAACGGCCACAAGTCATGGAGAACGCATCCGACCGGCCAGGACTCCCGCGGGTCCGCAACATGCAAACACCATTGAACTGACAGACTTAGGACACGCTACCTAGCAAGAATCCATTTGTAATGGTGAAATACACAGTCACTGAAGTGAATAGACCAGACGAGTGTGTGTTATCACAGCAGCCAGAGGTGCTGTACATGGTTATAACCTATGGTTATAAGCAGCCGCTAGGCCTGCTGGACTCTAACAATTGATTAGCTATTTCTTCAAATCAGCTATTCAGTCTCCTTTGTCAGCTGTTTATCAGTGGAAGTTTGGTATAGCAGGGTGGCCGGGAAACCTTTGGCGAGTGTGTGTGTAAAGACGCTATCTGATGGCCTGTGTGTTTTCTAGCTAGGAGCCTACAGGAGGAATAGTCTCTCCAGTACGTGATGAAATCAGGGTAACCCCCCTCCCCTCTCTCTCCTCTCTAGTGACCTTCTAATGAGGGACAACCTGTTTGAAATCATAACAAGCTCCAGGACATTCTACATCCAGGTAAAATGGCTCCTCCTTTCACAGGGCTTTGCAACGGTCGGGCAGTCTCTGCTGCCCCGCGCTCATGGCGGGGATGTTGTTTTGCTTTGAGTTTACTTCTTTAAATAGTAAATTTAGCTCTTGACGGTTGCTGTGAGTCACCGTTGTCTAAACAGGATGCTCTCAAGCAGGAGACACAAGCAGGTGAGTGTGTACACAACTCAGCCCAGCTCCCAGGCTCCAGTTGAGGGGGGCAGGAGCAGAAAGCTGGTGGTTTCACTTCTCCTATTCAGTATATATAGTCGCAGCTATTGGTGCGAGCAGGAGGAAACATGTCGACACACGAGCCCCAGCACAGAGATGAGAATCCGGCTGGAGAACATCATGACAGCAGCTTCCTTCTCCTGAAGTTTGCAGTCAGTTGGGTTGGCCCCTTTCCACCTCCTCGGGGCTGTCGTCCATTCCCAGCAACTGCAGGTTGAACCTCTCTGGCCGGGCACTCTGGTCCAGCACCATCCGGGGCCGGTGTGATGTCAGCGAGCTGGGTGTCCACTTAGTGTGGGGTGCGGCCAAGTTTCCCACGGTCCCATAAAGTTTGTTTACAGCCACCGGGCCTGGCTCTCAGTGTTCTGAGCTGTTCTTTAGCTTGAATTACCCCAGATGTCTTCTCAGAGCCCCACAAGCAGCGGCCGTGTCGGTGATGCTGCTAGACAATATCGACCTTCCATGCTCCGGCAAGTTCTCTGGCTCGGCACCGGTCAGCCCCCGAGGGCGCCGGACTAGAGAGGTTCAGCCTGTGGTGCCGCTAGGAGGATGGCGAGTGAGCCTGAGGGCTGGCTTGAGTAGAGCCAGGTGCTTCCTGCTGTTTAGGGCACACACTGATCCCAGCGCTGCTCCATGCCCTTTCCTCCCTCCCAGCACTGTGCAAACATCAGCTAAGAGCAGCCGCTTGGCCGCTAGTTCTCGCCTCGCGGAACCTGTTCTGTCTAGGCCAGCCCGATTCTCCGCTGCGCTGTTACCCCAGAGCCGCGTGCTACCGGCCCAGTGGGGGAGCACGGGACGTCTGCTTTGCAGTGGCGTTCACGAGCGCACAGCGCACGGGGCAATGAAGAGACTCCCCGGTGTGCACACAGCTGTGGGTGGTCCTGCTGTGCCCCCCGGGGGTGAGAGTGGAGAACGAGCGGGCAGTGGTCGTGTGGCCGTACTGGATACTCCTTGCACACTAGGCCATCTGCCAGAGCAGCAGTTTAAAGAAAATACCTTTCTCCCCCGGCCCGTAGACTAACTCGTGACCTCTCCCTCCCTCCCAGCCACCCACTGGGGATGTAGAATCCTGGGTAAGGAGTTAACTAGTTAACCATTACGTTTAACTGGTTACCTGATTAAACGGGGGCACAGGGGCGAGGGCCTCACTGCGGACAGGGGCTGCTCCGGCCCCGGCTACCACTTCCCGCCCTGCGCGAAGGCCGCCAGCTCCCAGTCCCCGTGCCCACACGGGATGGGAGCCAGCAGCCCTCTGCTCGTGGCCCGCTGCGGGTGGCAGACTGGTCCTGGGTAACTGTTACCTGGTAGCACCAGGTCACCAGTTAACTGGTTACCCAGTCACATCCCTGCCACCCTGGAGCGACGTGTGAGAAGCCGCTGAGGGCCCTGTGAATCGACGCCCTCAGAGCTGGGTCCTCAGCGCGTCTCACTCGCCCACTGGCTTCTCCTGGCCTCGGCCAGCCCAGGACAAATGTCCCTCACCCCGAAATCTCTGCCAGGGGCCTCTGTGTGAGGCAAGCCTGAGCCCCCTTTCTGCTTAGGCGGGCGACTCCCTCCCAGAATCCAGCACTTGCAGTCAGCCCCCGCGCGAGACATCCGGGGCCCCAGTCCCCCCACCTGAGATTCGGTTGTTCTCCCTCCAGGCTGAGCTGGGCAGCGCTCCCTCTACGCTGGGCACCTGTTCAGACGCCACCCAGCTGATCAGCAGAGCGCCCGCAGCCGGGGTTTTTTGTTTCTGTGGGCAGTGCACATTCGCACGTGCCTTGGTGCATGTGTAGATTTATTCCACACATGGAAAAAATCCGCACGGGGATGGAAAAGATTAGAGGGACCATTCCGGCTGGGGTGCTGAGGCAGTGTGTGTGTGTGTGCGTGTGCGTGGGGGCGGGGTCAGGGGCTAAGGCAGTGGAGAAGCGTGTTTGCTCTGCTGCAACTAGAGACTGGCCTCTTTAAAAGGAAAATATTCTGCAGGCTCCCTGGGGACCCCTTGCTGCTGTCGTCTTGAGGCATGAAAGTCTTTGGCTCCGGGCGAGAAGCACACAGGCAGCCAGCTCCTGGCAGGAAAGCCCCACCCCCGGCTTGTTTTCCCTGGACAGCCTCCATCCGCAGTGCCCGGGGGTAGGGGGTTATGAGATGGTCTGGAAGCCAAGAGGGGAATCATCCTCAACGCTTGCCAGAGAAGGGCCCGTCTTTATCCTCCGCGTGTTTCCTCCCGGTGCGAGTCCCTGGGAACGCTCGGTGGAGAACAGCGCGTCAGGCCGCTGGGGACCGGACTGGCCTCGCTGTTGCACAATACGCTCTTCCGCAAAGCTCCCTGGAGGACGCTGTCTTCGGGGAGAAATGTCACTTTCAGTCCAGAGCGAGGACTCTGATTTGGACGTAAGTGCTTTGGAAACGCAGCGGTTGCTCTGCAAGAAAAGCCACTTTCTCTCCAGAACAGTGTCCGCGTGGGAGCCCTCGCAGGTTAGCTTGCTCAGCAATAGCTGGGCCAGTCCGTTTCCACCCTTAGACAGGGCCTGGACTCGAGTAACAAGCCGCCCCGTTTAGCTCTGCAGACTGGCTGTGAGGACTGGGGCCATATCATCTGTTTGAAGCTTACGGTGCAGGCTCACAATCCATCCTTTTCCCCAGAAGCCAAATATGAGCCTCGGGGATGCAGGGCCCAGCAGAGTCTGTCGCTCTGCCTCTCCAGTTCACATCACCCACCTTTTCCATGTCAGGCTCCTGGGTGCACCTCAGTGGCCAAAATGCCCTTCCACATCCCACCATGCTCCTAGCTGGGCAAGCGTCCCGGGAACCCAGAAGGCCTGACCAGCCACAGGGAAAGCTGTGCTGGAGTTTGTTCTGGGGGAGCCTGGGGATGGTTTGTGTAAGTGGGAGAAAGGCGTTTACCCGGCAGAGGGAGCTGCTGTAATCAGGAGCGTGCCTGGTCTTGGTCCCCCCGGAACAGAGCTGGGTGGGGAGGGGGTCCTGCAGCACATGAGCACAGAAGTCACTGGACTTCATCCACTTCCGCTTCAGCTGAGCGGCTCAGCCTTCGTTGGTACTTGCGTGTGTCTTGGCTCATAACATGGTCTCCCGCTGCTCCCCGAACACAACGTAAGCTGCCTCCTGCCATGCAGCAACTGAACAAACCCCATCCACAAGGCCCCATGTCCCGGCTGACACGGGAGCATGGGACCGGAGGGACAGGCTTGTGCGGGGACAGCAAAACAGAGCGCCGTGCTGCTTGTCCTCTGGCCCAGATCAGAACAACAGCGGGACGGCAACAGTTGGAGATGGGAAAAGCCAGTTGGGTGTCCTGTCCCTCCTTCAGAGTCCGTGCAGGATTGTTCCCCATGGTCTGTTTTCTAAAGCTGTGCCCCACTTGGCGGGGCTTCCTCCACCTCTGCTGGAGGAATTAAAATGACAGTAGCAGCAGCTCCTCGGGCCCCCCGACTCCGTCCGCACGGAGGCTGTTTCCCTAGTTTCCCACAGGAGCAGGCGGTGCCCACAGAAATGCCGCTTCGTTCTTTTTAGTGCTCTTGCCCCCTGACGGAGTGGACTGTGACGGGGTGAAGCCCTGGCGAGAGGGGAAGCAGTTTCACAGCTATCGAGTGGCGCTTTGATTTTTAAGGCAGATCTGGGCTGACCTAGAAGGTCACAGGATCCGCGGCCTAAGGAAAAGACGTGGTGTGCTCTCTCGGCGGTGCTTGGTCACATCAGAGAGGCAGTGGCCGGACCCCCAGCATGGCCTGGTTGAGCTGCTGTGAGTGATTCATGAAACACAAGCCGGGATCTCATTTTTGGCGGGTCTGTTTTGCAGGCGGACAGCCCTGAGGAGATGCACAGCTGGATCAAAGCAATCAGCGACGCAGCGCAGGCCCTGAAAAGCCGCCCAAGAGTGAGTCACACCCTTTCCTCTCCACATTTAGCACCATTAAAGAGCCATTATGTATAAGCTGGTGCAACCATGCAGTGAATTCGGCAGCCTCCAGGGTGACACCCAGCTGTCTCTGAATTCGGCTGCCGCGCTTCCAAAAAAGTTTAAAACCCCAAGAGGTTAGGAGAAATCCTTCAGTGCAACGTGGCTCGGAAACCAGCCGTGCTCCCTGAAGGCTGGGCAGTAGATTCGGCAACAGCAGAGGCCAGTTGAATTCAGATTTGCGTAGTTGACTCAATTCTCGTGTCTTTGCCTCGAAGGCTAACGCACAGACAGTACTAACGTCTTGATTCCTGGACTCGTCCTCCAGGATGCCCAGAGCAGTTTCTGTAGGAACTAACCCCTATCTCTCGACCTCTGCTCTGCGTGTTTTTCTGCAGGAAATGTCCTTTGTGAGATCCATTTCTATGAGCCGGCCTGGGGCCTCCAATCTTCCAGGGTCCGCGATCCCCTCCTTGCCCCGAATGAGACCCCCCGGGGAGGAGAGGAAAGCCCTGAGCAAAACCGCGTCCACCTCCTCCTGGCAGCCTTGGACGCCGGTGCCCCAGCCAGAAGGGAAGCAGCCTGGGTCAGAGCCCAGGCACCTGAGGGACTCTGTGTTTGTGCCCTCGTTCACCGAATGCGACACTGGAGCCGTGCACCACAGGCGTGTGCGGCACACATCTGAACCCCAGCACCTGAAAGAGAAGCCATTTGTGTTTAACCTGGACGACGAGAACATCCGGACCTCTGACGTGTAACCCAGGACAGGCTCCCGTGGCCTTCGGGGTTTAGTGAGGAGTTCTGTGGGCAGCAGCCTAACGCAAAGGTGCTTTGATTCTGCCCCCGACGCGTGTTGCGGTAGCCGCGAGCCCGAGCCAGCGTCGCGCGTCTGTTGTGTGCGAGCCCTTGCAGTGTGACGCTTTCTGTCTGCTGAAGCAGATCCGAGTTTGGATGGAAAGAGCTGGTCTCCTCCGTGCAAGAGTGGATCCGTGTGCTAAGCGCATGGAGCCGGATACAGCTCCGTGAAACTCCATGCAGCTTCCCAGGGTGAATGGGTCCTGGTTTTGCCAATTAAACTCTGTCTCTCAAGTGACAGGAGCTGTGGGTAGAACCGCTTCCCTGGCTGGTGCTGCGTCCCCAGAAAAGGAAGTGGAGGGCACAGATTTCTGACCCTTCCCCTGTCCCCCGCCCTCTGCCGAAAGCCCCCCCGTAACAGCCCAGTCTCTGCCGTGCTGAGCCTGGGAGCTGAAGCCGCTGGAGGAAGGCGAAGGCGGCTCTTCGCTTTCTTAGGCCCCACTGTGATTTGGAGATCCGAAGGCCGTTTTGTGCTCCCTTTGTGCAGGCATCAACAACGCCAGCACAGGGTGTAAGCTGTGAAGCATTAGCCCCCTGGGGCCTGTGCTAGCCACGCAGCCCCACCATTAGCCAATATCCTGGCTCCGAATTCTCGGCACCCCGGCAGAAAATACTGGGCAAGTTCTTGTCCCAGGCACAGAGGGCAGTTAGGTGCTCGGTTCTCATTGACTTTCAGTAGGAGATGGGGCTTAACACGCTCCCATTTGTGCCTTTGAAAATCTCCCCCCTATGGGCCAAAAGGGAATTAGTGAGTCACCCTAGGAAACCTGCAGCTTTAAAACTGTCTGTCTAGGAGACCAGCTCTTCCCAGTGGCCAACCAACAACATATTAACAAATCTGTTTTCTTTGTAGTCACTCCTTTCCTAGCCACAGCCTCTGCGTGATGTCAGACTCTGGAAGAGGCTCCTTCTTCAGCTGTAACACGTCGTGCGTTGATTATAGCAAACGTATTTCTTGGCGTATTTATATATATAAATTTTAAATGTGAGTCAAGGATAGCACCACTTCTTTGCAGGCTAGGTGTAACTGAGTATCTGGGGCAAGAGTACTCCCAGGTATGTATCCAATCTGGTACTGCATACACTTGGGCACAAAGACTTACTTCAAGATTCAGGCATTTTAATGATGAAATAATATGTAGTGAAAGCAAAATATTTACCACGAAACGTGGCTGATCTGGCCCTCCGACCAGCATGCCTTCTCAACCTTCAAATGTAAATAAACAGAAACTCTTTTTAAGCAGGATGAACCTTCTGAGGTCTCTTCCAGCCCTCTGATTCTGTGAGTCTATGAACTTGGCACTAACCCATAACCAAACAAGCTGATGCACAAAGGGTGTAAAGCGATTGATACCATAGTCAGAGAGTTTGATCTTTTTCACTAAGAAGTGGGTAAGTAATCACTCTCAGCTAGAGACCACACAACTCTTTCCTGTCTGTTTCCTGCGGGGGGTAATAGTGGTGCAGGTTGTTCTGTGATTTTTTTTCAAAGACTTTGTAAAGCCTGTAGAAGGAGGTGCACCTCTCGCATCACTGTCTCGAGGGCGTCCGTGACTCCTAGGCCCTCTGCACAGGGGTGAGTTTCACCCGGAGCAACACGCTGTCCCTTCTTCCCATATGTGTGTCCAGCTGCTTCAGCACCAGCCTTCTCCCTCCCACCCTTACTCAGACAAAACCACCCATGGGAATCTGGCCTGAACAAGCACAAAGCATGGCACACCAGCCAGAAACCCTTTTCCAAGGCTACCGCATGCTCAAGCCATCATAAGTCATTTAAAAGCATCTCTTGCCTCATTATTAAGATATTGCCAAGTTCCAGCCATTCATAGCTTCCGTGGAGCTTTCTGCGCTCCTAGAAACTGACCTTTGTCAATAGAACGCAGCTGCTGTTGACAGTGGCCCCGCTAGAGCCAGGCTGGCATTTCTGCCATGGACGGGAGACTTGCTCCGAAGAGGGTTAAATGAGATGGGTAAAACCTAGTGGGGACTAAAACCCGCCTGCACTGACTGTGTTAGTCGACAGGCTTGGTTTAAATTTTGTTTTAAAAATATTTCATGAGCGTGTTGCTGAACATTATAAAATCACAGCTCAAAAAAATCATCGTCCGGTCTCCCCCTCTCCCCAGACTGCCATTGGGCACAGGGGCACCAGGTTAATAGTACAGTGTAGGGCCCCATTAATGCTAAGGACAGCCCTGGCACAGGCTACTGTTTTAATGACGGGGCAGGAGGGGAATCCTCTTTCTAAACAGACACCAATCCCTGACCCTCTGTCTTCAGGCTTGTGATGTGCATTTAAAAGACTTGGGGTAACAGATTTCAGGACTCCACACCTAATTCTTTTGCTCTTTTTTATTTCAGTTCTAGTCATAATACTTAAACGCATACGTTTTGCATTTCCTGCTAGCCTAAGTAAAATATGGAATGGAGTCTCCCACTACAGGGTGATCCATTCGTGTAATTCTGGGGGAGACACGGGGACATGTTGAGAGTAGGAATAGGAATCCGTGTAAACAGTACAGTAAAATGGTATTTAATTGTAGGCGTCTGCATGTGGATTCTTATTTGCACTCGTTTTCTCTTTCATAGTGCTGTGGGGCTAGTTTTGGCTTTAGCTGACCTGCTGTTTAGCTAATAAAACATCCTGTTTGACTCCATGTAACCATTTGATGTGATTGTGAATAGAAAGCCCAAATGGCATCACTGACTTACTACCACGAGGGAGCCCTGTGTCTGAGAACACTGATTACAGAGGGACCAGAGATACGGTTATGCAAAGCTCTGAAGATATAAAGTGCTATACAATGATAAAAATGAATAATTACGTATTATTGAAAGTGGTGCAAGGGTCTGGAATGGCAAAGTCGACACTTACTGCACTGTTGTGACGGATTATTCCTGGGAGAAGCGACCAGTGGCTTTAATACTATTGCTACGTTCCCTTTTCTTGTTTTTCTGTGTTCTGCTCATCCACACCCTCCACACGGCATTGAGACTGGTTTGAAGACCACAGACTAATGGTAGACAAAAATGTGTCTTGGAAACAAAATAGTGCCACCACCATTACTATTATTCACCCAGCTCTGGAATCCTTCCCTTGTAGATGGTGAATTCCCACAAACTGGAATGGACCACATGGCAGAGGCCATACAGCTTGGTCAAAATGGAGCTTAGCAGCACTTTTTAATAATGAAGATATTTTACAATGAGTGTTTGCCCCTTTTGCAGAGTTTTGCTTTTGTACAGATGCATAGTTGTGCTATTTACCACTGGGGTCTTGGAAGGACCACTTTCAAAATGAAGTATGGACCACAAGGGGTAATTTCTCCAGATTTAGTTGACAGATGGGTGCAGACTACAGTAAATTGCATGGAAAGAATGGTGGGAGAAAATGGTTTTGTTTGGTTCTGTTTGTGTTTTATATGAAGGCACCACAATGGCTTCAGCCATTTTTGTAAATATTTGCCATGTATTTCAAGTGCCCTTAGACTGGAATGCCTCTTCCACTTAGAGGTCCTCACACCCAACCTTTATCCTTCTTACATGAGACTAGAACTTCATCATGTAACCTGCTGTTGTTAGCTAAGATGTGGAATGAAGTGTGAATTATTTTCCCCAAAGCAATAAGTTTCCATGTGAAATTCCAGTCACTTTTTCAGGCTAGCAGCTGGTGCACAGCTTGGGATGTTGAAGATAATTTGGGGTAACACACAAATTAGAAAGACAGAATTAGTGAAAAACCTACAATATTTTTTGCAATTTTCCCCTCTTTCCTATTAGTCCCCAAACAGTTTCTTAGAGTGAAGTTTAGAGTTACAGATGTGCTAAGATTGAATGAAGTGGAAGTTTGGAAAAACAAACAAAACATCATTAGAACTTGGACTTTTGTTTAATTCTTTTGTGAGCTGCTTGTGCATTCGATTGTGATATCTGCACCAGTAATTTTCAGCTGTGAATTACACTCATGTAAAGATGACTTTTGGGAGCGTGAAAAATCTTTTCATGATACAATGCTTCTCACTTTACTTGATCTGTACTATGTAATGAAAAACTTTGTTGCTTATTTTATAGTAAAAAAATGTGTGAAATCTTTAAAGAACGTGCTTTGTGTTTTTACTTGTATTCTACCCTTTTTTAAACTCTTTCCAAGAAACAGAGTTATCATATGGGACTTCAATATGAGAGGCTTATGCTGGGGGTCTATTAAAGTGAGTAAAACTAAGTGATTGGGCAAAAAAATGGCAAATGAAATTTAATGTTGATAAATGTAAAGTAATGCACATTGGAAAACATCATCCCAACTATTTATACAATATGATGGGGGCTAATTTGGCTACAACTAATCAGGAAAGAGATCTTGGAGTCATCGTGGATAGTACTCTGAAGACGTCCACACAGTGTGCAGCGGCAGTCAAAAAAGCAAACCGGATGTTAGGAATCATTAAAAAAGGGATAGAGAATAAGACGGAGAATATTTTATTGCCCTTATATAAGTCCATTTTATGCCCACATCTTGAATACTGCGTACAGATGTGGTCCCATCTCAAAAAAGATATACTGGCTTTAGAAAAGGTTCAGAGAAAGGCAACTAAAATGATTAGGGGTTTGGAACGAGTCCCATATGAGGAGAGATTAAAGAGACTAGGACTTTTCAGCGTGGAAAAGAGACCAAGGGGGGATATGATAGAGGTCTATAAAATCATGAGTGCTGTGGAGAAAGTGAATAAGGAAAAGTTATTTACTTGTTCCCATAATATAAGAATTAGGGGGCCACCAAATGAAATTAATGGGCAGCAGGTTTAAAACAAATAAAAGGAAGTTCTTCTTCACACAGCACATAGTCAATCTGTGGAACTCCTTGCCTGAGGAGGTTGTGAAGGCTAGGACTGTAACAGGGTTTAAAAGAGAACTAGATAAATTCATGGAGGTTAAGTCTATTAATGGCTATTAGCCAGGATGGGTGAGGAATGGTGTCCCTAGCTTCTGTTTGTCAGAGGGTGGAGATGGATGGCAGGAGAGAGATCGCTTGATCATTACCTGTTCGATTCACGCCCTTGGGACATCTGGCAATGGCCACTATGGACAGACCGGGTACTGGCTGGATGGGCCTTTGGTCTGACCCAGTACGGCTGTTCTTATGAGACATTTTTAAAATCAGCGAGTCCACATCATGTGCATCCAACAGTTTTAAAGGAATTAGCCACGGATCTCTCTCTCTGAACAATACTGATTTTTTTTCTCCAGTAACTCTTGGAACACGGGAAGTTCCAGAGGACTGAAGGAGAGCTAATGTTGTGCTAATATTTAAACAGGGTAAACGGGACAACCCAGATAATTATATGTCTGTCAGCCTGATATTGATCCTATGGAAAATAATGGAATTGCTGACAAAGGACTCTATTAATAAAGTCTTAACAGAAGCTAATAATGAGAATCAAGCTAGGTCTGTGGGAAATAGATCTTGTCATCTCATAAGAAAAGACTGAGTAATAGACTTCTGCAAGGCCGTTGGCTTAGTCCTGCATGATGCTTTGATTGAGGGCACATGTTAAATGGATTAAAAACTGTCTAATCCATCTCAGTGTCAGGGTACACAGCAAATCATTAGCGACCCGGGGTGTCCCGTTGGAGTCCTGCTAGGATCGGGCCCTGGCTCTAAGCCATTTATCCTTTTTGGCAATGTACCTGGCAGTAAGCAAGAGCCTCACAGCTGCCGTTTAAACTCATAAAGACTGGAGGAGTGGTAAATAGCGAGGTTGGATAGGTCACTGATACAGAGCAAACTGGATCACTTGGTAAGCTGGACACAAGCAAACAATGTGCATTTAGAAATGCCAAAGGTAAATGTCTACATTTAGGATCAAAGCATGTAGGACGCTTGCGGGCGGAGGGAAGCAGTAAGTCTGAAAAAGGCGGATAATCCACTGAACAGGGGCTCCCAGTGCAACACTAACGGGGCTAATGTGCCCCATTGGATGTATAAGCAGAGGAACAACTAAGGAGGCTAAAGTGGATCCTTCATGGCTGGAAATGTTCAAATCAAGCTGAAAGGTTTTCTGAAACAGATGCGCCCGAGGTCAGGGAAATCCCTCGGCCTGTGCTATGCAGGAGGCAGCCTAGGTGCTTGTGATGGTTCCCTCTTGTATCTACTGAGCTATCCAAGTCAGAGAGGCTCACGGGATTCCCGGGGCCCACTGACCCCAGCACTGACCCCGTGTGGCACGAAGGCTGCCGGATTTGACCTGAGGATCCCGACGTCTCATTTCTGTAGCGCTACTGACTCGATTTCCCCACCTCACCAGGTGCCAGCAGGAGCAGCCCGGCGAGGGGCGCCCGCGTGGCTGGGGCAGTGGCTGGCAAACCATGGAAAGGTGGGACCAGGGTTTCATTCCCACGGAAATCTCAGGCTGGGGGGTTGAGTTAGAGCTGGGCACTAGGCGGAGACATCCCCAGCCTGAGATTTCTGTGGGCATGAAACCCTGGTCCCACCTTTGGATGGTTTTCTAACGCTTCTCTGGGAAGGGCCCAGGAGCCCTGCGCTGACCTTCCAGGGAGCATCGCTGGCCAATGGACCGCCCCGTCCCTCTGCGCGCATGGAAACCCTGCAAGGGGGAGGGGGGACGCAGCCCTGGGCCTGCCCCTGTGGCCCCCGCCCCGGGGCTCCTGGCCAGGAGGCGGGGCTCGCCCGCCCGCGGGCCCAGCTGCAGCCCCCTCCCGGGTACTCGGCGGGGCTGCCTGGGCCCCTCCCCGACGGGAGGCGCGGAGCGCACGGGCGGCCCTTAAAGAGCGGAGACCGGGGCAGCCCCAACCCGGCTCTCCCGTGCGTCCTGCCCAGCCATGCGGGCGCCCCTTGCCGAGCTGCTGCTACTGCTGCTGGCCGCCCCGCGGGCCGCCCCTTCCCCGTGCCCCGCGCAGTGTGAGCCGGCGCGCTGCCCCGTGCAAGCCCCGCAGCCCTGCCTGGCCGCCGGGGGGACGCTGCAGCCCGACGGCTGCGGCTGTTGCTGGCTCTGCGCGCCCGGCGAGGGGCAGCCCTGCGCGGCCGGCGGGCTCTGCGCCCATGGGCTGCGCTGCCAGCGCCCGGCGGCGGGCCGGGGCCGCGGCACCTGCCTCTGCGCCCAGGCCCCCCGACCCGTGTGCGGCAGCGACGGCCGCACCTACCGCAGCCTGTGCCAGCTGCGGGCCGAGAACCGCCGCGCGCGGCTGTGGGATGCGCCCCCCGCCCTGCCCGTGCAGCAGGGCGGCTGCGGGGAGCCAGGTAAGGCGCCTCCCCGCGCACCTGCCACCCCCGCCGGCTCCCTGCTCCCCGTGCCCGGCCTGCCCCTGCCTGCTCCGCCGCCCAAGCACCCAGCCCGGAGCCGGCACCAGCATCACTCTGCGCGCCCCTGCCGTGCTCCTGGCACTGCGCTCTCCGGCCGCCGGGCCCCTGCGCCTTCCTCCCCTCCGCGCCCTGGTCCGGTTCCCGCCTTCCCTCCCGGTTCTCCGGGTCGCCCTTCCAGTCCCGGCCGGCTCCTGCCCCGTTTCCCCTTGGCTCCTCTTCCCGGCATCGCGCCCCTGCCGTTGGAGTGGCTTGGGGGCGTGTGTGTGTCTGGGGGTTAATGCTCTTGCCCCTTACGGGCCTTGCTGGCCGAGCCCAGAGCCAAGGGTCCAGCCAGATCCGGGACCAGAGGGTTGAGCTGCTCAGCCCCTGGTGTTGAGCCCAGCAGGGGAGTTGCTCAGCGGCTGACGGGGGACTTGTCGGGATACTCCGTGGAGCCGCTATTCTGCGCGGTGTGCCCTCCACGTGGGCTGCTGCTGAGAGAATAGTTCCCCAATAGCAATTTGAGTGACTTCCCCGGGGAGACAACCCGTTACCTAAGCCTGCCGAGTTACCCTGCAAATGCGGGATCTGGGGAGTTAAAACGTGATGGTGCTGAGTAACCCCGTGGGCGTGGAAACCAGTTGTCTGTCTCCATGGCAGTAGGTTCTTGCCTGCAGAACAAGGAAGGCCAGTTTGAGCAGAGCTCTGTGGGGGCTAGTCTCTCCTGGGTATACTTGCTTGGCTGAGCCCCACTTCCCCCTGAAGATCAAGACGATCCCTCTGTGCTTCTTGGCACTGTGCACTGCCAGCCATGACTTAATGTTAAAATAAACATGGCACAGGCAAGTCACTGAGCGCTGTGTACTCCATATATGAGCAACCCAATAATAACACAGGCTCCTTCCACCCACTGCCCCAGGGGAAGGTGAGAAAAATCCTTAGGGTTTTTGCCAGCATTCCCTTCAGAGGGAAAATTGCAACCAGACCGCAAACATAACAGTCAGTACAAGCATGTGCCTGGGGGGTGGGGAGGGGGGTATCAAATGCTTTACTGAGTCTAGGTATACCACATCTACCACTTCCCCCTTAGCCACAAGGCTTGTTATCCTCTCAAAGAATGGGTAGTGGAAAATGATAAACAGGAATTAAATCATTTGCCCCTAGGCTCCTTCCATCCTGACAGCCTGAGGCACAAGTTTAATTTTATTGCCGATGTGGTGGAGAAGATTGCTCCAGCTGTTGTGCACCTTGAGCTCTTTCGCAGGTATGGACGCCTGCCCGAGGCTGTTGGGTTTAAAGTAATTTATTATCAATTTGCTGGTTGAAGTAATTGAGAGAACGTTTTGCAAACACCTGTGAACTATAGTACAGCAGCATCAGACCAAGATCTCTTTCATCAACATTTGAGTAAATAAATCACCATGTGGAGGAAGAAATCCTTATAACTGTCTTCTTCTAGATGTGCTTGAAATTGGCACAGGGGACTTTCATCAGGGCTAATTACAATTAGGCATGTAAACACCATTTCAAATGAGAGGGGAGTAGACATCCCTGGGCTGTTACTTTGGACAGTAAAACAATCCTCTAGAAACTCAGCTGTCACCAGAGAGGCTTCAAATACAAGATCAGAAAGCCTGAGACTTGTAAGCAATGCCATTTTGTTTACTGTTTGATTAATAGGGACACGTTTGTCAAATCCGGCCCAAAAGTTAGGTTTTGTATAAGCAAGCACTTGTGAAAATTAAGACAAATATAAATGTTCACGTGACTTTAAAAAACAAAACAAAAGATTGTCCTGCAATGTCTCCAGTCCGACTATGGCAGCATTGGGCCAGATGTGAGAACCAGAAAGTAAAACTGGTAACAAATGGACTTTTAAAATGCGCCACTGATTAGTTTAATTGACCACACTGAGGCTATGTCTAGACTGCAGGCTTCTTTCGGAAGAACCTTTTCTCGGAAAAAAATTCTTCCAAAAGACAGCATCCACACACAAAAGCGCATTGAAAAAACAATCTGCTTTTTCGAAAGATAGCGTCCACACTGAATGGACACTATCTCACATTTAAGCTGTGATTACTGTGGATGGAGTGTCTACCATGGCACCTGTGCTTTTTCCTCTTTCCTCTTCTTTCAAAAGAACTCCCTCTTCCCCATCCACACACACCTTTTTCCAAAACAGCTTTCAGAAAAAAGGCTTCTTCCTCGTACAAAGAGGATTACCAATGCCAGAAAAACCCCTCTGTTCTTTCAATTTACTTTTGGAAGAACGCGATTGCAGTGTGAACGTAACTCAGGTTTTGTCGGAAAAATGGCTGTTTTTCCAACAAAACTCTGTAGTGTAGACATACCCTAAGTGTGATGGAAAAACTATAAATAGTATACCAAAGGGAAAATACACATTATTTTAAAACTTTCCATTTTAGTAATCTAATGTAGTTGTAGTAACAGATAATTTTTGCTCCCCAGGAGTCCTGGTTGGACAAGGGCCATTCACGTTGGCAACCGGTGCTGTAGTTTTTGAGATTTTTTGTGTGTGAAAGTGGGGTTAGGATGAAGATTAACCTTAAGCTGCTATCGTGAGGTTTATATCTAGAACCCTGCAAATCTTCATAGCTCTGTTGGCTCATTTTTGCAGATACAGATGTGGATACAAATTTTGTAACTAGAACCCTGCAAATTTGCGGATATCCACTTTATATCCACAGATAGCTGCTGCTCATTTTGCAGATATGGATGTGGATACACATTTTGTATCTGCGCGGGGCTCTGTTTAGATCAGCAAGCACTCGTATTCAGCATGCAACTTGGTACCTACTCAGACTTACAGCAACGCCATAACTTGTTGGTTTGCACAGGGTGTCCTACGCAAGCCAAGATGTTCTTGTGTCCAGTGGCTCTGGATTCATCGTGTCAGAGGAAGGACTGATTGTCACCAATGCCCACGTCCTCACCGATAAGCAGAGAGTCAGAGTGGAGCTCAAGAGTGGGGAGCAGTACGAAGCTAAAATCAAAGATGTTGACCACAAGTTGGACATAGCCCTGATCAAAATCTATCCCAACGTGAGTCTGACGGAGCTCTCTGGGGAGGACCATCAGGGAGGGAAGCTGACAATAAATGGAGGTTTAAACTCCAAACTGGTGCATTTATGCTTTAGGTTGTAGTCTTTCCTCCATAAGACTCAGTGATAGTAGTATGGAGAGGCACAGATAAAATCTTTGTGGGCACAAGGTTTAAGAGCTGCCCCACAGTAGAGAGTTTGGTCTTACCCAGTATAGAGTATACGCTCTATGTCTCTGTCTACAAACGACTCTCACAGTAGCTGCAGGAAGATGATTTTTTTTTCAAATAACTTTTAGTTACACTAATAAATAAATACTCCACATACGGATTAAACACCCCAAACCTTCCACCTTCTTGGAGAAAACCATTTTGCTGCCCAGTTTGTATCTTTGTGTGAGTTGTGTGTCCATAAGGGATTCGGTATCTCTCTGTGGGAATTAGATGGGGTTGTTCTGTTTTGTTCTTTATTTAAAAAAAATAAAAATCATCTTTGCAAAGCCCTGGGGGATAGGAGTAAAGAAATACAATGGAAAACTCAGCTTCCAAAGTGGGAAAGTAATAGAAAAGAGCTATTTTTGAAGCTGTATTTAAAAAAACTCCTGGCTAATTTGAGTCCATAAACGAGCACATTGTGACACTGATTGTTTTAAGCTGAACTCCCCTTTCAATGTGAAAGGAGTGAGTATGGCCACAGCATGCCGCACTGAAATCCTGGTTAAAGCGAAGAAGAGAGGTGATGCAGGCAGTGCAGTGAGTTGGAGGCATCCCATTTATGAAGGCAGGGAAGAGGTTCTCCCCAAAGGGTGACAGGAAAGGAAGGGGGACTGTTTCTGGCAGAGCCGTGGTGCTTTAAATCGCCAAGAGCAGTTGTCAGACGCCACAAACGTGATTCCATCGTATGACAAGCCAAGCCACAGTGTGACCAAGTGGGGAAACTGGTCTCTCTCCCCTCAGGAGCAATACAAAATTCTTTCAAAGACTTCCCACTGGGAAAACATGTGAGGTGGGGCTTAGTGGAGGATGTCGCTGTGATGAAACAGGACCCCATGACTAGACCCAGTGAAGGTCAGATTATTTTGGAAATTGTCCATAAAATGGCTTTTGACCCAACAAAACCTCCATTTGTACAAATTGTGTAGACCTGCCTCTGATCCATGCCCTCATCCAAGTCCACGCACAAGGAGCTGTTAGCAGAATGCTTGTGTTTGAGCCAAATCTTTCCCTTGCCATCCTGGTAGCTAATTGCTATTTGCTGCCTTCTCTGGCCCGTGTGCCAATTAGCCCTTAGAAAACAGGCCCTCAGAGTTCAACCCTGCAGTATGAAGACATCGTCTTCACTTCAGCGTTCAGTGACTGACCCTAGGAATCCTGCACTTCAGAGTGTATAACTACACAGCAGCATCTGCTCTGCTTCCCACCGAGTGACACCGGCCCTGAGCCTGTGGGCTCCTGCACTAGTCGAAGGAATCTGGCTCTAGCGGAAGGTGACCAGCTTCATTGTTCTGCCTTCTCCCCAGACTGCTCTCCCTGTGCTCCTGCTGGGAAGATCCTCTGACCTCCGGCCTGGGGAGTTTGTGGTGGCGCTGGGCAGCCCCTTCTCCTTACAGAACACCATGACGGCAGGAATTGTCAGCACCACGCAGAGAGGCAGCGAGGAGCTTGGCCTGAAGGACTCGGACATGGCGTACATCCAAACAGACGCCATCATCAATGTAAGTGCCATGCCTAGAGACTGCCCCTCCAGGGGCGGGGACTGCAGGCATGTCCGCAGCAGCACAGAGTTCTTCACCCAGCTCCAGCTGGGATGCCTTGGAGAATGACACACCCAGAGTTCCTACCCTTTGCCTTGTGGGAGCCATGTTGCAATTCACACCCCGGTCTCACAGGTGCCTCTCCCAATTGCATTCACCTCATGTCCACGTGGCAATCACAAGGATGGCTTATGAGGGGAAGCACACTGGGGAAGGCTTTAGCTTCCCTCACTGCAGTTAAGTGGCTGGAAATACAGGGGAGTCCAGCCACACAACTGCTGGAATACACAGAAACGCCATTAGCAGCATAAATGCAGGTTGGAGCTTCTCATTGGGGAATGGCTCACGAGTGACTGACATGAATGGGAGTTAGACACAACCCTCTTTGTGCAGCAAAGTCTTCCCTTAGAGCCTCTACCCACACAATGACCTTGCTAAAGGGTCTGATGCCTTCAGCACACCTTCACTTACTGATGAAGGGTTATGTTTCCTGGCAAGAATGCCGCCCTGATGGGCCTTTGGCCGGCCCAATCCTGCATGTAGCTGCAAAAGGGGGAGCAGTTTCTTGCAAGAAGGGAGGCTCATGTTTGTTTGCCTGGCTGCTCCTAAGCTATTCTGCACCCTGGCGTTAATGTGACTGTAACGTCCTCTGCAATTGTTTATGTTCTCTTGCAGTATGGAAATTCAGGGGGGCCCTTGGTGAACTTGGTAAGTTTCCCTCGTCACTGCCAATCTTTGCCTCTTTCTAAAGTTCCTCTCAATTGCCTGGCCATTAATTGACAAACTTGGTGTGTGGGCTTTTACTTTCATGATCATAGGGATGCTGGCAGAATAAAGCTATTTAAATGATGGTATCATCATCATCCAAAGTTAAGCCCAAAGTTAAACCCTCTGAAGGATGAATTCTCTTTTCACATACATTTAGAGCTGGTGTTTCATTTTTTTGTATTGAAAGTTTGGAGGAAAAAAATCCTATTCATTTTTTATCAAAGTGTTCCATAGACACATCTGAATTTTAACTGAAATTGGAAACCGAAAGATTTTGACCAAAATATTTGTGGAAAGATTTTTCCACAGAAAATAGACTCTTCTGTGAAAAATGTTTCTTTGAAAACCCAGCTTTCTGTAAAAAAACAGCTTCAGTGGAAAACTTGCAGCCCCTACCTAGAGTGTCATAAATCAGGACTAGTTCCATTGACTCCTGTTGGATTACACAGTAAGCAAGAAGAGATTCAGGTTTTATCTCCCCCCCCCGCCATTCTAATTTAAATTCCCGTTAGATTCTAAATTTATTTAGTGGTGGGTGGTTTCTTTTTTTTTACCATCTAACACATATGCTGGGTCTCGTTCATCCTGGAGTTAAGCGAACTGTTCTGAGCTATTGTTATTCCAAACATGATGAAAGCCCTTGTCTTATTCGTGGGATGCTTTTGAAAATGTAGCTGCCTGTCCCAAATATTATTATATCCGGGGGAGACTCTCTGGCTGCAGACTCAGGGATCCCCTGTGAGAACAAATGGGCCAAAGAGGCCTCTCCAGAGGGATGGACTGCAGACCCCCAGATGTCAGTGTTCACACTGTGCAGTAAGGGACAGATCTGCTAATGAGCGCAGCACCCAGCAGTGACAATTGCGACAACTCTGGCTGTGTGCTGAGCTGTTTAGAATGTCTGGCCCTGAATGTGGTTAATGCTTGGGTGACACGCTGCACCTCTGAACCATGGCAGCCCTTAACCACCTCAACCGGCAAACTTTCCGCATCCAATACCGTCGCTTTCCTGGGGTGTGTGAGCAATGACACAATGCTGCTCCACATGTGTTCAGTCCTGCCAGGTGCTGCGGGCCCACCCCTCCCATTACCTTTATTAAGAGCAGACTGCCTCTGTCATTCTGCAGGATGAGGCCCTGAGCCAAAAGAATGGCAGAGCAAAGGCACAGAAAGGGTTAGCATCGCATTATTGCTGCAGGCATGTGGTTTGCAAGAGGTAGAGTCCAGCTAGGCTGCATCAAACACTTTGCTGGGGATCTGGTATCGTTAGGCCATTCTGAACTTGCTAATACCATGGCTTCCACGTGCCCTAATCAGACCTCCCAAAGCCGTGTTTAGATGTTCCAGAGTGCCTCAGATCTGAGTCTCTCCTCACTCCATTTTCCAGTAGGAGGCTTTACAATTACAAATGTGTATTCCATAGTTGGACTGAATTGCTGGGGGACATGGTATTAGCCTCATATGACAGCACTTTCATTACTGGTTGCGGCATTAACAAATGCAGCAGTGCAGCTAGTCTAGTCCTGGTCTCTTGACGTGTCTCTATGGTCATATGATCAACTGATTCTCCTAGCCCACTCCAGCCAGAACTGGGTCAGCTTGGCTGTGACAGTGGCTGCCATCTCAATAGCACAGAACTCTGTGGGCAGCCCTTGCAAACTGCACACCAAGGTGCCCCAGAAAGAGGAGTGGTAGAAGCCAGGCCTGGTGACTCTCGCTACGTTCTCTGTAACAGGACGGTGAAGTGGTCGGCATAAATACGCTGAAGGTAACGGCTGGCATCTCCTTCGCAATCCCCTCTGACCGAATCCGTCAGTTCCTAGAAGAGTCTCACGAGCGGCAGGCAAAAGGTAGGAGTGTTGTGATGCTGTCCGAGCTCTTACGCACACCTGTACTCCTTCGACCCAGAGGGGAGCGTGGCCTACGGAAGTAGGGCTGTGTGACAAATGAATGGCTCAACGGGGCGCTTTCTCCCATGCTGTGCCCAGACGAACATAGCGTTTCCGTATTCATTAGTCATCCTCTCCAACATTAATGAGAGAATGGTCTCTTCCCTGCGTGCCAGTTAATTCAGACGCACTGACCTGTGTGTGGTGGAAGGGACTGGAACGTGGCTTTGCTAGCGGGATATGAAATTTCTCTGTAGCATATTATGGGGTGAACCCAGATCCCGTGGCCAGATGCAGCTCTGCTGGGAACTGGGAGTACACAGGACACATGTGTTGGGATGCAACGTGCCAAGTGTCCAGCTGTCTCAGGCAGGCAGTGGCGCCATCAGCACTGTGTTGATGGGGCTGCAGCTGAGGGGCATTTGGGGGAATGGTGGTTTCTTATTGGTCCCCAAATTCCCTTTGGAATGGAGACCCTGGAATAAAAGCGGTCAGGTCACCGTTCACAAACCTGCTAACTTATGTTCAGGGGCTGCAGTGGCAGGCAGGCTTAACTGCCACAGAGGGAGCTGAGCTCTCAGCATGGGGGGGAGTGGACATGGGGCAGCCTGAGAGTATAGGCACATTGTGCCCCATGGGTGGGAACACCTCTCTTCAGTCTGCTTTCAGTAATGGGAATAACCCAGGTGCATTAGGGGAATGGAGGAGAGGGGGCTAAATGAGGATGCTCTCTGGAGAGCTCGGTGTGCAGATCATCTATGGAAAACGGGAATAAAGGCAAAATTTCAACCCCCTACTGCTTGGTGAACACACTCCGTGCTGCAGTGAGATATAACGCTCAGCTCTCTTAGTGGCCGTGCTTAATATGGCTCCAGTAGAGCCAGGAACCTTTTCCTCTCCTGAAGTAAACATTTTAGCAAGCTTAAAACTAAACCGTAAATGTGGCCATTTTTATTTGTTATCATGCCCCAGTGACCCAAATGCATGTCAAACTGGAGCTATTTTGTCAGCTCCTCAAAACCCCTTTTCCCCTTGGACGTTCCAAGCAAACGTCTGAGGTTTCTGGAGGTGGTTTTGTATGTCTGATTTGATTTCTTGAACGCTGGCTCTGTCCTTCTAGGGATGATTCGACCCAAGAAGAAATACATGGGATTCCGAATGCTTCCCCTCACGTTTAAGTAAGCTTTGTTTTCTGCACTTGTCATTGGCTTTCCTGTAGTCTCTTGCACTGTCTATCGTTGGAGGTGGGGGTGTGATTCCCAGCTTGAGGAGACGTACCCACAGCAGCTTTGACTGAGCCAACACACTAAAAACAGAATGTAGCTGTGGTGGCACAAGAAGCCAAACGGGTTAAGTGCCCTGAGTCTGTGCCTAGCATCTGGGACAGTTATCTACATGGGGCAGCTAGCCCCTCCCTCTGCGCATGCCACCACAGCTAGATACTAAAAAAAGCATGCTAGCTCAATCAAAACTAGCAGAGTCACGTCGCCCTGCCACCTCCCCCACAGCTCAAAGTGTAGACATGCCCTCACTGTAAGACAGAGAGCTCAAGACAATCTAGCAGGGAGTTACCCATAACTCTCTTCGTGGGAACCAGAGAGAGCTTCTGATGTATGTACAGAACTTCCACTAACAGTGGAATTTGCTCCTGTGCCGTGCCACTCATGCACCAGGTATCTCAAAGCTGTCTGCAAAGTTAGAGAATTAACCACAGGTAGCCTGGGGGTAAGGCGACACGTCATCAATTTATATTAAAATTGCTTTTATCTGCATGGATATGGATTATGACTCACACCCTTGTCACTTAGTTGGCTTTTTGGGGCAGAGACTGTCCTCATAGTCATCTATATGCTGCCAAGGATAAACCACGCTATAGCTTGGAGCTTCCATATTCTGCGGCAGTATTAATAATAATAATAATAATAATAATAATAATTAATAAAGGCAATTATGCAGGTGACAAGGGAATCAATCCAGAGGCATACAAAGGGTCCTAGAGAACTTAAAAATCTCAGCAGAAAATAGTAGCATGATATTCAGTTTAGAAAACTGCAAACGTATCTGAGGGGAACAAGGCCCCCCGATAAGAAGTTTCCAGGTTATTATTAAAACAATTTTAAAAACAGGATGTCTTAAAGGGGTCCAAAAAGCTGCTTAGAACTTAAGAAGCCCATTATTCGTGTGATTACTTATATTTAGGACTTTGCCTCATTCACAGTGAGCCATAGCGTAAATTAACTATGCTTTCAAAAGCAATCCCTGAATGTTGATAGTCTTGCTGCAGGATGAATTTAAGTGTCTGCATTTCTGGACAAGTGAGAGCTATGCTGATTTAAAATCCACTAGGTCTTCCAGTCCAGATATCAAGATGGAATAACACCACTCCATTTCTGAATTTGCAGTATTAAAAGACAGTTTTCCTTAGGCCACCTGCGAGTTAAGGGATTAGGCAGTAATGGGCTGATCAAGCGTTTCACATGGAGTGTTTTACCATCATGCTTTCTTTCTCAGTCTCATCCGTGAACTGAAAATCAATTATAAAGATTTCCCAGACCTGAACTCCGGAGTCTATGTTTTTGAAGTGATTCAGGGAACCGCGGCTGCAAGGTAAGAACCTAAAGATGAAGGCTGCACCACCTGCCTCTTCATGGGCATTGCTGGGGCCTCTCCAAAGCTCCCATTGCAATGTTCACGTGAGAGCTCTCCACAGCCTTCTTTAATGCTATCATCTCTGAATGGGAGCTGACGTTCTGCTCCCTCTCAGAATCCATGCACTAGGATGTGAATGGCCATCACAAGTACAAGGTCATTTCAGATTGGAATCCATTTCCCTCACAGCCTAGTTGTAAAAGTACATAGAGCATTTTCCATCCTGCACTTGGGACGGAAGAATCCCAAGCATTGTTACAGGCTGAGGACCAACTGGCTAAGTAGCAGTTCAGCAGAAAAGGGCCTGGGGGTTACAGTGGGTGACAAGCTGGAGATAAGTCAACAGTGTGCCCTTGTAGCCAAGAAGGCAAATGGCATTTTAGGGTGCACTAGGAGGAGCATTTCCAGCAGATCTAGAGAAGCGATTATTCCCCTTTGTTCAGCACTTGTGAGGCCACATCTGGAGTACTGCATCCAGTTCCAGGCCCCCCACTATTGAAAGGATGTGGACACATTGGAGAGGGTCCAGCGGAAGGCAACCAAAATGATGAGGGGGCTGGAGCACTTGACCTACGAGGAGACACTGAGGGATTTGGGCTTATTTAGTCTGCAAAAGCGAAGAGTGAGGGGAGATTTGATAGCAGCCTTCAACTTCCTGCAGGGAGGTTGCAAAGAGGCTGGAGAGAGGCTGTTCTCAGTAATGGGAGACCTGTCCCAGTAGAGGATTGCGCCCTAAAACAGATTATCAAGTGGAGGTGTTTTTTTACTAGCAATCTGACTTGTGTAACATCCTGTGAAGATGATCACTTGCGCTCGAGTGGAAGGGTTGACTTTATACAGCTATAATTGTATTGCATATGCACAGGCACTAGGGCTGTAAAGGGTTAACCAGAGAGGGTCAGGCCTGGCCTGGCCAGGCCAACTGTGCCAGAGGCCCCCTTGCAGAGTGGCATTGAGTACTAGGGATGTCAGAGAGTAACCGTTTAGAGAGTTAACCAGTAAGCATCAGCTTCTGTTTCCATTATGGTTACACTCTTCACTGGTGCACACCAGCTCCCAAGGAGCCGCGGGCTCTGCAGTATACAGCTTATGCTGCAGAGTAGCCAGGAGCGGAGCTAGCAGCCGGTGCACGCAAGGAGCTGTTTATAAACCATTTTATAAGCTGGGTCCCCATGTGTACTAGCTCTGTTACTCTGGACTTTATCCTGATTCAAAGTTTCTGGTTTCTTCATTGTAGCTCTGGCATGAGAGATGGTGATGTGATTATCAGCATTAATGGAAAAACAGTCAGCTCGACGGAGGATGTAAGCGAAGCTGTTAAAAACAATGACATTCTTTCAATTGTGGTTCGTCGAGGAAATGAAGATGTGATCTTGAACGTAATTCCAGATGAAATTGATTAAAGGATGACTTCCATCAGAAATAGTTTCATTAAACGAAGTCAGACTTGCACTATGTGGCTTAAGACAAAGTTTATGCTCTATGGGGGTTTTTCCTACTACAGGGTAGGAGAAAATCCTTCACAAGTGGCCTAGAAAGCAATATTTAAACACTTAAAAAAAAACCTTTCGCAAAATCAAACTGACAGTTTTTATCCTAGTGTATTTCACTTCAAACACTTTTGAACATAACTATTGAAGTATCTGATTTATTTTCTTCTTTCCATATTTAAAGGAATGTAAAGCTAGCCAAAAAAATACTGGTTGTAATCCAGAATTTGGACAGAATTACTTCTGGTGTCTAAACTTAACTGACATTATGTGTAGAGATCCTATTACTGACAATTTGGGCCCTGGTCAAATTCTAACTGAAGTCAAAGGGACTAAATTTAATTTTGTGTCTTTTGCTGAAAGTTTGGTATAGAAAAGCAAATATATAACATTGTGACTATAAAAACTGGCTTTGGAAAATAGCTCTTTGCAGTAGATAAGTTTTCCACATGTGTAGTGGAAGTAGCTGAACTCTTAACTAATGGAGATTTTTAAATGCTTTAACTTTTGGGTGCTCAAAATACACAGCTTGAACTGCCTGATTTTCAGAAAGAGCAGGGCACATGGCCCTTACGACGAAACCAGAGGGTAGCCAAGAGTTACTAATCACTTGTGAAAATTGTCACCATAAACATTTTTCCTATTTTTTTTTCCAAGTGATTGAATGCAAAAGTGTAAATTAAAGACTAAAAACTTCAGCTACTCAGCAATGTGAGTTTACAATGATGGACTGTTGTAAAATCATAGATGTGGGAATGTTTTGCAGAGACTGTATCAGTGATTCCTGTATTAAAATGCCCAGAGTCTATTTACATACACTCTTTAATGCTACCTCGTGCCTCCCTCACATTTTTGTGTTCTTAGTTTCTACTGAGGTGTTTTTTTCCCGCAGCCCTGCCTTCCAGTTAACTCCTCCAACATTTCTGATCTCCTCCCCATTCCTCCTGTATGAGCCATAGTACACTACATGCTCTTAACTAAGCATACAACTTGCTAGCAATACTGACTTTTAGGATCACACTGCACAGGAACAAAGTTGTGCTGCTCAAATCTTCTCCCATTTACACACTTCACTGAGGCTATGTCTATACTGGTGGCTCCTTGCGCAAGAACATCTTGTGCAAGGGTTCTTGTGAAAGAATTCTTGTGCAAGAACACATCCACACTGCCATGTGCCAAATGTGCTTTGGTGCAAGAGCATCCATGGCAGCATGGACGCTCTCTTGCGGAAGAAAGCTCTGATGGCCATTTTAGCCATAGGGCTTTCTTGTACAAGAAACCCCTGCCGCGCGTCCACACTGCCCTCTTGTGCAAGAGCTCTTGTGCAAGAGGACTTACACCTGTTAGAAAAAAGTGTAGCTCTTGCGCAAGAAGCTCTCTCTTACCACGCTTTACTGTAAATCTTCTTGCGCAAGAGCAAGTGGGCAGTGTGGACGCTCTGCGGAAGAACAGCCCTTCTTGCGCAATAACCCGCCAGTGTAGACATAGCCTGAGTGAAGGAAATAACTTAACTGTTGATCACTTCCACAGCCCACTGGTGTTTCCATGGCCCTGTGATGAAAACATCATCATATGCACTGCTATAATTCAGTGACCCTCTGAAAAAGCTACTGCAATGGGAACAGCTACTCTTGTCCATGGAGAGGCTAAAAACAGCTCTTGAACACATTCTATATTGACAATTAGCATGGAAAGGTACAATGCTCCACTGCAGTGTCAAACCTGTTATTCTGGAGAAAAAACAAACAAACAAACAAACCAGCCCAGCACATCTTAACGGGAAGAATATACCAGAAGTAGTTTTGTTTGTAAATTAAATTTGAGGTACGCACACAGAAGTTAGCCATGGCATTGTTCTGCTCCGGAATATATTTATATACCATAAAAAGAAATGCAGAAAGACAGGCTGTTCTGACTCTGCAGAACAAAGGGCTCCAATTATACAGGGATAGATGCCACATTAAACTTCTCCTGGTATCAATTCTTAAATAGAATTGGTTCTGTTCAGTACATCGTGCACCAGTTGCTGCCATCACTAGGCATCAGTCCTCCAGTGATAAGGAGAATAAGGTCAACAAACCACCAGATCCCAAGTCCTCCAAGAGTTAGTAGTTTTCCCACTGCTGTCCCTGTATGGCCCAGACAGAATCGGTCCACTCCAAAACAACCCAGGAAGAAGGAGTAGAGTAAAGTGGTTATAAAATAGTGGCCAGTGTACCTGCAATAAATGATGAATAAATTAATCTCAAATACAGTTTTATTGAGGAAAAAGAGATAAGACACCCTTTCATAACCCTGAGCCTGTGCTGTAATCAGCCATCTCCATTTTTTACAGTGTAGCTCCCTCTAATGGACTTGGAGTTTACAACCCTTATGAAAATGAGCCAATAAACCACAAAGGAATTCCCACTGTATCCTGAGGTAGGCAGCAAATCCATCAAGCAAAGAAGGATAAAAATGCATATAAAGTTACAAGAAGCGAAGCGGACAGGGGGCTGCAGACAGGGGAGTTTAAGAGGGAGAGCAAGAAATCCAGGCTACCAGGTGAGAGTACTCACTTTTGGTGCAAGTGAGTTTGCTCGACTGTTTGAATTTGGAATTCTGATTCTGAGTTCAGGTGATTTCAGTTACTGTGATAGTTGGGACCGAGTGCCTGATCCTTTGTGCCCTTGATCAGCCTCAGGATCAGCCTTCCCCTCTGTGACTAAGGAGGGGGTAGGCCTGACCTAGGCAAGCAGGCTTTAAAAGCCAGCGGCAGAGCGACCAGGGGGCTGCAGACAGGGGAGTTTAAGAGGGAGGCCTACTATGGTCAGGAAGACACGCAACACCTGTGCCAACCCTGCCCCGTCTCCTCTGCCTCCAGCCAGCCAGCCCACCTGACCATGGATGCCTCTACCCAGATCCTGATGTAGTTTCGCAGGGACTGTGTATTGCAATTCCCGCTTACTGATATCCAGGCTGGGGGGGACGGCCATCCAGCGTGAAAGGTGCCTACTGGTGGAATCTCTCAGGCAGCAGGTGGGAACGCTACAGGAGGAGGTGGCTGGGTGGAGGAGCATCCGAATCCAGGCGCAATTCCTTGGCAGTGTTCATGTGGAGACAGCTGAGGTAGCTGTCCCAGTACACAAGACTGCTGAGACACCACTGGTGGAGGAGGTGGTGGCTCAGGGTGGACACTGGAGCTGGTTACTGCTGGCAGCAGGCAGTGCTCCATCCCTCCCACCGTGGTACTAGGAAACCATTATGCTCTTCTAGATACAGGAGACAAGGAATCACCCTCTACAGCAGAGGAGGAGAAGCCTCGTACCCCCAAGGCTGGGAGGTCTGCTGCCACCACTGTGAGGAGGAAACGTAGGGTAGTGGTGATCGGAGACTCTCTTCTGAGGGGGACAGAGGCCCCCATCTGTCGCCCTGACGTCATCTTGGGAGGTGCTGCCTGCCGGGGGCCCGTATCCGAGACATTACGGAGGCATTGTTGAGAATTATCTGGCCCTCTGACTACTACCCCATGCTCCTCATCCGTGTGGGCACTAATGATACTGCGAGGTGTGACACTGAGCGGCTCAAGAGTGACTCCAGGGCTCTGGGAGTACGGGGGAAGGAGCTTGGAGTGCAGGTGCTATTCTCTTCAGTCCTTCCTGTCAAAGGTCGGGGCCCAGGCAGAGACAGGTGCATCCTGGAGGTGAATGCCTGGCTGCGGAGATGGTGCCACCAGGAGGGCTTTGGCTTCCTCGACCACGGGATGCTATTCCAGGAAGGACTGCTAAGCAGGGTTGGGGTTCACCTTTCAAGGAAGGGGAAGGCCATATTTGGATGCAGACTGGCTAACCTAGCGAGGGGGGCTTTAAACAGGTGACCAAAGCCCACAGGTAAGTGAAGAACATGGAGACCTGGGAGATGGTCAGAAATGGAAGGGAGTGTGGGCTATAATAGAGAAAAAGGAGGGACAAGGCAGAACTGGGAGGCAAGATCAAATCAGTATCTTAGATGCTTATATACAAATGCAAGAAGTATGGGTAATAAGCAGGAAGAACTGGAAGTGCTAATAAATAAATACAACTATGACATCGTTGGTATCACAGAGACTTGGTGGGATAATACACATGATTGGATTACTGGTATAGAAGGGTACAGGTTACTCAGGAAGGATAGGCGGGGAAAAAAGGGAGGAGGTGTTGCCTTATATATTAAAAATGTATACACTTGGACTGAGGTGGAGATGGATGCAGGAGACGGATGTGTGGAGAGTCTCTGGGTTAGGCTTAAAGGGGTAAAAAACAATGTTGATGTCATACTAGGGGTCTACTACAGGCCACCTACACAGGTGGAAGAGGCTTTTTTTAAACAACTAACAAAATCAATCATCCAAAGTGCAGGATTTGGTGGTGATGGGGGACTTCAGCTATCCAGAAATATGCTGGGAATCTAACACAGCGGGGCACAGACTATCCAATAAGTTCTTGGACTGCATTGAAGACAACTTTTTATTTCAGAAGGCTGAAAAAGCTACTGGGGGGGAAGCGGTTCTAGATTTGATTTTAACAAATAGGGAGGAACTGGTTCAGAATTTGAAAGTGGAAGGCAGCTTGGGTGAAAGTGATCATGAAATCATAGAGTTCATGATTCTAAGGAATGGTAGAAGGGAGAACAGCAAAAGAGAGACAATGGATTTCAGGAAGGCAGATTTTGGTAAGCTCAGAGCTGGTAGGTAAAGTCTTGGGGAGCAAGACTAAGGGGAAAAACAACTGAAGAGAGTTGGCAGTTTTTCAAAGGGACATTATTAAGGGCCCAAGAGCAAACTATTCTGCTGCGTAGGAAAGATAGAAAATATGGCAAAAGACCGCCTGGGCTTAACCAAGAGATCTTGCATGATCTAAAAATAAAAAAAGGAGTCTCATAAAAAGTGGGAATAGCACAAATTACAAAGGATGAATATAAGCAAACAATATAGGTATGCAGAGGCAAGATTAGAAAGGCAAAGGGACAAAATGAGCTCAAACTAGCTACAGACATAAAGGGAAATAAAAAGACATTCTATAAGTATATTAGAAGCAAGAGGAAGGCCAAGGACAGGGTAGGCCCACTGCTCAGTGAGGAAGGAGAAACAGTAACAGGAACTTGGAAATGGCAGAGATGCTTAATGACTTCATTGTTTTGGTTTTCACCAAGAAGTCTGATGATGAAGGAATGCCTAACATCGTGAATGCTAGTGGGAAGGGGGTAGGTTTAGAAGATTAAAAAAAAAAAAAAACCCCGAAGTTAAAAATTACTCAGAAAAGTTAGATGTCTGCAAGTCACCAGGGCCTGATGAAATGCATCCTAGAATACTCAAGGAGCTGACAGAGGAGGAATCTGAGCCTTTAGCTATCATCTTTGAAAAATCATGGAAGACAGGAGAGATTCCAGAAGACTGGAAAAGGACAAATCTAGTGCCCATCTATAAAAAGGGAAATAAGAACAACCCAGGAAACTACAGACCAGTCAGTTTAACTTCTGTGCCAGGAAAGATAATGGAGCAAGTAATTAAGGAATTAATCTGCAAACACCTGGAAGATAATAAGGTGACAGGTAACAGCCAGCATGGATTTGTAAAGAACAAGTCATGTCAAACCAATCTGATAGCTGTCTTTGATAGGATAACAAGTCTTGCGGATAAGGGAGAAGCGGTGGACATGGTATACCTAGACTTTAGTAAGGCATTTGATATAGTCTCACATGATATTCTTATCAATAAACTAGGCAAATACAACTTATATGGGGCTACTATAAGGTGGGTGCATAACTGGCTGGATAACCATTCTCAGAGAGAGTAGTTATTAATGGTTCACAATCCTGCTGGAAAGGCATAACAAGTGGGGTTCCGCAGGGGTCTGTTCTGGGACCGGTTCTGTTCAATATCTTCATTAACGATTTAAATATCGGCATAGAGAGTACGATGATTAAGTTTGCAGATGATATGAAGCTGGGAGGGGTTGCAACCGCTCTACTCTGCGCTGATTAGGCCTCAGTTGGATTATTGTGTCCAGTGCTGGGCACCATATTTCAAGAAAGATGTGGAGAAATTGGAGAAGGTCCAGAGAAGAGCAACAAGAATGATTAAAGGTCTAGAGAAGATGACCTATGAAGGAAGACTGAAAGAATTCGGCTTGTTTACTTTGGAAAGGAGAAGACTGAGAGGGGAAATGATAGCGGTTTTCAGGTATCTAAAAGGGTGTCACAAGGAGGAGGGAGACAAATTGTTCTCCTTAGCCTCTGAGGATAGAACAAGAAGCAATGGGCTTAAACTGCAGCAAGGGAGGTTTAGGTTGGACATTAGGAAAAAGTTCCTAACTGTCAGCGTGGTTAAACACTGGATAAGTTACCTAGGGAGGCTGTGGAATCTCCATCGCTGGAGATATTTAAGAACAGGTTAGATAGACATCTATCAGGGATGGTCTAGACAATACTGGGTCCTGCCATGAGGGCAGGGGACTGGACTCAATGACCTCTCAAGGTCCCTTCCAGTTCTAGTGTTCTATGATTCTACAACCCAGCCAATATTTGGAGCAGCAAGTGCTAGTGATGTCTTAACTACCCAACCCAATCTTCCAGAATGTAATATATATTTCTGGAGTGAATCAATCTTACTTTATGCATGGCTTATTCCCTCGTAGAAAAGTCCGAGGCTCTGCACACTCAATACCATCTAGTGCTTTGCACTGCACTGGAGTGTGGTCTACGTCACTATAGGCTTGGCCACCAAACTGTCAGAGGAAAACAAATCACACAATTGAGATTATTTACTTTGGGGGGGGGGGGACAGTTAAAAGGCTATTTTCTTATCACAAAGAAAAGAGGAGGTGGCCACAGTTTGAAGTGATTAATACTTAGGGTGTGTCTAGACTACAGGGTTGTGTCGACAAAAGTGGCCTTTTGTTGACAAAACTATACCTGCATCTACGCTACCGCCGAGTTCTGTCGACATAACGCCAACAGAACTCGGCAGTTTTGTCGACGATGGTAAATCTCATTCTACGAGGAATAACGCCTTTTGTCGACAGAGTTCTGTTGACAGAAGGTGTTATTGCATCGACACTGTCCTTTGCATCTTCACTCTCATGTCAACAAAGCAGCTTGCTTTGTCGACAGAACTGGATGTAGTCTAGACACTCTTTGTTGACAGAAGCTTTGTCGACAGTATCCGTCGACAAAAGCCTGTAGTCTAGACGTACCTTTAGTGTAGGTTCAGTAGATGCCTGCAAGCTTTTTCAGTCAGTATTGTTTTCAGTTGTCTCTGGCGTTTGTAACTCCTCAGAGTATGGTATGACCTGCAGGTTTCATTAATATACACTCTGTGCTCCTCCCCACACACTATCATGTCATTGTGAATTCTTTGTCAATGGACAAAGATTTAAACGTGCTAGTGATCAATAGTTCACAATATATCACCTTGTACATCAGCTAACTGAAAAACCTCAAGTGCTTCAATGCTGTCACTTCCTAACTGTCAGGGTGGTTAAACACTGGAATAAACTGCCTAGGGAGGTTGTGGAGTCTCCATCTCTGGAGATATTTAAGAGCAGGTTAGATAGACATCTATCAGGGATGGTCTAGACAGTACTGGGTTCTGCCATGAGGGCAGGGGACTGGACTCGATGACCTGTCGAGGTCCCTTCCAGTTCTAGGATTCTATGATTTCCCCCCCTGCCCCATGGGAATTGCAGCAGATTCCTGTGGAGGGATGAGAAAGAAAGAGAGTAGTTTTCACTCTCACAAAACTGCTTGAGGGATGGAAAAATGGATCCTGCACCTTTACCTCTTCCCTAAGAGGCCTATGATCAGAAGAGCAAGTGCCTTGGAAACCTTTTCCTTCCTGGCTTCTGCCAGGAAAGGGGAATTTCCACACTCTATAAACTTCTACGGGTGAGGGAGAAGCACATCCCAAAAATCCCCTGGCTTCAGAGCTACAGCAGAAAGCTCTTGGGGGAGGTATTCGATTCCACTATGCTGGTAGAGCACACTTGATATGCAACTATTACAAACCACCCTGTGCTTCTAATGAGAAGTCCTTTTCAAGTAAACGATCAATGGATATCCAAAGGATGTCTGAATACCCTTTGAGAAGTTACAAAATCATCTTTTTTCAACTCACCTTAACACACCCGTAACCTAATTCACGCTGTGCAGTAATATTTCCAACATGATCTACTGGATCCTCACATTCAATGAACTCCTCCGGCCTGTAAACGATCAAAACCCATCACATTCACACAGTTAAATGAGGTGGGGGAGATAGAAAATAAGTTAACTCATAAGGGAAAACATTACATTGAGACCCCTTATGCCATCATGACTCCATTGAATTGCTAGCCCTGTCACCAGTTCTTGTCCCCCCATATATGCCACTTCTCCTGTTATCACCCCATCTGTCCCAGCCTGTCACCTGTCTTCCCTACGTAGTCCCACTTTGTCCTTCCCTTGTGAATGCCCCATTCTGTTGACTGCTCTACAGTAATGATGTTAAAGATCAATTAATTGAATAGTCAAGTGGCCTCATGAATTCAGTTAGTCGACTATTCTATAGTCCCTAGAGGTGGGGCCGGCAGCCAGTGTGCTCTAGCCTTATTCCTGAGGAGCCCCTTGCCACTCTGTGCTGCGGGTCTGAGCTCCCGGACCCAGCACGAGCCAGAACTGAGCTGGGCTACCTGCCCGCCCAGCTCCTAATACACTTTAAATGCAGAGCCACAGCGGGGGGAGGTCCTAGACCTATCACAAGCCAGGACCAAGCCAGGCTGCTGGCCAGCCTGCTAAAAAATTTACTGGCCCGGGGGGGGGGGGGGGGAGGAAGGGGGGAGAAATGCATGTTGTCTATAGCATTAACCTATAATCTTTTGCTTATTGGTTAATCGACTATACTATTATATCCCTACTCTTTAGGTCTCTTTTTGCCCAAGGTAAACCTGTTCCCAGAACCAGTGCCTCACGCTACCCTTTCCCTTGTGCTCCAGCTCCCTGCCTTAGCACCCAACTCCTTACCCCCTTGCTACCCCTCAACTACTACACATAAGAACTGCCATACTGGATCAGACCAGCAGTCCATCCAGTCCAGTATCCTATCTGAGGACAGTGGCCAATACCAGATACCCCAGAGGGAGGACTCACAACAGGTAATCCTCACATGATCCCTCCCTATCACCCACCTCCAGAGAAACAAGAGGCTAGGGACACCATTCCCACCCATCCTGGCTAATATCCATTGATGGACCTAACCTCCATGAATCTTTCTAGCTCTTTTTTTAACTGTGCTAAAGTCCTGGCCTTCACCACATCCTCTGGAACTCCTTGCGAGAGATTGACTGTGCACTGAAAAACTTCCTTTTGTTTGTTTTAAAACTGCTGTCTATTAATTTTGTTTGGTGACGCCTAGTTCTTATATTGTGGGAATAAGTAAATAACTTTTCCCTACTCGTCATGATTTTATAGACCTGTATCATATTCCCCACTTAGTCTCCTCTTTTTTAAGCTGAAAAGTACCAATCTTTTTTAATCTCTCTCCATATGGCACTGTTTTCAAACCCCTAACCATTTCTGTTGCCCTTTTCTGAACCTTTTCCAATGCCAAGATATCTTTTTTGAGATGAGGTGACCACATCTGCACACAGTATTCAAGATGTGGGCGTACCATGGTTTTATGCAGAGACAATAAGATAGTCTCTGTTTTATTCTCCACCCCTTTTTTAATGATTCCTAGCCTTCTGTTTGCTTTTTTCTATTTACACCTCTCATCCTTCTGTCCCCAGCCCCCACGTTAATCCTTATCTGGCCGCCCCCCCTCCCCCATCTCCCTCTCCTGCCACTGCCCTCCATTACTCCCCATCACTCCTCCAGCCCCCCATCCTGCTCTCCACCCTGCCGCTCCCCCGTATTCCACCCCAGGCCCCCATATCCCACACCCCAACCTATCCCTCCCCCCAACCCCCCCATCCTGCTCCTCCCCCCAGCCCCCATAACCCACACCCCAACCTATCCCTCCCCCCAACCCCCCATCCTGCTCCTCCCCCCAGCCCCCATAACCCACACCCCAACCTATCCCTCCCCCCAACCCCCCATCCTGCTCCTCCCCCCAGCCCCCATAACCCACACCCCAACCTATCCCTCCCACCAACCCCCCACCCTGCCCCTCCCCCATAACCCGCACCCCAACCTATCCCTCCCCCCAACCCCCCATCCTGCTCTCCACCCTGCCCCCAAATCCCACCATCCCTCCCTCCCTCCGCTCCCCCCCCCCGCTCACAGGTGGGTGCAGAGCACGAGCGGCGCCCGCGGGTCCCCGTAGTCCCAGGCGGGGGCGGGGGCGGGGCTGCCCGCGGGCGGGGCGGGCCCGGGCCCGGTCGCGTTGTGCTGGTGGCTGCGGGACACGCCCTGGAGCAGCAGCAGGTTGCCCAGCAGCAGCGCCGCCTGCCCGCACAGCAGCACGTAGCTCAGCGGCCACCCGGGCCCCATCGCCCCGGCCCGGCCGGCTGCTAGGGAACGCCGCCCGCTAGGCCGCGCCGGAGCGAGCGCACCCAGCACTAAGGACCAATGGGAGCGCGGGATGGTGCCCGGAAGGCGGGACGAACGGCCCGCCCACCAATAGCGCCGCTCAGTGCCGGCCAATCAGCGACAGGCAAGCAGCAAGCTGGGTTGGCTGCCGTGAAAAGGGGCGGTACTACCGCGTGCCGTCACAGGACTGGTCCCGGCGGCCAATGCGTGAGGAGGGGGCGGGGCCAGGCCACAAGCTGCGGGAGGGGGGAGTGGCCGGGGTGCGCGGTGAGTTTGGAGCTCTCTTGGGCTTGTCGGGAGGACGCCTGTACAGGTGTACCGCCTACCTGGGGGTGTGTGTGTGTGTCCGCCTGTACAGGTGTACCGCCTACCTGGGGGTGTGTGTGTGTGTGTGTCCGCCTGTACAGGTGTACCGCCTACCTGGGGGTGTGTGTGTCCGCCTGTACAGGTGTACCGCCTACCTGGGGGTGTGTGTGTGTGTGTGTGTGTCCGCCTGTACAGGTGTACCGCCTACCTGGGGGTGTGTGTGTGTGTGTGTGTGTCCGCCTGTACAGGTGTACCGCCTACCTGGGGGGGTGTGTGTCCGCCTGTACAGGTGTACCGCCTACCTGGGTGTGTGTGTGTGTGTGTGTGTGTGTCCGCCTGTACAGGTGTACCGCCTACCTGGGGGTGTGTGTGTGTGTGTGTGTCTGCCTGTACAGGTGTACCGCCTACCTGGGGGTGTGTGTGTCCGCCTGTACAGGTGTACCGCCTACCTGGGGGGGTGTGTGTCCGCCTGTACAGGTGTACCGCCTACCTGGGGGGGTGTGTGTCCGCCTGTACAGGTGTACCGCCTACCTGGGGGGGTGTGTGTCCGCCTGTACAGGTGTACCGCCTACCTGGGTGTGTGTGTGTGTGTCCGCCTGTACAGGTGTACCGCCTACCTGGGGGTGTGTGTGTGTCCGCCTGTACAGGTGTACCGCCTACCTGGGGGGGGGTCTGCCTGTACAGGTGTACCGCCTACCTGGAGGTGTGTGTGTGTCCGCCTGTACAGGTGTACCGCCTACCTGGGGGGGGTGTGTCCGCCTGTACAGGTGTACCGCCTACCTGGGGGTGTGTGTGTGTGTGTCCGCCTGTACAGGTGTACCGCCTACCTGGGGGTGTGTGTGTGTGTGTGTCCGCCTGTACAGGTGTACCGCCTACCTGGGGGTGTGTGTGTGTCCGCCTGTACAGGTGTACCGCCTACCTGGGGGGGGGGTCTGCCTGTACAGGTGTACCGCCTACCTGGAGGTGTGTGTGTGTCCGCCTGTACAGGTGTACCGCCTACCTGGGGGGGGTCTGCCTGTACAGGTGTACCGCCTACCTGGGTGGGTGTGTGTCCGCCTGTACCGGTGTACCACCTACCTGGGTGTGTGTGTGCCTGCCTGTACAGGTGTACCGCCTACCTGGGGGCGGGGTCTGCCTGTAGAGGTGTACCGCCTACCTCTGTGTGTCCGCCTGTACAGGTGTACCGCCGGCCTGGGGGGGGAGGGGGTCTGCCTGCCTGGGGGTTGTTTTCAGCCACAGTCTCTTCCAGGATTTAATTGATTTCTGGCCTTTCAAGAAAACAAAGACCAAACATTTCATGTTCAAAATATTTTCAGCGATATATATGAGAGCAATGGGGATTTGAAATACAAATGCCCCCTTTCCTTTGGGCGTTCTCAAGATACAATCACAGTTACAGGTTGCAAGGGATCCAGTTCACCATACTGCAGTCATCCTGTGCCCTGGCAGTATCCTTAGGCCTCCTGGGCCATCACTTGGGCTTCGAGGCTGGTGTGTCCTGTCCTGCGACCAGTAAACAGGATACTACTTGCCATAGTCAAAGAAGATCGTTTGCTCAGAGGTGTCCAATAATATCCCACGAATAAATCAGTTATAGTGACCACTTTGGGGGGTGTTTAACACCTTACTAAGGGCTTGCAAGAGGTCCAGGAACACTAACAAACACCACACTTATGCTCTGGTGCACGGTAAAGCTCCCATTTCAGGGCATGGTCACCACAGCCAGTTTGGATGAGTCACTGTCCCATGTCATTTAGTCCCATGTTATTAGGGTGGGGGTGACACCTCCGACAGGCACATTGAACTTTTCTTTACAGTCTTCTTCCTCGTGTCACGTCTCTGAGAGAGTTCCAGCTCCTGTCTCCAGTTCTCACGTACTCCAGGGCCCCAGACACCCTGGACTTACCTCCCAGAGCCCAGAAATGAAACTCGTCCCAGTTACTAAGTCGCCCCCAAGGACTTCTCCCGTCTCCCTAGCTCGCTGTGGCCGAGCCAGAGGAAGCCGCCGCCGTCCCAGGGCAGCTGCGCCGCGTGTTTGGGGAGCTTTGGGGGGCGGCTGCTCCGATGTGACTGTAACCACGAGCGCGGCGGCTGGAGCCCCGCGCCCGCGCCCGCGCCCGCGCCGCCAGGTGTAACCGGGCCGCCCCGGCCCTGGCGCCCGGCCCCCTGGAGCCCTGCCCGGGCTGTCCCGCCCCGGCGCCCCCAGCTCCACCCCCGGCGGCGGGGAGGGGCCGCGCCGCGCAGGCTCGGTAGGAAGCGGGGCGGCAGCAGCCGCCGAGCCGCAGCCGCGCGGGGATGGGGAGGCCGATGGCCTGGGCCCGGGCCGCGGGGCGCTGCCTCTGCCTCCTGCTGCTCGCGGGGCCCGGCCTGCTGGCGGCCCGGCCAGGTGAGTGCGAGCGTCCTCAGCCGCCCGGCACGCGCGGCCCCGATCCTGGGGGCTCCCCGCACGCAGGGTCCCGATCCCGGGGGCTCCCAGCACGCAGGGTCCCGATCCCGGGGGATCTCCCGGCTCGCGGGGCCCCGATCCTGGGGGGCTCCCGGCACGCGCGGCCCCGATCCTAGGGGGCTGTCAGCACATGGGGGTCCACATCCTGGGGGGCTCCCGGCACGCAGGGTCCCGATCCTGGGGGGGCTGTCAGCACATGGGGGTCCAGATCCGGGGGGGCTCCCAGCACGCAGGGTCCCGATCCCGGGGGATCTCCCGGCCTGCGGGGCCCCGATCCTGGGGGGCAGCCACGCACCCAGCACGCAGGCTCCCGATTCTGGTGGGGAGCGCCCAGCACATGAGGATCCGATTCAGGCAGTGGGGCTTGTCCAAGCACATGGGATCCTGATTTGGGGGGAGGGCTTGTGCGGGGTCCTAATTTGGGAGGTGGGGCTCCTAGCACACAGGGTCCCTATTCCGGGGGACTCCCAGCAGGTGGGATTCCAATTCTGGGGGAGGCTCCCCGGGAGTGGGGCTGCTGGTGGGAGCCAGTGAGTGCTGGGAGCCAATTTTAAAGTCCTGTTGTGCGCTGGTTTCTGCCCTGTTCTCTTGCCACTGCATCAGAGGCAGTAGCACTGGGCAGCAGGCAGGAAACCGACAGCAGCCCTGCATGTAACTGTGTAACTGCTGACATTTTCAGCGGTTACAAGGTCACTTCATTATACACAGTTTAACCACACTAGTATGCACAGAAATGTCTGAAGGCTCCCACCTGTTGTCTTCCTGTCGTGGAAGGGCAGTACCCTGCTCTGCCCTTTCTCTTGGATTCCTCACTTTATCCTTAGTGGAGAGCTCCCTCGCTAGAGGTTTGGGGCCTGTTTGTTGGGGGGCATTATCTGAGGCCATGGCATCAGTGCTGCATGCTCAGAGCCCACATTTTAGTCCATTATTTGTATTACAACAGCGCTTAGGAGCCCTAGTCCTCAACTAGGGTCCCATTGAAGCTGGTGCCGCAGACACACCAAATAAAAAGATGGTTCCAGAGTAGATAAAACGCAAGGAATAGTCTCGCAGCACCTTCAAGACTTAAAACAGTATAGCTGCGTGCCCAGTCTAAGCACAAGGCAATAGACGGCAGATGGATATGCCAGATGGGGGAGTGCAGGAGACTGCGAGCAGTGTAAGTAAGCATGATAAGCAATGATCTCAGCACACTAGCAACCTGCTGTCAAGTTTTTGTAGGCACCGCAGCAAAGGTGTTTTCCGAATTAGTTTTGCAGAAGGTTTTGGAGTCCGCGCGTAAGCGTGAGGGGCGGCATGGGAGAAAGTACTAAGGTGCTTGTGTGAAAATTTACCAAGCGGGTGGTGGGGGCTGGCGTTATGGAATGATTGGAAATGAGAATCGACATATCAGGCGCAAATGAGAGCTAGTGGGTAGAATGTGAGTAGGCCTGGAAAGAAACGATACAAGCAGCTCACATTTAATGTGGTGGTGGTGGGGGTAATGCAAGCGCTGCCGAGGGATGCAAAGAGAAAGGGCACTGAAGCGATGGGTTAGGAGAAGAGTTTTGCAGCAGCATTCTGAGTGGATGTGAATGGGGCAAATGGCATTTGTCAAGGCCAGGGTGGATGTTGCAGTCGTGGAAAGTGAGACGATGAGTTGCGTGGATCGATAAGAAAGACTGCAGACCTCAGAGAACTGTGCAGAAATACTACACAACTCGTCTGGAAGTGGGTTTTACCCACAAAAACTCATGACCCTGGATATTTTTGTTAGTCTCTAGGTTGCAGAAAGAATTGGCCAGAATTCGCTGTAGCCTGGAGGACCTAGAGAGACGTGTGAGGCAGAAGGTGGTGCCCACGTGTTGGGCCTGTGTGGCAGAGTGGTGCCACTGTCCACAGGTAGGACGGAAGGAGGTGGAAGAGAGGGCTGGTGAGGAGGATTAGGAGCTCTCTCTTAGCCGTGTTGGGCTGGAGCCGACAGCTGCACAGCCATGAGAGACGTCAGAGAGAGACGCCAAGGTTTTCAGTTTGGACAGCAGACCAGTGTGGTGTGTAGCAACGTATCCGTGAGTCGCATCCTTGTGTTGCCATTACCTTCACCCTTCCCTGTCTCATTCCTCCTGGGTCTGCTGCCTTCACTTGCTACATCTTGAGTGCAGGTTGTGAGCTGTTTGAGGCAGACGGATCCCGCTGCAGAAGGCTGTTAGTTTGGTGTACCCGCAGAACAGCAACAGCGTGTTGGGGGTGAGCATGGCCCCCGTCTGGGCCTGAGAGAGAGAGATGGCCCGGAGGCAGAAAGACAAGGCAGTTCAAAAGTAAAGCCCTAAAAGTACAGGCATTTTTTCCAGCATTCAGCCAGTGTGGGAGCAGAAGGATGCTGCAAGGAGGAAGGAGGTTTGGAGCTGTGGGCTCGAGTGGAGACAGAGACTTTAATGGTAAAGATCAGGAATTAAATTCAGCTGGATCTGTCTGGAGTGAAACTTCAATAAATATTTTCACGCCCCTCCTCCCCCCAGGAATTTTTGTAGCCTGCTGGGAGGGTTGGGGAAGCTCCAGGACATAATCGAAGAGAATTTAAACTCTGGGAGAGATGCAGAGGGATTGGCTCTGCAGGGAGAGTTTTGAACAGATTGGGTGGCACCAATGAAAGAGCAACCAGGTACAGTCTTAAATGATGTGTCTTTGGGGTTCTGGCTGTTTGTTTCTGATGTTAGAATGGTCAGCTCTACTGATGAGGGCTACCAACTCCATTCCTGCCTGCCAGCGTGGAAAATGCTGTCCACCACCAAAGTGTTTACATCAAAGGTTTGTGTGAATACTAATGATCTTCTAAGAGTTCAGTCCAACTAGTCATCCAGGTGCCAACAGAAGCAGATAATTGCTTTCTGCAGGCTCAGGCTCATTATATGTAAGAGGAAAGAAACACTGAAGACTGCAGGGGAAATGGAAAACAAGGAACTATTTATTATATCAGGTCATCAGGAGTGGTTTCTTCAGCCTGGCATGTAACTGTTTTGAAACCATCCCAATAAATAGACGGAAGCTGGAGTGATATTGAAATGATGTAACATTGCATGTGTTTACTAGAGTTTCTGATTTTCAGGGTTTCGCTCCCCCCCCCCCATATTTAGAGTCTTATACCAATTATGATTTTCTGACTACACATTTTATCAGTTAAAAAGTTATTTTCAAAGCACATCTCAATGTTTTTGCTCTGAAATTTCCTGGCAGTTGCCTTGAAGAACTGACAAGTTCTGAGAATTCTTTTGTTTAACACGTGACAATTGCTGAACTGCCTCAGAGAGCTTCCTCCATCTCAGAAACACACATGGGGACAACATTCAGCAGAACAGTCAGTGGGGCAGGAGGCTGTTTTTCCCTGTAATGGCATAAAAGGAGGAAGAAGAAGCTTAAAAAAGCAAAAAATAGTTTCTCTCAGTGCTTACTGGAATTAAAAAAAGGAACTGTGACCATTATGGTAATTTTCTGGAAAAGCCATAACTGCTGGTTTTACCTGAGCTTTATGGGACCCAGAGTTATGTGGTTAACATTAAATACCTTGTGTATCCTGACTTGTGGTTCAGCTCTGCTTTGGTTTGGTTACCAAAAGTAGGCCCCCTATGAATTTGTTTTAGTCTGGTAGGGCAGGGGGAAATGAAAGTCTGAGTTTAGGTGTGTGGAGAGTAACTGGCCAAGAGGTCAGAGACGTGGAGCAGCACTTGGTATGTTATGAAACTAGGAAGAAAACTTAAAAAAAAATGGATTCAGAGATGGCTTGGAAGCCAGTGAAAGTGGCAAAGAGTCCCACTTCCTGGAAAGGAGCCCGTTCCCGGGTGCCATCTGAACATTAGCATAGCAGTTCAGAAGCAGGCATTGTTGGCTCGGGACTTCAGCTGGAGAGAGTTACGGATGGATGGATGATCTGTCAAGAGTAGAACTTGACGGATGTTGTGGAGCACTTTGAAGATGGAGGAGGGCTGGGTCCCGTCTGGCCTGTGATGGGTGAGCTTTGGGGCCTGGAAGGGCTGCAGGAAGCTGGGTGATGTTAAGTGAAATGGGCAGATCTTTGGAGGTAGATTTGTTCCACAGTCCTGCGTGTGCCATTGGTTTCTGTAGCCTGATTGCACATTGCTGGCGTGCAGTCGGTCGTCGAAGACACAGGCTCCTTGGCAGCCCTGGGCAAGCTCGCAGTACTCGGGGTCTGTCCAAGCTGCCTCTTGCAGCCTGGCATTTGCATTAAAGAGGACGTGGTGGCTTGTATTCATCTCAGAACACGAAAAGAGCGAGCCCAAGCCATAGCTGCAAACCAAGGGAATCCCGTCTTCATTTCCCCTAGGCCATGAAACATCCTGTTCTAATCCCACTGTCAAACCTTCATGTCCCTCCCCTTCCTTCTATCCCTGTGGTCGATGGAACAGATCTTTCTGCATGAGCATAAAATGAACTGGTGTGGTTCACCTTTTCTGTTACTGAATGTAATGATTTAATTATATTCCTGCCTACTAATATCACAGGAAGAAGTATCCTTTTCTAAAGGTGTTTTAATAATCATGGGTAAGTTAGAGCTCATCATTGCTAACATTGTGATGTTCTCTAAGTTGCTATGTTTCAGTTATTGCGTATCTGAGCCTTTAAAGTTTATGGTAAGTGAGCGAATTCCTGGCTTGGAAGTAGAAGTCCAGTCTACACATAAACAATTCTTTGTTTCTACACGGGCTTCCATTTGAAAGTTGTTTTTTCTCCCAAAAGTCTCAGTATAGGCTGCACCTCCCTAAACTGGGACTCTGGTCCGGCAACATCTGTGATCAGGCAGGACCACGGATGGTCCTGGATGAGAGAGCTGCAGGGCAGCTGGGACCCTTGGGGGGAGGAGGAGCTGGTGGTTGTAGGGCCAGGTTCATGCAACCTGGTCAGCAGCCTGACCAGAGCCACTAGAGCCCACCAGGGGCTGTGTGCTGCCCAGCAGTGGGGCCAGGGCCAGGGCCATGGCAGCGAGGTTGTGGCAGCCTGGCAGGGGCTGCGTGAGGTCGGGGCCGCGGTAGCCCAGCCGGCAGCAGGGCTAGGCAGCCCAGCTGGAGCGGGGCAGGGGCTGGGGTCAGCCAACAGGCAGCCTGGAGCGGAATGAGCTGGAGGCAGGGAGGGACGGCGAGCTGATGGGCTGTGGCAGGGGACCTCCCCTGGTCCGGCAAATTCCCTCCTTCGGGACTGGTCAGGTCTCAAGGGTGCCGGACCAGGGAGGTCCAACCTGTGTTGTGAACTGGAAATTCAATAGGATACCTCAAAGTAGGCAAAGCCAGTTACTGCCGAAGTTAACAGATGTCTTCTCGGAAATAAAGTCCATAATAACAATGGGAAGAAGTGAGCAAAATCAGCTGGTGTCAGAATCTAAGCAGGTGGTGATGTAAACACCCAGAGTAAAATAAATACGTCCATGCAGCAAGAGCTGAAGGATTCCAGGAAAAGAGGAGCCCTGGGTGTGTCTCACTGGACTGTTATTACTGGTCCTTCCAGAGCCCTGCTGGAGCCAGGGTTGCCGCAGCCGATTCTCTGAACCCACTGATCCTTCTAGCTGGAGGCGGGATGAGTTTTTTACTGACCTTTATTACTCTGGCTTGGCTGTTGGTGGCCTGAACTAGTGTGTTGGATCAGACGGCTGGAGGGGCTGCACTAGGAAAGCGGCCTGGGTTTAGTTTGTTGCCAGTCATAGCAAAGCTTCCGCTTGCTCTTTGTCCATACCAGGGTCTTTAACTAGGCATGTAAAGGGTTAACTGGTAAGCGGCTAGCTGGCAGCCTGGCCAGATGCGGGGGAGAGGGAGCTGCTGCAGCCCAGCTGGGCCCACTGTGCCGCAGGTGCGGTATCTCTCCCCCGCCCCTCGTGGGATCCTGGTTAATCGGTTAAATTTAATGATTAACCAGTTAACTTATTAAACAGGATTTTACATCCCTACCTACACCACCTGAAGGGAGCTGGGGAGAAGTTACGCCTCGCTGGCACTGCATCGCAGTCAGGGCGTATCCTCCAGCGTACGCCCCGAGGGCATGAGGTGCTGTTGTGGTTCTGATTACAAGTAAACCATGGGAAGCTCTGTGAATGGGTGCGGTGTCTAAAAGGCTGGGGGGAAGGAGTAGCTGTTTGAGACCAGTTTTCCTGTACAGCTCCTCTCTCTGGAGTAGAAAGGGCCCTTACTGGGGTGTGAAAGATTAACCAATTAAATGGGATTTTACATCCCTACTGCTCTCAGTGCTGCCTGAGAACGGTACAGGCACGCCCCGAGTTCAAACGCCTGACTTACGGACCGCCGCACATACACCCACACGCTCCCCTGCAGCCTCCAGGGAGCAGGCAAGAGGCACAGGGGCCGGCGAGCGGCCCAAGTGCTGTCTGGAGGACTCCGGAGGGGCAGGGGACAGCCGTGCAGTCAGAGGCTGGAGAGAAATGGCATTTTGAAGGGGAAACGGCCTCTTCTCTCCAGGCGCCGGCTGCGCGGCCGCCCCTGCTCCTCCGGAGTCCTACGGCCTGCACCGCTTGCTGCCTCCTGGGGAGCGGGGCTGGGTGCAGCCTGTGAGGTGGGAGGGGGCAGCCAGTGAGTGGGGCTGGCCGCAGGGGCTGGTGCAGAGCCCCCGGGCAGTGGAGAGGGGGGTGGTAGCCGGGGGATGCCCAGAATCTCTAGGTACCTCCTCCAAGTAAACCTGCCTTTCCTCAAGCACCAGCATTCATGGTGAAATAAAAACGATTGTTTCTATGGGAGAACGTGTTGCGAACAGCCGACTGACAGATACCCTTTTGGAACACACCCCGTTCATCAGCTGGGGACTCCCTGCACGGGGGGTACCCGGTCATGGGAGGTGTTTTAACGGCTCTTAAACATATTGAACCATTTATGAAGTTCCTCTTGCAGCTCACCTCCTCCTCCCACTTCTTATTCCTCAGCCGGCACAGGCACTAACCACCCCCAAAGAAACACTCGGGCTTTGTTTTCGTCGGGGGACGGCGGTGTGTTCTTATCGTACGTTCCCTACCATGCGGTGAAATCCTTGGGGAAAGCAGGCCGGTCTGTCGTTTTTACACAGATTTGCAGGTCGGGGCCTAGGGTTAGCCTGTGACACTTACAAACTGCCTTGTCTCCCTTCCAATTTTGCCTTGTGAGATAAGGACACACATCCCTTTCCTAGTGAGAACCAGGCCTGAGCGTCTGAACTTGCTCTGCTCGGGAGGGAGCAGCCGAGCCCTGCATGCTGCAGGAGATTGAGGGAGGCCAGCACACAGCAGGATTAATGCTTCCTTTCCAAAGACCTGTCCTGAAGCAGCCCTTCAGAGCTGATCTTTCTTGCAAGAGGCAATTGCTTTTTCTTTTAATTTCTTCAGTTTTCCTTCGCGCTCTCAAATTCTTTTCCTGGCTGAATTTTAAATCCCTGGAATCTAGGGCCTGGTCTAAGGCTGTTAAATGTGGAGGAAATGTTGTATGGGGAATTCAGACAGTAGCTAGTCAGACTCTTGATAAGAATTTGAGTAGATGCAATGGCTGAACGTACTAGAATCAACTCTTTTGTTCAGGGATTTCCTCCGGATTAATTGCTCCACTTTTTCAGTAAAACCAGAGTTGATTTTTGTTTCCTGAGAAGATTCCTGCCATGTAAACTCTGGTTATTTTGTAAGTATATTTGTTATCATTTACTGGTTTGAACCTTTAAAACCAAAGTAGGAATGCTGAGTAAATGGGGGTGGTGAGAGGATAGGGTTGCCAGGTGTCTGGTTTTGAACTAGACAGTCCGGTATTTGAGCTTTCTGTCCGGGAAATAAATTGAGAAAATACTGGACATAGAAATGTCCGGTTTTTTCTAATTAAGTTTGTTTAATTATTGTGAGTATCAGTACGTAGTTGCGTACTGCCTGGCTGGTGGACACGCTCACCCTGCTTCAGTCACACTGCCTGAACGTGTCTACCAGCCAGGCAGTACACAACTATGCAGTAGAGAGGAGGGGGATGGAGCTGGGGTGGGATGGAGTCCCCGGGGCCAGACTTGCTCGTGCTCTGCCGGGACCATGCACGGGATGGGCAGCATCCCAGGATCTGCGTGTGCCTGGGTCAGCCCCGCTCCCCACTGGTCAATTCTCTCCCTCCCACTCCCACCGACTCCCCCCCCCCCCCCCCCCGGCCAGCCCCGCTCCCCACTGGTCAATTCTCTCCCTCCCGCTCCCACCGACCCCCCCCCCCCCGGCCAGCCCCGCTCCCCGCTGGTCAATTCTCTCCCTCCCGCTCCCACCGACCCCCCCTCCCCGGCCAGCCCCGCTCCCCACTGGTCAATTCTCTCCCTCCCGCTCCCACCGCACCCCCCCCCCCGGCCAGCCCCGCTCCCCACTGGTCAATTCTCTCCCTCCCGCTCCCACCGACCCCCCCCCCCCGGCCAGCCCCGCTCCCCGCTGGTCAATTCTCTCCCTCCCGCTCCCACCGACCCCCCCCCCCCGGCCAGCCCCGCTCCCCGCTGGTCAATTCTCTCCCTCCCGCTCCCACCGACCCCCCCCCCCCCCCCCGGCCAGCCCCGCTCCCCGCTGGTCAATTCTCTCCCTCCCGCTCCCACCGACCCCCCCCCCCGGCCAGCCCCGCTCCCCGCTGGTCAATTCTCTCCCTCCCGCTCCCACCGACCCCCCCCCCCCGGCCAGCCCCGCTCCCCACTGGTCAATTCTCTCCCTCCCGCTCCCACCGACCCCCCCCCCCCGGCCAGCCCCGCTCCCCGCTGGTCAATTCTCTCCCTCCCGCTCCCACCGACCCCCCCCCCCCGGCCAGCCCCGCTCCCCGCTGGTCAATTCTCTCCCTCCCGCTCCCACCGACCCCCCCCCCCCGGCCAGCCCCGCTCCCCGCTGGTCAATTCTCTCCCTCCCGCTCCCACCGACCCCCCCCCCCCGGCCAGCCCCGCTCCCCGCTGGTCAATTCTCTCCCTCCCGCTCCCACCGACCCCCCCCCCGGTCAGCCCCACTCCCCGCTGGCCAATTCTCTCCCCCCGGCCAGGCCCGCTCCCCCCGACCCCTTCCCAGCCATCTGGTAACCCTGTGAGGGGAAGAGGAAACATATTGAAGGAGGAGCAGAGAAGCGATCTAATGCCAATGTATGTAGTTATCATCAAGCTATTCTCCAAAAAGCAGAGTCTTTTGATTTAATTAAATATCAATGTTTTGTCTTTTTCTATATTTAGGAAGGTTTTAATGAGTTTACATTAGGGATGTCAGCAGTCAACTGGAAAGCATCACCCTTACTAGGTGATGGTTTCTGGTAACTGGTAAACCAGCGGCCTGCGGGGCTAGAGCAGTCTGCCACACCGTGGGCAGGAGCCGTTTAAGCGGTTAACCGGTTACACATAAAGTTTATCCAGTTAACTGATTAAACAGGATTTTACATCCCTGGTTTACATATCCTTGCCATGTAAATATCAGAAACAAAACAGTTGTTACAACTGTTCCCTCATTTAGGGTACGTCTAGACTACAGGCTTCTGTCGACAAAGAGCGTCTAGACTAACTCCAGTTCTGTTGACAAAGCAAGCCGCTTTGTCAGCATGAGAGTGTAGATGCAAAGGACAGTGTAGATGCAATAACGCCTTCTGTCGACAGAACTCTGTCAACAAAAGGCGTTATTCCTTGTAAAATGAGGTTTACTGCCATCGACAAAACTGCCGAGTTCTGTCGATGTTATGTCGACAGAACTCGGCGGTAGTGTAGACGCAGGTATAGTTTTGTCGACAAAACCCTGTAGTCTAGACACACCCATACTGTCGACAAAGCTTCTGTTGACAAAGAGTGTCTAGACTACATCCAGTTCTGTCAACAAAGCAAGCCACTTTGTTGACATGAGAGTGTAGACGGAAAGGACAGTGTAGATGCAATAATGCCTTCTGTCAACAGAACGCGTTATTCCTCGTAGAATGAGGTTTACCGCCGTCGACAAAACTGCCAACAAAACCCTGTAGTCTAGACACACCCTAAAAGAGACACCTACAGAAATACAGTGTTCAGATCTTTTGGTTTAACACAGGTGTTACCATATTACAGAGTGTCACCATCGTACCTACAATGGGTCTTTTCCTATTTCTTTATTTTTGAACAGTTATTGTAAAAGAGTCTGTTGCTTTTTTAATTTTAAATGGTTTGATAGTAAGCACTCTGCTAGGCCGGCAGGAGAGGAGCGGGACTTCTTATGACAGACGGTGCAGAATATACATGCCTTTCAAAGGGAGGGCCGTGCAGCTTAAGGTACATTTCCAAATTGCGGAGTGAGGAGGGGAAGAAGGAAAGCAGAAGGTGAGGGGAGAGAAGTGCTTATTGGTATGTGTCATAGAATCATAGAACACTAGAACCAGGAGGGACCTCAAGAGGTCACCAAGTCCAGTCTCCTGCCCTCATGGCAGGACCAAGCACGATCTAGACCATCCCTGACAGGTGTCTGTCCAACCTGCTCTTAAATATCTCCAGTGATGGAGATTCCACAACCCCCCTAGGCAATTTACAGTGTTTAACCACCCTGACAGTTGGGAAATTTTTACTAATGTCCAACCTCAACCTCCCTTGCTTTAATTTAAGCCCATTGCTTCTTGTCCTGTCCTCAGAGGCCAAGGAGAACAATTTTTCCTTCCTCCTCCTTGTGACACCCTTTTATGTACTTGAATATGACCATGTCCCCTCTTCATCTTCTCTTTTCCAGACTAAACAATTTTTTTTCACCTTTCCTCTTAGGCCATGTTTTCTAGATCTTTAATCATTTTCATTGCTCTTCTCTAGACTTCCAATTTCCCATCTCCTTCCTGAAATGGGGTGCCCCCAATTGGACACCATACTCCAGTTGAGGCCTAATCAGGGCAGAGTAGAGTAGAAGAACAACTTCCCATGTCTTGCTCTCAACACTCCTGTGAAGGGAGAGTAAAAAATCATATTGTCCTTTTCTTATCTCCGCCTCCTCCTCTCCCAGATCCCTTGAGATGCAACTTCCTGCCACTCACAGGTCCACCGACGTCGATCAGTTCCTTTAGCTCTGCTAGTTGTTCCGATCCCTTGTCTTGCAGCATCGTGAAATCTGCTGTACTGAAGGTCTTAATGTTTCTGTAGCATTTTTTCCCCCGAAGGAGTCTCAAAATGTTCCGCAGAGTCCATGGGGGTTGCCTTCACCCACCATTGAAATGCAGCCACTTAACAGTTTACAGTCATAGTGTCCAACAGTCTGGAACAGGGTGTGAAGAAAAATCTGAACCACAACTGAAAATGCATGTGCTAGACCTGGGAAGTGGTCACTGGTGAGAGTGTAGATTTGTGGTGGCTTATCCCAGGGAAGGAAGCCGCCCTTCCCTCTTATCTTCTGACTGAGGATGTGACTGTCCGATGCTCTTTACCCTCTCTCCACTCTATGAACAAGGGCTATTGTAGCTGGGGCAGTAGCCTTCTGGCATATGCTCCAATCAATAAATCAAAGTACCTAAAGAGCGTTTTGCTGCATGACATGCACTACATCATCCTTTTTTCCAAGAAGTGTTGTAGCTCTGTGAGTCGTTACACTTGGCTGGTCTGATGTGGCGCTCTCTGAGTGGACAGCACGGTGTGGGAGGCTGGAATTAAACATACTCTAATTGCTTTGGCTTCCAGGTTTAGATATTGTCTGTGGGAAAGTGCATGAGGTGTCAGTCTATTTGTCACGGCAGCAGTGTCAATACAGAACCTGCGTGGGCCTCAAAATGAATTCTGGGCATAGGCCTACTTGTCAGTGAGGAAAATGATTCGCTCAGTAGGGCTATGGAGTGTCTTCCAGATGCTGTTTGCCACCTAAGATTGGCAAAGTAGGTCGTCTTTGTGCAGACTTGGTTTTCTCTGTAGTTCACTGTGAGGTGGTTTTGTTCTGTAACTGTGCCCAGAGGTGTGCCCCGTGCCTTGCGGAAACTGAAACAAAGATGAGAGAGTTTCAAGCCTATACATCTAGACCAGGGTTCTTAACTTCTTTGGCACTGTGACCCCTTAAGTTTAACCAATAAACCAAAATTACCTCGCCTCCTTTTTAAAATGGCAGTAGACACAAAGAAAATTATGATTAATCATTTGTATTGTATTTTGTTTTCTCATACATTATGTTGAACAAAATTGAACACTGATTGTATTTTAAATTTATTACCTACTAAAATATGCCAAATTACTCCTCGAGGGGTAATTACCCCAAGGTTAAGAACCACTGATCTAGACACAAGCAAGAATGTAAAAATATCAAAGAGGAGGGATGAGGGAGCATAACAGTCCAGGTTGAACCTTTCTGGTCCAGCAACATGTATGCTTTAGCATGATTTTAGCGAGCCGGATGTCCACTTCTCATGGGTGTGGCTAAGTTTCCTGAGGGCCTATAAAGTTTGTTTACAGCCACCAGGCCTGGCTCTCAGCATTCTGTGCTGTTATTTAGGTCGAATTTACCCCACATGTCTTCTCAAAGCCCAGCAAGCAGTGGCTGTGTTGGTGATGCTGCTACGCAGTATTGACCTCCAAACATTCTCTGGTTCAGCACCGGTCACACCCATGATAAGTGGGCATCCTGCTAACTAAATTCATGCCAGACCATGGATGTTGCTGGACTAGAGAGGTTCAGCCTGGAATGATGCCATGGTAAAAACACAACTTTTTTTTTGGTCAGTGAAGACATAGCTCAAGTGTGAAGGGCCTCATAATTCTACAGTGCCACCTACACTGAATCTAGAGCAGCCCAGGGGACCGCTGCTGAGATTTAGGAAGCAACCGTGATGACACGAGGTGGCGCTGTCAAAGCAAAATGTTACAAGTCTGTGGCTAGCACACCCGGACCTTGACTCCCCAGATTGACTGGTATCTGGAACTGGAAAGGTTCTCCAGAGGTACTAATTTGCTGCCCCGTTAAAAGGACCATACCCGTGGCGTTCCATCAGCTGAACTGCAGGACAGTCAGGCTTGGAATAAAAGGTGGTTTTGGGGCGTGTGTGCCATATTAGCATGGGGAGCATCGTTGCAGTGGCCCGTGAGACCAGCCCAGTGCTTTCAATACTTGCTTATTTTAATGCACATCCCTGTCAGAGAGACTCTGACCCAGCCTCCTCAGTATTCCCCACTTTTAGGCCAGACCAAAATTAGGGGGCAATGTCGAACTAAGGAATGCAAATGAGTAGTGTAGCTGGAGTCCACACCTTAGTGTGACTTACCGCATCCTCTCCGCTGCGGGGGGTTGGTGGGAGAAACGCTTCTGTCGACTCCCTTGACTCTTCTCGCTCCGGTGAAGTATTGGAGTTGACAGGAGTATGAATAGCAGTCGATTTAGCAGGTCTAGTAAAGACCCGCTAAAAATTGAGCCCTGAGAGATTAATCCTTGCAGCCGTTAAGTGTAGGCAAGGCCTTAGCTGCCTTGTGAAAATTCCAGCCTACTTAAGCCTCTGGAGGGAGCGTGCTCAGGTTGTGGTGATAACCCAAAGTGTGAGTTACAAAGCAGTAAACACGATCTGTAGTAGAACGTGGAATTCTTCTTCCAAACTGGGCTGCTGCTTTCAAATAAATGCCGCGTTTTGGTAAGGAGCCTTTTCCTTTCTCTCCTGCTGGAGCCCACGGTGTGAGCTCCGGGCGGACTGGAGATGTTTCCTTTTGGGTGATTCTCCATGATCACACTAAAGACTAGCACAGTCGTTTTGGAGATGAATTGTTACAGGAAATAGAAATCTCTCTCTCCCCCCTTTATTTTAGATTTCAAAGCTAGTTCTCTTCTGATGAGCTCATTGGTTCCACCATTAGTCAGGTGCCAGTTGAATCGGTTGCACTTAAAACCCTTTGTAGCTCCCCTTGCCATCTTTCCAAGGGGAGTGGCTCTTGGCTTAAGCGCAGACCCTGAGGATTTTTGGCTCATGATAAACTGACATGTGCTGCCTTATTGTACAGAGTAAATGTATTAGAAGTATTTTCTTCCATGACGAGTGAGAGGTAGGGTACTGCTACTGTCCAAATTCCACAGCTAGAGGTAAAGTGACTTGCCCTGGGTTGCTCAAGGAGTCTGTGGCGGAACAGGGAATTGAACCTAGGTGTCTCAAATCCCAAATGCGTTTTTTAATCACGGGACCATCCTTCCCAAGAGAAGTTGTCTCGTTCCTCGGGCACGGTCTGTCTGTTTTATTTCCTTGGTGATGCGAATGGGGCAGCATTTGCTTTTTCTTTTCTAGGTTTCCAGCAGATCTCTCATTTGTCATCTTATGAAATTATTCAGCCACAGAGGTTAACAAGAGAGCGGCGAGCGGCCGACAATTCCTCCTCCGGACAGGTACTTGGACGTGTTTTAAATTGCTCTCTGCATCTGACTCAGCTCCATCTAAAGCTGGCCCTCAATTCAGTTAGTCACCCCCGACCAGCGGAGCTGAAAAGGACTGTGTGTGTCCAGTGCAGGACCACGGCTCTGCACTTCAAGGCACATGAGGCCTAAACCGACTGTCAGCTTGTCGAGATTAACAGGGTTTGTGTGACCAGGGCATGATGCTGCATCGCAGACGCCTTGCAGTGACTGCAGTGGTAAGCGATAATTACATGAGCTGTCGCTTTAAAGACACCGATCCCAACCTACCGGGATAATACCCGGTAGTGGAGAGAATGGGCCATAAAGGACCAGAATGTACACGCTGAAGGATGCAGGCACAAAAACTGCCCTGTCTGTCCCAGTGGAGGAGATGACAAGAAAAGCGCCAGGCTTTGTTCCAGGGGACTTAGAACCAGGCTACTCATGCAATAATTAAACGCAGAAAGCTAACTGGGAAGTAACTTCCCATGTGGGAGTTGGAGAGGATGCTGGGATCTGTGGCTGGCGACATGTGACATAATAGGCCCACCCATGTTTTGTTTATGCCCGTAGTCTGAAATCAGCAAAACGATTAAGAATGAGAGTTCGATAGCTCAGTCTCTTGGGTGGGATAGGGGTAGAAATGGCCAAGCCAGGCAGTAATTTGCTTCACAGGTGGCTGGGAACTGTAAATGCACTTGAACTGAGGATGAACCCGCATAGTGATGACCTGGAATAAGCCTTCATGGCTGAGTTCTGGCAGCTGAATCTCAGGCTGTCTGTACGGGGGTGACATTAGCGGCACATTGAGAGTAACTGGATATGAGTTTTGGATGGTGGCTGAGAGCGCAGTCTTGTTACTACAATGAGTACGTGTTCTCTCTTGTGTTCAGGACAGGGTGTCATATGTCATTCATGTAGAGGGAAGGAAACACACAGTTCACCTAGAAAAAAACAAGTAAGTGACTTGTCTTTCCTTCTGCTAACTGTGCCCTGGGATTACTCACTTCCTATCAACCGCATTAGATTAGACATGCTGTTTCCAGCCCTGGTGTGGCACGCTGTTTCCAGGTAACATGCTGTTTCCAGCCCCAGAGCTGGTGTGTTGTGTGTTAGCACACTGGCTCTCTTAAACCCGCAGGAGAAAACAGCTGAAAGTGGATTAAATCTTTCTCCCTCCCATCCCCCACAGTAAGGTACCAACTGAACATTTTTCTGAGCTCAGGGCAGGGATTAAAAGGCCACCATCTCACTTCAAACAGACGCACACAAAACTCCTACCTTTTCTAGCTGCCTGCTTGTGACGTCTGCAGTTTTATTTTCAAATTCTCTCCCTTGTTGCTGGGGCAAATATCCCCACAAATGAGGAAACTGACTGTACACACGCGCGCTAACGTTCAGAGTTAAACCCGCGGAACGTGGAGAGATTTTAGTCCTTACACAGTGATTTTTAAGGGTTCTTTGTAACAACAATAGGTTAAAACCAGGCAGAGCTGTTTTTTTAAGTCGGTGTTCCCATAATACAGGGCCGGGCAACATACAGTCCACAGGCCGGATTCGACCTGCCAGCCCGTTGAATGTGGCTTGCAGGTGTGATGGGAGCTTCAGTCAGGCTTCCTGCCTACCCCGTCTCTGCCTGCAGCTCAAAAAAGACGGCTGTGGGGCCCTGTTTGTCAGCTGTGAGCCCAGGAGAAGGTGTGAGAGGGTTCTTGTGCTGCCCCCATCCCAGCACAATCTTGCAGCTCCCATTGGCTGGTTTCCCATTGGCATTAAATATCCCATTTCAGTACCCTGAGTTTTTCCATAGTACAGTTACGTAGAGGAGTAGGTTCTAGTAACTGCATAATTCCTCGGTGATGCATGGTGGGATGTGGTTTTTTTAATCCATTTCCTTATTTCAGTACAGATTTTTCAGCACTGCCACTGTTGAATGGGCTCTGTTTCTTGTTGCATCAACATTTGTGTAGCTTTTTCTTTTTTCCCCCCTTTTCAGAGAATTTTTACCCAAAGATTTCACGGTATACACCTACAGTGAGGAAGGAACGTTGCAGTCTGAACACCCGGACATGCAGGTGGGTTTTCGTCCTTTTGTATGCTGAAGCAGTGAGCTTGGAACGCCCTCCATCCGCCTGTTTAAAGAGTAATATGTGAAGGAACCGACAGGAGTATTATCTAAAGGGCAAGGTTCTAATCTGCAGGGCCCAACTCATTTTACTCCATGTGGGGAGATGCCTTGAGATTTAAGATCGGAATGTGGCCCGTGCTAAGGGTCACCCTGTCCTGTGATGGGAGGGATGGCAGGCAGGGGGCGTGTGTGTTTGTATGTAGGGTTTTTTTAATTTTCATTTTTTTTAATTGAAAAGGGAAATACTTGTCTTGATCAGTCATTGATTTTGTGCTTATACCGTTTTCAGCCAAGAGCAGTGTAACGTTTCTGTTGTTGGCCGAATGCCAGCTCTCCTGAAGAGCCTGGGTTCTGGGCCTGCCATGTGGAATACAGTCAGAATGACTTAGCTAGAAAAAGCGGGCACAACAATTCTCACAACAATATGGGCCGACTGCTTCCACTCCCGTTGTTTCACCAGATGCAACTGGATATTACATTTTCCAAGGCTGATTAACTGGTTTCATGGAGCAAACACAGATGGTGCCTCATGTCCTAGCAAGTACATGGACGTTCTCCTTTCTCCGCCCCTCTCTCCCCCCATGGTTAAAATAAGCCTGCCCTGGTGTGTGTGTTCTGTGTGGTGTGATGCACAATATCTCTTGCAGCAGGGGAGCTGACAGTTGGGCTGGGCCCCTGGGCAAGGTGTGGGGAGCTCCATGCTCCTGGAAGGGGAGGGGCCTCAGGCAGAAGGGGTAGGGCCAGGGACAGTCAATCCTGAGTTCTGCTCAGACCACGGCGCAATGCCCCCCACCCCACAGCCCTCAGAGCTGCCCGGAGCGTGCAGCATGGCGCTCCAGTGGTGATTTTAAGGGCCCAGGACTCCAGCCGTCACTGCTGTTGCAGCAGGCAGGAGCCCTAGGCCCTTTAAAATCACCAGGCCCCAGAGCAATTGCCCCCTTTGTCCCCCCCACCGGCCCTCTTCCACCCTTGCGCCTGTCATTGGGCCTGATTTCTTGCCTGAATGCAGAGCAGGAGAATGTTTTGGTTTCTTCCCGACTTGCCTTTCTGTTTAAAGGCAGGCCCCAGACTCCGAGGAGGAGCAGTTTCTGCTTGGTCGGGAGGCTTTAGTCCAGGCAGCGGCCGTGACGCGCGCTGGGCCCTGGGGGATTATTACACGCTTTAAGAACTTTGTAAGGCACAAGGCCAAAGAACAAATGATTCCAGCCACCTGACAACTGCAGCACACGCCTGCGAGGGAGCCATGCGGCTCCGGCTGCAGCACAGTGAACGTTCTGTGCGGGGCAGAACGAAAGGGCTCTGCCTTGTGCTTGCCCGCAGTCGGGTGGGGCGTGTGCCCACCAAGGTTTTGTGGTGGCGGGGAGGTGTAAATATTGTTGTGTGTTCGGCAGGCTGCGAAACCACCTGGTTTGCTCCCAGGGGATGGAGTTGTGGCATCTGGGTACGGGGATCTAAAGGCTAATGGCTTGCGTCTGGCAGGGTTCTGTGTTCCTGACAAGGCCTCTGCGGGCCTGGGGAGGGGCGTGCTTAGGCAGCACAGCCTGTCTGGCCATGGCAGCAACAGCAGATGTTAGCGCTCTCTGGCTAGAACGAGGGAACATGCGAGCCAAAGGGCGTAGCATCCAAACTTCATTCCTGGAAGGCTTCCTGGCTTCCTGGCAGGGCTTCAGTTCAGCTGGCGCTGAGCGGAGTGAAGCTCCGGTAAATTCTGACAGATCTGCGGGAATCTTGGTGCCATGGGGCTCCGGGAAATACTCAGGGAGAATTTAAACCCTGCTCTTTGAATCTCACCAGTTGGGCTGAGCTTAAAATATAAATTGGGGCTGGGATGGGCAGGTGAGAACAACCAATGTGGAGGTCGGACAGCTCAGCCTCAAGCCAGAGACTGGTCACAGATGCTGCTGCTGAGCGCAGTGGCTCAGCGTGAGACCTGACGCTCCGGGAATGGACACGTGTAAAATCGCAAAGACTCCAGCAGCACAGCCTGGAGGGTTTCAGCGTAGACCAGTGGTTTTCAACCTTTAGTCATTTGCAGACCCCTAAGAAATTTCATAGGGTGGGGCGGAGGCCTTTGGAAATCCGAGGCATTGGCTGCCGACTCCAGGGGTCCATGGGCCACAGGTTGAAAACCACTGGTGTAGACACGACCTACGCTGGTTGGTGGGAATCTCCCATCCGCGTAGCTAATCCACGTCCCGCAGATGTGGGATCTGGCTGGACAGTCTCTCGTTAACCTAGTACTACGTGTGCACAGCTTAGTTTGGCTTACCAGTGTGTGATGGGGCCCTGCTTGCCGAGCCAGGCCACCCCGCTTGGCCCTGCATGCGGCTGGTACTCTCCATGGCCCCATCGCTGGGACTCCCTGTTAGACCCGGTAACTGCAGCAAGGTGGACTCCAGTTCCCTGGTGGTGCCACAAAGCCACACAGCCCATAGTGGGAAGTTGCCGGACCCCCTCGCCTCTTGTCTGGGGCAGGCAGTAGCAGTTGGGGAATTGGCCCCTAGCGCAGAGCTGAAGGGGGCTTAGTCTGCAGCGGGGCAAACAGTCTGGCCCCTGAGCCTCTGGGCTGATACCGAAAGCAAACAGCAGTCATGCCTAGTGGCTCATGGTGTGTGGCAGGGGAACCTGGCCCCTCCTGCTCCCCGGAGTTCCAAGCCAGGGGCTACAGACTGAGCCCCATTCAGCCCTGCTCAAAGGGCCTGTTCCCCAGCTACTACTGCCTGCCACGGCCTGGCCTACGAAGCCAGAGTGTCCCCTGCTAAGGGTTTAGGAATCAACTTCTGCCACGTCGCCCTGGCCACTTCCTGCCACAAATTGCATCCCAGGTGTCTCCTCGGCTGGTGGGCCCTGGGGTCCCCGTCAGTCTCTGGAGCCGGTGAGTGGTTGGCAGCGTAGTGTGGGTCCATGGGCCCTGCCACTAGGAGGGACACTGGTACCACTGGGGAGCCCGCACGGCCTTCCTCCTCCACAGCCCGCCCCACTCAGCTGGGTGGCCGCCTGCTCTCTGGCTCTTCTTCCTGGAGCGTGGCAGCAGGGGAAAGGGGGCATGGCCTCCTGGGACCAAGGGATTTGTTTCTCCCTGGTGCCCCAGTGCGGGGTTGGTCCACCCATCATGCTACTTCTCTTTGAGGTGTGGATTTTTCACCCCCCCGAGTGATGTGGTTGGGCCAACCAAATTGTCTAGAGTGACCCAGGCTGTAGGCAGTTGGTGTGGGATTTAGGCGTGGTCTGCGCTAGAAAATTAGGTTGCCGTAACTATGGTGTTCAGGGTGTGCAAAATCCATCCACCCAACTGTGTCTTTAAGGTGACCTAAGTCCCTGTGCAGACTGCGCTAGATGGATGGCAGAATTCTTCCCTCTTGCTGCCTCTAGGGGAGGTGGATTACCCACTAGGGGTGTAACCATGAAACTGTTTAAATGGCTAATGGAGCAGCATGAGTTTATCAGTTACTGTAACGGGTGCATGCTGGCTCCCAGCCCCACTCCTGGGAGTCGGATCCTGGCTGCCAGCCCCGCTCCCAGGGAGCCGGCTGTGCTGAGGGCGCTGCACTATAAGCTTTGTTCTGCAGAGCCCGCAGCCTGGAACCACTAAGATTTTTCAGCAGTCACAGTTACCTAATTAACTGCTTTTTGACATCCCCATTACCTACACCAGGGCTTAAATTCTCAGAGTATTGCCCTCCCCATGCCATGGAATCTCCAGAAGGGTTGAAAATATTTTCCAGAGCTCGGCTCCAGACGGCTCCAGTTGAATTCAAACCCTAACAGGGGAATTTACTTCCAGAATTCCTCTGTTTCGCATCTTTTTGTATTTTTCCCACCTACAAAAGCATTGTGCCTCGGAAGTGGTGCAGTCCTGCCTTTCGCCCACCAGAGGTCGCTGTGGCACCAGACCGTGCCAGCTGTTCGGCTGCTGGGGCGGCCTCTGGTGGGCAGAGGCAGAACTGCAGCCCTCCTTAGGTGCACGTGTGTTTCCCCACATAACATACAAACTTTGTGCTCAGTGCTGCAGATTTCCCCCCTACAGTTCGTCACAGCCCTGGGGCAGCTCAGAGCAGAGTGGGGCTCACAGGGCTGCTGGCAGGGTCACAGGCTGGGGGACAGATTAAAGGTCAGGCTTTCACTCAGGAGCTAATGGGGTTACAGCATTTAGCCTGGGCACAGGGGCCGGGGGCTGCAGAGACCCATGGGGATGGGGGCATGGGAGGCAGACATTGGGGCAGAGGAAGACCAGCCTTTCCAAACTGCCAGGCGTGGCCCCGCCCACACTCCGGCCCCTGCTTCAGCCCTAAGGCTGAGGCCGCGCGTTGCCCACCCTCCCTATGCTTCGGGGTCTTGGAGGCTCACGCGGGGGCTGGAGACCTGTCCCTGCAGTGGGGGGTGGTTTGCCAGGGTGGGGGGGAAGCTGGAGACCTGCCCTTGCGGTGGGGGTCCTGGCCCCTGTAGGGGTCGGGGATTCAGGTGGAAGAAGCGGGGCTGGAGCGTTGCCTCCCCCAGGCCTAAGTTCATCCACTGCCCATGGATGTGGGTGGGGGGACCGGGGCAGTCATGCCCGACTGAACGGAAGAGGCTTGGGGTCTGCATGAGGGAGGCTTCCCAACTCCCTAACAAGCCCCCCCTCTCCCCCCCTCCGGGTTCACTTGCAGGTTCCTTCCCTCTCCTCAGCTCCTCTGTTACCCCAACTCTCTCCCCCCCCCCCCACCCTTTGCACAGCTTCGGACAGGTGCAGGAAATGCAGCTCCATTGCGTAAATGAAGTGAACTACCCAAAGGTCTCCAGTAACGTGCCTAGTAAGGAATCTGTTTGTCTCAGAAAAATTACTAGATGCTTCTTTTGGTCTGTATTGTTAACAGCTGTTTTGAAATAAATTACCAAAATAATTGAACCCATGGCATGGCTGTGTTGTGGCTTTTGGCAAAATATGAATTTTGCAGATTTTTTTCTTTGAGTGCAGAATTCCCCCAGGAGTTGCACATAGGGCCCACACTGACGGGTGACAGTAGCACAGCTGCACCGCTGTAGCGCGTTAAGTGTACATGTGCCCTTAGACAGTTCAGCAACACTGGATAGCTGGTCCAGTTGGCTTTGAAATGGCCCCGGAGTTATGGGACAAGGAGGTTGACTTTCTTTGCCTTTAATAATTAATACAAGCGTCCTAGAGCAGCGGTTCCCAACCGCCGGTCCATGGTCCAGTGCCGGGCTGCGGCACACCGCCAGGCCACACCCCTGGGGGAGGAGCTGAGGTGGAGCGGGGCCGCATGCGGCCCCGCAGGCCGGCGGACAGGCCATGGAGGAGGTGGTTGCAGGGTGGTTGCAAATAAAATGTTACCGGACCGTCAAAAGTTTGTGAATGGGTTTGCCGGTCCGCAGTGTAAAAAGGGTTGGGAACTCCTGTCCTAGAGCATCTGGTGTTTGGTTAATAACTCCACGTTTACCTGCGTGGTGGCTAAGCACATGCCTGGCCCTCTCCCGCACACACATCTTCAGGCGAGGGAAGGAGATCTCATCCTACCGTTGATGCAGCGAGGTGAACAGTAGCAGCAGCTGCTGGAGTCCATTGCACTGTGTGTGTCTAGGAATAAAACATAATGAATTCCTTCATTTTCCCCTTAGGATCACTGCCATTATCAGGGATACGTGGAGGGGATGCCAGATTCCCTGGTCGCTGTCAGCACTTGCTTTGGACTCAGGTAACCGAACTCGTCTTGTGATGTAGTTCTCACAACTGTTCATGGTTGTAATCCAGTTCTCTGAAACAGAGTCCCATTGTCCTGCTGACTGACTTCGTTCTGAGCCAAATTGCGTTTCCTCTGCTGGTGTGGGGTGGCCCGCGAGATTTGGGTTTAACACCAGCCTGGCTTTGCAGTCTGTTGTTGATACCAAACTAATAAATATTTTGATTAAAACAAAATCATTTGATCGCTAGCATTTGTCCTCAAAAATTTCAGTCCAGAGTTCTTCCCCACCCACCAAAACAGCTGACTTCACTGTTCTGCCATCAGTGACTCCAATAGAAATGGTTGCGTCTGTTCTTAGTATTTATACAATCTCGTACAGAAGGTTAATTTAAATGATCTTTTTTTGTTTTGGATGCAATTATTCTTGTGTTCGGGAGTTTTTAAATGAAATCTTGGACAGCAGTTTTACTGAGCAGTGGCACTTAAAGTGTTTTATGATCAGCTTTAATTTGAAAAATCTTTGACCTGAGGTAATTTCAGCACCTTTAAGATTGTCTTGATTTATCTATTATTCATGCTCCTGTTGCTGTTCTTTGCTGTTGCAGAAACGTAAATGGCAACATTAACTGAATGGAAATATTTTTGCTTGCAGAATGGACGATTAAGGTCCCAATTCTGCAAACTGTTATGAATGTGCTTAATGTGGCTGATGTAGGTTGTTCTGTTGATGTCACAGCTGCTTGCACACCAGTGTCTGCAGGATCGTGGTCTCGCTTTGCTCTTCATTTCTTTCTGTGAGATGTTTGTTGTCCCTCCCCCTGGAGAAGAGCAGCCTCTGGACTTTGTGCTGCCGGGCTTGGCGCTCATGTGTTTCATGTGGTTGTTAGGGGACTGCTGCAAGTGGAAAATGTCGTGTATGGAATTGAGCCGATGGATTCCTCCTCTGGCCTCAAACACGTCCTCTATCGAATGGAGAATGTGAAGAAGCAGCCCATGATGTGCGGCGTCAACAGCACCGACCCTGAAAGAGAGCGCACCGAGGACGCGCACCCTCCCAGCATGACTCAGTTGTTGCGCGTGAGTATTCTGGAGTCTTCTGCGGTGCAGTGTGGTACCACCGCTCTGACGTGGAAAAGGTGGGTGGGGTTTCCCAGGCCTACCACAGGGAAGGAACGCGTCTCGGGCATTTTCCTCCCCACAGTGGAGGTATGCCGTGTGAACCTGGTGGCAGTGGCTGTGTTGGTACGAAAGCAGCAGCACGGTTGCCGTGTGGGGCGAGCCGAGGAACATTGACAGAGTTGTGTGCTGCTGCAGTCAGGGTTGAGCTTTGTCGGCAGAGTTCTGCGTCCGAAGCCAGCGCGGCACGTACCCTGCTGAAACTGGGGCTGTTACACCCAGGCCCATTGATGGGGGCAGGAGGGCAACTGCCCCGGGGTCCAGTGATTCAAAAGGACCCAGGGCTCCCTCAGCTGCTGCTACGGCAGCGGCACCTGGGGCCCTGGGCCCGTTTACTTGCTGCTGGAACGCCGCGCAGTGTGCCAGCTCCAAGGGCTGGCGGGTGGGTGCGCCGTGGCCTGGGAGCACTGAGGATGGGCTGCCCCAGCTCCGCCCCTTCAGCTTGAGGTCCCGCCCCTTCCAGGAGCATGGAGCCGCGCCCCCACCTTGCCCAGGGGCCCAGCGAGGCTGTTGGCTCCCCTGGTTATGCCATTTCCATAACCATCGAAGTAGCGGCCTTTGTGCGGGGTTTCTTTCTTTCATTTACAGTTTAAATTTCACCTAGAAAGATGGGAGCTGTAAAATGTAGAGAGTGTGACAACCTAGTTGTGTTTGTGTTCTGTACAGCATTTGTTAGCAGCTCCTAACAGGTGGTATTTATCACAGCTGTTACCGTTTTCCTGCTTCATCTACAGAGAGGTATACGTTGCCTTTCTAATGGAAGTGAATGAGAATAAACAATCCCTTTCAAAATGTATTGGTTATGTGGCCAGTCTTTAGTCAAAAACACATGCGGCGGAATTACTACTTTGTATAGAGGTGGTTTTTTTTTAATTTGGCTGTGCCTTTGGGTGTGTTTTTTATTCTATTAGTAAAGCATTTGTTTTACTGAGTGTGAAATGTGAGTGTGGATTAGGATGAGCTCACCTTCTTTGTACAGATGAACTTGGTAAACTTTAGTTGGCTACAAACGGTTATTTTTTCTGTTTGCAGCGGAAAAGAGCTATACTGCCCCAGACGAGATACGTGGAGCTGTTCATAGTTGTGGACAAAGAACAAGTAGGGTTATATATTGGTTTTTCCTTAGTTCCTTGCTTATGGTGGAGGGAGATGTAACTTAACCCCCCCCCCCCCCGAAATAAGTATGAAAAATTGTAAGGCAGAATAATATTGTACCTTTCGGTACTTAAAACGTTCCTTCAATCCTCATTATCACAAATGGATTTATTAAAGGACAATTCCAGACGTGAAGTGGACAGTTTAAATAGATACACTGTTACTCATCGCAAAATAAGATATTCAGTAAAACCTCAGAGAGTCGGAGCTTTACATTCAAGGATTCTAATGGTCGAAGGAGAATATTTCTCTTCTTATTCCGCCTCTCGTGAACAGATGACGCTCTGGCTGCACCCTTGTCTCTTCTAGTGCTTTTGTTCTAACAACGTTCCCGGGGGTGTCTTCCATGCGGGAGGCTGGGAGCCTGAGAACAATGCTTGAAAGATGTTCCTCCTCCTCTGTCTTGTGATCATATTGATCCCAGCTCACTGCCATTAACACCCCCCTTTGCGTTGCAGTACGAGGTGATGAGCAGTAGTGTAACTGCGGTGAGAGAAGAGATGGTGCATCTAGCAAATTACCTGGACAGTGTAAGTTAAAGCTAGCCTGTGTCTCCGTGGGTGATAATATTCAGTGCTGTAACCGTGCAACCTCCGTGTTTTATTCTCTAAACCGACCCCCTGGGTCTGTTATCCTGTCTGGATGCTGCTAAGCAGGGCTAGGCCCTGTCAGGAAATGGATGCTCAAAGGAAAGCCAGTGTCCGGTTGGGAGGGATGCTAACGATTCAAGAGCTCACAAGTCCAGTCCTCTGCACTCATGGCAGGACTGAGCACCAGCTAGACCAGGGATAGGCAAGATATGGCCTGCACGCCAAATGCGGCCTGCTAAGTCTTTGGATCCAGTCTGCAGCCTGTCCCAGGCAGGCTCCCTGCCCACCGCAGCCCCAGACCACTCAAAGTGGCCAGCTGCTCCCTCCATGTGCCTCTCTACACTGTGTGCTGCGGGGGAGGGCTTCACATGCTGCCCCCGCCCCCAATACAATCCTAGCAGCTCCCATGGGACGGAGCTGGGCTGAGGGTCCCGCTGTCTCTCTTGTCCTGAAAAACTACAAATCTGTTAGGCTCTGTTTTGATTTGACTTTGGTTTGCTGGGGACACTATTCATTTGTGTGCAGGATCCTTTCCGTTTGTGTCTCTTGGGTTTTCCTGCAGCACCCTCTCGCTGGGGCATGTAGACACTCATCCTGTAGTCCACTAACATGCAATAGCAGGGTCTGTCTGATTTAGGAGACTGACATTCTTATTGCATAGGGAAATTGAACAGTTAGTAGTGTGATTATGTGCATCTATAAAAGGATGTATTCTCCCCTTGTCTTTGCCGTTCCAGATGTACATTATGCTGAATATTCGCATCGTGCTGGTCGGCTTGGAGATCTGGAAGTACCAAAACTTGATTAGCACCGAGGGAAGTGCCGGCGACGTGCTGGGGAACTTTGTACAGTGGCGGGAGAAGAATCTTGTCACACGCCGACGACACGACAGTGCCCAGTTTATTCTGTAAGTGCTGGGAACCTGCCCCCTCCAGAACTAATCTTAGGAAAGGGCTTTGCCAGTGGAGCTTGCTTACGAGTCGTAACTTACGAAAGCAACGTTCACTGGAGACTCCATGGCAGTGACTTTGCCGTGCACACTCAGGAACAATCTGCTGCACACGCCCTTTATGGAGGCAGCGTGACCATTCAGCATCAACATGTTGCATCTCTCAGAAGCTTCCCCTGGCGCCCACCAGCAGGCAGACCTCTGGTTCCTGGCAGGCGGGGAGGTCCCTAAAATTAAAACAATGTTTGGGTTGTTCCCAACACACTGCTGCTTGATATCTCTTATGACAAAGCTGACAGCTGGGGGTGGCTTCCCAGATAAGCCTTTGCCATGTCGTTCATTGTGTAGACTTGTAGATCTAGGCCTTTTCCCTAGAAGGCCACACGGCTCTGGAGTGTTGCACATGGTGGTTTAATGGAGCACAAGCTGTTTCTGTAATCAGTATCCCAAAGCTAGTCATGTGATTTGAGCCTTTCTGTGTAGAATTAACTTGTGTTTCTCCAGGTCATTAGCACATTTGTATTGTTGTACTATCGTTTGAACCTCTCTAGTCTGGCACCCTTGGGGCCTGACCGGTGCTGAACCAGGGAATTTGCTGGACCACAGGAGCTCGATATTGTCTAGCAGCATTTTCAACGCTGCCGCTTCTTGCTGGGCTCTTAGAAAACATTGAGGAGTAAATTGGAGCTAAATAACAGCACAGAACACTGAGAGCCAGGACTGATTCCTGTGAACAGGCTTTATGGGACCGCGGGAAACTTGGCCACACCCATGATAAGCCGGACACCCAGCTCACTAAAATCATGCTGGACCATGGATGTTTCCCGACCAGAGAGTGCCGGACTAGAGAAGTTCAACCTGATCCCATCTACATGTTTTGTTAGTCTTTAAAGTGCTACCAGACTTATTTGTTGTTTTTTAAGTGTATCCTGTATTAGCACCACTTTCTTAAGCTGGAGTTTGTTTAATATTTGGAAGCTCCCCATAAGATGTTCTTGTTATTAAAATGCTCTGTAGCATACTGTAGCGAGATCAGACGATGGGGGCTTGGTAACTTACAATGTGTCGGAAGGCACCTTGGCAGATAGCTCCTTCCAGCAAATTTATTTCACATTAAAAAAAAAAAAAAGGCTTGATACGATTGGTAAAGTTGGATGTGAAGACTTCCCTGTACTTCTAGCCTGTTATGCAAAGTAAAACCCTGTACATGCTCTAGTGTTACACCCAGACTTTCTATAAGAACATTAGAGAAACAAAATGTAAAGACTCAAAGGGGAAGCAGAGGAAAGAGAAGTTAATCGAGACTAAGGAAGCAGGCACTGCCATACACACTGCCAGACAAAAGCAGGGTTGGTATGTTATGGTTTTGGGTTGGGGCGGAGTGGGGATTGACTCGCTAAACTTGTGGAAAACAAGCCGCTGTGCAAAAGCATGGGATTGCTGCCAGCCACGCCCGCTTAGCACGGTTCTTCCCGTGAGACAGCACTTGCAAAGCAGAAGCCGTAGCCGGGACCCAGAGGGATGCACTGAGCTGCTGCCCAGCTGGTCACTGTGTTACAGGCTATTGTGCCTCCAGCCCAGTGATGTTGATGCGTCTTTAATTTTTTCTTTCTGATGTGCTCTAGGAAGAAGGGGTTTGGTGGAACTGCAGGAATGGCCTATGTTGGCACAGTGTGCTCCAAAAGCCATGCAGGAGGGATTAATGTGGTAGGATATCTTTAATACCCCTTTGCATAAACCTGTAATGTGAACTCTGCATCTTCAGTGCCGAAGGGGGGGAGAGTTAAGGATCTGACAACCTCCCGTAGCAAGAGAATTCGGCTGCCTTCTGCCTCCTTTAATTCTCCCTGTGTGGACGTACTGCAGCTCGGGTCCCGGAGTAGTTCAAAGACCCTAGGAGTGGTCAGTGCCATTCCTGTGCCGGTAGCGTGGCGTATCACAGGCCTGGCTCTTTCCTCGGGGGCAGAGCCCCCATCTCTGGCTGACGTCAGTGGGAGCGAGGGGTGGTTATGACCACGGGATCTACAGATGGACCCTCATTGCGAGCTCCACTGTAAAAAGGGAAAGTTCAGAAAGTGTCACGGTGACTTGCACTAACAAAGTGGGTGGGGCAAAGGTCCAGGACAGAGACAGACTGAAGCAGCCCAAACCAAAAGGCCTTCTAACATAAATCTTAGGATCCTGTCTGGGAAACAAGAACAGTATGAGACTGGAAATCAATTAACCAAAATTGGTGTGTCAGAAACTAGACCTAATTGGTGAGGGCCTTAAAACACCGAGAGAGAGGGGCTTGTAGGGAAAGCTGGCTAGCACTTGCTGGCTGCCGGAAGGAGTGAGCTTTGCCAGCATGGCTGCCAGCTCCACGGTGTGCTAGGGCCCCACACCTTTTTCCCAAACCTGAAAAATGTCCTGACCAGTCTGGGCCAGAACCAGGGGGGCCGACAGGATTGCCAGGACCGTGGGCAACATGGAGGGGGTGGGTCCATGCTCCAGGAAGGGGGCAGCGCCAAGGGGGTTCCCCATCACTGCTTGGCCCATGCCTCCCCTCCCTGCTGGCCCTCTGAGCTGCCTGGAGTGTGTGGGGTGGGAGGTGCTCCCACAGCCATGTAAAGGGACTAGGGCAGCGGCTGGGAACCACAGGCCCCTTTGTCGTCCCCCCCCCCCCGCCATCGGCAGGCCTGGTCTGAATGAAGTATCCCTATAACTTGGCCACCTTCATCAGCTCCTGAGATGTGAGAGTTTGTCGCTGACCCCTCCCCCGTGTGCTCTCTTCCTTCCCTGCCTTGTGTCTTCTCCTTTCTGTCTCTTCCGTCTTCTCTTCGGTGAGTCTGGTGTCGCCGGCCCAGACTGCGTTTGGCAGCACGCTTGTAAGCCTGTAACCAGGAGGAGGCAGCCAAAGGCAGTGCCCTAAACAGCCCAGGGCCGGTCTGTGTTTGCCAGGTCTCAGGGTGGCTGATGAAACTGCGCTGGGCCTGTGTTTTCCCAGCAGGAAAGTTGTAAATGTCAGACAACACCAAAGCCAGAAACTGCATTTTCTATCTCTGCTGTTCTCTCTCCATTTGTTGTGTGTCTGTGTCTGTGTCTGTGTCTGTGTCTGTGTCTGTGTCTTGTTTTGCCGTCTGGGGAACAGGATTGGACTTCAACAACAACCGCAACAATAACCGTTCCTGCCCATCTCAACTAACTTCTCTTTCCCGCCAACAAGGACAGTTAGTTCTTTCATACTCTCTGACAGGCTGTCAAACGAGGGTTTCTAAAAACTTTACCCAGCTTAAGGGAAGAGGAAAAAGGAATGGGGTTCAAATGGCCACCGTATTTAATACATCACATTTCAAGTGCTTTCACTGTTTTTCCTTCATTCTGTATCTTTAATAAAAAATGTAAAAGGTTTTTAAAGACACATGCCATGGTCCTAAGCAGTCTCTGTGGATCCCACTCTGAAACGTGTTTAACGCTGGTTTTGTGCTGGACAGGGGCTGCGTTATGTTCATAGCTTTCCTTCTTTGAACCCCTGTATTCCAGCTAAATTAGTGTGCAGAGTGAGCCTCTGGAAATGCATTCCCAGGTCAGTGCATGATCTGTGGACTCACAACAGGCATTCCCAAATCAGAGAGCAAGGGTTTAGCAAGGCAACCATCCGGTTGCATGAAACGGCAATGCAACTTCAGTATCACTGTTGTGAAAATTAGAGATTCACCAGCATCGTGGCTGTGAGAAGCTCCAGCAATATGCAGGGGAGGGGGCTTTTCAGCTGCCCACAAGCAGCGGCAACAGCAGATCTGAGCAAGGAGTCCATTCCCAGAGCTCATTTAGAGAGTTTGCCAGCACCCAAATCGCCACTGTGCAATCTCACTTGCAACAGAGACACTCCCATTGCAGCTTGCGTGGTCAGTGTGGAGGGAGGGGTGCATGGGCCAAGAAAAGGCAGCTGTTTAGTTCCTGGGCTAGTTCTGTGGTGGCTGATCTGCGTAACTCTGCATGGGTAGGTGTGATGCTGTGGGCGCAAGCAAAAATGCTGCGTGTTCTGCAGTGTGAGCTGTGCTGCAGCGCGGACCTGGCGGCCGATGGATTCCACACGTGTTTTTTAGTCTCACTCGGGGTGGACAATCATTTTTTGCCAGGGCCACTTCAGACATTTCTGAAGTGACCCTGGGCTGCCCCGGAAGAGGCGTGGCCTCAAGCAGAAAGGGCAGGGCCGGGATACTTCCCTGCTTCCCCACCCACACACCATGATTGGTGTGGGGGTGGGGGAGCGCGTGAAGACTTTGCCCCACCCCACAGGGTTCCCCCAGGTGCCCACGCCCCTGGAGGTGGGAGGAGACTTTGTGTGCTCTCCCGTCTGCTCCCAGGCCAATCAGAGCTTGGGGGCGGGGGAGCGAGCATTGTCTCCTCCCACCCTGCCAGGACCGGGTGGCACTTCTCAGCGCCTCTCCTTGCAGGGCGGGGGCAGGGCAAAGGAAACTTTGCGTGCTCCCCCCGCCCCCAAACCCTGATTGGACTAGGGGTGGGGGAGCGTGCAAAGTCTCCTCCCGCCCTGCCAGGAGTGTGTGGTGCTTCTAAGCGCTGCGTGCTCCTGGCAAGGTATAGGAAACTTCGTGCGCTTATCCCCACCCCCACGCCCTAATTGGCCTGGGGGCGGGGGAGTGGCAGGGCCTCGGCAGGCTGGATCAACCCGCTTGTCGGGCCGGATCCGGCCCACAGAGTCCCGTTTGCCCATCCCTGCTCTAACTGGAGTCACTCCTGGATTTATAGTTGACACTACATGACACCCTCGAGGGTTTTGTGGTGGGTTTCCCTGCCCAGTGGGAGTTCAAAGGTGATCACCCAATTTATTTCAATTAGGCAGTTAAATTAGTCATAGATGCCTTTCAGACCTGGAGCAGAGAGTTTCAGACATTCCCATAATATGCGACAGATCTTAGAGGGTGAAGACGCCTCTGCCCATCCACGATCACATGACATCTCTGATGATGTCTGTGGAAAAGCGACAGTAAGTTAGTCAACGTAGTTTAGCTTCTGGAACGCTGGTTAGCAGCTAGATTAGAGACGAGACGGTACCATGTGACAAGCAAGTAGATGCTCCACAGGTCATCAGTAATCTTGGACCAGAGCTGGAGAACGACTGACCTAGGGACTCAAGGCTTGCTAGCCAATTACCAATCTACTTGTCAACTCAGCACTCGCGCAAGTTAGAAAGCATAAACCGTCTAGGTTGCCTGATTAAAGATCACGTTAATGCAGCGACTAAGCCTAGTACTAAATTTCTGAAGGGGCTGGGGGAACGTTGGCTTCTTCCTAGTACAGATTCTACAGCAATTCACGCTTTGCCTTTTGGTTTTATGTAGTTTGGACAAATCAGCGTGCAGATGTTCGCATCAATTGTTGCTCATGAGCTGGGTCATAACCTGGGAATGAATCATGATGACGAAAGGGTTTGTCACTGTGGCGCAGCAAACTGCATCATGAACTCTGGAGCATCGTAAGTAACTTTCCCCTATGCCAAGTGGAGGATATGTCCATAGATGATGAACAAAGAAATAGTCTTTGTATTTAGCATTTATAGGACACTGTTACCATTCAAAGCATCCTTGCAAACAGCTGGATTGATTTTAGTGACACGCGTAGGAGGAAGCAAACATTCGGGGCAATCTACATGTGAAGCTAATACAGAATAAACCATGGTGTCCACCTAAAATGGACTCAGATCAACTGCACAAAGACACTTTTAGTGCAGAATAAGAAATGTCCCCACGGAGAGCTAGTGTGGAATAGCTACTGGATTATCCTTGTGTTTGGGAACAGGAAGATTAGACGACTTAACTCAGGAGTTCCTGGCTCCTGGTCTTGTGTTTAAATGGCATCTCTTCCCTTGTGTTATTTCTCCGATTGTGACTCTGTTGGTTATTGTGCTATCAGGAGGTTATACAGTTGAACTCATGGGGCAGTTCAAATATTCCACGTAGGGGTGGCCAGTGGTCTTTCACATAAAGATTTTTGCTTTATGAATGTAGCAGAAAGACTTGTCTCATTCTGCATTCAGAGTATCTAAATATATTGTCCTTAAAAGTAACCAAGGAATCCTGTGGCACCTCAAAGCCTAACAGATTTATTTGGGCATAAGCTTTCATGGGTAAAAACTTTTGTCAGATGCAAGGCTTACTAGCCGATTACCAATCTACTCAGCAACTCAGTACTCGTCCATGTTAGAAAGCACAAACCATGTAGGTTACCTGATTGAAGATCATGTTAACCCTGGCCAAGAAGAACTCATTAGTGGACCCAGTGTAAGAAATTGCCAATGTTTTCTGTCACAGAGGATCCAGAAACTTCAGCAGTTGCAGTTTAGAAGACTTTGAGAAGTTAACTCTGAACAAAGGTGGCAGCTGTCTGCTCAATGTTCCCAACCCAGATGAGACCTATAGCATCCCATATTGTGGCAACAAGTTGGTGGATGCTGGGGAGGAGTGTGATTGTGGTTCACCAAAGGTTAGTAAGCAGGACGATTCACCAATGTTGCTCACATAACTCCATGTTAAATGTAGCCTGCCAGCATTTCTGCAGGCATGCGGCTATGCTGCTTTATCGCTCACTGACTCACGCTTACGGCTTCAATTTACAGGAATGTGAAAGCGATCCTTGCTGTGAATCAGGTACTTGTAAACTCCGAGCAGGGGCTGAATGTGCGTATGGCGACTGCTGTAAAAAGTGTCGGGTAAGAGACCCCAGGATGGTGTGGGAAGAATCTCATGTCTTAAAACATTCTCTGCCCACTCAGATTACAAAGGAGTGCTGGGCTGGATTAGTGGGTCCAGGAAGGAAGGGGTCTGTGCTGAACTGGGAACCTCTTGCATGTTTCCAGCACAAAAGGGTTACTTCAGCAAAGTCCATGTGTCGGTTACGCCTTTCTTGGATCATTTGCAGAATCTGTATTACTGTTAAGGATGTGAAAATGTGTGTAATTACGTAACTGCGTAGCTGCAGAAAATTTCAATGGTTACATGCGGGGTGGCTCACCGGGAACCAGTGCACGAGGGGAGCAGGCCACAAGTACCGGCTCCTACCTGCCTCCCCACCTCCGCCCGGGTGCTGCTGTATCAGAGGCAGCACCGTGGAGTGGCAGGTACACGGAGCCTGCATGTAATTGTCAACGTTAACCAGTGACCCCCAGGCTCATCGGTTAACCGTGTGCACGATTACACTGTCGCATCCCTACTTGCTGAATGGCTTTTTACATCTCTTGGGATTTTATTTTTCCTTTTTTCCTCCCTTCCCAGTTCCTGCCAGGTGGCACTGTGTGCCGGGCGAGTACCAATGAGTGTGATCTCCCTGAGTACTGCAATGGGACTTCCCAGTTCTGTCAGCAGGACGTCACTGTTCAGAACGGGCACCCCTGCCAGAACGATGAAGCCTATTGCTACAACGGGGTTTGCCAGTACTATGACGCGCAGTGCCAGGCGATCTTCGGCTCAAGTAAGGAACGGTTTGGAGGACTGTGGCAAAGAGAGAGAAAACAACCAGTTTATTTAATGAATGTGGATTTTAGAGGGTTTTTAGTTTGTAAGAAAAGACTAGCTAGAATTGGCAAAGGATTTTAAACTATTTCTGGTATTTATGACACGTCATTGTCTCATAAAATTCATGCTGTGTTAGGGACTCAAGTACTGCTAATTTTCTTGCTATGATGCGTTCATTTGTCAGATTCTATTACAGGGCTAAATCTGTTGATCAAGACTTAATGTCCAGTGAATAGTATTTCTTTCTAAGTGACTGGATTTTGTCTGTGCTGTTAGCTTGAACCCTCTCTAGTGGAACCGTTTTATCCCATTTGTGTATTTTGGTTGAGCTTTCGGATTATTCATGCTACAGGTGCAATGCGGGTTCTGGGACCACAAAGACGTGTTCACAGTGCGAGACCTGTCTCTAGCTCTCAGTGTGCTGACCTCGCTCTCCCTCTGTCCTTGCAGGAGCAAAGGCTGCCCCGAACATTTGTTTTGCTGAAGTGAATTCCAAAGGTGACAGGTTTGGCAACTGTGGGTACCATGGCCATGACTACAAAAAGTGTTCCAGCTGGTAAGGCGGGTCTGGCGAGGGAGGGAACGCAAAACGGGTGCCGTTCAGAAAGTCACTAAAAATCCACTGTCAAACCTTTATGCATAGCACAACTTTGCAATAGCCATTGTCATAGGGCCCCCCTGCCCCATGGTCTCCCTTCACTGGTGCCGTGTGTCACTCAGAAACCAACACAGAGGAGCTTAGAAAAGTTCTTTTACAGCCTTAGATTTTGAATCGGGGCTTTTGGAGTTTAGGTTAACAAGTACATAAGCGTACAAAAAATTCCAAATTGCTTTATAGCTCGATTACACTGTTTGTCTTTATCTAGATGGGCATGCATTTTCAAACAATTTTTGTACAGTTTGATCGATTCATGTATAAAAAGAGGCATCTTGGAAATGAAGAACATGCATTTTATTGTTCTTTTGCTTTTTACTACCCTCAGCATGAGGCATAATGGTGTCAGGTAGACACACTCTTTCACTCCCCCCCCCCCCACTGGTCACATCCATTGCCCGAGTGTATTTGAGATTTGGCTTATGATGAGAGAGTTTGCTCTAGTTCTTTGTTATTGATTCATTCTTAGCCTAGAGATAAGGGTGGTGCCGGGGTATATTCGCTTTTGCTTGAGGATCGCAAATTTTTGCCAACAACAGGGATGAATCAAAGTCCTTGTTATGGTTTTAGACTGATGCTCCATTCACTCTTGTTCTGCTTTTCCTGTCGGCGTGATGTTAGTATGTAGGAGTGTGTCTCATCTAGTCTTTAATAATCCTCCATTAGGAAATGAAGGCCAGAAAGCCAAATGCAGGTTGACCCTTTCTTTTGTATGAACTGAACACCAGAACCATAACGACCCCTATGTCATACTCTCGTAGGAACGCCATGTGTGGGAAGCTACAGTGTGAGAATGTGAAAACCATGCCTGTTTTTGGGATTGAACCTGCAATAATTCAAACCCCCATCAAAAGCACTACATGCTGGGGTGTGGATTTCAAGCTCGGATCAGATGTTCCAGATCCTGGAATGGTGAATGAAGGCACAAAATGTGATGCTGGAAAAGTAAGCAATAACAAATTAATAACTTTAAAATATTCCTGGGATAAAAGCTAAAAGAGTTGTTAGACTTTGATAGACAGCTCCTTGTTTACATGCATACACATTCATATTAATGCACGTTAATGTTGATGCATGCAAGTAATGCAAAACTTCACAATTCATGACTTGCCTGCCCCCCCCCCCCACACAATGAGTTACTCTCTCTGGAAATGGACTTTGTGAACAAATTCCATGAATGAGAAGGTCTTTTTAGAAGCAAAACCAAGTGTTAAGTTTGATTAAGACCCAGGATCTCTGGAAATCGGTGATCAAGAAGAAGTAACTTTCAGGCAACTGATGGAAATTCAGGTCAGGGTCCATATACTGTAACTATCAAGCTGGCTGAAAAGAAGACACAGCTATTTTCTGCTATGCTTGAGCTGTGCCTAACTTCCCCAGCAGTCTCATGGGGCCTTGCTAGCCTTATATTTCTACCATTGATGATTCTGATACAGGTTGAACCTTTCTAGTCTGGCACTCTCTGGTCTGGCAACATCCGTGGTGTGGCATGGTTTTAGCTGGATGTTCACTTAGCAGGGGTGTGGCCAAGTTTCCCGCAGTCCCATAAAGTTTGTTCACAGCCACCCGGCCTGGCTCTCAGTGTTCTGTGCTGTTATAGAATCCTAGAACACTAGAACTGGAAGGGACCTCAAGAGGTCATCGAGTCCAGTCCCCTGCCCCCAGCACCATCTAGACCATCCCTGATAGATGTCTGTCTAATCTGCTCCTAAATATCTCCAGTGATGGAGATTCCACAACCTCCCTAGGTAACTTATTCCAGTGTTTAACCACCCTGACAGGTAGGAAGTTTTTCCTAATGTCCAGCCTAAACCTCCCTTGCTGTAGTTTAAGCCCATTGCTTCTTGTTCTATCCTCAGAGGCCAAGGAGAACAATTTGTCTCCCTCCTCCCTGTGACACCCTTTTAGATACCTGAAAACTGCTATCATTTCCCCTCTCAGTCTTCTCCGTTCCAAACTAAACAAGCCCAATTCCTTCAGTCTTCCGTCAGAGGTCATATTCTCTAGACCTTTCATCATTCTTGTTGCTCATCTCTGGACCTTCTCCAATTTCTCCCCATCTTTCCTGAAATGTGGTGCCCAGAACTGGACACAAGACTCCGACTTAGGCCTAATCAGCGCGGAGTAGAGCGGAAGAATGACTTCTCATGTTTTGCTCACAACACTCCTGTTAATGCAGCCTAGAATCATGTTTGGGTTTTTTGCAACAGTTTCACACTGTTGACTCGTATTTAGCTTGTGGTCCACTATGATCCCTAAATCCCTTTCAGCAGTTCTCCTTCCTAGACAGTTGCTTCCCATTCTGTGTGTGGAACGGATTGTTCCTTCCTAAGTGGTGTATTTTGCATTTGTCCTTACTAAACTTCATCCTGTTTACCTCAGACCATTTCTCCAGTTTGTCCAGATCATTTTGAATTATGACCCCATCCTCCAAAGCAGTCGCAACCCCTCCCAGCTTGGTATCATCTGCAAACTTAATAAGCTCTCTAAGCCAATGCCTAAATTGTTGATGAAGATATTGAACAGAACCAGTCCCAAAACAGACCACTGAGGAACCCCACTGGTTATGCCCTTCCAGCAGGATTGTGAACAGTTAATAACTCGTCTCTGAGAATGGTTATCCAGCCAGTTATGCACCCACCTTATAGTAGCCCCATCTAACTTGTATTTGCCTAGTTTATTGATAAGAAGATCATCCAAGACCATATCAAATGCCTTACTAAAGTCTAGGTATGCCACGTCCACCTCTTCTCCCTTATCCACAAGACTCGTTATCCTATCAAAGACAGCTATCAGATTGGTTTGACATGATTTCTTCTTTACAAATCCATGCTGGCTGTTATCTATCACCTTATTATCTTATTAACAGGTGTTTGCAGATTAATTTCTTAGTTACTTGCTCCATGACCTTCCCTGGCACAGAAGTTAAACTGACTGGTCGGTAGTTTCCTGGATGGTTCTTATTTCCCTTTTAATAGATGGGCACTAGATTTGCCCTTTTCCAGTCTTCTGGAATCTCTCCTGTCTTCCATGATTTTTCAGAGATGATAGCTAAAAGCTCAGATACTCAAGGAGCTGACAGAGGAGGTATTTTAGGATTATTTAGCCCTAACCTACCCCTCAATGTCTTCTAAGAGCCCAGCAAGCAGCGGCAGTGTTGGTCATGCTGCTAGATGATATTGACCTCCTGTGGTCTGGCAAATTTTCTGGTTCGGCACCGGTCAAGTCCCAAGAGTGCTGGACTAGAGAACCTGTACTGCGCTGTATTAAGATCTTGTCGGAAGGACTTTAGAAGAAAATGCAGCTTATTTGCATCATGCTTATTATAGCAAACAGAATTAAAGCATTCTCTAAGGTCAGGTCTGTGTTATGCCCGGAAGGTCGGCTTAAGGTTCGCAACTCCAGCTATGTTGTTTATAGCTGGAGGTGATGTATGTTAAGCCAAGCTTGGCACAGCGGGAGGTCGATGGGAGAAACTCTCCCATCGATTTCCCTTTCTCCTCATGACAGCGAGGAGTACCGACACCAATGGGGGCATCCTCAGCATTGGATTTAGCTGGTCTTTACTAGCCCCACTAAATCAAACCCCGGAAGATCGATCCCAGAGCGTCGATCTTCCAGTAAGTGGAGGCGTGGCCTAAGTGGGTGGAGCTTGCTGAGCAGTGCCAGTCAAAGCTAGTGTGGGAATAGTGCAGGCAGCGAACTCGCCTACTGAGCAAGAGTCCAGGTAAAACAGATGTTGGAGAATGGAAAGGGAGGGAGGGTGGATGTGATCATATTAGTCCAAAACCATCGTATTTGGATTGGGGCTACTCTTGTCTTTTTACTTCCTTAGATCTGTAGGCACTTCCAGTGTGTAAGTGTCTCAGTCCTGAACTATGACTGTGATGTGGAGAAAAAATGCCATGGACACGGGGTAAGTCCTGCAGAAACTTGCCTGCCTTTCTATTCTGGTCCAGCATGATCAGAGTGATCCTTTCTGAAAGTCCTGCAGTGTTTCTTGGGTACATCTCATATGGGGCAGTATCGTTTTCTCGGCTTGCTCTTCAGTAAGAAAGCTCAGATTGGTAGATTTTTAAAGGTGTGAACAGATCACAAGATCATCTAGTCTGACTGTTTTATGGAATATTCATTCACCCCATATTGAGCCAAGCAGCTTCTATTTAATAATTAGTTCTTCTAATGTCACAAAACCTTTCATTGATATCTGCCTAAAGAGCATAACTAACAGAAAGCTGTTTAGTACAGATACGCTGCTCTTTGTTTGAATGTCCTAAAGCAGTGTTTCTCAACCTCTTTTTATAAAGTACCCCTTTAAAAAAAAAAAAATAAGTACCCCCAGTATCTACAGTTTTCAGACACACACAGTTTTTTTCTACCTTTGCATTTTGTTTAAAGAACTTAATTGTAGCCGGGCGGCAATGACATTTTTGGGTATAAAAAGTACAAAAATAATAAAATGTAAAACTTAAAACAAAAATTCAGTTTTTTCCAAATTTCAGTTGTGTTGGCGTACCACCCCCCCCCCCAGGCTTCTCTTGAATACCCCGAAGAGTACTTGTACCACTGGTTGAGAAACACTGCCCTAAAGGAGGGGCTTCGTTATGAAAAGTTGCTTTTGTGTGTGGTTAACATGAAAGTCACTTTAATGTTCCATCCTCACTGGCAATTAAATAATGTGAGTTGAACAGGTTTTAAAAACTGCTTTTGGACAATGTTTTGTCTGGCTAGGGTAAAACAAGCCTTGTGTGTACAAAAATGTTTTTTTTAAACAACTGTTTCCAGGCTGCCTAATGCAGAAATGATTTTGTTTACAACAACGTTTATAAAACAGAGCTGTACGGTTATTTATACTTGGCAGGCAAAACAGTGTTTAAACAGGTTTCAAACCGAGTCTGGCCAGCATAATCTGATTACTGTTGTGGAGAGACACTGAAGGAAAATAAGATGCAAAATGTTAACAATGAGGGTAATTAACCATTGGAATAACTTCTGAAGGGGCGTGATGGATTATCCAGCTTGTGAAATCTTTTGGAACGATGCTCAGTTTTGGTTTTTAAAAATGCTTGAGCTCACCCACAAGTTAGTGGGCTGGATGGAGGAATTACGGGGTGAAATTCTCTGGCATGATTTATATACACAGTCAGACTAGATGATCACAGTGGTCCCGTTTGGCTTTAAAAATCTGTGAAAACCTCAGAGACTAATTGTTGCACTTTAGATACTCACCTCCCGAACACAACTAAATCTCGGTATAAAAATGAGTATTACAACGAAATTTTAAAATGTTTTCTAGCAATGCCTGCCCCTCTCGCACTAGCCATGTAACTACATAACCTCGCAACAGGTCATTGAAGTAGAAGCTAGTGGAAGGGCAGGTCTCTGGTTCAGAATAGGCATGTGACTGCAGAACTGGTTGGAAAGGATTGGGAAGTAGGGACTTTCTCATGGTCAGAAGGGAAGTTCTGAGCTGGGTCGCTGTCACGGGGCTAACGTGCGTGAAGGGCATCGGTTTGGGGATTTTTAGTTCTTTTAAAATTAAATTTTTCTTCTTGTTTATACATTCCACCTGTTTCTGCTTTCTCAGTCCTTCTGTATTTAATCAGACTCAAGATGGCAGCTTCCCGACTGACCCATGTGTTTAAGGCGACCTAAAGTTGTATATATTTAATTGTTGAGATTTAACAATTACAATCTCCGATTATTCTGCAGCTCTCTTTAACAGTTTGGGGGGTTGGTTTCGCCATCCCCACTTCCTGCATTTGTTTTTTATGACTTCCCTGAGCTGGATTAATAGAAATGTTGGCTTGTCAGCAAATAACGTCCCCGTGCTTTGCAAAAGTATGGGAAACCGATACAACGTGCTTATAACTTGGGCATTTATCTCCCAACCTTCCTTTGCTACTGTAGCATTTGCTGCTGAATGACAGTCAAGGGGTATGTCTAGACTACATGGCTCCGTTGACGGAGCCATGTAGATGAGTTTACGAGACATAGGAAAATGAAGCGGCGATTTAAATAATCGCCGCTTGCCACGCTGTGCTGATCAGCTGTTTGGCAGCACAGCGGGGCAGTCTGGATGCGCCGTGGTCGACAAGGGAAGCCTTTGTCAACTGCGCCGGTATGCCTCGTGAAATGAGGTTTACCGGAGCGGTCGACAAAGGCTTCCCTTGTCGACCGCGGCGCGTCCAGACTGCCTGGCTGTGCTACCAAACAGCTGATTGGCACAGCATGGCGGCCATTTTGATGTAAATGAAGCAGCGATTATTTAAATCGCCGCTTCATTTTCCTATGTCTAGTAAACTCATCTACATGGCTCCATTGACGGAGCCATGTAATCTAGACATACCCTTAGTGTGGGAGCGTTGCATGACCTACTCCTGCACCAAGGGCAGCTGTCAGTCCATACGCTTGCTCTGGTTTTTAGATCATGTGGAGCAGGTTGTGGGCAAAGACTCTAGGTGCTCCACATAGAAATGAAGTCCTAGCTCCTCTCCAAGTGATGGTCCCTGTGTGTAGCACACATGCACTCTGCAACTGAGAGCAGACTCTTTGCCCCAGCAGTGTGCACAGCTCAGCATCTCTGCTGTCTCAAGCTCTGAATCAAGGGCGTTAGGGGATGCCCTCCACTTCCTCGCTGCTGCTCGTGGTCTGGAGCTGAACTCCTCGGAGTCTGCAGCTTCTCCAGTGTTCCTGCAAAAATTTTTGCTTCCACCATGTAAATAGATTTTTTTTCCCTCCGTGAGTTTTAATGTTTAGTAGTTAGCAACTGTTCTGGGGTCCAGGGTTTTTTTTTCCCCTCTCCATCTTCATTGGCCCCTTCCCGACCCTAACATTTGGGGTTCATAGCATGCCTAATATCCAGGCTTCGTATCCTGGGGGGCTTGTTTCTGAATCTTCCCAATGAGAGATTTTCATGAGCTGTGTTGATATTGTTTTGGAGAATTCCCCTAATCCCCATCATTGCCATCCATTTCCATTTCAAACCTGGCCGTCCCACAGGGGCTGGCTTCATAGACACCTTAGGGAGCAGCTGATGTGCTCCCAGTCTGGCCATCAGACCCCCATTCTCGCTCTCCATGCATTGACAGGAGTCATCTAGTAGTATACCTGCTGGCCAGATGCGGCCCCGCTCTGGACCATCAGCTGCCAAGTCTAGGGATTTCAGGAAGGGATGGGAGGAGGAGAAGAAATAGGGAAGATCCCTTCCTAAGGCTTCTGATGAGAAGACCAGCTGGGTGAAATGCTGCGCCCAGGTATTGGGTGTGTTAGGAACTCGCAGGGACCATTGTGCTGATCGGTTTGGGGCTGCAGGTGGAGTGCTCCTAAGCACAGTCAGTGGCAATAATACGGGGGTGTTCTTCTTTTGGTGTGTGTGATTAAAGGTGTGCAACAGCAACAAGAACTGTCACTGCGACTCCCGTTGGGCCCCTCCCTACTGTGAAACCAAAGGATATGGAGGAAGCGTAGACAGTGGACCCCCTTACAATGGTAAGTGATGACAAGGCCACTTCAGGGCGGCTGACCGGCCCTTCTCGCTGTTGGTGCCGTTTGGACAGAGTCTGCAGATACAGCGCCTGCTTGTCTGGCTGTCCTGAGAAGCGGGCCTGGCGGAAATGCTGGGGGTTGGATCTGCGCTGAGTTTTCTTTCCAGCCCCAGCACTTCAGCTCCAGATATTGGAGAACAGACACTTGACTCTTCTTTGACACACTGTCCCTTTTGAAGTGGCTGCCAAGAAGTGAAGCATTGGGTCTGCACCTGGCAATTGCACTCGACATTAGCTTTTCTTCTTGGCAGAAGGGAGGAAAATAGAACCCAGCACTATTGCAATGCCTGGTGATGGTGGTACTATGACAACTCATGCGGGTTTTCTTTCTCCCCACCAGACAAAGACACCTCCTTGAGAGATGGGTTGCTGGTATTCTTTTTCCTGGTTCTCCCGCTCCTTTTAGTTGCTGTCGTGGCGTTTGCAAAGAGAAATGCACTGGTGCAGTGCTTCAGGAGAACAGTGTCACGCTGCCATCGGTAAGGAGGTTTCCTGCCCCTTATGCTGATGCTTCATCTATTGACCACAGCCTCCTCTGCAGAAGCTGATTCCCAAGAATCAAGTGTCAGCAGTCCTGAGATGTAAAATGGAGATCACACAGTATAGAGGCAGGTGACCCGATAGCAGGGGACCTCAGGCCATTACTTTTAATGTTGTTTGTTTTGTCTTTTTCCTTAGGACGAAGGGACATTACTTATCCATTCCTTGGTAGAGAATGGCTCACACTGTATCTGGACATATGCACCTTAAAGAGTGACACATATTTTACTAATGAATTCAGGAAATAAAATAACAATTTTTAAACACACACTTAAATCCACCGGCAGGTGTTCCTAAGAAGTGGCATAACATGATGATGATCTTGTTGAATTATAAGATGTTTGTCCAGTCAATGTGGTCAATACATATCTAATTCCAGATCACATGCAAGCGTGCCAACTCCAGCTCCATGCACAGAGACAGATCCAGGAAGCTTCCTGCAGAATAAGCCCTATACGTCAAGGAGCGTGCCCAAGGTACGTGACACTTGCTTTTTCTCCCTTCAGTCTTGGAGAGAAATTACTGTCTGTTTTGAAAATAATTTGAAATAAAGGGATAATAAAAGCAAAAAGGTCTCCAAAAACTATTTCCTGCCTATTTTTGGTGGGTGGTATAAGTTTTCCTTTTTGCCTTTTTAAAGCAAAATGATCTCATTTCTCTTCTCTTCTCCTTCCCTTGGGCAATGTGTACGCTGTAAGAAACATTAATGACTACACTTGTGAATATTTTACAGTAAAAGCCTATACGTTATATATAGGCTATGGAGGATGTACTCCTATGATGCTATTTAAAGAACCAATATCAATGCGGAAGATGTCATCTGAGGCCCAAAAGTTTTCAAAGAGGAAAATATGTAATCCCAAGTATAGTGTAGTGTTGATATTGTGAAGTCACAGTAAAAATACCAGTACAGGAAGTACAACGGGGAGCCTGCCGTCTCAAAATGCTTTAAAATATAGATGGCACGTACGAACATCTTCTCTAGATTTTCCTACTGACCTGTAATGTATTCCTACCCCTAACTGTGCCAGACTATTAAAGGTGGGACTGCAAGACTTAAATCAAAAGATAGTGATTTCCCCTTTCTGCGACATACCCCATCCGACTGTTGCTAGGAAATAAGATTATTCTAATTAGGAGGCTTTTATTTTAAACAAAGGAAAAGTCAGTTAGGGTGGTGGGATGGACTCAGGTTAGAGAGTTTAGTTTTATCCATTAAACGTTTTTCAGGCCGTAGGCTTTGTGGAGCACGTCAGCCTTTGCAGTTTTGTAATGGCCATCAATAGGCCCGCTACAAGTTGAATGTAGTGACTATCTAAAGTAGTTACTGGGATGTTGCCAGTGCGCAAATGGATGATTTTCTTAGCTTCTTAGTAGTTAAACTTAAGGGAGGGAGAATGGGACTCTTACGTGTTATGTTGCTTTAACTCTCTTTGGCCACGGCTACACTGGCAGCTTCTTGCGCAAAAACTCTTCCACAAGAGAGCGTCTACACTGCCTTGTGCTTTTGCACAAGAGATGTGCTTTTGTGCAAGAGCATCCATGGCAGTGTAGACGCTCTCTTGCGCAAGAAAGCTCTGATGGCCATTTTAACCATAGGGGCTTCTTGCGCAAGAAATTCATGTTGCCTGCTTCCACTGGCCTCTTCTGGAAGAGCTCTTGCACAAGAGGGCTTATTCCTTATGGGGAGAGGAATAACTCTTCTGGAAGAAGCCCTGTTTTACAACGCTGTACTGTAAATTTACTTCAGGAAGAACGCTCGTGCAGTGTAGACAGCTGGCAAGTTTTTGCGGAAGAACAGCTGTTCTTGCGCAAGAAGCTGCCAGTGTAGACGTAGCCTTTGATAACCAGCTGGAGGTGCCTTCTCTGAAACCACAAGCAGTTGAGAGAGAACTGTAGTTTGGAAATGGAAGAATGCGGATCAAGGGCGTGTGGCATGCCTGAATGGGTCACTTCACCCTTCTGCATCTCAGGTTTCCCCTTCTGCATTGTCTCTGTTTCAGAAAGGGGTAAATCAAAGCTCTGGTAAATGACCTACCCGGGAGAGCCACATGTTCCAGAGCAGCATTCTCTATTTCCAAAGTACAGTCCTCTATGTTTCTGTCACTTTTAAGCTCTCTACAACTGACATCATGTCATTTAGCTGATGAGCATGAAATAGCAGCCCCCGACCCCGTATGCCCCATAGATCTGCTAGTGAGCAGCCCCACATTCCACTGAAATGGCTGAAGAAGCAAATTTTCCTCCATTTCCTGCTCTTGTGATTTTTTTTTTTTTTTTGTTACTATCTGATGATGCTCTTTATTTCCTCACAGGATGTGCCAGCAAACAGATACACCGTGCCATCTTATGCAGTTAACCACCACCAGCAGCAGCCGGTTTATCACCAGCCTTACAATTATCCTCAGCCATCCCAGGAGCAGCAACAGTATAAGATGCCTGCAAGGTCTGTGGTGACCATTTTGCTACTGGGGAAAATGCTTTATAACACGTGCCAGGGCAAATGCAAAGCTGAGAACTTGAGAGCACAGTTTGGGAAACATGTAGCTTGTCCCTCTGCTCAAACCTGTCTTTGTGTTCATGGGTGGAAGGGTTTTTCTTCCTTCTCAATCATGCATACTCCAAATAATACACATGTGACTGAAAGGTTCATCATGAAGAGAGGGGTGTGTAATGAAATTTATAAAACATGTATCTTCTCTGGTGACACCTCTCTCACTCTTAATGGTGGTTACATTATTACAAAAAGTGGGGGTGCTTTCTATCAGAGTTGAACATCCAGGTTTATCTTTCTCTTTAGTTTCATTCTAAAACAATACATCAAACTTCTGTTTTGGTTTAACTGTTTATGCCTGTGTCCTTTAGGCGATAATAAAACACAGACTGACACACATATGTAGTAATTTATGTTTTAAATTGGTTTGGGTACAGGAATATTTCACTCCAAAATACCTAATTAGGAAAGACTGTGTGACCCAGGAAATATTAGGGGCGTCGTATGGTATAGAAGAGAAAAGCTTGCGCAGAGATAGAGTTAGATGGGAGTCATTTGTGTTGAGGGAAGGAGTGCAAGGGAGAGACCATCAAAAACATGACTAACACAGAGCAGGAAGATGAAGGAACATTCTCTGTATGCATATAATGCATGTAATCATCTTTGTTCCACTTACAGGCCACCTCCACCACAACAGAAAAACGTACCTCAGGGACACTATTTTCCTTCTCGACCTGCACCTTTACCTCCCAAGTAGCTTTTAGTTTCTCTCTCACATACTGACTTGTTCACTGAAATGAAGCTGAAATTCTGTTTGTTCGTCTTGCATCAAGTGTCCTATGATATCCCACAAAGCCAGCTTTCTGCAGTATGGGGTATGGAAAATAAGATGGAAACCCAAGGAATGTAAGATATTAATCAAAGATACCTCTACCAAAGCTACAGGAACGGGACACTCCGTCCGTTCTTAGCTCCATGTGTAAGCATTGCGGCTTTGCAAACTGAAGTTGGACTATCCAGTTGGAAGTGGATCAGTCGGCGGTAAAATAATCTTTATAGTACAGCACTTGGGAGTTACTTTTTGTTTTTCCCCCAACTTATGAGGAGACACAATCATTAAGTATTCCATGTGGTTTATTGTCTTTCTGTACGTACAATGAAGTGTAAAAAAAACCTCGGTTACCCATGCAAGCGTTAAAAATGGAATGATGAAAATCATGTCACTTGATTTAACAAAAATATCGTTTACATGTTCTTGTTTTGTCTGGACAGCTAAGGATATAAGTGAAAAAAGATGTCGGTATACTTTGAAAGAAAGAGGAAATATCCTGTGAACTCATTTGTGAATATGTTTTTACTGGTGTGTTTAATATAAACACACTTTTTAAACAACCAAGAAAATCTTAACTTCATGGTGACTGTCACTAAGCTATAGACAATAAAGGATACTAGGGCAGTTAATTTAAATGGTTTTTTAAATACACAATTTTAAGTAGCTAGACCAGAAATCTCTACTAATTTACCACTAATACGTTAAATGGGATATTAAAATGAAGGTACGGAAAATTGTAGCCTTTTCTTGTTTTAGAAAGGGGAGTGCTCTTGAGTTTTAACTTATAGACACTATGACAGCAAGAGACATTGCAAAATTATAAGAGGAATGATGCATATTGTTTATGTAGACCCTTTTGAGAATTTTATGAGCACTTTAAACCCTAACACCCTGCTGCCCCCAATGTATGGAATTTTTGCGTACTTTCCAAACTTCAATTTTAGTGTCAGTCAGGAGGTTGAGACTGGCTAAAGCGTGTTATTTTTAAAATCCGATTTAAATCTGTATCTGAACAAAGATGCTCTTGGATGTCAATTAAGGTATATTAACCAAGGTGAAGTTGGATTATTGGCTTATGTTTCACTAGATTATGTTGATGCAGTATGGTAGAATGCAGGACTGCCATGACGGTGTGTCTTTCACACAAATGACAGAAGGTGAAACAATGAGTTACAAATAATGCTAAGCTTTCTCATTTTGTCTTAGCCGCTTAGCACAAACTTGTTTTGTAAATTTCCCCGTATTTGCCAAAAAAAAATCTGTGTATATATACTTATATAAATATATATAAAGTTTGCATTTGTAATAATAAAATACTTGAACTACTGTGGTTCCCCATAAACTTAGAGAATAAGAGTTAAATACTATTAAAATATGTACAACTCCATCAAAATATATTACCAAGTGGGTTGTTTGTTTTTAGGATTCTCACTTGCTTATTTCTCTTCTCCCTGATTGGGAGTTGCCCCTCTCAAGCTATTCAGCACTTCTCTCAATAAGGCACATTTCTTCCAGGCAGAGGTGAAAGTAAGGGGGTGTGCCCAGGTGTGCAGCTCTGGGAAAGCCCAGCAGGGAGCTATTGAAAGAGCCGGTGGTACCTGAAAAATGTTACGTTACTTTCACCACTGCATTCCAGATCTTTTGTAGACAGCTCATGCCATGAATGACTCTCTGCGTATGTCTAGACTACATTGTTTTTTCGAAAAAAACTTCATCTGTATCCAGCTGCAGTCGCGTTCTTTTAAAATTAAATCGAAAGAATGCAGGGTTTTTTTGACATTGGTAAACCTCAAATTACCAGGAAGAACAGGGCCATTTTTCGAAAGAAGAGGCCATTGAAAAAAGCACAGGTGCCCTGGTGGCCGTTCTGTGAATAGCAATCAGGACTTTGGCGAGAACATGGAGTCTGGACACTCTTTTGAAAAAGCAGATTGATTTCTCGATCCAGTTTTGAGGTTCGGATGCTCTTTCAAAAGAAGCTTGCAGTCTGGACATACCGGAGGGCTATGTCTACACTCGAGGCTTCTCGTGCAAATATGGCCATTCTTGTGCAAGACTCCGCAGAGCGTCCACACTGCCTGCCCATTCTTGCGCAAGGAAATTTGACAGTATGGCGTGGTAAGAGAGGGCTTCTTGCACAAGAGCTATGCTCTTTTTTAACAGATGTAAGCCCTCTTGCGCAAGAAACCCTTATGGCTAAAATGGCCCTCAGAGCTTTCTTCTGCAAGAGAGCATCCATACTGCCATGGGCGCGCTCGTGCAAAAGCACAGCTCACACATGGCAGTGTGGACGTTTTCTTGCGCAAGACTTCTTGCACAAGAACCCTTGCGCAGGATGTTTTTGTGCAAGAAGCCGCCAGTGTAGACATAGCCTAAGAGCGGGTGGAATCTGAATTCGGTCTTTTTCCAGCGATATTTCCTGCTTAGTTTGATGTGAAGGTGGGGCTGCGCCGTGCTAGACGGTGCGAGCCTCGAGCAGGAAGAGTAGCCGCGTTGGGCTGTAGCGCAGAAAAACCTTTCCAGACGAGTGGTCCTGCAGCGCCCTAGGGCCTGGCACGTGCCAGGATGGGCGGAGGCGCTTTGCTGGGCGCACCCCGCCGCTTCCGAGGAGCAGGGCAAGCGGCACCGAGGGGCAGGACCCCCCCAAAACGCAAAGCAGGAAAGGCCGGGCCCCCTGCGCCCCTTGCTCCATGGGGGGGGGGCAGTTCACGGGCTTTGAAGTGTTTCCCAGGGGACTCGTGCAATGAGCCGCGTTCTCCTGACCCGGGGGGGGGGGGGCAGCTGGCGCTCAGGGCGGGGCCCCGGGGGGGAGGGGCAGCTGGCGCTCAGGGCGGGGCCCCGGGGGGGGAGGGGCAGCTGGCGTTCAGGGCGGGGCCCCGGGGGGGAGGGGCTGCTGGCGCTCAGGGCGGGGCCCCGGGGGGGGGCAGCTGGCGCTCAGGGCGGGGCCCCGGGGGGGAGGGGCAGCTGGCGCTCAGGGCGGGGCCCCGGGGGGGGAGGGGCAGCTGGCGCTCAGGGCGGGGCCCCGGGGGGGAGGGGCTGCTGGCGCTCAGGGCGGGGCCCCGGGGGGGGGCAGCTGGCGCTCAGGGCGGGGCCCGGGGGGGGGGGCAGCTGGCGCTCAGGGCGGGGCCCCGGGGGGGGAGGGGCAGCTGGCGCTCAGGGCGGGGCCCCGGGGGGGGGGGCAGCTGGTGCTCAGGGCGGGGCCCCAGGGGGGGGGGGGCAGCTGGCGCTCAGGGCGGGGCCCCGGGGGGGGAGGGGCAGCTGGCGCTCAGGGCGGGGCCCCGGGGGGGGAGGGGCAGCTGGCGCTCAGGGCGGGGCCCCGGGGGGGAGGGGCAGCTGGCGCTCAGGGCGGGGCCCCGGGGGGGGGGGCAGCTGGCGCTCAGGGCGGGGCCCCGGGGGGGGGAGGGCAGCTGGCGCTCAGGGCGGGGCCCCGGGGGGGGCAGCTGGCGCTCAGGGCGGAGGCTCTCCGGAGGTTTTGCAAAGGCGCGAGGCACGCTGGCGCTCAGGGCGCCCGGCTCTCCCGCGGGGGGCAGCTGCCTGGCGGAGGCTCTGTCAGGTTTTGCAAAGGCGCGAGAACGCGCCAGCCCGCGCGCCCGGCTACTCCGCGCGCAGCATGGGGCAGGGGCCTGCGCCTGCGTTCGCCCCGCCCCCAGCCCGGGCCTGTTACCCGCGCGCAGCATGGGGCAGGGTGACTGCGCCTGGCGCTGCTGGCCGCCGCATCGCTCGGCGGGCGGGGCGTGACCCCTGCCCCCGCCCGCCCATCGCCCCGCCCCCAGCACCCTGACCCCTCCCCGCCCCGCCCATCGCCCCGCCCAGCACCCTGACCCTCCCCGCCCCGCCCATCGCCCCGCCCCCAGTGTCCTTACCCCCCAGTCCCTTTGCCCTGCCCCCAACCCCCTGTCAACTGCACTGCCCCGACCTCCCCCCACCCCATCACCTGCTCCTCTGACCCCCCACAGCCTCCTGCTCCCCAATCCCCCCCCACAGCCCCTCCGCCACCTGCTCTGCCCCCCACAACACCCTGCCCCTCTACAGCCCCATCACCTCCTGTGCAGCCCCCACCATCCCCCTGTCCCCACAGCCTCCTGTGACCCCCACACTGCGCTCCAAGCCCCCCACCTCTGTCACCCCCACATCACCCTGTTACACCCTGCACTGCCCCCAGCCCCCCATCACCTGCTCTGCTGACCCCCATCACTCCCCAGAGGAGAGCCCCACAGCCACCCCATGCACTGCCCCCATCCTCTTCCCTGCCCTGTCAGTCCCTGTACTGACCTCCCCATCACCAGCCAGTGGAGAGACCCCCCTGGCACAGACCCCCAAGCTCCCTGTCACATCCTCTGTTGCCCCCCCATCACCCACTAAGGAAGAGACCCCCCCCAGCCATTCCCTGCACTGCCCCCCTCACAGCCACTCCTTTGCTGTGAGCAATGACCCCCTGAAGAGGAAAGACACCCCTCTCCACCGTCACTGACCCCTGCCCCATAGTCACCACTCCAAGCTGCCAGACCCCCCTCCAGTCATCCACTGGGTCCCCACACAGTCCTTTGCTTCTGTGTCGCCTCCCTCTCACTCACTCCCAGCCAGGAGAGATGCCTCCTGGTTACCTTCAACCGGAAACGCACACACCCCACAACAGGGCCTAAGGCCAGGAGCCCTGGCCAACTGGAGGGCCTTCAAAAACGGGCGTTACCTGCCCCAGCCTTGCTCCCCCCACTCACCTGGCACGCCTGCTGGGGCGGGGGCTCTGCCTGCCCAGCGCTCTTGCTGGGGAAATGGAGGTTGGGGCTTACCATTCTCTGTCCATCTGGGCCCCCTGGCTCCCTGCTCGGGAGCAGGAGAAGCCCCTAGCAGGAAGGCGGGTAGGTGGGTGGAGGGCGAGCCTCAGTGCCCCAACCTCATGCTCCAGCAAGAGTTCCTGGGGAGCGGGGCAGGGGGGGAAAAGCCTTTGCATCTTGACCCCACTTTCCTGGCAGGAAGGGGGCAGGAGGGACTGCAGGCACAAGGGGTAGGGTGGTGGCCCCAAATTGCTCTGGCCCTGAGCTCCAAATCACCCCAATCTGCCTGTGCCCGCAGACCCCTGCTTCAGTGATCCTCCACAGTGACCGCCCCTCCAGCTAGGAGACACCCTCCCCTTAGTCACCCTCTTCACTGGCTTCACTTCCCACAGTTACCTGCTTCACCATTGCCTCCCCCAGCCCTTCTCGATCCTCTGAATCCATGAGATTCCAAGCTCCCACGTACAGTCGCACCCCCGCTGATACTGCTAACAAGGAGAGATTCACCTTTCGCAGTCACCTGCTTCACTGACCCCTCTCCCCGCTTAACACCCTTCCCCCCAAAAAACCCTATGCCCCCTGAGGAGGGAAGTTGAGTGTGAGGCTAGAACAGAATGGGATTGCGGACTGGAGTTAGTGGAGACATAACACAGACTGGGAGTTGTATACTGCAGTGCCAGTGAAAGAGAAGGAAGGATGTGGGGGGATTCTGGTGGTATGAATTGTATTGCACCCTGCATCTTTCTCTCTGACCACTAAGTGTCTGCTTCTCCTGCAACTCTCTCATTGTATTCTCTGCTATGCTGGATGATAGCAGACCTGTCTGCAAAACTGCTCCCGACAAGATGCTTCTAATGCCATGTTTATATGAAAACCAATGGTAACTAAGGCCATGTGTACACGTACAGTGGTTCCACACATCTAATGAAGACACTGCTATTGGGAGAGACCTCTTTTGTTTAGTACCTCTTTTAGTACAGAGGTACTAAAACCACCTCTGTACGCAGCAGAAACTATGTGTACAAGAGAGAAGCTCCTAGCACTAGTGCTCATGTCAGTGTACCTTTTGTCGCTCAGGTGATGGACTATTCGCACCCCTGTGTAACAAGCGTTGTCGATATAGGCAGTACTATAGACATCCTAAAGCGAGGGGAAGTGGAGGATAGACAGCTGTTTACTGATTTGTACATATACATTTTAAAAGTAAATGTATTTACAAATTCAGTATATTTGAATGTACCCCTCCCTCACTTATCATTTTTTTTAGGCCATGTTCCTATCAAGACTTATGCATGCTTAACTTTAACCAAAATTAAGCATTGCGTGTCAATCTTTGCTGGTTGATAAATTCTATATGGGCAGGACAGGAACCTAATTATGGCTGCACTATACAATACTTAGCAGAGTAGAGCTTTGAGTCTGATTCAGATATGTTTGTGATGTCATTACATAAAAATAACTAACATATTTCCCTCTTTTAGGTTCTCAAATATTTTTGCACCTCACACATCCTCAAAGGATATCTTCAAATATAACTGGAGATCTGGTAGTTACGGAATACAACTGTTCTGTCTATATAATTAAATTATTAAATTATATAATAAATATGTCTAGGTGGAAGGACATTGAGAATTTGTTAAAATATTTTAAATGCTATAATCCTTGTTGCAGATTTGTGGCTGTAGTGTGTAAGGTGTTTCCAATGTTGCAGTGAAACATCACTTGGGACAGTGAGTTTTTGGGAAGGAATCTATGTGTGGCAAAATGTGTTGACACTCAAAACAATAACCTTAAAGTGGAACTAAAAATATTTTAAAAGATAAAACAAGTAGATTAAAAATTACAAATAAAAGGGCAACTTATCATTTATTAATTACATTTACAATTTAAACTCCCACTCTTACAAATAATTCAATGTGTATAACTTTTAGGTCATGAGTAGTAACCATTCTAAAACCCATTGAAGATAATGGGAGTCTCTTCATTGACTTGCTTTAGATGGGGCTTCAGATGTGTAACTTGACAGCCTTGAGGGCTATATAAGGTTTCAAAATAATTGTTTCTTCAAGTTTGTCGAATCTTAAATGTGGGTTTCTGTGTCTCTCCTGTGCCAAGTTACAATACCACAGAAGTTCTAGATGGTGGTATCTGCAGGACAGAGCAGGAGAAAGAATCTGGGAGTTCTAGCCTATTTCTGGCTCTAAATTTTCATTGTATTGTTTGTTTTGCAACAAGTATGCCTTCTCTGTGCTTCAGTTTTTTTATCTGAATTTTTATAAACTGAGATTTTGGGATGAAAGGTTCTGTTGACATACAAAATTTTATTTTTATCAATGACAATAGAGAGGGGATGAAAACTTATTTACATACATGTCTTGGATATTTAGGCTGTGTCTAGACTACATCCCTCTTTCGACAGAGGGATGTAAATTAGACACTTTGAAATTCCAAATGAAGCGGGGATTTAAATATCCCGTGCTTCATTTGCATAATCGCGTCATGGCGCTCTTTCGAACAAGTGCCATTTTTAAAGTAAAACCATGGTCTAGACGCGGTTTTTTTGAAAATGGCAGACTTTTTTGAAAGATCCTGTACGCCATTTCAAAAGTAAAACTGCATCTAGACCACAGTTTTACTTTCGAAATGGAGATTGTTCGAAAGAGCACCGTGATGTGATTATGTCGATGAAGCGCAGAATATTTAAATCCCCGCTTCATTTGCAATTTCAAAGTGTCTAATTTACATCTCTCTGTCAAAAGAGGGATGTAGTCTAGACACAGCGTAAGAGATAGGGTTCAAATCATGTTAGATCTTCTGTACTTCTCCTCCCAAATTAACAAGAGCATTCCAGTGTTAGTTCACAAAAGTAAAAAGCAGCATCAGATTCTAAAATGATTAATTCCTTCATGCGACTTCAGAACGATGCTCTTCTGAATTAGGTGAAATGGGTTATTTCTACTTCCATCCTATTTGCCCACTGGATTAATAATGGCATATGTCCAGGTTCTAGATTCCAGCTGTCTATAATACTTTCAGCAGGTTCACTCACCATTTGAGGCTCCAATTTTTCAGTTCCTGTTTTATTCACTGCCGCTTCCTCCAGCAGTTCACTATCAAGGTCATTTTTTGCTTTTGCTCGCCTGGACGTCTTGAGATGGAATTGGCTATTAAATTATTTCTCATGCATGTTTGACACAAAACATAAACGCACATCTTGAATACGTGGAATACTGTTTACGGCAAGGGTGAGTGGTGGATGAAACCACAATCATTCCACCAAGTACTGAAAAGATACAGGGCGTTGTTTTGGTAGCTGTCAACAGATGTCAACCCTGCACTGATCATGGTAGTGCCCATCAATTTCCTGTTAAGAAACATTTGTGGTGCATTTTTAATTTATGTTCATACTTAATAGAGAATTGCTATGCTTTGCAAAATATTGTGTTACCGAATTATTTTTCCCTCTGTCATTCTGGATGGGTCAGGACAAGGTGTCTTATGTCGTTACAATAGAAGGGATACCATATACTCTTCACTTGAAGCAACAGTAAGTGCTGTTCCTAACCCTTTTGCTCTTATCTGTTATAAGCCAATTGTGTGGTTCTAAGAAGGCTTCTCAAGTATTGGATAATTTTCTTTATCTTCCTTTTCTTTTCCAACCATTGGTTAAGTTTCTGAAACAATTCAAGCTGACACTTCTGTATTTTCTTTGCTTTAGCTTCAGTTATTCCTAGTTTTGTGCACTGACAATAGGAGAATCTAAGATTCTCTGGTAGGAAGTATTTTCAGAGATCCCTATGTTCTTCAGTCTCAAGACATAAGCAGAAGATTGAGAAGCTGACTGGCAAATCGCAGAAAAACTTGGAATTCTCAGAAGGGTTTGTAGGAATGTGATCTGAGGGCTGCTCATTACTGTCACCCCACAGCAATTTTTCAGTCTGAAAGAAGCTATACAACATTAAATTGTAACTGCAGAAACAAAACTAGGGGCGATGCAAATCATTGCAGCATGTTGAAAGAAGTGTGGGTGCTCGATAAACCTGCAAGAACACGTGATCTTTGTTTTGGAATTCAAATGTTTTGTATCTTTTTTATAGATTATTTTTACCTGAAGATTTCAGGGTGTATACTTACAGCAAAGGGGGGTCTGTTCATTCTGATTCCCCACATATTAAGGTAAGATTGAATTTGTTTTGCACCTTTTTAGCTTTTTCAGATCAGAATTGTTACAAACAAACTCTGTGGATTTTTCTTTTTTTTTTTTAAATATCAGAAAATCTCTTTCTATCTTTACTTATTTATTGCTGATGTTTTACTATTCCTGGCATGATATTCTTCCAGGAAATATTTCCACTGAGAATTAACAATAAGATTAATTATTTGAAATTTATTTTGGTTGGCTAATTAGGAACTTTTTCAAAAAAGTGACTAGTTAGATCTAACTTTGTTTCTTGTAGTTAACTTGTACAATGTACACAAATAGAACACACATATCATTTATGCTTAAACTCAGTGGGGAAGGCCAGGACAGGAAAACTGAGGACTTTGTACTGTCCTGTACATTTGCCATAGGTAATGTTTGGATCTTCCATCACAAGCTGTCCCCCATAGGTTCTCTACTTCAGCATTTAACTAAAACTGGGCAGATGCTACCTTTTTTCCTAATGTAATCCATTGCCTAACTCTATTAGGAATCCCTTGCACAAGCTAATGTGCTTTTCTGAAAAAAACAGGAGTTGAGGAAGTGCAGCATCTTTTTGGAGGGGTCCTTAATGTCTTCTCTCAGACTGCTTTCTTGTGGTTTCCAGGGTGGATCTGCGAAAGGATCCCAAGAGATTAAAGTGGATCACTAGTTGCTCTCCCATTGGGTTATCTCACCTAGAGGCGCACCCTTCCCTCACTTCCCTTTAATTTCTAAAGTATTTGATCTTTTCCCTTTCTCTTCAAGACTCTTTTGTTTACTAGTTTGGTATCTCCCCAAAGTTTCTTATTCTCCTTCCCTCTCTGATCTTTCATTCCTGCTCTTTCTCCACCTTTTCTCCTTCTGGTGAATTCAACCGCTTTCCTCTGTTTTCTCTTGTAATCACTGTCAACAGACTCAATTTTCTTCCTTCCCTGTGCCCCTCACAGGGAAGGGGTTGTCTCAGATGTGTGCCAGCATTCCCTTCTGACTTGATGGAGGTAGAGTATGGTGTTTGTCTATTCCTTCTGCACAGAACAGCAGGAAGTAGACAAGAACTGTGAGCAGTTCCTGCAGCCACATGGCCTTTGCTACTAATACCTATGTATAACTTAGGAATTAGTGCTCACCTTTTCTCTGAGGGCGGGAAAAGAGAGCTGTGTATGCTTAGCAATACAACAAACAGACCCATCCTGGAGGACAATCTTCAGCCTTTGCAGCAGCCCAGCCTTTGTGATGGGGCACATCTTCAGAAACCATATTTCCAAATTTGGAGAACCAGCTGGGAGCAGAGAGCTTAGGATCTCTAAGGAATTACCTTGGAACTATCGCTGCCTTGTCCCTTCTAGGCTTATTTGTATGTCTCGGATAGAAATAGAAGGATGAAAAAGTGGGGGGCAAGAATGCAATCATAAGGACAAATCGCAGATACAGAGTACCCTTGTGCAGTGGTACAGGCGTTTCTGGTGTGGAAAAGATCCAGGGTGCAGATGTTAGGAGACTGCACAGGACATGCTGGGCTCTCTGTCACTGAACCCTTCTACATGAGAGCCCCTTATGCATGAAAGGGGAGGAGGCCAGAGTGAGTATGAACATGCTGGGGAGAGGACTGGGGAATCTGAAATGCAGATCTTCCCAACTCCTTTCTCCTATCCCACAGGAGAGACATGTAAAGGTCTTGCATAGACTTCTTTAGCCATTAGGATGAAACATCCTGTGCAGAACAGCTGCGAAGTCTCTCTGTAGCCTTGGGGAAAGGTTCCTTCTCCTATAGACCCTTGCTCATCTCTCCAACTCTCTCTGCCTACTTACTCTGGTGTGCACTTGCCTCAGATTTTGAGCCATAATACTGAGATGTGTTCTACTTGAACACTTTTATTTTGAGATGTTTACAGTTCCGTGTAGGTGTCTGCGGAGCCTTTAAAATGCATGGCTAAGTGGAGATGACTTGGGTTGGATAACTATACTTTTCGATAAGTTAAGCTATTCACTTTTCTTCGATTTTAAAAAAATATTTAGGATGACTGCTACTATCAAGGATATATTGTCGGTTTCCCCAATTCACTTGTAACACTCAGCACCTGCTCTGGGCTCAGGTAATGAAATATTTTATTAATTACAGCAGTAAGTAATTATAATAATGCCTCTAGTAAAATTCAGTATCCCAGATCCTACTGTGTGGTAACAGTTAGAGAATGCTAACATTTTAATGATGCCCACTGTACATAGTGTCTAATGTTTAAGGTCTGAAGCTCATGGCATTTAAATTCAGATCATTTTATGACTTTATGTAACCTGCATATTGTTTGGGTTTTTTTACAGGGGTCTCTTGCAGTTTCAGAATGCCAGCTATGGAATTGAACCTTTGGAGTCTTCACCTGGATTTGAACACATTATTTATCAAATAAAGAATGAAAACACAGAGAGCCCACTTTTTTCAAATGCCTACGTTGATATAGGGAGAGAAAAGGTGACCGGAAACATCTCTTACAAGCTGCATACAGATATTGAAGTGAGTGCCACTTAATGTCTTAAGGGTAGAGATTATGTTACTGTCAGTATCTGTACTCAAAAATACTGGATTACATCATTCTGTTGAACCAGAAATGCAGGGTACAGGAAATTCACTGGGACTGTTTTGAATCTGGATTTAATTATTATGTCTGTGTTATGCAGAAACTGGGCAACTCAGTGCCTGTTCATGGCATATGAGAGCCTTTACTTTGGTTAAAAAAACAATAACACTGCGAATAAGCTATTGCTAAAGACGTATGATCCATTAGACTGAACATGATGCTCTATGTCACTCCGGTATCTGCAGACACAATGTTACTGATGTCCCATATTCAGGGGTATATCCTATCTCAGTGGGGATGGCTTTAGCTGACTGAGGACAACTCCTGTAAATCTGTCTGATAAGAATCTCACTGTCAGCATTAAATTACAGCTCTAGTTTCCACTTGCGAATGTAGATAGTCCTGCCTGACTTTTGGTTCCCTATTTCTACTTTAATAACTCATTCTTGATGCCCTTCCACCATGGCCTGAAGAGAGGGTGGATTTTCAACGTTGGCCTTCCGCGGGGGAAAATTCTTCCCTAGAACTTCATGTGCAGATCCTATTTGCTGGGTCAAAGAAGGTATTGAGCATCACAAGGCGACAGATAAGATGTAGGGTTGCCAGGTGTCCGGTTTTGAACTGGACAGTCCGGTATTTGAACTTTCAGTTTGGGAAACAAATTGAGAAAATAGAAATGAGAAAATATCAATGTCTGGTATTTTCTAAATAAGATGCAATGTAGATTGTGATGTAATGTCAAGTGTGACCAGTATTTTTGTTGAAACCATCTGGCAAACCTAATAAGATGTTGCTGGTGCCAGTTATTAAGAGTGGAGATTCACTGGGGACATTTAGCCACCAGAGAAATGGTGGTATTTATAGGGCAAAAATAAAACCCAAATGGCGTAGGAGGCATGACATTCTCCAGAGGTGTTTGGGGCTTAAGGCTTGGACCCCACAGAACCTTTCATTGGACAAGGGAGACAAACTCATAGAGTGGAGTAGGAGGGAAATTATTTGGTATTAGAATATTCAATTTTTCACTTTTGAAGAATCTGGGAAGTGATGATATTTGGCTGGTTTGGCCAGCTGTGCATATTACTTCTGTAGCTCCTTGGTTTAGATGTTTTGCTAAGAATGAAGAGTAAATGCCATTAGGGTAGCTGTTGTGTAATCAGTTTGTTTATTTTATACTCATTCTAGTTTCTTAATATTGCTACAGAAATTAAGACCAAATTATGCTGAAGTTTTTGGAATCTAGTTTCCGAGGCGTGGCTGTGTTAGTCTGTATCTGCAAAAACAACAAAGGAGCCCTGAGGCACCTTAAAGACTAACAGGTTTATTTAGAAAGCTTTCATGGGTAAAATCCACTTCTGACAAAGTGTTAATAAGTGATACAAAAGGTGAAATACTGAAATAATTACTAAATATTGAAGGCTTTTTTTTCAGTCAATGTCAGATGTCACCAAATCCCCCAGGTATCTGGAAATGTATGTGGTAGTGGACAAGGGTTTGGTAAGTCCATATCAGTCAAATTTGCTTTATTTCATATATTTCTGTTACTTTTTAAAATGTCACAAAATGCATCATTTGAAGACTGTCCTTCTAAAGGTCTGGGATGTAATAACGGATTGTCAGAAAGGTTGAGATTGTATCTTGGGTATTTTTAGTGAAAGTCATGGAGAGGTCACTGGCGATAAACAAAAATTCACTGAAGAACGTGACCTGTCCTTGACCTTTACTAAAAACACCCTGGGCGAGGAGGGTTACCAGTCAGAGCAATGCTGGGTGCTGGCTGCTGATCTTTGCTTCAGCCCCACTGCTGTTCTTGCAGCCTGATTGCTGCGCCAGCCCAGGCTGCTGCTGCAGCTTCGGAGGCTGCTGCTGCAGCTTCGGAGGCTGCTGCTGCAGCGGCTGCTGCTGCAGCGGCGGCAGAGGCCACTCACTGCTCTTGCCCCAGACTGTTGCTCCGAGGGCAGCAGCTGATGCTCCAGCCCCAGGCCACGGCTCCAGCCCTGCTGCTGCTTCTGGGCAGGGGCTGACAGCTGCTCCAGCCGGCTGACCACTGAACAAGCCATGGATATTAGTCAAAGCAATAGACTCTGTGGCCTTCATGACATAATTAGATCCTTAATTCTCGGGTATATAATTACTTTTGTCAAAGAATCAATGCTTATTTTGTTCATGGAATTGGAAGGAAACTGAGAATTAAAATTAAATGCTCCAAATTTGAGCCCCATGTGAATGTTCCACTGCTTCATCAGGGAAATGGCATGTTTAAAAAATGATGTCCTGTAATGCTGATTAGCTGTTACTTAAAGAATTGTCTTATTTTACCAGTACAAATATCTGGGTTCAGACAAGGATGTTATAACAAAGCAAATAATCCAGCTTCTTGGATTTGTGAACAGTGTAAGTAACTGCCTTTTTTATTTCATATTGAAATGAAATGTGGATGTTTTACTTTGATGCTATTAAAGGCCAAAGATTTTCTAGATTTTCTTATTTTCTCCAGGGAATTATTTAGTCTTGATTTTAACTCTTGATTCTCAAGTTTTTTGTTTATGACAGCCAGATCTTTATAGCAATTAGAGAAACAATGTTTAATTGCTTCACTTCCAGCATCAAGCTTCTGATGTTTTTTTGCATCTGAATTTGTAGTGTTGTGGACATGTTCAGGGTCAGGGTTTATAACCTGATGTTTATTTGTATATATGTTTTAGTTATGAATCCTCTGTTTATTTGCAGAAACCCCTCTTCTCGGAACTATTTGTTTGGTCTGTTGGGCAAGCACTACGTACTTGTTTGCAATTTCCCCCTCCCCCTCCCATTCTCCTTTTAGTTTTACAGATTCTGGAGGGAAGTACCTCCACAACCAAGAGCTGTTGTGTGATGTCCATTTTGCTAAGTTGGACTTTTAGGTTATTCTTTATAAAACTAAAATACTGCTACGCATAAAATGTAATTGAATATCTATTTCTTCTGTTGTATTTTCAGATGTTTACCCCCCTTAATATAACAATTGTACTGTCGTCTTTGGAGTTTTGGACAGATAATAATAAAATTCATACAACAGGGGAAGCTGATGAGATACTGCGAAGATTTTTACAATGGAAAGAATCTTACCTTGTTCTACGGCCACATGACGTGGCATATTTATTTGTGTAAGAAGAACATTTTTCTATTCTTAAAAAGGCACCCTGGAAATCTTTTAGACTGGGCCAATACAATTCCACATGATCTACAAACATCTCTTGAGAAAATAAAAGGACAGACACTATGAATTATTATAAATATAATTCTAGATGTACTGTGTTTACAAAATATTTTCAGACTTTTCAGAATGTTTATATTGTAAGCAATAGAAAGTAAAAGTTAAACTATAAGAAACATTGTCCTTTAAACACTGCTGCCAAGAACATAGTTATGCTCAAGAGTCTGTTTTTGTGTTTTAGTTACAGGAACCGCCCTAATTATGTAGGGGCAGCATTTTCAGGAAGGATGTGTCTCAGAAAGTATGCTGGCGGAGTTGCTCTGGTATAGTATTATTGGATCGACATGGCTAGTAAACATTGTAATGCTGGCTTTAGAAGGAGTGGTGGTGGGCACTCAGCACCTGTGAGAAATAGCTCATTTGTATTTGAGATGCCTTAAATATGCATTTGGATGTTTGACTTGAGGCACTCCTTGATTAGACAAATTTTCCTTAAAGTGCTTCAGTAGATCTTGGAGTAGAAGTGTGAATGTGGGGGGCTTACTTTGTCTATAGTCTCTTCCTAGCCCTTTAAAGTACTTTAGAGCTTTACTTTGCAAGGTGCTGAGTACTTTGGCACTAATGGAGCAAAGCTCTTCAGTATGCTTAGCTATAAATACTGAGTGGTCCCTTTAACTTGGGACTGTTCATGAGTTAAGGCTAAGCACCTCTTTAAATGTTTTGCTGCATCAAGGCTAGAAGTTAACACCCTGCAGGATTGAATCATAAGAACAATTACCCTATATATTATATAATATTCATTTCTCTTACATATACTATGTCAAGTGCTGCATTGCTTTTCACATCCTGGATATCCTCCTTGCTTTTATTTGATTTTCCAGAATGTAAGTCAGCATGAACTTTGGTCTGGTACTGAAGACAAGCATCTTCAGGAGTTTTACATAAAAGTACATGCAGTGTTATAAAATACAACCTAACTGGGCAGTGAACAGAAGAGTTTAGAATTTTATCACAGTTTTTGTTTCCTTAACTGAGTTTCTTTGATAATGATTTCCAGATCTCTCTCTTATTTAGTATCAGAGGGCTGTAACACTGGAGACGTTTTCAGTCATCATTGCGCAGCTGCTGGGGCTGAGTCTGGGAATAGCATATGACGATTCTAGGAACTGTCTGTGTCCTGGATCCATCTGTGTAATGAACAGCAAGGCAGTGTAAGTCTGACTGTATACCTCACCTAATATTGCATTGTTATTATTTAGAAGTGCTTTCCTGTGCTATGCAAATTCAATCATTGTCAATGACCATGGGTTAGTATTTAAATGGTTCTGAGAGTGAAGTGAGAGCACCCTCAAATTAGCTTGATGTCAATGAAAGTTTTGAGTGGCACTTCTTTATACCACAAAATAATTTCTAAAAAACATATCTGAAAATATTTTTTCATATCTGCACGCAAGTATGCATGTTTCATATTTATAGTGCAACAAAAATGATTAAAGGTCTAGAAAACATGACCTATGGGGGAAGATTGAAAGAACTGGGTTTATTTAGTGTGGAAAAGAGAAGACTGAGAAGGGGTATGGTAACAGTTTTCAAGTACCTAAAAAGGAGTTACAAGAAAAATCATTCTCCTTAACCTTTGATGATAGGACAAGGAGCAATGGGCTTAAATTGCAGCAAGGGAGGTTTAGGTTGGACATCAAGAAAAACTTCCTGACTGTCAGGGTGGTTAAACACTGGAATAAATTGTCTAGGGGGGTTGTGGAATCTCCGTCTTTGGAGATATTTAAGAGCAGGTTAGACAGACACCTATCAGGGATGATCTAGATCAGGGCTACTCAACACGCGGCCCGTAGGCCAAATGTGGCCTGCTTGTTTGAGGCCCACTGTGCGGTTTGGGTTTACATGGGGCTCAACACACGGGTGGGATCCTTTGAACATGGCCTCCATTGGGAACACGCTCCACAATGGTGAAGCATCTCCCAGGCGTGGTGAGCATTTGAAAGATGCAAGCAGATGGGCTGACTGGAACAGACGGGTACAGGTTGTCGGCATTTCTAGCCCCCAGGGAGAAGGTGCTGGGAGCGCTCTGTGAAAGAAGCTATTTGCAAGCATATGCAACCACACTTAAGTTGTGGCCCTTGGCATGTGCTGTGAATATCATTGTGGTCCCTGGAGCTTCCAAAGTTGAGTAGCCCTGATCTAGATGGTGCTTGGTTCTGCTGTGAGGGCAGGGGACTGGACTTGATGGCCTCTTGAGGTCCCTTCAAGTTATAGTATTCTATTATTCTGATTCTAAGGTTTATAGTAGGCTTTGATTATCTGTTTTTGTTACTTTTTCCTTGTGTTAATGATCTTAGAGTGGAACAGAATTTGCTGTTGGCTTGTTCCTGGTTTTTGTAATGTTTATTTAATTAGTTTTCTGTTTGTGTGATTTTTCATGGAAAGGGTTAATTTTCAAAGTCTGGCATGATCATTATAGTTATTGGAACTCATGTGCTCAAAATCTTTTCGAAAGTCTGGGGGAAAGAGTCTAAACTCTGTTGGACAAAGTCTGCTCCTAGCTATAAAAGGGCAATCTCACTGAATGTGTGGGATTGCATGCATGTAACAATGCAAAATTTGGCCCATGGCATTTACCGGTTCTTACTTTGCTTTTCGCCCCTCAAGATTCTGCTTTTAATTATTTTTTAGATAAAACATACATGGTCATATGATGAAGCCTCAAATTGTATTTTCAATAACATACGTCTTACTAGACATTACTTATATAGTCAATTCAGAGCAGATCAAGATACGCTAAAAATGAGCTACATTGGAGAGCTCCAGAAAGTGTTCACAAGCTAACCCATGGCTCTGGGGACTGCCAGTAAAATCATGTAATCCTGCTGCTACTAAGTCAAATTCAGCCACGGGTCGTGTGGAAACTGATGCCTGTGATTAACTCAGTGAAACTAACTATACACTGAACTGTTTTCAGTTTTGTCAGTTGTGACAAATAATCATTGCTATCTGGTGGCAATAATATGAAATGAATTAATAAAGCTAAAGAACCTATTTTATGTTAATCTATTCTGCTCTTCTGCCTAACACATGCTACAGAAGCTCACTTGGTAATTTGTTCATCAAATCAATAGCTTCTGTTAGAGCTATACCAATTTTTTTTCTAGTTTCTAATGGACAGATGTTCATGTTACAAAAAACATCACCAGAATATAGCTCTACAATAAGATTGTTCAACTTCAGTTTATTTTTCTCAATACAGAGAGATTTGATCCGTATATTGGATTAAAATGGTTCAGGATACTGTAGCACTTTATAATTTATGTAAGGTTTTGTGTATATGTTTTTTAAAAAGGAAACTAAGGCCATTATAAGTAACCCAGAGATGTGATTTTTTTAAATCTTTCACATAAATTTTTCGTTTATAAGAAAATAAATCAAAATATATTTCAGTTGTTTGTTAGTAACTCTGATATGCTTAGGTATCCCTTTTTAACTTAAATTAGTGGAAATCTCTAATAATAATAATAATAATAATAATAATAAAAAGGATGAATTCTAGTTACTAATTTCTGCCAATTTTTATTCTTAAGACATTATTTGAATGAAATTTTATAAAATGAACTGAAAGTCCTTCTGCTGAATATTTTGGAAAGTAGCATTAATGAATCTAAGTACTCCAAAATATTTGAATATTTTCAGCTGATATAATTTTTTATTGATTATATTTTTAGGCTTTCCAGTGGGGTAAAAGCCTTTAGCAGCTGCAGCATTAGAGATTTCAAAAGTTTTATCAAACACAGTGGAGGAGAATGCCTGTCCAACAGACCCTATTTGAGTCTGACCTACAAGCGGACTTCAGTCTGTGGCAATCGTATTGTAGAAAGAGGAGAGCAGTGTGACTGTGGCTCAGTGCAGGTTAGTACTCCACACCAGAAAGCCTAAGTAGTGCCAACTTCCTTTGTTCTCATTTTAGAAGAATCACACTTTGAGAGTTAGCACCCAACTGAAATTTGGGAGTCACTGAAGATCTTACATATATTTATTAATGTGTTTCATGTTCAAATTAACTTTGTTGGAACTTGACAGTTATTTTAATTTGGGGATCTTTCAGGTTGTGATTTTTATGGAGTGAGAATCTTGGATAGACTCTTTAAAGAAGGAAGATTTTAGAATAGCCAATGATTTGATGGTTTATTTTTCAGGAGTGTGCAAAAGATAAATGCTGCACTGACAGTTGTAGACTTAAGCGAGGAGCACAGTGTGGTACTGGATTATGCTGCCAGAAGTGTAAGGTAATTTGTATATTCAAGATGATCAGAAGTTGGAGAGACCCTGTTCACTCCACTGCTATAGGTGAAAACCAGCTTCCCATTTGTGTGAATCCATGCTGACACTTTGTGAAGACTCACCTTTGGACTTGGCATTTGCATGAGTGGTGTTTGGCCAAAGGCACATTTTAATTAGCCCTTTTAATTTGAATCAGACAATATTTTTGATATGGGCGTTAGGGGATAATAGTATTTTAAAAATCCCTTTATTCCTTTTGTTTAGTCAAAAAGTGTCTTGGCTTTGAAGCTCTCTGGTGAAGATCATCAACTTGGTCAACACTCAAAACCCCCACAGGTTTAGTAGTGCCATAAGGGGCTCCACTCTGCGGAGCGCCTACGCACTCCGCAAGTTTGTTTCATATCACATTATAAACCAGATGGAGGCAGGATTACAACATAAGTGTTCTCAGGCATGGTCTCCTACATGAACCACTAAATAATTTTGCCTTCTTTGTAAATGTGAAGTGCTACTGAAGGTTTTTAGAACTTAAAGAAGAAGAGAACAGTACTGCACAAGGGAGAGCAAACACCTCTGTCACTATCTTAGCGATACAGCTTTCTGTACAAAAAATAGTTGAAGATAGCCTCTGCCCCTGAAAGTTTACAAAGTAAATAGACAAGACAGACAAAGACTGGGGGAGGGAAGCGTTACTATCACCATGTTACACCCAGGGAAACAGAGCACAGAATGATTAAGTGATTTGCCCATGGTCAAGCCTACCTTTAGTAGACATGAAAATAGAATCTACTTCTCTGGAGTTGCACGCCAGTGCCTTATCTACAGTTTGTCCTTCCACTCAGTTCCCTTACTTCACCCACATAAGGGTTCCCTTAGCACTGGGATTTGAAGATCTCGTCCTTTCTTTGAAGTTTACATTGGGATATATATCTCACCTCTGCATGTTCTAGTGGGGCAAGTTCTCCAGACAGGTCAGCGGGACTATTCACAGGTGGAAAATTAAGCATGTGCATAATTTTGTAGTGTTAGGGCTTTAAAATGAAATATTTTCAAGGATCATACTTTTACATGTCATCCAAAAGCTGACCCCTCTAAAAGTCTCCTGGTAGTATGGTGGGACATTTTTTCTGTACTGCCTTAGGGGAAGCATGCCTTATGCTAAATCACCAAGGCCACTCTGACGGAGGGTTTGGGGTCTATCAATTTCTATTTCATGTCAAGGGAAACATTGAGGAAAATGATTTTTAAAAGTCATGGGTGATCTGGAGTCATACATACAGTTCATAAGAATTTTACAAAGAATTCTCACACTCATCACAGTCAGTGATAACTGCATTCCACAGCATATATGTGTTGGTATTATTTTCTTATTCACCCTAAGTATCTTTTCTTGTGCTTTGCATAAATTGTTATTTGAACTTTATAGACCATAATCTGTATAAATCACGCACAATCTCCCTATTCCTACTTTTTCAAGATTATGGCGAAGAATAAGAAATGCAGACCCGTGGCTGATAGTCAGTGCGATCTCAGTGAGTACTGCAATGGGTCATCTGCACACTGTCCAGCTGATCTTTATGTTCAGAATGGGCACAGATGCGAACACGGTACTGCCTATTGTTACAAAGGACGTTGCCAGTCGGCTGATAGAGAATGTCAGAAGATCTATGGAAAAGGTAATGGGGACAACTATGTTCTTCTTTGTTCTAAAATCTATTCAACTCAATGCTGTAATAATAATAATTATTAACAATATACTTATCTAGCCCCTTTAACCCATAGGTCTGAAATGAGTAATTATCTTTATTCCCTCTTTATTGAGGACAAGGAAATGAGGCACAGAGTGACCAAATTATTTGTATAAAGCAGTGTTTCTTAAACTGTGTTCCACGGCATGAGGCAGTCGGGGGTGAGCCAGGGAGAACAGCAGAGTTCAAAATGGCTGCCCTGACCCTTTTTCCCCCCAATCTTTTTTTTCCCTCAACAAAAAAATCCTTGGTGTTCCTCGTAAAAAAAAAAAAATATTGTTTGGTGTTCCTTGGTCTTAAAAAGTTTAAGAAACACCGGTATAAAGTGATATTAAACATCATCATAAAGACATGGAGGTAACCCATGAGCATAGATTTTATAGAAATAAAAGAAAAATGAAGTGGGGATTGTAAATTAAAATTAATTTGTAAAATATATCTATTCTTTTGCTATCCAAAGAGCAAACTAGAAAACCAATTCTTATTCCAGTGCTTCACCACCATCCTGGTGAAGTAGTTTTTCCTAATATCCAACTCATACCTCCCCTACTGCAATTTGAGACCATCGCTCCTTGTTCTGTCATTTGTCACCACTGAGAACAGCCTCTCTCCATCCTCTTTGGAACCTCCCTTCAGGTAGCTGAAGGCTGCTCTCAAATCCCCCCTCACTCTGCTGCAGATGAAATAAGCCCTCCTCATAAGTCATGTGCTCGAGACGCCTAATATTTTTTGTTAACCTCTGCTGGACTCCCTCCAATGAATCCACATCCTTTCTGTAGTGGGGGCCCCAGAATTGAACACAATACTCCAGATGGTGGTCTCACCAGTGCTGAAAAAGGGAAATAATCACTTCCCTAGATCTGCTGGCAATTCTCCTACTAGTGCATCCCAGAAAGCTGTTAGCCTTCTTGGCCACAAGGGCACACTGTTGACTCATATCTAGTTTCTCATTCACTGTAATCCCCAGGTCCTTTGCTGCAGAACTGCTGCTTAGTCATTCCGTCCCCAGCCTATAGCAGTGCTTGGGATTCTTGCGTCCCAAATGCAGGACTCTGCACTAGTCCTTGTTGAACCTCATCAGATTTCTTTTGGACCAATCCTCCAATCTGTCTAGGTCACTCTGGACCCTATCCCTGCCCTCCAGCGTATCTACTCACCCCCTAGCTTAGTGTCATCTGCAAGCTTGTGGAGGGTGCAATCCATCCCCTCATCCAGCCATTAATAAAGATAAACCAACCCCAGAACTGACCATTGGGCCACTCTGCTTGATACTGACTGCCAACAGTCATGGAGCTGTTGATCACTACCCATTGAGGCTGATGATCTAGCCAGCTTTCTATCCACCTTACAGTCCATTTATCCAATCCATACTTTAACTTGCCGTCATGAGCATAGCATGATGTTAGAACCTACTATATCTTCTCCTTTCACAACTAGTTTTTACTCTTGGATAGGGAGAGGCCAACAAGCTGCTTTTTCATCTCACAATGGTTTTTTCAACTTTGAATGAGCTTTTTATAGAATCATAGAATACTAGACCTAGAAGGGACCTCGAGAAGTCACCAAGTTTAGTCCCCTGCCCTCATGGCAGGGCCCAGTACCATCTAGACCATCCCTGATAGATGTCTATCTAACCTGCTCTTAAATATCTCCAGAAATGGAGATTCCACAACCTCCCTAGGCAATTTATTCCAGTGTTTAACCACCCTGACAGGTAGGAAGTTTTTCCTAATGTCCAACCTAAACCTCCCTTGCTGTAGTTTAAGCCCATTGCTTCTTGTCCTATCCTCAGAGGCCAAGGAGAACAATTTGTCTCCCTCCTCCTTGTGACACCCTTTTAGATACCTGAAAGCCGCTATTATGTCCCCTCTCATTCTTCTCCTTTCCAAACTAAACAAGCCCAATTCTTTCAGTCTTCCCGCATGGCTTATGTTCTCTAGGCCTTTCATCATTCTTGTTGCTCTATCCGTTCAGGAGACGTGAGGTGTTTTCTCCTCCAAAATGAAGCATTTAATCACTGAAGATGGGGGACGTACCCTCTCCAAAACGTCCAACGCTCGCAGCAAGGTGCCCCCCCGCCACAGCTGTCTGTGTGTACACACGTTCCTGTTTCCTTCTCCCCTGCATGCTGCACTGCCCATTAATGCCCAGTGCACTGATGCTACGTTATCTTACTCCACAAGGAATAAGGGAAGTCAACGGAAGAGTGCTCTTCCTTCGACGTCCTCCTGTGTAGACAGAGCCAAACGCCGAATTAAGCTACTTCAGCTTCAGCTACTCAATCGATGCAGTTGAAGTTGCATATCTTAATTCAACTTTTGCCCTGCTGTTTAGACGTATCCTGACTTCCACCAGTATGGTGGCTTGACTTTCTTTAAAACTTCAGCAACGAACATGCTGGTTAATATTATTTTTGTATTTAGTTTAAATGATCAGTAGATTATAGTACATTTAGGCCTTAAAATAGGTTGCTACAATTTGAAATTTAATTTTAAAATATATTTATTTTTCTTCAAAGAAAAATGTATTTAATTTAAATAAAAACACAGTTTGAACAGAAAGATATCTGATTTTTTAATACTGAGTTTTATCCTTCCTGGTTTTCTCTAATCTATGTAAAGCGTATACATATTGCAATGCTAGGCACTTTAGAATGACTGATAGATTAAAAAATGATTTTGTGTTCTTTTTAATTATATTCAATCTTATCTCAAAACTTACAGGTTCTAAAAATGCTCCTCTTGCATGTTATGAAGAAATCAATAGTCAAACAGATAGGTTTGGACACTGTGGGAATGATCGACAGACAGGATTTAAAACCTGTGGTTGGATGTATGTTTTTAAGGAAAAAAATATTTAATTTCTGCTTTCCTCTGCTGTCTCAGGTGTTCTACATTAGCTTTAGACCTTGCTCCTGCAGCATGGAATGCAGGTATTAGCAGAAGCTGTGCTTGACCCAGATGCGGTTATGGAGTAGGAATGCTCCACACTGAACAGAACAGAACTCTGTGCCTTGCATGCCTGCTTCCTCTTTCACCTGAAGAGCATATGGTAGATCAAGGTTGAGGCATGGGCAGTGAATGAACATAACTGAAAAAAAATGTCCTGAAGTGTAATCCGTAACACGCCAAGGAAGCACAAAACTTGTGGGGCAGGTGTGGTGTCCGTAGCCTCTGATTGCCAGAAGCTGGGAATGGGTGACAGGGGATAGACCACTTGATTACCTGTTCTGTTCATTCCCTCTGAAGCCCCATGAGCTCCTCTCTGAATTTTGGATGCTGGGCTCGATGAACCTTTGAGCTGATGTTTTTATGTGTGCCCCATTGTGGCCTCATTCCCATTTGCAGGCAAGAGTCATTTGATGGATGTGCATCAGTGCTCTCCTTATTTCAGAGATCAGTCTTCTGTCTTTCTAGCCCTGCTCATGACCTTTATCCCAATCTAATATGTGCAACAACCCACCTGTGCTCTGCTCTTTCGTTTTTCTAATGTATTGGCAAATCAGGTGTCACCTGCCTGTCTCATTTTATTCTCCTCTGCTATTGAATTTTATAGGGATGTTACCTGTGGAAAGTTAGTTTGTACATATCCAAGTCGCACTCCATTCACTAAAGAAAAAGCTGCTATTATTTATGCTCAAGTGAAAGACCATGTATGTATATCTTTAGATTATATGAAGCCACCCACAGAGAATGACCCTCTCCTCATTAAAGAAGGCACAAAGTGTGGGCCTGGTAAAGTACGGAAATAATTTATAAACATCTAACATTTCAATATATGAAACTTTATGAAATGTTGTGAAACTTAATTAAGTTTTAGAAATATTTATTGCTTGGCAACGTGGCTTAAGGTTATTCATTACTGATGTTTTATTTACTTATTTAACACCAAAAGAAAATGTGAGTGGGCAACAAAATAGCAAATAAAGTTTAGTGTTGGCAAACACAAAGTCAAGCATATTGGTGGGGAAAATTTGTACGTCTGATACACTTTGCAGAGTTCTAACTTCACTGTATCAACTCAGGAAGGGACCGGGGCATCATTCAGGACAACTTGTTGAGGACGTCTACTTAATGTGCAGCTGCAGCCAAAATACTGAACAAGATGTTTGGATACATCAAGAATGGGATAAACTATTATAATGCCATTCTGTGATGGAACTAGAAGATTTACCTGGCATTGCTCGAGTCCTTAACACAAATAACTTTTGTTTGTCTTCATTTCAGTCATTGCTCTGGGGTGGGGCTGTAGTTGATGGGTTCAGGATGCAGGCTGCCCCATGGAGAGAAGACAATCTCAGCCCTCTATCACTGTAGCAGGTTGGGACCAGGTGAAAAGCGCCTCTCCATGGCTGCTGAAGAAGCAGGCACAGCTACGAGAGGGGTGCTTGTCTCCTGGCAGGGGGGAATGACAAACAGACACACAACCAAACTCTCTGAAATATATAGTAGATAGCTGTCCCTTTCCCTATCCCTGCTGGCACAATGGGGTTATAGCTGTCCTGGTTCCCATTTCTGGCCCCTTGCTGCCTGCTTGTGGTCATTCTACAGCATAACTCCCTTCTCCCAGACCCCACCCTGTCCATTTTATGAGAGACAACTGAGTTCTAGGCACACCCCACTGTCCTGGTACAACCAAACTCTTACCTTGTTTAAGAGGAAGCTGCATACCAAATGGTGGTTCTAGCTCTTTCTGTTTAGAAGGAGTTCATGAACAAAAGGACTCTCAGCCAGACACACATTTTAAATATATATAATAAAATATTGTGTGAAGTATTGGCTATTGTATTACAGAATTAAAGGGAATTCAGAGAAGGGTGACAAGGTGATTAGAGGCATTTAAAAAAACCTCCTATGAAGAGAGATTGAAAAGATTAGGTTTGTTTGTTCCAGCATGGCAGGGCCCACCCATGGGTGGAGGGCCCAGTTCGCTGAGGAAACTGGATTTTCTATCCCTAATACCGGGATACAACAATCTTGTGGCCCACTGAAATGAAGGAAGACCACTCATGTGGCCCACCCACTAGCCTACATTGCCCATCGCTGTCCTGGACTCTTTGACCCTCTGGCCCATATTGGAGCTGTGCTACAGAATAAGAAAAGCATGTTGCTTTTCTTCCGCCTACATCTCATGCACCCTTCTAAGAGCAAAGCAGGAAGTGACTCTTAGCAATGGGCCCAGCAGCCAGTGGGATATAAGCTGCACCAGAGGCGGGGAAGAACACCAGCAGCGACGGTGCTATTTGGAGTAAGAAAACATATGTATTGACAAATCAAAATTCTTTTGCCTTGGTTTTAAAAGTATAAACACATGGTATTTGTAGATTTGTGGTTATTAACAGGATCTTTTCTTTCATTGTAGTTTTTCTTAATCATCCCTTCTTAATCTGCCATCCCTACAGAACACATCACTTTGCATTGCCAATTAACTTTTGGCAATCATTAGAATATTTCTGTAAAGCTGTAATATTTATGGCCCTTCCATCCTAGGCTTCTTTTCAGAGCATGCAGCCAATATATATCAAAAGCTAAGATTGTCAGACTCATCTGAATTGGAATTTTATGCTGTGGGTTTGTTTGTTGTTTAATTGGTTGTGCCCACAAAAGCTCATGATACCATCTACATTTGTGTTAGTCTCTAAGGTGCTGCAAGACTATTAGTTATTTTTTAAGTTTTTTCAGTTACAGACTAACATGGCTACCCCTCTGAAACTTTTGCTGTTTAGGTTTGTCTAAACCGCACGTGCCAGTTTTATGCAGCCCTGGAATATGATTGTAATCCACAAGTAAAATGCAATGGTCGTGGAGTAAGTAACAATAATATTACAATGTTGGTGTTACTGCCTCTATGAATATTGTTCAGGAAGTTCTTCACTTATAAAGTCCCATTTTGAAGTGTCTGGGGATTGGCTGTAAAAGCCCTTTTTGGCTGACACCTGAGGTCCAAAATCAATATGCCACTGCCATTTATTTATGGAAGTAATTGAGTAAAATAGTTTACACCGTTTTGCTTTCTTAGAACCATCACTGAAATCAGAATATGTGAAAGAGATTGCTATGCTCAGTATAAATATGAAATGATGAACTGCTTGGCAGATTAGTAAAAAAAAAAAATCAAATAAGGGCTAAGATCTGGATCTCTGAACAGGAGGGAGCTGCACATGATCAAATGAGTGTAGATTTATAAACAACGTAACATGGGTGTAGCATGTGGGAGGAACCAGGCTGGTATGGTGGACTGAGGACAGGATGGAAAGCTAGGAACTCCTTGAGCTCTAATTTCAGTTTTGCCATTAACTTGATGTTGACCTTGGGCAAGTCAGTCCACCTCTCTGGGGCAAGGAACAGTAAATATAGCATATTGCCACACAGGGACTGTGCATTATATTTATACAGCTTTTGGAGGAGGTTTAGACACAGTCTTATTTTCAGCTCATTGTCTGGTATGTTTTCTGATGTGTCAGACTATGCAGCAGTATTCAGGGCCTTAATGTATCCCACTAAAATCCATATTGGCATCAGTGGGAGCAGGGTTGATCCTCGGTCTGGCTAGAATAAGGAGTTTGACAAGAAAGATGTGATCTTAGAGCAGTAGTTTTCAACATGTTGTTTGCAGACCCCTGGAAATCTTTGTGTGTTAAGATTTACAAAGCGCTGTGCGCCTACATTTGAAATTTTCTAGGGATCCACAAATGAGAAAAGTTTGAAAACCCCTGTTGTAGAGGGTAGGCAACTGTACTCTCTGAGGAAAACTATCTAAAGGAGTAATTTGCCACATTCTCCTGTGTTTTCAGGTATGCAACAATAAGAAACATTGTCACTGTAATCCTGGCTGGAGCCCTCCAGATTGCAGCAGACAAGGCTCTGCAGTGGGGGGGAGTATCGACAGTGGGCTTCGATTTTTGGACTCTGGTTAGTAATCTGAGCAAATCTGGTAGAGCAAATGCCCTACATCCCACTGACCTGACTTCAGAGACTCTTCTCTCAGGGTACGTCTATTCTGCATGGCTATTTCAGGATATCGGAGGTATCCCACAATAGCTACCCTGTGTCTACACAAGCCACCTGTTATTTTGAAATATTTTTCGAAATAACGGGTGCACTATTTTGACATGCCGGTAAACCTTGTTGCACCAGGGTTAAGGGATGGCTCGAAATAGCATGTTGTTTCAAAATTTGGCACTGTGTAGATGCGCCAAATTTCAAAATAAGCTATTTTGAAATAGATTCAAGATAAGATACACAATTTATGTAGCTTAAATTGTGTATCTTACTTCGAATTTAGGGTGCTGTGTAGATGCACTCTTAACTGAAAAAAAAATGGTGATCAGACACTCTGGTGATGGGCATCTTAGATAAACACGTCATCATAATAACCAGAAAATCACACCATCAGTGATGGGGTAGCTGTAAACTGAAATTCTATATTTTTGTGAAAAAGAGAACATTTATAATACAGGAAATGAGGAATGGGGGAGGGGCTGTGCTATGTGGTTACTAAGATTCTAGTCTCAGTTATTTCTGATTTACATGGACACAGCTGACAGCAGAGTCTGGCCTGTAATTATTAATAGGTGAAACCATAATGCAAATAAGCAGTAACAATAGTGGCTCTGTCAAGAAAATATGGAAGTATTGCCTTATCTTATGAACAGAGGGCACACTGGGCTAATAAATCAGGCTCATGTCTTAACATACTGCCAGTTTCTTCAATTCAATGTTTTTGAGATCTGGAAGGAAATCTGCCATTGGAGGATAAGGCTCCATAGAAAAGCTTTCATAATCTCTGCCTGCACTCTGTCCATTTTGGTTAACATGATCAGTGTCTCTCTTTCTTCATTGTTGAAATTGATGCCTAAATATCTAAACTACAAGACACAGTCATTTTGTTTTGAAAAGTTCATTGTAAAACATAATGCATGACTTTGATATCAAAACTCTTAAGTCTAAAGAAAGTAAAAAACCCTTCAGGTATGAACATAATAACAGCTTATTAGTCTTCCAAGAGCAAGGATGCGCCTGAATAAGAGAGGAAGGTTAACTAGAATTCCTCTGCTCATCCACACTCATGCACCCTACTTCATTGGAGGTTTCAATCAGACTTACAACTTGATGACTGGAACTGAGGGGGCAGTAAGTCTGTCAGGTTTCAGTAACCTCAGTTCTGAATGCTAGGTCCTGAAGATAGTTGTATGTTCTCCCAGTAATTTTACTGCTTTAAATAGTTATGCCATAAGACTGATGTGCAGAGATAGTTTACTCAGAGAACTTCATTCCACTAAGTAACCCTAGTTTATTAAGCTACGACTATACATGAGATTCAGGAAATGAATAAACTTCTATACAAAGTGAACACGTTTTTCATTTTTTAACCAAATGGAAACAATATTTTATTATAGAAAGAACGGTATGCTTTCATAATCTCAGATAACTTTCTCTCTTTTTTCCTTAATAAGCGACACAGGATGCAGAGAATTGAGCAGCTTGGACTTGTGAAATCTGTTATGTTTTCCTTTCCAGATATGGTCTTAGAAAGAGCTTCCCAAGCCACTTTGAAGAATTGGTTGCTGCTAAGTTTCTGTCTGTTTCTGCCTGTCCTTGTTGGTTCTATCATCATGATTGTAAAATGGAATGAATTAAACAGACTCTGCTTAAAGGAGGAGGACTCACAAGCTGATGAGTAAATCATTTTATTCACCTAATTAACTATTTCCAAGTATTCATTTGGGCTATGTCTACACTACAGAGAAGATCGAAGCTGCTGCTCTCATCTTCCAGGATTCGAATTAGCGGATCTAGTGAAAAGACGCTAATTTGAAGGGGGTTCCGGTTGATGCTGATAGTCCTGCTTCCAGGAGGAGTAAGGGAAGTTGAAGGGAGAGTGTGAGACAAAATAAGGGTATTTAAATTTATGAAGAAACAAAGAAATCTGGACATTAATTTTAGAAAGATGGCCCCAAACTGTGACTCACAATCTCCCAGCTTGGGTCTTGATGCCTGTGCCCCTGTTGCCAGCCCCATGTACATAGGCTTGGAAGGATTAGATCTTCATTGGTGTCAGTAATGAACTGTACTCACACCATTTTACAACAACAAAAATGTCCACCAGTAAAAATCAAACTTTGCAGATACACAAAATAAGGAAAATAATAAACCCTGCAGATGTGCAAAGTAAGGAAAAAGAACACTTGACTGTGATTTAAGGGTGTTTACTTTGGCTATTTAATTTAAATGATTTACTTTGGCTATTTTGATATGTGATGTTGACAATTTGTTTTAATGGTCATGAAGTTTTGACTTGTTGAATCTCAATGTCCACTGTCATAAATAATTATCCTCTGACCTTCACCATAACTTTCTATAGATGTGAAAATGTCAATGCATACAGATCAAAAATTCCTAAAACCCACCAAAACAACAAGGAGACCCATGGCACCGTAGAGACTAGTAAATTTATTAGGACATCAGCTTTAACAGGTAAAACCTACTTCATCAGGTTTTATCCACAAAAGGTTATAGTCTAAAGTGCCACAGGATTCCTTGTTGTTTTTGCAGATACAGACTAACCTGGTGGTGACCCCTTTGAGACTACAAAACCCACAATTATTATACAACTGTGAACATTTAAATAGGTAGAAGTAAACAGTGATACTATCAGAGTTATTAAAAATGAAAATATAATTCTGCCAAGCCTACATTTAATTCATGGATACACAAGAATTTGCACTAGTGGAATCTAATGCAGGACAGGGCCCAATGTCAATATATGGCACTTTCATAATATAAAATTTTCTGCAGAAATTGCACTTTACAAGTCTTCCTGTTGTGCAGGAAACTGATGTATTTTATAGGAACTCTGTATTTGTCAGTAGAATTCACCTTTGATAGCAAGAAATTCTCTTCTGAATTGCTGGAATTTTAAAGAGATAGAACTAAATATGCTCTGTAGCTTTGAGACTATATAAAGCATTTAATTCATTTTAAGTAATATTTTCTGTCATTTTTTAAAAAATCGAAATCTAGATCTGAAGACTGGAGCCTGTCGGACAATCAAAGGTGAGATTCAAATAGGTAACGTGCACTCTCATTTTACCATTTATATTTTATTTATTATTTGTTTTATGGAAGTACTCCAAGGCCTATTCAGGATTGGGACCTATTATGTTAGGCATAGTTCAGTAATGAGGATAAAAGACTCTGTGTGAAAGCAGGCCAGAAGTGGTGTTGTTTCAATACACGCAGGTTTATTTTTCAAAATATTGTCTACTCATTGTGCAGTAGGATTACGGCCACTTACAAAGATATGCAACAACTGCTGAATTTGATGGTACTCCTGGATAAACTAATTTTGTGCAAGATACAACCCATTTCCTCTGCTAAACTGATTAAAAAGCTGCCCAGAGTCTTCATCCCTGAATCATTTGCAAAATTAAAGTATCTGGTTCCTGAACTTTTGTACTGATCCTTGCATCACTGGTATACAGCAAAATGAGGGCATTAGGTTTTTCTAAATGTCTGTTTTGGAATATCTGTAATTATATTTGTATTGGTGAAAAAAATATAGACCTCGTTATGTGAGGGTTGCATATTTTTAGCAATAAGCAGGGCTGTGCAGTGCGTTAGATCATGCCCCCTGTGCTCCTGTTACTGACCTGCACAAACAGAAATCCCCTCGGGGGGAGCTGGGCTGGCTCCGGTTGTTCTTGCCTGTGCAGTGACACGTGTCCCCCCTTCTCTGGTGCAGCGTGTAGCGGCGGCAAGAGGCGGCGGAGCCCGAGGCTGCAGCGGGGCCGGCGGGCGCTGGGCCAATAAAGGCGGATTGCCCCGCACACGCAGTGGAGTCCGCGCCTCCGGGGGCCGGGGGGGCTTTGCTGGCAGCGCGCGCGGCGACCCCCCCCCCCCGCGGTGACGCGGCTCGAGCCCCGGGGCCGTTCCCGGCTCCAACCGGCGCCGCCTCCCCGCGCCATGGGGCCCTGTTCACTGGCGCTGCCTAGGAGACCGCACTGCTCCCCGGCGGGACTGGGGCTGCCCCCCCCAGAGACCCCCCCGTCACTGCTCCCCCCCCGGGGCAGGGACCCTGTTCACTGGGCTGCCGCTCTGCCAGGAAGAGGCCCCCGTCACTGCTCCCCCCCCGGGGCAGGGACCCTGTTCACTGGGCTGCCCCCCCCAAGGAGACCCCCCAGTCACTGCTCCCCCCCCCCGGGGCAGGGACCCTGTTCACTGGGCTGCCCCCCCCAGGAGACCCCCCCATCACTGCTCCCCCCCCCGGGGCAGGGACCTCTGTTCACTGGGCTGCCCCCCCCAGGAGACCCCCCCATCACTGCTCCCCCCCCCGGGGCAGGGACCCTGTTCACTGGGCTGCCCCCCCCAGAGAGACCCCCCTCCCATCACTGCTCCCCCCCCCGGGGCAGGGACCCTGTTCACTGGGCTGCCCCCCCCAGGAGACCCCCCCATCACTGCTCCCCCCCCCGGGGCAGGGACCCTGTTCACTGGGCTGCCCCCCAAGAGACCCCCTCACTGCCCCCCAGGAGTTATCTGCCCCCCAAGACCCCCTCACTGCTCCCCCCCCCGGGGCAGGGACCCTGTTCACTGGGCTGCCCCCCGCCAGAAGAGACCCCCCGTCACTGCTCCCCCCCCCGGGGCAGGGACCCTGTTCACTGGGCTGCCCCCCCCAGAGAGACCCCCCCATCACTGCTCCCCCCCCCGGGCAGGGACCCTGTTCACTGGGCTGCCCCCCCCCAAAGAGACCCCCCCATCACTGCTCCCCCCCCGGGGCAGGGACCCTGTTCACTGGGCTGCCCCCCCAAAGAGACCCCCCATCACTGCTCCCCCCCCCGGGGCAGGGACCCTGTTCACTGGGCTGCCCCCGAGAGAGACCCCCCATCACTGCTCCCCCCCCCGGGGCAGGGACCCTGTTCACTGGGCTGCCCCCCAGAGAGACCCCCCCCATCACTGCTCCCCCCCCGGGGCAGGGACCCTGTTCACTGGGCTGCCCCCCCCCAAAGAGACCCCCCATCACTGCTCCCCCCCCGGGGCAGGGACCCTGTTCACTGGGCTGCCCCCCCGCCAGAAGAGACCCCCCATCACTGCTCCCCCCCCCGGGGCAGGGACCCTGTTCACTGGGCTGCCCCCCAGAGAGACCCCCCATCACCCCCATCACTGCTCCCCCCCCCGGGGCAGGGACCCTGTTCACTGGGCTGCCCCCCCAAGAGAGACCCCCCCCATCACTGCTCCCCCCCCGGGGCAGGGACCCTGTTCACTGGGCTGCCCCCCCCCCAAAGAGCCACCCCCCATCACTGCTCCCCCCCCGGGGCAGGGACCCTGTTCACTGGGCTGCCCCCCAGAGAGACCCCCCCTCACTGCCCCCCAAGTTATTGCCCCCCAAAGAACCCTCACTGCTCCCCCCCCCGGGGCAGGGACCCTGTTCACTGGGCTGCCCCCCCCCAAAGAGACCTCCCCATCACTGCTCCCCCCCCGGGGCAGGGACCCTGTTCACTGGGCTGCCCCCCCCCAAAGAGACCCCCCGTCACTGCTCCCCCCCGGGGCAGGGACCCTGTTCACTGGGCTGCCCCCCCCAAAGAGACCCCCCATCACTGCTCCCCCCCCGGGGCAGGGACCCTGTTCACTGGGCTGCCCCCCCCCCAAAGAGACCCCCCCATCACTGCTCCCCCCCCCGGGGCAGGGACCCTGTTCACTGGGCTGCCCCCCCCAAAGAGACCCCCCATCACTGCTCCCCCCCGGGGCAGGGACCCTGTTCACTGGGCTGCCCCCCCCCAAAGAGACCCCCCATCACTGCTCCCCCCCCCGGGGCAGGGACCCTGTTCACTGGGCTGCCCCCCCCCAAAGAGACCCCCCGTCACTGCTCCCCCCCCGGGGCAGGGACCCTGTTCACTGGGCTGCCCCCCAAAGAGACCCCCCATCACTGCTCCCCCCCGGGGCAGGGACCCTGTTCACTGGGCTGCCCCCCCCAAAGAGACCCCCCCGTATCACTGCTCCCCCCCCCCGGGGCAGGGACCCTGTTCACTGGGCTGCCCCCCCCAAAGAGACCCCCCCATCACTGCTCCCCCCCCCGGGGCAGGGACCCTGTTCACTGGGCTGCCCCCCAAAGAGACCCCCCCATCACTGCTCCCCCCCGGGGCAGGGACCCTGTTCACTGGGCTGCCCCCCCCAGAGAGACCCCCCCAGTCACTGCTCCCCCCCCGGGGCAGGGACCCTGTTCACTGGGCTGCCCCCCAAAGAGACCCCCCATCACTGCTCTGCTCCCCCCCGGGGCAGGGACCCTGTTCACTGGGCTGCCCCCCCAAAGAGACCCCCCCATCACTGCTCCCCCCCGGGGCAGGGACCCTGTTCACTGGGCTGCCCCCCCCCAAAGAGACCCCCCCATCACTGCTCCCCCCCGGGGCAGGGACCCCTGTTCACTGGGCTGCCCCCCAAGGAGACCCCCCATCACTGCTCCCCCCCGGGGCAGGGACCCTGTTCACTGGGCTGCCCCCCAAAGAGACCCCCCATCACTGCTCCCCCCCCGGGGCAGGGACCCTGTTCACTGGGCTGCCCCCCAAAGAGACCCCCCTATCACTGCCCCCCCCCGGGGCAGGGACCCCGTTCACTGGGCTGCCCCCCAAGGAGACCCCCCCATCACTGCTCCCCCCCGGGGCAGGGACCCTGTTCACTGGGCTGCCCCCCAGAGAGACCCCCCCATCACTGCTCCCCCCCGGGGCAGGGACCCTGTTCACTGGGCTGCCCCCCAGAGAGACCCCCCGTCACTGCTCCCCCCCGGGGCAGGGACCCTGTTCACTGGGCTGCCCCCCCAGAAGAGACCCCCCATCACTGCTCCCCCCCGGGCAGGGACCCTGTTCACTGGGCTGCCCCCCAGAGAGACCCCCCATCACTGCTCCCCCCCGGGGCAGGGACCCTGTTCACTGGGCTGCCCCCCCCCAAAGAGACCCCCCCATCACTGCTCCCCCCCCGGGGCAGGGACCCCGTTCACTGGGCTGCCCCCCAAGAGACCCCCCATCACTGCTCCCCCCCCGGGGCAGGGACCCTGTTCACTGGGCTGCCCCCCCCAAAGAGACCCCCCCATCACTGCTCCCCCCCGGGGCAGGGACCCTGTTCACTGGGCTGCCCCCCCAAAGAGACCCCCCCATCACTGCTCCCCCCCCGGGGCAGGGACCCTGTTCACTGGGCTGCCCCCAAAGAGACCCCCCCATCACTGCTCCCCCCCGGGGCAGGGACCCTGTTCACTGGGCTGCCCCCCCCCCAAAGAGACCCCCCCATCACTGCTCCCCCCCCCGGGGCAGGGACCCTGTTCACTGGGCTGCCCCCCAAAGAGACCCCCCATCACTGCTCCCCCCCGGGGCAGGGACCCTGTTCACTGGGCTGCCCCCCCCAAAGAGACCCCCCCATCACTGCTCCCCCCCCCGGGGCAGGGACCCTGTTCACTGGGCTGCCCCCCAAGAGAGACCCCCCCATCACTGCTCCCCCCCCCGGGGCAGGGACCCTGTTCACTGGGCTGCCCCCCCCAAAGAGACCCCCCCATCACTGCTCCCCCCCCGGGGCAGGGACCCTGTTCACTGGGCTGCCCCCCCCAAAGAGACCCCCCATCACTGCTCCCCCCCCGGGGCAGGGACCCTGTTCACTGGGCTGCCCCCCCAAAGAGACCCCCCCAGTCACTGCTCCCCCCCCGGGGCAGGGACCCTGTTCACTGGGCTGCCCCCCAAAGAGACCCCCCCTCACTGCTCCCCCCCTGGGGCAGGGACCCTGTTCACTGGGCTGCCCCCCAAAGAGACCCCCCGATCACTGCTCCCCCCCGGGGCAGGGACCCTGTTCACTGGGCTGCCCCCCAAAGAGACCCCCCCATCACTGCTCCCCCCCCCGGGGCAGGGACCCTGTTCACTGGGCTGCCCCCCAAGAGAGACCCCCCATCACTGCTCCCCCCCCGGGGCAGGGACCCTGTTCACTGGGCTGCCCCCCCCAAAGAGACCCCCCATCACTGTTCCCCCCCCAGGGGCAGGTACCCTGTTCACTGGGCTGCCCCCCCCGAGAAGAGACCCCCACATCACTGCTCCCCCCCCCGGGCAGGGACCCTGTTCACTGGGCTGCCCCCCCCAAAGAGACCCCCCATCACTGCTCCCCCCCGGGGCAGGGACCCTGTTCACTGGGCTGCCCCCCAGAGAGACCCCCCATCACTGCTCCCCCCCCGGGGCAGGGACCCTGTTCACTGGGCTGCCCCCCCCAAAGAGACCCCCCATCACTGCTCCCCCCCCGGGGCAGGGACCCTGTTCACTGGGCTGCCCCCCAGAGAGACCCCCCATCACTGCTCCCCCCCCGGGGCAGGGACCCTGTTCACTGGGCTGCCCCCCAAAGAGACCCCCCATCACTGCTCCCCCCCCCGGGGCAGGGACCCTGTTCACTGGGCTGCCCCCCAAAGAGACCCCCCCATCACTGCTCCCCCCCCCGGGCAGGGACCCTGTTCACTGGGCTGCCCCCCAAAGAGACCCCCCCATCACTGCTCCCCCCCGGGGCAGGGACCCTGTTCACTGGGCTGCCCCCCAGAGAGACCCCCCATCACTGCTCCCCCCCCCGGGGCAGGGTACCCTGTTCACTGGGCTGCCCCCCCAAAGAGACCCCCCATCACTGCTCCCCCCGGGGCAGGGACCCTGTTCACTGGGCTGCCCCCCAAAGAGACCCCCCCTATCACTGCTCCCCCCCCCGGGGCAGGGACCCTCGTTCACTGGGCTGCCCCCCAAGAGAGACCCCCCATCACTGCTCCCCCCCCGGGGCAGGGACCCTGTTCACTGGGCTGCCCCCCAAGAGACCCCCCATCACTGCTCCCCCCCCGGGGCAGGGACCCTGTTCACTGGGCTGCCCCCCAGAGAGACCCCCCGTCACTGCTCCCCCCCCGGGGCAGGGACCCTGTTCACTGGGCTGCCCCCCCAGAGAGACCCCCCATCACTGCTCCCCCCCCGGGGCAGGGACCCTGTTCACTGGGCTGCCCCCCAGAGAGACCCCCCATCACTGCTCCCCCCCCCCGGGGCAGGGACCCTGTTCACTGGGCTGCCCCCCCCCAAAGAGACCCCCCCATCACTGCTCCCCCCCGGGGCAGGGACCCTGTTCACTGGGCTGCCCCCCAAGGAGACCCCCCATCACTGCTCCCCCCCCGGGGCAGGGACCCTGTTCACTGGGCTGCCCCCCCAAAGAGACCCCCCATCACTGCTCCCCCCCCGGGGCAGGGACCCTGTTCACTGGGCTGCCCCCCCAAAGAGACCCCCCATCACTGCTCCCCCCCCGGGGCAGGGACCCTCGTTCACTGGGCTGCCCCCCAAGGAGACCCCCCCATCACTGCTCCCCCCCGGGGCAGGGACCCTGTTCACTGGGCTGCCCCCCCAAGAGAGACCCCCCCATCACTGCTCCCCCCCCGGGCAGGGACCCTGTTCACTGGGCTGCCCCCCAGAGAGACCCCCCCGTCACTGCTCCCCCCCGGGGCAGGGACCCTGTTCACTGGGCGGCCCCCCAGAGAGACCCCCCATCACTGCTCCCCCCCCCGGGGCAGGGACCCTGTTCACTGGGCTGCCCCCCAGAGAGACCCCCCATCACTGCTCCCCCCCGGGGCAGGGACCCTGTTCACTGGGCTGCCCCCCCCAAAGAGACCCCCCCATCACTGCTCCCCCCCGGGGCAGGGACCCCGTTCACTGGGCTGCCCCCCAAGGAGACCCCCCATCACTGCTCCCCCCCGGGGCAGGGACCCTGTTCACTGGGCTGCCCCCCCCAAAGAGACCCCCCCATCACTGCTCCCCCCCGGGGCAGGGACCCTGTTCACTGGGCTGCCCCCCCAAAGAGACCCCCCATCACTGCTCCCCCCCGGGGCAGGGACCCTGTTCACTGGGCTGCCCCCCAAGGAGACCCCCCCATCACTGCTCCCCCCCGGGGCAGGGACCCTGTTCACTGGGCTGCCCCCCCCAAAGAGACCCCCCCATCACTGCTCCCCCCCGGGGCAGGGACCCCTGTTCACTGGGCTGCCCCCCAAGAGAGACCCCCCATCACTGCTCCCCCCCCGGGGCAGGGACCCTGTTCACTGGGCTGCCCCCCCAAAGAGACCCCCCCATGACTGCTCCCCCCCCGGGGCAGGGACCCTGTTCACTGGGCTGCCCCCCCCAAAGAGACCCCCCATCACTGCTCCCCCCCCGGGGCAGGGACCCTGTTCACTGGGCTGCCCCCCAAAGAGACCCCCCTATCACTGCTCCCCCCCCGGGGCAGGGACCCTGTTCACTGGGCTGCCCCCCAAAGAGACCTCCCCATCAACTGCTCCCCCCCGGGGCAGGGACCCCTATTCACTGGGCTGCCCCCCAAAGAGACCCCCCATCACTGCTCCCCCCCGGGGCAGGGACCCTGTTCACTGGGCTGCCCCCCAAAGAGATCCCCCCATCACTGCTCCCCCCCCGGGGCAGGGACCCTGTTCACTGGGCTGCCCCCCAAAGAGACCCCCCATCACTGCTCCCCCCCCCGGGGCAGGGACCCTGTTCACTGGGCTGCCCCCCAAAGAGACCCCCCCATCACTGCTCCCCCCCCGGGGCAGGGACCCTGTTCACTGGGCTGCCCCCCCCAAAGAGACCCCCCATCACTGCTCCCCCCCTGGGGCAGGGACCCTGTTCACTGGGCTGCCCCCCAAAGAGACCCCCCATCACTGCTCCCCCCCGGGGCAGGGACCCTGTTCACTGGGCTGCCCCCCAAAGAGACCCCCCCATCACTGCTCCCCCCCCGGGGCAGGGACCCTGTTCACTGGGCTGCCCCCCCAAAGAGACCCCCCATCACTGCTCCCCCCCGGGGCAGGGACCCTGTTCACTGGGCTGCCCCCCCAAAGAGACCCCCACATCACTGCTCCCCCCCCCGGGGCAGGGACCCTGTTCACTGGGCTGCCCCCCCCAAAGAGACCCCCCATCACTGCTCCCCCCCGGGGCAGGGACCCTGTTCACTGGGCTGCCCCCCAAGAGACCCCCCATCACTGCTCCCCCCCCGGGGCAGGGACCCTGTTCACTGGGCTGCCCCCCAAAGAGACCCCCCCATCACTGCTCCCCCCCCCCGGGGCAGGGACCCTGTTCACTGGGCTGCCCCCCAAGAGAGACCCCCCATCACTGATCCCCCCCCGGGGCAGGGACCCTGTTCACTGGGCTGCCCCCCAGAGAGACCCCCCCATCACTGCTCCCCCCCCCGGGGCAGGGACCCTGTTCACTGGGCTGCCCCCCCGAAAGAGACCCCCCATCACTGCTCCCCCCCCCGGGGCAGGGACCCTGTTCACTGGGCTGCCCCCCCCAAAGAGACCCCCCCATCACTGCTCCCCCCCGGGACAGGGACCCTGTTCACTGGGCTGCCCCCCAGAGAGACCCCCCATCACTGCTCCCCCCCCCGGGGCAGGGACCCTGTTCACTGGGCTGCCCCCCAAAGAGACCCCCCCATCACTGCTCCCCCCCGGGGCAGGGACCCTGTTCACTGGGCTGCCCCCCAGAGAGACCCCCCCTTCCATGATCCCCCCCGGGGCTGGGACCCTGTTCACTGGGCGGCCCCCCAGAGAGACCCCCCGTCACTGCTCCCCCCCGCGGGCAGGGACCCTGTTCACTGGGCTGCCCCCCAGAGAGACCCCCCATCACTGCTCCCCCCCGAGGCAGGGACCCTGTTCACTGGGCTGCCCCCCAGAGAGACCCCCCATCACTGCTCCCCCCCCGGGGCAGGGACCCTGTTCACTGGGCTGCCCCCCCCCAAAGAGACCCCCCCATCACTGCTCCCCCCCGGGGCAGGGACCCCGTTCACTGGGCTGCCCCCCAAGGAGACCCCCCATCACTGCTCCCCCCCGGGGCAGGGACCCTGTTCACTGGGCTGCCCCCCCCAAAGAGACCCCCCCATCACTGCTCCCCCCCGGGGCAGGGACCCTGTTCACTGGGCTGCCCCCCAAAGAGACCCCCCATCACTGCTCCCCCCCCGGGGCAGGGACCCCTGTTCACTGGGCTGCCCCCCAAAGGAGACCCCCCCATCACTGCTCCCCCCCGGGGCAGGGACCCTGTTCACTGGGCTGCCCCCCAAGAGACCCCCCCATCACTGCTCCCCCCCGGGGCAGGGACCCTGTTCACTGGGCTGCCCCCCCAAGAGAGACCCCCCCATCACTGCTCCCCCCCGGGGCAGGGACCCTGTTCACTGGGCTGCCCCCCAAGAGACCCCCCATCACTGCTCCCCCCCGGGGCAGGGACCCTGTTCACTGGGCTGCCCCCCAAGAGAGACCCCCCATCACTGCTCCCCCCCCGGGGCAGGGACCCTGTTCACTGGGCTGCCCCCCCCCAAAGAGACCCCCCCATCACTGCTCCCCCCCGGGGCAGGGACCCCGTTCACTGGGCTGCCCCCCAAAGAGACCCCCCATCACTGCTCCCCCCCCGGGGCAGGGACCCTGTTCACTGGGCTGCCCCCCCCAAAGAGACCCCCCCATCACTGCTCCCCCCCGGGGCAGGGACCCTGTTCACTGGGCTGCCCCCCCAAAGAGACCCCCCCATCACTGCTCCCCCCCCGGGGCAGGGACCCTGTTCACTGGGCTGCCCCCGAAAGGAGACCCCCCCATCACTGCTCCCCCCCCGGGGCAGGGACCCTGTTCACTGGGCTGCCCCCCCCCAAAGAGACCCCCCATCACTGCTCCCCCCCGGGGCAGGGACCCTGTTCACTGGGCTGCCCCCCAAGAGAGACCCCCCATCACTGCTCCCCCCCCGGGGCAGGGACCCTGTTCACTGGGCTGCCCCCCCAAAGAGACCCCCCATGACTGCTCCCCCCCCGGGGCAGGGACCCTGTTCACTGGGCTGCCCCCCCAAAGAGACCCCCCCATCACTGCTCCCCCCCCCGGGGCAGGGACCCTGTTCACTGGGCTGCCCCCCAAAGAGACCCCCCTCATCACTGCTCCCCCCCGGGGCAGGGACCCTGTTCACTGGGCTGCCCCCCAAAGAGACCCCCCATCAACTGCTCCCCCCCCCGGGGCAGGGACCCTCGTTCACTGGGCTGCCCCCCAAAGAGACCCCCCATCACTGCTCCCCCCCGGGGCAGGGACCCTGTTCACTGGGCTGCCCCCCAAAGAGATCCCCCCATCACTGCTCCCCCCCCCGCGGGCAGGGACCCTGTTCACTGGGCTGCCCCCCAAAGAGACCCCCCATCACTGCTCCCCCCCCCGGGGCAGGGACCCTGTTCACTGGGCTGCCCCCCAAAGAGACCCCCCCCATCACTGCTCCCCCCCCCGGGGCAGGGACCCTGTTCACTGGGCTGCCTCCCCCCAAAGAGACCCCCCATCACTGCTCCCCCCCCGGGGCAGGGACCCTGTTCACTGGGCTGCCCCCCAAAGAGACCCCCCATCACTGCTCTCCCCCCGGGGCAGGGTACCCTGTTCACTGGGCTGCCCCCCAAAGAGACCCCCCCATCACTGCTCCCCCCCCCGGGGCAGGGACCCTGTTCACTGGGCTGCCCCCCCAAGAGACACCCCCCATCACTGTTCCCCCCCGGGGCAGGGTACCCTGTTCACTGGGCTGCCCCCCCGAAAGAGACCCCCACATCACTGCTCCCCCCCCCGGGGCAGGGACCCTGTTCACTGGGCTGCCCCCCCCAAAGAGACCCCCCCATCACTGCTCCCCCCCCGGGGCAGGGACCCTGTTCACTGGGCTGCCCCCCAGAGAGACCCCCCATCACTGCTCCCCCCCCCGGGCAGGGACCCTGTTCACTGGGCTGCCCCCCAAAGAGACCCCCCCATCACTGCTCCCCCCCCCCGGGGCAGGGACCCTGTTCACTGGGCTGCCCCCCAAAGAGACCCCCCCATCACTGCTCCCCCCCCGGGGCAGGGACCCTGTTCACTGGGCTGCCCCCCAAAGAGACCCCCCATCACTGCTCCCCCCCCCGGGGCAGGGACCCTGTTCACTGGGCTGCCCCCCGAAAGAGACCCCCCACATCACTGCTCCCCCCCCCCGGGGCAGGGACCCTGTTCACTGGGCTGCCCCCCCCAAAGAGACCCCCCCATCACTGCTCCCCCCCCGGGCAGGGACCCTGTTCACTGGGCTGCCCCCCAAAGAGACCCCCCATCACTGCTCCCCCCCCCGGGGCAGGGACCCTGTTCACTGGGCTGCCCCCCAAAGAGACCCCCCCATCACTGCTCCCCCCCCCGGGCAGGGACCCTGTTCACTGGGCTGCCCCCCAAAGAGACCCCCCCATCACTGCTCCCCCCCCGGGGCAGGGACCCTGTTCACTGGGCTGCCCCCCAAGAGAGACCCCCCATCACTGCTCCCCCCCCGGGGCAGGGACCCTGTTCACTGGGCTGCCCCCCAAGAGACCCCCCCATCACTGCTCCCCCCCCGGGGCAGGGACCCGTGTTCACTGGGCTGCCCCCCAAGAGAGACCCCCCCATCACTGCTCCCCCCCCCGGGGCAGGGACCCTGTTCACTGGGCTGCCCCCCAAAGAGACCCCCCCATCACTGCTCCCCCCCCGGGGCAGGGACCCTGTTCACTGGGCTGCCCCCCCCAAAGAGACCCCCCCATCACTGCTCCCCCCCCCCCGGGACAGGGACCCTGTTCACTGGGCTGCCCCCCAAAGAGACCCCCCCATCACTGCTCCCCCCCTGGGGCAGGGACCCTGTTCACTGGGCTGCCCCCCGCCAAAGAGACCCCCCATCACTGCTCCCCCCCCGGGGCACGGACCCTGTTCACTGGGCGGCCCCCCAAAGAGACCCCCCATCGCTGCTCCCCCCCCGGGCAGGGACCCTGTTCACTGGGCTGCCCCCCCCAAAGAGACCCCCCCATCACTGCTCCCCCCCCGGGGCAGGGACCCTGTTCACTGGGCTGCCCCCCAAAGGAGACCCCCCCATCACTGCTCCCCCCCCGGGGCAGGGACCCTGTTCACTGGGCTGCCCCCCAAAGAGACCCCCCCCATCACTGCTCCCCCCCCGGGGCAGGGAACCCTGTTCACTGGGCTGCCCCCCAAAGAGCCCCCCCCATCACTGCTCCCCCCCCCGGGACAGGGACCCTGTTCACTGGGCTGCCCCCGAAAGAGACCCCCCCATCACTGCTCCCCCCCCGGGGCAGGGACCCTGTTCACTGGGCTGCCCCCCCAAAGAGACCCCCCCATCATTGCTCCCCCCCCGGGGCAGGGACCCTGTTCACTGGGCTGCCCCCCCAAAGAGACCCCCCCATCACTGTTCCCCCCCCCCGGGGCAGGGACCCTGTTCACTGGGCTGCCCCCCCCAAAGAGACCCCCCATCACTGCTCCCCCCCGGGGCAGGGACCCTGTTCACTGGGCGGCCCCCCCAAAGAGACCCCCAATCACTGCTCCCCCCCCGGGGCAGGGACCCTGTTCACTGGGCGGCCCCCCTAAGATACCCCCCATCACTGCTCCCCCCCCCCCCGGGGCAGGGACCCTGTTCTCTGGGCTGCCCCCCAAAGAGGCCCCCCCGTCACTGCTCCCCCCCCGGGGCAGGGACCCTCTTTTCTGGGCTGCCCCCCAAAGAGGCCCTCCCGTCACTGCTCTCCCCCCCCCCCGGGCAGGGACCCCTGTTCACTGGGCTGCCCCCCAAAGAGACCCCACCATCACTGCTCCCCCCCCCCGGGGCAGGGACCCTGTTCACTGGGCTGCCCCCCAAAGAGACCCCCCCATCACTGCTCCCCCCCCCCGGGGCAGGGACCCTGTTCACTGGGCTGCCCCCCAAAGAGACCCCCCCATCACTGCTCCCCCCCCCCCGGGGCAGGGACTCTGTTCACTGGGCTGCCCCCCAAAGAGACCCCCCCATCACTGCTCCCCCCCCGGGGCAGAGATCCTGTTCACTGGGCTGCCCCCCCAAAGAGACCCCCCCATCGCTACTCCCCCCGCCCGGGGCAGGGACCCTGATTACTGGGCTGCCCCCCAAAGAGACCCCCCCCGTCACTGCTCCCCCCCCGGGCAGGGACCCTGTTCACTGGGCTGCCCCCCAAAGAGACCTCCCTATCACTGCTCCCCCCCCGGGGCAGGGACCCTGTTCACTGGGCTGCCCCCCAAAGAGACCCCCCATCACTGCTCCCCGCCCGGGGCAGATGCCCTGTTCACTGGCCTGCCCCCCCCAAAGAGACCCCCCCATCACTGCTCCCCCCCCCCGGGGCAGATGCCCTGTTCACTGGCCTGCCCCCCCCAAAGAGACCCCCCCATCACTGCTCCCCCCCCCCCGGGGCAGAGACCCTTTTCAGTGGCCTGCCCCCCCCCCAAGAGACCCCCCATCACTGCTCCCCTGCCAAGGGAGAGACCCTGTTCACTGGCCTGCCCCCCCCAAAGAGACCCCCCTATCACTGCTCCCCCCCCGGGGCAGAGATCCTGTTTGCTGGCCTGCCCCCCCCCCCAAAGAGACCCCCCATCACTGCTCCCTGCCCGGGGCAGAGACCCTGTTCAGTGGGCTGCCCCCCCAAAGAGACCCCTATCACTGCTTCCCCCCCGGGGGAGAGACCCTGTTCACTGGCCTGCCCCCCCCCAAAGAGACCCCCCATCACTGCTCCCCGCCCGGGGCAGAGATCCTGTTTGCTGGCCTGCCCCCCCCAAAGAGACCCCCCCATCACTGCTCTCCCCCCGGGGCAGAGACCCTGTTCACTGGTCTGCCCCCCCCAAAGAGACCCCCCATCACTGCTCCCCCCCGGGGCAGAGATCCTGTTTGCTGGCCTGCCCCCCCCAAAGAGACCCCCCATCACTGCTCCCTGCCCGGGGCAGAGACCCTGGTCAGTGGGCTGCCCCCCCAAAGCGACCCCCGTCACTGCTCCCCCCCCCGGGGGAGAGACCCTGTTCACTGGCCTGCCCCCCCCAAAGAGACCCCCCCATCACTGCTCCCCTGCCGGGGGAGAGACCGTGTTCACTGGCCTGCCCACCCCCAAAGAGACCCCCCCCATCACTGCTCCCCCCCGGGGCAGAGACCCTGTTCACTGGCCTGCCCCCCCCAAAGAGACCCCCCCATCACTGCACCCCCACCAGGGGGAGAGACCATGTTCTCTGGCCTGCCGCCCAAAGAGACCCCCCCATGTCACTTCTCCCCGCCCGGGGGAGAGACCCTGTTTACTGTCCTGCCCCCCAAAGAGACCCCCCCCCATGTCACTGCACCCCCGCCAGGAGAGACCAACTTTATATTACTGGCCCCCGCCAGGGAGAGGCTTGCTCATATAACTGACCCCCAGGAGAGACCCCCTCCACGGCACCGCTCCCCCCACGGGGAAAGACCCCCTCCACCAGATTAGTACAGTTAGTGAAGATTATTTTCTTCTCCAGGTTCTCAACGATCATTTCTGCAGATCATGGTTCCATGGTCAATGCCACCAAATCAAAATGGAAATCTGGTACTACTGAGTATAATTAAGAAAATTAATCATTCAAAAATGATGAACTAGAATATAATAATTTTGCTTAGGCTGAAGGTACAACTGGAAAATCTGCCATGCCCAAACTTGTAGCTTTTATCATTTCTGTGCACCATCATGAAATATTGGACAGTCAACCCTTTTGACATCTTGAGCTCAATGTGGCAAAGTCCTTGAGCATTTAAACTTCTGGATTTAAAGGGGAACTGCAAATCTTTTGTACAACATTTTCTGAAAAAGTCTGAGATTCCAAAATCTTAAAGCTACGGCCTTGAAATATAGTCTTGTCACATGCAAAGTAACGCTCAGTGGAAGTGTTGTGGTGTTTTAAATTAATGTAATGTCCCTGGAGAAAGATCCTCCTAGTTCGCTGTGAAAATCTCACTGAAATCATTTGCCCAGAATGCAGCACCAGTCAAAAATGTATATAAATATTGGGAGAGAAATAATACTGAAAATAATATCTGATCACACAAATTGATACCTGACTCTCACCTGTATCATATTCCATTCTGGATAGCTTGTCTCTGAAAAATGTTACAGAAATAGAAGCGGTCTAGATTTGTGGAACAAAACAATTTGACACAATTAGACACGTGGGGAAATGTATCTCTGAGATTAGGTGAGTTCAGTTAAGAAGATGAACAAGAGGTGATATTTTGATGAGATGTACAAAGTAAGAGTAAGAACATTGACATATTCAGTGGAAATGAAAAGTAACGTATTTGTGACTGTTAAAAGAAAATAAAAGTTTTATTGGTCAACAGTTTTTATAAGGGATATAAACCCTCCTTATTCAGGATATAATCCAAAAGCTAAACAAGGGTGGGGAGCGGGTTGAAATAAATTTATGAGCAGATTATTCCATAATGGCCCTTTATACTTCTTGTACCTGCCTTTGACATATCTGGTACAGGCTGTTGCTGGAGAAAGGATACTAGATTAGACTGCAACTGCTCTGAAGCATTATGGCAATCCTTAAGTAAATAATTTGCACGTAGTGTTACTTGTCTTTTAAAGTATAATAATTTTGATCAATGATTGTAGTTAAATGTTTTACGATCGCTGAACAACATGATTTAACGAACTCCCATGAGTTTGTTCCCATTTGCTCAATCAGTGTAATTATTTGGCTCCCGTGAAAATAACTTCATAGCGTTGCACTTTGCATAGAAATTATATTGCCACATAAAATATTCCTGTAAATTATATAGCATTGTACACTGATAGATGACTTTCTCCCCTGTGGTAATTGGAACAGGATTTCACATAGTTTATTGATTGTAACTACATATTTTGAATTGTTACACTGTTTTTACTTTTCACAGTTTCTCCTGCTCCTTAGCTGTGGTTGGTTATAGACAAGGAACTTCTTTTAAAAGGAATTTATGATTCAGTTTAAGAAATCAAAGATGGAGTCACTCTGTATGGCACAGGACTTTGCAAGGGTACAAACAATATCTTTTGTTAGAAGTCGAGAGGGGCCAATTCCTGATTTGGAATATTTTAATCTCTGCCCATTCTATTGCAGTGTACTTCTTCAGTGAGCACGTATGCTCCTGTTTAGCAGAATTACTGAACTATTTAAAATACTATGTTAGTAAATTCTCTGTCATTCTGGATGCTTTAGGAACAGGTGTCCTACATCATTACAATAGAAGAGAGGTCATACACTCTTCACCTGAAGCAAGAGTAAGTGATTGGTTTTGTTCCTCACCCTTTGGCTGAGTATCGTGTGATCAGTTATAATAAATGTTTCTAATAAATCCTGTCAGGTACTGGATGACTCGTTTTTCACTTCCTCTTGTTTTCCAATCTTTGGTTATTATTTGTTGTCTCTAAGAGTCCAAACGTCTCCAATTTATTGCTTTAGGTTATGTCTACACTGCCGTTTTTGGGGGGGGGGGGGAGAGATGCAAAATTGCGTATCTTTTTCCGTTTGTAGACGGGGTCAAATGTCGGAAAAACCTCCTCTTTTAGAACATCCCTTATTCCTCATAAAATGAGGAATACAGGGATGCTGAAAGAATGTGCCTGCTTTTTCGGAAACTATTCCAAAAAAGGCTGACGTGTTCCCTGGACGCAGCAGAGTTTTTCTGGGATACCTCCAGTACCTGGGGAAAGCTCTGCAGTCTAGACATAGACTTGGTCTGTTATTCCTAGTACCGTAGTAAGCACTGATAAATGGTGAAGCTAAGATTCTGGAAGAGAAAGTACTCTTATAGATCCCTGTGTTCTTGCATTTCAAGACCTAAAACAGGAGTATGAGATTACACTGCAAAAGAACCTGGATCCTGCAGAGGGTTTGTAACTGTGTACCTTGAAGCCTGCTCACTACTGTCACCTCATCTAATCTCACTCAACAGTTTTCTAGTCAGAAAGAAACCATAAAACATTAAATGGTGGATCAAGAAACAAGGGTGGAAAAGTCTTTGCAGCATGTTGAAATGAGTGTGTGTGCATGTTGCATTTTCAGGATTGTACACTATTTGTTTTGGAATTCAAACCTTTTTCTTTTTAATAGAGTATTTTTACCCAGTACTTTCAGGGTGTATACTTACAGCCGAGAGGGGGCTGTTCAATCTGATTTCCCACATATTAAGGTAAGATTTATTTACAGTATTTTGCAGGCTTAGCTTTTTCCCAATAGAATCAATTACTGTTAGAATTACTGTCTGGGGATTTAACTTATATTTTTAAAATATTAAGATGACTTTCCTGTTGGAATGTTCTTAAGGCTTTTCTTATTTATTGCTAGTCCTGGCATAAACTTTTCAGTCAAAGATAGTAACTCTAATGGATATTTGTAAGTACAAATTATAATATTTAAATGTAGAACTGGATTAACTGCCTTATCAAGGAAGTATCTGAGGTAAAGGCACTATAACAAAGCTTTACATGGGGGTTTTCTGAAGCTGTTAGCATTGATTTGTCTTGGTTCCCATTAAAGTTAGTTGGAGTGGATTTATGCCAATGCTGAACATTTTTGAAACTCATAAAATCAATAGCATAATTTAACTGTGAAGATCAGAGTTGTTTGTAAAAATCAAAGGAAAAACAGATGTAAAAGAAATATGGATTTCTTATAACCCTGAGCATTTCATTATTTATAGGTATAGCACTGGAGTATTGGAAAGGAAGGATGGTCCAACGACTAAGGCCCTAGCCTAGGAGTTGGCAGACCTAGACGGAAATCACTCCTCCCCCCAGGCTTCCTGTGTGGCTTTGGGCAATGTTACTGTGTCTCTCTGTTTCAGTTCCCCACCTGTAAAAGGAGGAGACTAGAACTTCCTTACCTCATATGAGTGTAGGGAGGCCAGACAGGAAGTGAAAAATCGAGATGGGGTGGGGGATGATAGATGCCACTATAAGACAAAGCCCAAATATTGGGACCGTCCCTATGAAATGGGGGCATGTGGTAACCCTACATGAGTGCCATGGAGGTGCTCAAATACCCTGGTGATGGAGACCATAGAAGTGCCTGAGAGAGATAGATAGTAGTCTCCAGAACGTGCAGCTTTGTAGAGGAACAGTACTGGGATTACAGCGGCACCATGGCACCCACCCACACTGAGAAGAGGCCCTGTGCTCCGGCCCCTCACTTTGTCTGTGCTCCACCCCCCTCAGCCTCCTGATCTGAGTCCCCAGTCACCGCTTGCTCCTCTTTGTCCCCGCTCCAGATCTGTCTGCTCCTCTTGTGGGGGAAGAGACTGAGCAGGGGCGAGGCCTTGGGGCAGAGCATGGGCCAAGTGGGAGGCAGGACCCCAGTTCGAGCAGTGAGGCCCACAAAAGGTTAATTTTGCCTGAGAAAGGTACAAACCAGTGAAAAGTTGGTCTCTGGAGTTTTCCAATTCTCTCCTATCTTCTCACGTGTACAGACTTCAGGCAGTGTCCTTTAATCCATTCGTTGGGAGCATGCCCTTTAAAATCAGACTGAGAGCACAACCTAATTCATTATGGCTATGCACTGCCTCAGCATGTCAGTTCTGAAATGACTTCCAGCTCGTGGGTAGTGAACTGCTCTTACTGATAAGTAAGCCATTTTTCTTTCATTATTTTTTCTAGCGTGATTGTTTCTACAAAGGCTATATTGCAGGTTTTCCAGATTCAGTGGTGACACTCAGCACCTGTTCTGGACTTAGGTAATGGCATCACCGTTATTGAAATACAGAAGTTAAATAGTTCTAACAGTTTTTTTGCATTTACAATCTCGGTTGCCTTTCTGACTGATTGTGGTTTCAACTCAAACCATGTTCTAGTTTCACACAGTTGTGGCTTTTTCAGAGGGATACTGCAGTTAAAGAATGTCAGCTATGGAATTGAGCCTTTGGACTCCACACCTGGATTTCAGCATCTAGTTTATCAAATATGGAATGAAAACATAGAGAGCCTGCTTTTTGTAGAAAATGATTCTGTTATATGGAGTGAAGGGATGGCACGCAAGCTGGATACAGGAATAAAAGTGAGTGCTGGTTGCTTTGCTTTGCTTTGCTTTGCTAAGATAACGTTTAATATGTTAGTATCTGATCTACACTAAAATTACTAAATATTTGGAACCAGCTTCTTTTCTTAGTTCCACTTGCACATCCCCAACAAAACTTGTGGGGTTGTGTGGATATTACTGAATTTGTCCCTTGGCGTTTAGTCTGAAAGACAGGGCAAAGTCAGTACATTGCGGTAATTTTGGTTTATTCCGTATGTCTGATATTCAGACACTGAGCAACTCAGCTGGGGTATGAACAATCTTTTACCTCTTCTGTTTGGGCATTGTGACAGCACACATTACTTTCCTGGCCATGGATGGAGACACAGGGATGCGACATGGCAAGTAAAAGCCATTACTTTATTAGGAAAGAAGGTGGCTGGGAAGCTGTGGTTCTTGGGTGCTTGTGGGAATGTGATCCAGTGCCCTCAGCTGGTTTGAGAGATCTTGATGTCCTGTGTCACCATCTTGCCCGTTGATGTTTTACTACTAACGGGAATATTCTCCTGATGAGGAGGGCTTTAGGCACACACCCTCAAAAATCACAGTGGAGACAGCATAGCTGAGGCCTCACAAATTGGGCTGAGGTTTACACTCCTAAATCTCCCCCACAGAGCCTCACTCTACCGTTCAGCACCTGACATAGCTCCGGGCACCTAGAAATCGGCAGTTCTCTCTGTCAGTTGTGAGTGTAAGTGGCCATCCATATGTAGACAGTGTCTACCTCCCACTTTCACTTTTCATTATCAGTACCCCTACACTAGAGCCTGGCAAATCCATGGATATCCTCTTTATAGCTGCAGGTATCACAGCTACAGGTGTGGGTGCAGATATCCCTCTGTGGCTCATTTTTGCAGAAGTGGGTACCAATTTTGTATCTGCACAGGAATCTACCCTACACAACTGGTTATGAGAAGAATTTCAGCCAGGCCATCAGGGAACAACAGAGCTTTGTCTCATCAGGGCTTTTCCCACAGATTGATTTAGTCGTTTCTGAATTGCACTAATGAAGCTTGGGCATTCTGTATCTTGTTTGTGACCTCTGCTCTCTGTGTCTCATTCACACTGCTAGTAATGAGCATCCCAGGTATAATGTAGAAGTAATTCCTTAATGTACTATTTGCCTTAAGTCACAACAGAGTTTCATCAGACACTCCAGATATCTAGAAATGTATGTTATTTTGGACAAGGCTCTGGTAAGTCTGAGCTATCATTCATTTATACTGTCCTACAGTTTTCTCTTAATTTGTATTGCACAATCGGATTCCAGCTCTAAAACTACCTCTCTGTCTTTTCAGCAACATGTACATGTTACAAAGGGCAGCTGGGGTTACTCTCATACTCCCACTGATGTGTGAACCATTTTGATTAACCCTATGGCATATTCACAAATGAATGTGTACTCCTGTCTGAAGTGAATGTTCCAAGGGAGAGCAGCCAGCTCACTTAACTCCTGCCTTCTTCTCTGGGCAGCCCAGCCCTGGGTGTGGGTACAGCCTGCCGTTAGTGAGTCCACCCCCCTCAGGGGGTATAAAGCAAGCCCCCATATACTGACCTACCCCCTTCCTTGTGCAAGGGAGAGGGAAGCAGTCTGTCAGGCAGCTCCGTTCCCAGGCCTCAGGGCAAGTAAAGGTCAGGGCTTAATCCTGGGGCTGAGGAGGGAGTTCTACAAAGGAAAATCAGCCCAACCTGTCTCCTTTCTCAGAGGGCTTAGTCAGGCACCTTTCGCAGGCTCTGGGTCAGTTAGTGACACAGGCTGGTCCCCCAGTCTGGGTGCCAGAGCCAGGGCCTGCTTGCTCTGAGTGCCACTGCAGCTGCGTGGAGTTCCTCTCTTCTAAGGGCTTGTGTCCCACCTGAGCAGCCCCATGGGCGCAGGGCATAAGGACGGATTGTGGCACAGGGGTTCCTTAACCCTTGCCTGGCTCACAGCCAACTGTGTTTATCACCTGCCCGGCCACAATGCCAGACACTGACTGCTGCCCTCCATGCTGTGAGTGCTATCGTGAACGTCCCCTTTTAGCAGTGAGGTGCTACTGCGGTGGGTTTCTTTGGTGTTTCTCCCCCAGAGCATGGAGCACTGTAATTGGGTACACATAGAGCTTGAGCCTCTAAGAAAAAATCCATGGGAGAGGCAAAGAATGCCACGTCATCAGGGCCATTGCCTCTCCCCCTTTGAAAGCATGCACTGCCAGGCCCAGGCGTTTCAAGGGGGTTTGTTTCTTTAAACGGGTCATCCAACAAACAAAATAGTCCTAACTCCATCCTTGGCGCCAGGCTTCAAGGCCACCCCTCCCAGAGGCTCTAGCACCTCAGCTCTGGAAGTGAGTGTTCCAAGGGAAAGCAGCCAGGTCACCCACGCCTGCCTTCTTCTCTGGGCCGCCCAACACTGGGTCTGGCCTTTTGTGGAGCAGGAGCTGCATGGCTGCTTCTCTGAGCCCCAGCGCCTCCACTGCCGGGCTCAGCCAATTTCAGCCCTTTTATGGGCCAAGGAGTAGCCCAGTCCCCTTTAACTAGCCAGATTGGGCACCAGGCTCAATCTGTCAACAAACAGGCAGTTAATAGCCAAAAAGACATTTTCAAAAACCGGAAGTCAGATCCTACTGAGGGAAGTAGAAAAGAACCTGAATACTGGCAAGTCAAGTGTCACACTATAATTAGGCAGGGCGAAAAAGTTGCTCTTCAGATTCTAGCAAAAGATGCACAAAATAACAGCAATAACTTAGCAAAGTGGCTGAAACTATTGTTAAGCACAATATTGGGGCTGCCAGAGCCAGGGGGGCGTTTGGAGCAGAGGGTGGGGAGCTGGGTTCACAAAAGAATTAGATAAGTTCCTGGAAGGGAGGTCTATCAATTGGCCCAGGTTGTCAGACACGCAGCCCCATGCTCCGGATGCCCATAAACCCCTGACTGCCAGCAGCTGGGCCTGGATGACAGGGAATGGATCACTCCACGAATTGCCCTATCTTTTGATTCCCTCTGAAGTACGGGGCACTGGCCACTGCTGAAATGCGGAGCACTGGGCTAGATGGACCCTGACTCTTTATGGCCATTTGTATGCTGTTCCGATGGCTGCTTTCTCCATTCTACCGAATGAGTTAGGCATAGGCGGGAGGCTATGACATGAAGAAAAAGAGAGAGGAAATGTCTGTGAGAAGTAGGCAGGTTCCACAATCTGGCAATGGCACAAACAGAACTCATTTGGAACCTGCATCCGTTCTTGAGGGAAATGATATGGCTACAGAAATGTTGCACTGCAGTGATATGCGTTGTAATCTAAAGAGTTTGTGTTGTTTTTCAGTATGACTATATGGGTTCAGAGAAGGATGTTGTAACAGACAAAATAGTCCAGCTCATTGGCTTTGTCAACAGTGTAAGTGACTGCCTGTCTCTGTCCACGATTCCTGTGGGTGTTTGGGTTAATTTTGCTGGTAGCTACAGCCTCGCAGGGAGAGTGGGGGGCCCAGGATCAGGACTTCTGGGTTCTATTTCTGGTTCTGTCATTGACCTTCTGTGTGACTTTGCTAAGACACCTCACGTTATTCCGCAAATTGGATAGAATACTTGTCGGTGTCCTACATCACAAGGGTCATGTGAGAACCTTGTGATGCTTTGAGAACCATGGATGAAAGTTGCAGTAGGAGAAGAAAATATTATTACCACATGAACTCCAGATATTTCATAGATTATATTATTCTCCGGTAGTTATTTAAGATCAATTTTTCATCCTCAGGATAGTAAGTCTGTAGCAGTTAGATTAAAAACCATTTTATATTCCTCACTGCCAGGGTTAGGTCATTTGCCTCGAGAGTCATCAGAAACCTCAGGTACTCTCGGCCAGCTGAAAATAAAGGGACTTGCAATGTATCCCCTTTTAGAATTGTTTTTATTTTTACTCTGACCCTGTCAGTATGGGCACTTATTACTGTTTTTATGACATTCATGAATCATTTTCTGTCTTAAGCTTCCTTAGGTTATGTTTGATTGTGTGTACAGGGTTGATAGTATGATAAGCCTCAGTCTTAGTACCATGATCCCCCAGATGTGACATTTTCTAAACTTCCAAACTCTGCTTTTAACTTGGGGTCACAGTGCAGTTCAAAGTATATAAGGTGACCCGGGGTTGAACTCAGATTGCTAACCTGAGTTTAAAGCCAAATTTCTGCATCTGGACTAACATTTTAACTGGAGTTAGCTAACCTGAGCTGAGAACGTACCTATTTTTTGGCAGTGTAGACATAATCTTGGTTATTTTAAGTTAACTTGGTTATAAAAAGAACTGGCTGCATTGTTGTAGCCACACTGGTCCCAGGATATTAGTGAGAGAAGGTGGGCGAGGCAACATCCTTTATTGGCTCAGCTTCCATTGGTCAGAGAGAGACAAGCTGTTTGAGCTCATGCAGAACTGAAGAAAAGCTCTATGTAAACTGGCACTTGTTTCTCTCACCAGCAGAAGTGGGTCCAGTCAAAGATATTACCTCACTCACCTTGTCTTCCTAATAAAAAGAACTGACGGTTGTGATGCATGAACTGAGAATAACATCATGAGGGATATTAAACATTGGTTAATTCCGCGTTTCTCCAACTGGGGGTCGCGAGCAACTTAGAGGGGGGTCGCAGTATCACAAAGTTTGAGAACCTCTGGGTTAATTGAATAGCATTTTATTTTGGGAACATCTATGCCTATACATTATCTATGCCTATACACTCTTGGTGAACATTTATGCCTATATAGACTTTGCTGCGTTGGTCCCTTATCGCCATAGCTTATAGGTCTTACAGTACTATAGTGTATATCATTTAATACAATACTTGTATTTCCTCTGTTTTCAGATGTTTACACATCTTAATATGACAATTGTGTTGTCTTCTTTGGAGTTCTGGGAAGATAGTAACAAAATTCCTACAACAGGGGAAGCCGATGAATTATTGCAAAGGTTTTTACAGTGGAAAAATATCCATCTTACTCTACGGCCACATGACATAGCATATTTATTTGTGTAAGAACATTACTTTATTATTAAAGAAGATGCACTAGAAATGTTTTAGACTGTCATTGCTTTTAGAAAGATTTTATTTATGATCAAGAATCTGTTTTTGTGCTTTAGTTACAGGGACCAACCAAATTATGTAGGGGCATCTTTTGCAGGAAACCTGTGTCTGAGAAACTATTCTGGAGGGGTTGCTTTGGTATGATATAATAGAATCTGCTTACCCGTACAATCAATATACTGCATCAGTTACTTACAGTTATGGCCTTACTTTGTAGGGGCAAATTTTGCACTCACCTCTACTACTAAGAGGAGTCCCCCAGCAATAGAATCAGGGCAGCTGTGCTGTGTGGGGGGAACAGAGAAATTATCGAGACCATTCAGAGGTGAAACACCATGAGACAAGACAACTGGTCTCACATGCTGGGGAGGAGCATACAGGGGATGATGAGATCGGAATGGATCTAAAGGTTCTGCTGGTCTGGGGTTCCTCCGGTCTTCTGCTCTGGGAGCTGGCTCCAAAAAGGCTTCAAAGATTATTTGAGCCATTGGGCTTGGTAGCCATGCCACAAGATTAGAGGGAAGGGTTGTTGCTCCTGCACATCTACTCTTCACTCATCAAGAGCGTTGGAGTGAATAAGGGTTTGGGTTCAGGGTTACACATCTTCTCTATAACTTCCACTATATCCTGGAATGGGGCAGAGCAGTTGCCTTACAATTTATATATCATGTCTAATACCAATATCTTTGTATGGTTCAGGCAGGGCAGAAAACAAAAAACTTTTATCACAGTTTGGTTCCACAGTTGAATGAACTTTTCATACTTTCTTATTATGTTAGTATCAAAGGGCTGTAACACTGGAGACGTTTTCAGTCATCATTGCGCAGCTGCTGGGGCTGAGTCTGGGAATAGCATATGACGATTCCAGAGACTGTCAGTGTCCAGGAGTCACCTGCATCATGCACACCGCAGCAGTGTAAGTTTTTTCTTAATTATTTGTTATCTGTGTACCTCACATAGCATCACATTATTGTTGTGTGGTTCGATTTATTTTAGATCCGAGGGAAACCAGGACACTCCAGGGATATTTAACCACTTTCTTATTTATTGCAAGCTTTAAGCAGTTAATACAGTTGTTTAAGTTTTACAAGCCTTAAAAACAATTCCTATACAATTTAAGCCTTAAATACTGTAAATTCTAAAGCAATTAATACAGCACAAAGCAATGCAAAAGCAATTAATAGGAGATCTACTATAATACAGTAATAAAGCCTAATTCACTTCCACTTCACCAGTGTGCTACTTACAGTACCAGGCAGGAAGTCGTGGTTGCTTGTCTTCCCACGCAATGGAACACCACGCACTGGGCCACCGCTGTGAAGGGCCTAATTACTTCTAGTTACATCGAGCAGGACGTGTGGGTCCATCCTGCCCATTCCCTCCCATCAATTGTTCTTACTAAGCCCATTTTATAGCAAAGCGAGACTTGGTCGTTCTAATAATATTTACCGATTAATTATGTATTGCGTAAGATGCGTAAAATGCCCAATACTCCTATTTGGAGTGCATCCTGTCGCTCGAGATGTTGCTGCTATGTGCATAGTTGACAGTATGCTTACCAGAAACAGAAGTACTCATACAAGGTTGCTTGTCCTGTGTTCTTGACGTGGTCTTGCGTACCCTGCTTAATCTGCATTGTTATTCAAAACATTCCATCCTCTCACAGCTTCTCCCTTCCAAACCGTGCCTGCTTGTGTGCACTAGACTTGAGACAGGCCTGAGTTTTGTGTTTTAGGGACCCGCACTGTGTTAAAGGCAGACATCACTATTTATTGCTAAGGCAGGGTAGTGCAGACCCCCCACAATTATGTAGTATATTTAGAACCATTTTAACATGCATTCAAGTGTTATCATCCCTCTACTTTAGAGAGTTTGTGCATTTGTCTGTCTGTGAGTCTGTTCAAGAACTTCTAAACAGTAAGAGCTAGATCCACTACATTTGGTAGGCAGCTTCCTCTTCTCCTAATTTAAAGCAAGGGTAGGGTTTGGTTGTGCCGGGAAAATGGGAAGTGCCTGGAATGGGATTGCTCTCCATAATGTGGAAGGAACAAGTGTGAGAGCAGGGACAGTTATGTGCCACAATGACCAATGAGGGCAGCGAACACAGGGGAAAGGTACACTGCAGAGTGACCGGGGTGGGGGGGCAGGGGGGCTGCAAAAGGAAGAAGTGGCTAGCTGGGACCAGAGCTCTCCATATTGCCATCCAGGGGTAAGCGACACTCCCTGCCTCAGCTGCTCCCAGACCTCAGCCACAATCCCCCTGGGAGCATCACCTGAGCCAGGCAGTACAGTCCTGGCCCCCCAGGCAGCACAACCCTGCTCCTCCCTTTCCCAGGAGGACCCCCCCTGGAGGAACTGCACAGTCCCAGGACTACCCCTCTGCGGAAGCCACGTGGGCTAGGCAGCATAGCTCCTGCCCTGTGAAGACGTGGGCTGAGGCTGGGCAGTGCTTCCTCTTCCCCCCGCTGGGAGGAGCTGCCAGCTGGGGCTGCATAGAGCAGCCCTGGCCGCCTCCAGAGGAGCCACCAGCTGGGGCTGGGCAGCGCTGGTACCCCAGGAAGCCACTGTCGCCAGAGCAGCATTGTCTCTGGTGAGCTCCATGCCCCGACTCCTGCTCCCCCCACCTTCTGCCCAGAGCCCCCACCAGGTCCTGAGCACTGCCTGGTAAATCCTCTCGTTCAAACTAATACTATATGCGGTACGTAGACTTTTATACCATGTAACCAAAGTTTACCAACACAAATGTCATCAACTGGGAATCTGCCAGGGGCCAAGAGGCAGGCTGACTGACATCTCTGAGAAGGTCCCACAAGCTTTGCAGCAGGTTAGTGACGCAGCAGGAAAGCTGGCCTCGGGGCTGCTTGTCATGTGCACACCTGGAGTAATTCAGTCGGAAGCTGCCTGTCAGTCAGGGACTTGCCATGATTTAAAAATCAAACATCTGAACTTATAAAATAGATACATAAATAATAAATAAATAGCGCTTTGAGAGACTTAACAGTTACAGGGAATATTTCTTTTTTTACTGAAATACAGAATCTCTCTCCTACCCATATCTTTTAAGTCCTGTTTCTCTATCTAAGCAATTGTTGGTAACAATGTGGCTTTTAATGTCCATGTGCCCGCTAAGCTACTGTCTTGAAATTAAACATACTATTTCATTATGTGCCAATGAATACAGGAAAAACTCTAATTGGCACCTTCAGAGATAAGTCTCTATTATCAAATTTCTGTTCAATTACTCTGCGTTTAAAGCTAGTCCACACTTCTCCGTGTTTTCCACCAATTTCTTTGTTTAAGTTTTCTAGTTTATGCTATATACAGATGTGTACTCACTATGGGCCTGGTCATGGAAACTCTTACAGGTGTAAGTAATTTTACTCACATTATTAGTTCTATTATGTGAAATTACTCAAGGACCTAAGTGTTTCTAATGGTAACATATAATGTAATCTGCCATTAAAATATAACTTACGGAGAGTTCCGTCTTCTTGTGAGATACTATATTGCCAGTGATGGCAAGAGGAGGGAAATGGGAGACAAGTGTACTGGCCCCATAAGCTCAGGGCCCCCCAAAATGTTTGTGACTACAATGCCTGGAACTCGGGTGAAATGGAAGGATGGGGGATCCCAGCAAACAGGATGTATTGAGGCTCCAAATTTCTCTCAATGGATGGCACATATGTGATAGTACATTCAATTCATTATAACCTGCTAATGATAGGTTACAAATCTGATATTTTTGTTATAGGTCTCCTCATAGTGATCAGTCTTGCAGTTACAATTAAACTAACATCAGTTGCTGTCACGTTTTCACTGAGGAGACTTAAACAGAGGGCTGGAAGAGACTGCAGCAGTATCTTTAGTGGACAGATCGAGACAAGAACAGTTTAGAAAGTTTGTGCTGCACTGGTTGTGTTTTCCTAGTTGAAAGAGGGCACCCTACACTGCATGTTATGCCCACTTCTTGCCCACAGTTGACTGTAACTTGGGCCCACACACCATTCTAGCACAGACTTGCAAACATAGTTACAAAAATTATATTTATTCCTTCTCTGAGGCAGACTTGCTGGGTATGAGGCCTCCAGTTTGGAAAAATTCTGTTAATCTGAGTTTGCCAGTTCTGTGTAATTTATTTTAGCCAAGAAGTATGTTGAAGGCAAAGAAGAGTGAATTAAGAAGACTGACTCCCTCACTCCCTAATTTTGCGACCAAAATAATTTTTTGCTTTATTGGAGTATTTCGTTGGTATGAAAGGATGCATGCTTTACAAAGCACGGAGGATATTTTAAGTGTGACATTGTGCTTTATGTTTTAGACATTCCAGTGGGACAAAGGCCTTTAGCAACTGCAGTATAGGAGACTTTCAAAGTTTCATTGCAAATGGAGAAGGCGAATGCCTTTTGAACAAACCATATTTGAATGCATCCTATAAGGCTCCTGTCTGTGGCAACAAAATAGTGGAGGAAGGAGAGGACTGTGACTGTGGCTCAAAAAAGGTTAGGAAATAAATCCATGAAATTTAATATGATTAAACAATTCACAGTTCCACACCTTGAGGCTGAAGAGACACCGTTGGGGTACAAGAGGTGTTTACAAGACCTTGGAATGAGAGGCCAGCTGTAGCTCTTTAGAAAAGCCATTCAACTTTGGCATGCTATGGAGTTGCTTGTTCTCAACTTCACTGTCAGGTTTGTGTTCTGAAATGGACTTTGAAATAGAGCAAGCAGTTCTGTTTTCCTCTGTGTGTAGGCAGATGTTCAGTGTGAAATGTTCCTTTATTTCAAATACCGCTTGATTTCAACTGTGAGAAGTTAAAGTTCATAGAGTGTAATAATGGCATGTAACAACAGAGTGTGGGAAATCTGGGTAAAAGACGACGGAATGACTAAATGAGTCCAAACAAAAACTCTGTCGAAGGACGATCATGCCTGGTAAATGGGAGATGTGGGACCTGAACGTATTGAACATCAATTGGCATCTCAGAACTGAAGTCTGCTTGGTGTGTTGGGGAATGAGATGAGCTGTCCTCTCTGTTACTTCCTTTTGGGGTCCCTAGAAGAAGAGCCTTGGGAAGAATCAGGCCATTTGCAATCCCAGCTGGCTTGAGGTAGGAGAACTGGACGGGCCACACTTCACCCTCCTGGGCAGACATGTGCAGTCTGTGGAGGGCTGTGGCGCCAGCCAGGGTGGTCATGGGTGCTAGTAGCACAGCAGGCATTGGCTAGTGATGGTCCCAAATTTGGCTCAGTAATGCCAATCCATGGGTCTGTGGGATGGCCTCAGGGTAGTCCAGGTAGAGCAGCATGTCAGTGGAGAGTCTGAGAGTCTGGGGAGTTCTGTCCAGGGGGTGAGTTGGCCGAAGAGCAGACAGTGTTGCTTTTGGATACAAGGAGCTGTTGAAGGAAGGCAGATCTCTGTGAGACTGTGACATTGCACACAAGGACAGAGAACTTTACACTGACAGCACGTGGAGTGTCTCTAGCTGCTCCACGTCTCTGGCCCACATAGCCACACAGCTAGTATGCATCAGCCCTGCACTCTATCTCAGTGCAGGGATACTTTGGATTTCTTAGAGAAGGTGGCAAGAGCTGCATGTCTGGTTCACTGCGGCTGCAGAGCAGAAGGATGAACACATCAGCACTCTGCGTGGCATGCTGCTCGGGCGGGGATTAAAATACCACTGTGACCTCAAGTGCCGATGTTGAAATGTCAGCACAACAGCTTGCAACCTTTGGAACTGCTGTGACTACTGAGACTTCCAGCGCCTGCTGCCGAGTGGAGTCAGCTCAGATGTCTGGGTCCTTGGCACTACTCAGTAAGCCATGAGCTGAAACGTGGGAACTGCCCTCTCGAGAGCACTTTTCTCAGATGGGGACGTGCAATTCACTTCTTTCCTTGGGGGAAAAAGAGACTTCAGTTTCCAGGGCCACCAACCTTGTCTCTTTTGCCAATACTAAGATGTATTATAGATTCTAAAACCTATAACATTCCTATTGTTTGTTTCAGGAATGCCTATATAATAAGTGTTGCCAACATACCTGTAAATTTAGACGAGACATCAAATGTGTCACGGGAGACTGTTGTTGGGCATGTAGGGTAAGCTATAAATTCAGAGTTTAACACATTTTCCAACTATAACCGTATCTCTAACAATAGTCCCAATACTGCAGATCCGTAACACTTAACTTTAAGTATGTGACTAATCCCGGTCAATATTTAGAGGTATTTAGGATTAGGGCCAATTGTGCATACTCTGCCTATTGCTTACAGTACTGACATACAGAAAGAACCAGAGAGCAAGTCCCTACACTGCTGACTATGCTATCTAAAATACTGTCAAGATGATACTGATTATTCAAGGCAATCCTGTAAATGAGACCTAACAAAAACAGTTGTATAAACACACACTTATCACTCTATCTGAGCTTGGCCAGTAAGGTGTACGTGCCAGTGGAGTTAAGCAGAAGCTAGTGGCTGAAATGACCAAAAAGGGAATTGATCTTCACTTTGTTTCATAGGATCAGCTTTCTATTATTCACATCATCAAAGCAAAAACTTGTTTTTAAGAACTTATTTTCTTATATTAAAAAAAAAGATTTCTAGTTGTTTGGTTTTCCTGTTATGTGGAATAATTAATATAAATCAAATATTGTGATTTGCATAAATTTTTGTTCCTTAGGAATTTTAATTTGAGATGATTGGAAAAATATCAATTCATACTTGATATTTTCTTTCTCTGAGTGTTGTTCTGTCAAAATCTAAATGCTTTGCAAAATTGTGTAAATTTTTCTTAAATTTAAAGCAAAAACGAGAAAAGAATTCTGACGATATCACTTCAATTCTTTGTCTTTAATTTTTCAATTTAATATTATATAATAGTCAAATAAAAATAGTGAAATCAAGTATTTAGATCAACTTTAAATGAATTGCCCCATGCTATTTTCTTTCATTGATAATTTTGAACTGTCACTATGTTGTTCCTAATAAGAATACAGGTATCAAAATCTTGAAATCCTTTGCAAATTTCCCTCTTCACATAACTCTAGTTATAACCTTTCTATAGATTGTGCCCAGGTCCCCTCATTCAGTTTCTTTCTGCTAGTTTCTGCGAAATGGTACGTTGTGTAGAAGCACTGGTGAAGATGAGTGTGATCTAATTGAGTACTGCAATGGTTCCTCTGCACACTGCACACCTGACTTCTGGGTCTTGGATGGGCACCCATGCAACCGAAATACAGGCTATTGTTTCAAAGGAGTGTGCCAAACTGCTGACAAACAGTGCAAAAAAATCTTTGGTAAAGGTAATGAGGACAGATAATTTTTTTCAAAAATCTCATTCTAGTGAATATTGTCATCAGTATTCCACCTTACCAGGGTGGATAACTATGATTTGCCACAGATGACATAATTAAGCGCAGATACTTGAGGCAACTTGCCTGGAGGCTAGGGATGTTGTGATGCTTACCTAGTAATGGCTATCCAGTACCCGGGAGCAGCCTTCCGTGGGCGGTGGGCTGCTCCAGCACTGCTGCGCCCCTACGTGGGGCTGCTGGGAGCCAGGAGCCAGCACCTCATGTGGGGCCGGAAGCAGCTGGGCTGAAGCTTCTTCCCCCAGCCACCCTCTTTTAACATTGGCTCCCTCCCACATATTTGCACACAATTTACAGCTGGGGCTAGGCCTCCCAAGACCTGTGGCCCCTGGTAAAGTGTACCCTTTCCCCTCCCTGTGGAGACCCCATCAGGGACAGGTGTGTTGAGCAAAAGCTACTTCATGCTGAGTCTGGGGCTAACAACTGGTCTGGAGCCTTCTCCTTGCCCCTAACTGGAACAGATCACAGGTTCCATGTGAGGAACTTCATAGCTTCTGTCTAACAGGAGTGCTCCGCTCCTACGCCCATAACCACAGAAACACCTACCAAGTTCTAGACACATTTCCAATGGCTGTCAAGCGCCTGCACTGCCACATGACACACACATGCTCCTATGTGACTGCTATGGTAGAGGGCCTGCTGTGGCATGTGGCAAATAGATACCACTACCCATAGAGATATCTATTTGCCTGTAGTCTATATGCCTCTAGCCAAAATCACCCACATAAACAATTCCTGGGTGTTGTTCAACAACCGATTTTTGCTGCTCTAGATAATTGTATTTTAGAGTCGTTTTGGGAGTAATGCAAAAGAGAAGGTTGCCCACGTGTTGAAGGAGGAGGCCATAACTGAATAGCTGTGAAGGAGGTCTGAGCTTGGCTTGAAGCAACCTCCTGTGTCTGTGGCCTGCGAACTAGACTAGATAATACACCCAAAGGCAATGCAGAGAACAATTCTGCACTGGCGTGTACTAGCCATTCCAGCAGAGCATTTCCCAACTCTGGCCGCTGTAAGTCTGTGATGAGTCTAATGAATGTCACTGTATTTACAGCTTCGAAAAGTGGCTCCCTCGCATGCTATGAAGAAATTAATGGTCAAAAGGACAGGATGGGACACTGTGGCATCACTGATGAGGGTTACCAGACTTGCGAATGGAAGTATGTTTTGAGAACTAGCGGTGTCTTCCTGAAGGAGTAGCACAATATGAGGCATGACAGCTTGGCTGAGTGTGTACAAACTAACTTGGATTTTTAAAAGTCTTAGCCAGTTTGTTTTCTGAACTCTGCTGTGGCTTCGGTATATCAGAGCGCAGAAACAAGGTGGTTAAAAATGAAAGCAGTGTTTCCTGTGTTACAATGTTTGGTGATGGTCTTTAAATTGCCTGCTTTCCCTGAGCATATTGGCCCTGGCACTGTGACATATTGTACTGCTGGTCCATTTCATCTGACGTATTAGGTAGCAGTGCAATTACTGGGTTAGGGTTTTACTGTTAGTGCCTTCTCCCTAATGGCTTCAGCAAAAATCTAGGCTGCGATCCCTCTAGGGCAGATATTATCTTAATATGTTTGTATAGTGCCTAGCACAATAAGGTTCTGGTGCCCAAAAGGGGGATTAGCGCTATTGTAATTCAAATAGTAAATAGCAATCCTATTGGTTATTATCATCCCGCCATGGTTTAGCCATACCTGTTTGGTGTAGGTTCTCTTCACCTGCCCTGCAGAAATTAAAATTGAAGAGAAAACGAATAATTTAAAACAGGAATGTTTTATTCTTGATAAAATACTTTAAAAAGATATTGTAAAACTTTTAAAAATCTGCTTCTGAATTAACTTTAATGGGATCTATGGAGTTCAATTTTTTAAATTACATTTTTATGCCCACTAGCTAATTCTGTGGGGAAATAAAGCAAGCAAATTAATTCATCAGGCAACTCACAAACTGACCTCTAATGCTATACCATGATAAAAAAGCAAGGAAATGAAAACGTCATTCCTGATCAGTGACCCAAAGAGCCCTTACAAGCAAAGACTTTATTTCAGGTGGAAGCCTGAGTAGATGGATTTTGCAATATGCCCTGAAGACTAGTGAATTCTGGATTCATTGGATAACACAGGGAACAAATTCCAGAGTTGTGCTCACTCTAGTAGAAACAGCTTCTCCTCGGTCGGTAACATATAGGTCTAGCAACTGCTGGCAAGAAAATGTCAGCCATCGTTGGGCATTGTGTGGGGAGAAGTATCTCTCAGGCATCCCTCTGTTTTGGGAAGGTGCTTCACATGGAGGAGGAGACCAGACACTTTTTTTTTTTTACTGTGCTTGGAATATTCCACAGGTGCGACAATCTCCTTGTCTGTATTGTACACAGGAAATGCAAATGCAGTAAATAATAGACTCTTCAAGTTAGCACCCAGAGGTGTAGCAAGAGCCAGTGACAGGAGGTTGAAACTAGTTGCATTCTGGCTGGAAATATGGCACAAATTTTAACAGAAAGAGTAATTAACCATTGAAACAAATTAACAAGGCTTGAGGTGGCATCACTGGTAACTTTTAACTAAGGTTACATGTACTCCTAAAAGCTAAACTCTAGATCAGGCAGGAATTAAGGGAAGCTCGGTGGTTTGTATTATACAGGAAGGCAAACTAGAAGATCACAATAGTCCCTTATGACTTTATAATCTGTGGATGTGATAAAATAATACATGTTTTTCTCCAAGGACATTTCCAAGGGTAAATTAACACTTATTACTTATGTACTATAATTTTGTTCATTTAGTTTAATTTACCAGTATTGCATGAAGCAGAGCTCTAAATATTCCATACTGATATAAAGGGCATGTTTCTAACTGGGCGCCCAAACATGGCGGTGCCAAAATCAGTGGCCACATTTGAAAATGTGGATACAGATCTGTTAGGTGGCTTGGCTAAGCAGAAGCTTAGGGTATGTCTAGACTGCTTCCCTCTGTCAGCAGAGGGATGCAGATTAGGCAGGTCGACATTGCAAATGAGGCAGAGATTTAAATATCCTGCGCCTAATTTGCATAAAAATGGCCACAACGTTTTGCCGACTTAGCACTTTGTCGGCAAAAAGCAGCAGTCTAGAGGGGGCTCTGTTGAGAAAGAAAACCTTTTTCGACAGATCCCTTATGCCTCCTGCAAGGGGGTTTACAGGATCTGTAGAAAAAGGCTTTCTTTCTCAACAGATCCCCCTCTAGACTGCCGCTTTTTGCTGACAAAGTGCTGAGTTGGCAAAACGCGGCATCCATTTTTATGCAAATTAGGCGCGGGATATTTAAATCCCTTCCTCATTTGCAATGTCGACCTGCCTAATCTGCATCCCTCTTCCGACAGAGAGATGCAGTCTAGACATACCCTTAGTGTCTAGGGGACAACGGAAGCCCTGGAGTCAGTGTAGCCCACATAAACAAGATCTGAATTTGGCACTGTCAATATTTAAAGATCATAATCGCCAAAGAAGCACAATAGTTATGAGTAAGGAAAACTTTAGGCTGAACATCAGAATTAAATGTGTAGCAATAAAACTGTTAGATTGTGGAATAATTTCCAAAGTAACATAAGCCCCCTTGATTTGGATATTTTGGGTTGATAAAGGTTTAGATTTGAACTATCAGAAGCATTCTTGCGGTGGTCTAAGACTAACAGGCCTATAATATTGTTCATGTTTATTACCATTTAAGTGACATTGGTTTAATTCTTTTTAAAACAATTTATTATTTTATGAGTCAGTTCCTGTGGCCTGGCTCAGTTGCGTTGTGTGAAGAATGGAGTTAAAGAAGAAAAGAAGCTTTAAGCCAGCCATTTTAACCTTTCCCAATCCTTTGGCAAGCCCAGTCTCTAGGTTTCTCTTACTAGCTGCTCATGGCCCTAGGGTACTATTCTGACAGCCTTACTGAGGTGTTGAGACATGCCAGCCAATCTTTCTTCTTCACCATGCCCCCAATGCCAGGAATCAGCGACCACTTGTAGGCTAGGGGACAAGATATGCTGGCTATGAATATGTTGTGCACCAAGGAACCAGCACAAAGTAAATCTAAGCGATCCCCAAATTGAGCCCCTTTGACTGTACAGAGTATAGTTATCCCTTCTCTCAGAAATTACACTATTAGCTAATATTCTGAACTGTCAAATGCCAAACATGTAATTTTAATTTTCTTCTCATATGTTTGTAGTGATCTCCAATGTGGGAAGTTAGTTTGTCAATATCCGAGCACTAGGCCCTTCATTAAGGAAAAGGCTGCTGTCATTTATGCCAGGGTGCAGAATACCTTATGTGTAACTTTAGATTATATGAAGGGGCCGCGAGTGAAGGATCCAATGTTGGTGAAAGATGGCACTACCTGTGGTAAGCAAAAGGTAACACACCTTGTTTTCTAACTGTTAGCAATGTGAATGTTTGCTGTGTACACCTGTGCCTTTTAGATGTTGCTACTAATATTGGAGCAGTGAAAAGCCTCACTGGCTTAATGAATTATAAAATCAGCTGCTACATCCCCTGATTTACATCAAACAAACCAAGATTTATTTCCAAATATGTTGGTGTAAAACAGGTTCTGGTAAATGGCTTTTTGCTCTCCCACAGCCTGAAAGGGACCCTCAACTCTAGAGATTTTTTCCTATGCTTTCTGTTGACCTTCAACTGCATGTATGTTTGGGTTTTAGATTTGTATGAACCAGAAATGTGTAGATGCTGCTGTCCTGAAATATAACTGTGACATAAAGAAAAAATGCAATGACCGTGGAGTAAGTAACAGTATTATTATTGTTAAGAATATTGTTATTGTTGTTGTTTTTATTATTATACTGTTTGGATTAATACTATTTTGGATTTGCAAATATTTTCCTTATAGATCGCCAACTGAAAAAGCAACGTTGGGCTGACACCTAGCATGCACTATCTTTGTACGATGGTTGATTTGTTTGATTTTTCGTGATACTAAAAGTCATGTTCTTGGCTTCTTTTCTAGACAATAGTCTGTGGTAGTTTGCATTTGATGTGCTTAACACACTGATGATTAGTTTTTAAGAACTGACAATTTTGGTTGTAAAGAAGAGCGATCCTGAAGGGAGACTGTCTCCTAAAACCACATGTAATGGGATTTCCCCATATTTTGAGAATTCCAACTATAAAGTATGATAAATAATTAAACAGGATTTTCCCCCTTTTATTTCAGGTGTGCAACAACAGAGGAAACTGTCACTGTAAACCTGGCTGGCTGCCACCCAATTGCAAAATTTCATCAAAAGGATTTGGAGGGAGCATTGACAGTGGTTTCAGAAGTGGTTCGTTAACCTGGCAGATTTTGTACCGTGTTGTTTTTTCTCCCCAGTGCAACATTTAAGAAAATAAGATTGGTCCTGCTGCTCAGACCAATGGTCCATCTAGACAGTGTCCTGTCGTGCGCTAGTGGCTGGGGCCAGGTGCTTCTCAGGGAATAAACAGAACAAAACAATTTGTCAAATGATCCATCCCCTGTCACCCAGCCCCAGCTTCTGGCAGAGGTGTGTGGACACCTAGAGCAGGGGATTGCATCACTGACTATCTTGGCTAATAGCTGGGGCCCTACCGAATTCACAACTAATTTGGGTTGATTTCATGGACAGAGGGTTTTTTAATTGGTCAGTTTAATGTTTTCAGATGTTTACACCTGAAATGTCACCATGTTGTAACCCCTGGGGGATTGCAAAGTTGTTTTAAAGGGGTCCCAAGATTGCCACCCTCACTTCCGAGCTGGACTCTAGAGGCAACATCCTCCCAGATCCTGCAGTTAGAGGTTCCTGGAGGTGGGATGGGGCTGCCCCGAGTCCCAGCTGGAGCGGTGGTGGCTGGGGGTCGGGAGTGTATGGAAGCCGCAAGCCCAGGCTGCCCTGAGACCGTGCCCTGAGGAGTGACGGGAGTGGGCCACAGAAGCTCCAAGCCTGGGCTGCCCCAGGCTCTGGATGGAGCTGTGGGGAGCAGGGAGAGGAGGTCGTGGAAGCACTGAGCCCAGGCTGCCTCGAGCAGTTACAAGTTTGAGTCCTAAAGGGAAATACACACACTGAGGTTCTACATTTTACATGGGAAAAGGAAGAGACAAGTTTAATACGATTCTTTCTTGTTACTTTAATGCAATGGATAACAGCCTTTTAATAAGCAAGTTGCTATTGAATACAAGAAAGTGATCATGTGTTGTACTGTCTTGATTACATTCAGTCAACTGGCTCTTCTATAGCACAATGCGGAATCTGAGACTCTTAATACGACAGAACGGATTTAAAATCTAATCCAAATTCCATGGTAAGCGATTTTGCTGATCACAGCTGTGCCAATGCATTTCAGGCCTAAAGTGGGGCATCCTGAACTTCTTTTGAATACTAGCTGGCAGCCGTACCCTGTTTTGAACATTATTTGCAACCATCCCGGAAAGTATCAAAGCATCTTGCTTGTTCAAAGCAGCCTTTTTCAAAATGTGACAATTTGGGGAATCTCATGGTTGCAACATTCAAGGGGTCTGTTATAGTCACATTTTTATTCCATTCCTTTCAATCACGTACAGGAGACTACAGAATGACTCCCCTGGTTGGGGACCCCACTTCCATAACGTAAAGATCTGTGACATTTCTTTCCTTTCTAGATGCAGTCATTGACAGATTTCAGCGGGACAGTATGAAGAACTGGCTTCTGCTAAGTTTCTGTCTCTTTCTGCCCATCCTTGTCTGTTCTGCTGTCATGATTATAAAACGAAATGAACTGAATAGATGCTGCACTAAGGAAGAATCACAAGTTGATGAGTAAGATTATTTTGCTCACTTGCCTGATTCTAACCTTTCTTTTAGGGCTGTGGGATCTGCTGGAGAACTGGGGAAAGGGGGAAGGTCCGAGCAGGACTGTAGAGGATGAATAGCTGAGTGGTGCTGATTATGCATACTTGTTGTGATGCCTCCTCATGTCTGGGTCTAGGGCAGGGGTGGGAAACCTTTATTGGGTCAGGGGCCACTAACTCGCAGACAAGTCAGTTGTGGCCCACACGGAAGTAAGAAGTGAAAAAAAAAAAAGCCCCAAAGTGATTGCGCACACGCACATGCACACACACACACATGTGCACATGCACACACACACGCATGTGCACAAATGCACAGAAGACACCTCTTTTTATTTAGTGCTAGCATTACCTGGCATTGCCTGGGTCCTTCAGGGGAGGACCTTGGGGATGTGGTGGGGGGTGCAGGAGCCTGTTTTCTCCTCCCCCAGGCCCTCCTGCCCACATGAATGATCTGCTCTTTGTGCCCCAAAGGGAACAGCACACTCAGCTGCCAGGTACTTCCGGAGCTTTGAGCTCCAACCAGCGAGCGGAGCAGTTGCATCAGGCTTTGCGGGATACTGGTGGAAGCCAGTTTTGTTGACAAAATGAACAGTGGTGTCTAGGCTGATGCTTTGTCACTTGAACTTTGCCTTAAAAGCTTTTTGCCTCTCATTGAGGTGGTTCTATTTTTGGCAGCAAAACAGCAGCGCTCGCTGCCAGGAGTAGCTTCATAGTATAGAGATAGCTCCCTGGTTCTGTCAGGCAAAGGCACTGTTGCCTACAAAACTGTGTAGTGTAGACAAGGCCTAAGTCTGTCTCAGCCTCTCCCCCAGCTAGGCTTCATCAGCATTAGGCATTCGCAGCTCCTGGTGCTCCGCCTGCGGTTGCCTGTAAGGTTAATTGTTCTCCTGTTCAGGCTTTATGTGTGTAGAGGGAAGCAGACAGTCTGACACAGGTGCCTATTGGAAAGTGCTTGGTTTTTAAACAGTGCAGCACATAAATAAGCAGAACTGAGTAGAAGTAGACAGAGACTGCTAATGGATGGAATTTCTAGGCTATTTCAGTAGTGGATGTGAGAGATACACAAGAGCTTGATCCAACACAAAGGGAACTTTCTTAATGAAACCTGTAATAAAATGTAGAAAAGAATGAAAGAAAGGCTACAAGTGCGTGCTACAAATGCTAGTAGCATTTGTGAATGTTGGATTAGAATTGCATTTTCGGAAGAGTGATGTAACCAAAATGAAAGAGACTTGTTTAAACCGAGACATTCAGTTGGGTGATGAAATTAATAGATAAGGTAGTAGCAGTCCTCTCAAGATGGAATCAATCATAATTTCATCAGGTTATATGTTCTGATGAGTTTCTGTAGAAAGAGTTGTAATAGAAAAACACTGGACTTCAGAATATAAAGTTCTCTGAGAATGCAAAAGGAGTTAAAGAACATTGTTTGAATTCAATAATCCCTGGGGAAAGCACTTGGGAAAGCAAAAAAGGATGTGCAAGATGTGAATGAAGACATTCCATGTCCCAGTACAAAATGGAACATGGCATGCGAACAACAAACAAAACCCACAAGCTAACTAGGAAGGTAAACAGAAGCATGGAAGAAAATGTAAGGGCATTTTAGCACTGTGGAGAATGAGAGGGTGATTGGTTACAGAGAAAGACAAACTACTTGGGTAAAAGTAATTTTCACAATAAATAATTCACAGTATGCTGTAGAGCGATGAGACTAGAGCGACGATGCTGTGTGTATAATATGCTTAATTTTAAATACTCATAACACTTTATTTTATCCTCTAAATCTAGATTAGAAGATGTGGATCAGTCAGAAAATCCAAGGTAATTGTCGCATTTCTCAGAGCAGTAGAACTTGCTTGGTATTTTCATGCAACAATCTGTATTTGATGGCTGCAATGTGACTTTGATTTTCAAGTACAGCTTAGAAGAAAGAAATAAGCTAACAAATGTAATGCATTGATACCTTGTGTGGCCAAACCATGTTCTTTAAATTTACCAGCTGTGATTAAGAGAGATTTCATCCACAAAAAATTTAGAAAAGCTATCAGCATCTGTAAATAGCTCTTCTGCCTTTTCATTGGGCCAGCTTTTTAAAGGTATGTTGGTGCCTACAGATGCAGATCACCTAGTAGGATTTGCAGAAGTTCCTAGTCGACTACCCGATAAGACTAGGCTTATCGGGTAGTCGAGTCACTACTCAGCTAGTCGCTCCTCCCCTTGCTGCCTCTGATACAGAGGCAGCAAGGGTGGGAGCAGGAGTTGGTGCTGAGGGGAGCCAGCTTAAAAGCCAGATCCACTCAGCACTGACTCCACAGGGACAGGGGAGACAGAGGCACAGCGGGGGAAACAGCTCAAGTGTGCCAGGTCCCAGATGCTGCAGCTCTGCTTTTCAAGAGCCTGGTGGCTCTTACTACATTGAAAAAGCAGAGCTGCAGTGAACTCCCTTATCGACTCTTCGAGTAGTCGATGGAAATTCCATCGACTACTTGAGTCTCTTCCTAACCACTATTTAACATCCCTAGTGCGGGCACTCTGCAATCAGCTGGCAGTAAGAGGTGACTCCAGGAGCTGGGATGTGTGGGATGGAATGGAATGTACCACGGAGATATGCTGGACACATAGGAAGGCAGTTCTGGGGGAGTGTGGGGGAGTGAATGAACGTGGGTGAAAGTGGCCCATGGCCAGGCTGAATCTGTAACTTCTTGACCTTTTAAAATAATATTTTACTGAAAAAGCTGCTTTGAATGTCTCGGAGTCTCTGTGGATACAGTGCAGGCTTCCCCCTGCAGAGCGGAGCAAGCTGTGGTCACAGTACTCTCCAACACGGTCAGCCTGGGAGTTCTGGCTCCGCACCTCCCGTTCCACTGACAGTCTGGCCTGCTTCTTGACTCTGTGAAGATACTGACTAAAGTGTTTCAGGATTAATCTGCTCATCCATATTGGCCAGCTGGGGCTGTAGTGTTAGCCCTAGTCCAAGCGCACCACCCAGTATCTTTGGGATTCAGCCACAGGAGGTGTGTCTGGTTCTCTCGGCAGGAAGGCTCCCGCCCAGGTATAACAGCCAGTACAATTTGGTATCTGAGGCGAGAGTGGGAGCAGTGAAAGCTGCCTTATGATGGAAACAGCTTGAGTCTCCCCTCCGACAGACAACAGATGCACTTATTATGGCTGAATTCCCAGTTACAGCATTTGCTCGCGTTGCTGTTTTATGTATTCTTGATCATTCTGTTACCAGCAATATGTTTTCCCCCCTATTCTGTCTACCACAGTGTATAGCCAATAACACCAGAAGGCTGGAAATTATATCAGCAGTCCAGTGCTCCCAGCATGCAACCTCTGAAAGAACAGCACAACAGATAACCAGCTTTTAGTTTGGATTTTTAAAATTATTCCAGTTAAATATTCCCTTCCTCCCATAAAGATAGAGCGTCTTTTTAAAGTAATAGTACCGTGAAGCGAAGACTGAACTTAAATGTGTTGTGTATGTCCATTTCCTGTACATAACCATTAAACATGTTTATTGATTTATTCTCGTGTTATAAATTCATGCCTGTCATAGGGCTTGACAATTTCACTTTCCTGTTTGCTAATGATGAGTTTGAATCTTTTGGGGGTGAGAGTTCCTTCACTTTCTGCAGACTTCAAGCTGTCATTTGGAGGAAGCGATGTTGGAGAGACAGCCTGACAGATACAAATCAACAGAAGAGTGCTGAGTCTGTCTCCAGACAGTTTGGTGTTAGAGATTTGAGCTGCCCCAGTCCTCTCAATGGAGCACTCAATTAATTGTTCTCTCATAAGCCACTTACGGAGCAAACCCCAGAAGGTGAGGACTCAGAAGAGGCAGGGTCATGAAGACACCAGCAGCACAGCTGGCGAGCATGTTTGGGGCAAGTGTGCTGCATTCTCTCTAGTGAGCTCCAGTGGGAACACCGTTCAGCCTTACAGGCCAGTGCCTGGAAGGCATGTAGAAGCCCTGAGGAATTCCTGTAGTTTAACTTGTTTGGTTAAAGGGTGGTCATTTGATTTCTCATCATTGCTGTAGATCTCAGTAGGTTTTTGACTTGCCTTCATGATTTTTTTCAATTGATTATTTCAATGAAAATTGGGGAATATTTTTCTCTTTCTGCAACTCAACGGTGAACTTTAATGGATTCTTATTTTGCCTAGAAGACATTTGTAACCTTTTAATTTTGTTTTGAAGGAGTCGTCTCCTTCTTGTGTAATTCTGAATTGGATATTAATTATAAAATAAAAAGTTTTTCTAAAAAAAATCTGGAAACAGCTACATCTCTTATTTGAGCAGGGTAAATCCAGAAGTTCATGTTACCAGTTCTGCTTGGATTATTTTTACTGATGTTCAGTGAGGTGATCTGCAGAATACAATAATTGAGAACCATGTAGCTGAAGACTGGGAAATTTCACAGAGCATGTTCTCGAACTACCTCCACTTACTGGGAGATCAACACAGTCGAGATCGATCTCCTGGGATCGATTTCAGCAGGTCTAGTAAGGACCCGCTAAATCGACTGCTGATCATGCTCCCATTGACTCTGGTGCTCCACCAGGTTGCAAGGAGTAAGGGAAATTGACAGGAGACTTTCTCCCATCAACCACCCTCAGTGTGGATGCTGTGGTATGTCGAACTAAGGTACGTCGACTCCAGCTATGCTACTGACGTAGGTGGAGTTGCATGTTTTAGCTCAACTTTGCCCCCTAGTGTAGACTTGGCCTTATTGTCATAATTGTATCGACACTAGAGAGTTTTGTTAGTATAGCTATACAGTGTAAGTACATAGCCAAAACCTAGTGGTAACAAGGCCTTAGTCAGGGTATGTCTATGCTGGCTGGAAGCTAGCTAGTGCACTACAAAGAGAAATGGAGCCAAGAGCAGAACTAGCCACTCAGGTGCGATCCAGTCAGAGATCATAGGTACATATTCAGGGCAGCTAGCCCCTTGCTCTGCAATGGCTGCACTTCTGGTTCCAGCATGCTGTCTTAATCTGGGGGTTGTGTTTGCCTTCTGGGGACCATCTTTGCTTTCTGATACCCTCCCTGTAGGCCCTCAAGTAGGCTCAGCAGAAGGACACCTGCATAGTCAGGGAGCAAGTCACGTGGGCCCCTTTGGTGCTCCAGGCAGTCCCGGCCCTCCAGACTGTATTTCAAGCTCACCCTGGGTTCTGCAGCAGCCGGTAAGCACTGCCTGGTAAGGTGACTCCTGGTATTCAGGCGTGTTCCTTGCTGCCCCTCACGCACAACCTACTGCTGAAATTATAGGGAGGAAGCTGGAAACTTGGTTCCACAGTAGGGCGTCAGTTGAGTCCTTGGCACATTGGGAGAGTTGGAGGCTTGTGGTGAGTGTCATGCCAAAGTGTGTGATGGGGATGGCTGGGACTTCTCTTCTGGCTATAGGCCAAATGCTGCCTGGTGAGGAGAAGACAAGGCAGCAGTTTGCTTTGCATCGTTCCTATTTGAAGACCTACAGCCTCTGTTAATCTTGTCAAAACCTCTCGTGCTCACTCTTTGTCTCTAGCGTATGAGGAAGACAATGGGAAGTGGGGAAGAAAAGCTGGTGCAGAATGTGGAAGAGGAGCAGGAAGTACACACCGGGCACAGTGACCGACCTGTAATGAGGGAAAAAGTCACTCGTTGATTTAGTTGGGATTGGTCCTGCCTTGGGCAGGGGGCTGGACTTGATGACCTTCTGAGGTCTCTTCCAGCTCTATGATTCTATGTGTGGGGTGGGCGAGAAGAGAGAGTGAACCTGGCAGTACCTGATGCAGAGAGACCACCTCGTAACGAGGGCGCAGGTCTCTTCCCCCTTGGCTCCTTTAGCCGCTGGACTAAGGTGACACCCCTGTGACTCAGGGAAGAGGGTGAGCTTGTTAATAGTGGTGGGCAATGTAGCCTCCCTGTAAGCAGATGTCCAGTCTCCCATTATGCTGGTGCAGGCATTAAGTGTGGTTGATATCTTACTCGGTGCCCTCCCTGTAATTGGGATCTGGCTCACGACCCTTTCCTCAATGGGACTTGGAGCCTGCTTTACTAGCCTGGCCACTGAGGACTTTGGTCTTTCCCCTTTCAGCTTCTAGGCTCTGTGATGCTTCAGTGAGGCAGGCAGAAAGACCGAGAGTCTTGATTTTCCATTCAACATGGATATTGAGCCCTTTAGGCACCGTGAGACCACTCGTAACAGGCTTCAAGACTAATCACATTGCCTTTCTCTTGAACAAACACAATGGAAATTCACATCTTCAGTAAGCTAAAACCATGAACATGAGACTCCTCAATGCCATTTCCCTTAACCCTTGTGACCATCATGCTAAAAGTCAAGAAGGATCAGGAGCTGGAGAGGTCGTTCGCATAGTCCACTGCAGCTCTCCCCGAGGCAATCTGAGCTCAGGCATGTGGTGATAAAAGAAAAGCACAGTACTGGAAATGCCACGGAAAACAACCGGGAAATTCATAAGAGCAGTAGAACCTTAGCGTTATAGCCAATGTCCATTCCCAAGGGGTTAAAAGAACAACCATAATGTTTGTTCAGAGTTACTTTACTATTCAGGGTTATTTGTAAATTAGACTGTCTGAATTTATACATAATTGTGTAACTTGTAATACAGCTGAATTTGGCCCCTATTGTTGAGTACATTGATGCTCTTCTAAATTAGTAATCGACATGGCCAATATTTATACCCATGAGTAACTCAGTCATTCCCAGAAAGATCTAAAAAAGACAAAGATTTTCCTCTCCTTAATTTTTGTTCAGGTGGACGCTAACTGTTTTTTGGGGTGGGGGGAAATCACCTCATGTCAGATCCCACAGTCCTCGGTGGACTGTTTACCACAAGGTGCTCTCCCAGCTATTGCTCTTGAGTTTAAAAGGAGGAACCGAGACAGAGCGAGTTCTTTAGAGCGCTATAGATAGAGATGAATCTCTCTCCTTTTTGTGTCACACAAGCAGGCTGTGATGCTTGATAGATAGCAGCATCTATCAAGGGGTGCAGAACTTCCTCACCATGGTTCTTTGTCTTGTAGGAAGACTTTAGCACAAAGTTCGTGGCAATGGAAAAAAGTTGGGCTTTCCTGAAGAAACCACATGCTAGTTGTATGCTCTTCCAGAGTCGTCTCCGACCAAACGTTCACCCTCCACTAATCAAGCTGGGCTGGACACAGTGGAGACTGGCCAGTGTGGGGGGGCAGGGAGTGGTGAGGCCAATGTGAGGGTAGTTAGGTTGGTTGGCTGGTTTATGCTAGCTAAGGATTGGTCCCTCGTCTCATCCGCCCCCCCACCCCGAATAGCTCCTGAAAGCCACAGTTTGGGCTTCCAGCCGTTTCTGCACGGTGGTCTGTCACAGTACCGGGGGGGGGGGTGGTCTGTCAGTCTGTCACAGTGGGGGGGGGGTGTCAGTCAGTCTGTCGCAGTGTGGGGGGGTGTCAGTCAGTCTGTTGCAGTGGGGGGGTGTCTCAGTCTCTCGTGGGGGGGTCACAGTGCGAAGGCATCTGTTGCAGTGGGGTGGTGTCTGTCAGTCTGTCACAATGGGGGGGTGTGTCTCTGTCACAGTGGGGGGTGTCTGTCAGTCAGTCTGTCGCAGTGGGGGGTGTGTCTCAGTCTGTCACAGTGGGGGGTGTCTGTCAGTCAGTCTGTCGCAGTGGGGGGGGTGTCTCAGTCTGTCACAGTGGGGGGGTGTCAGTCAGTCTGTCGCAGTGGAGGGGGTCAGTCTCTCGCAGTGGGGGGGGGTCAGTCTCATGGGGGGTGTCTGTCGCAGTGGGGGGGCATCTGTCAGTCTGTTGCAGTGGGGGGGGGTCTGTCACAGTGGCGGTTCTAGCATGACACATGGTATTTGTGATTCATGCTTCTGAAAGAGGGACTGTGGCCCATCCAGCTAGCACTGTATATACCCCTGGGGTTTGTTTCTCTTTGTGAATTTGCATCTTCGCCGGATCTCCTCTCCCGCCTTAGGCTCTGGCAGCTTTTTGCCCGGTGAGCAAACACTGCTGTAGGAGTGGGATTTTATATTTATATTTCAGGTTTAATAATGTAGTAATGTACGACTTAATTTCACCCTGCCAGCCACGCTCTTTACGACCCTCTGGGGCATTGGTAGAAACGCATCTGACAGACTGCCAGTGTCTGAACCGCGGGTACGGCAGGGACAGACAATTAGGCCCTTTAGTTAAATATACATTTTTTTGTTCTAAGGTTTAGTAAGTAAAAGACAGGATCTTGTTTTGTGTCTATGTTAGTAAGATTAGAGGAATATTGAAGGCCTGGGCCTTCAATGTGAACTGTTTTGATTACAAGATTTAGTAAGGTTTAATTTACAATGCTTTTTATTGCTCAATATAAAACACTGCTGTTTGTATACCTTTGAAGATCTCTGTGAAAGACTGGAGCTTCAGGGGGTAGCCGAGTTAGTCTGTTACAGAAAAACCCAACAAATGATCTGGTAGCGCTTTGTGGACTAACAAAACATGTTGATGGGATCATGAGCTTTTGATGAAGTGGGCTGTGCCCATGAAAGTGCATGATCCCAGCTACATGTTTTGTTAGTCTATAACATGCTACCAGGCCATTTGTTGGTTTTTTTCTGTGAAAGACTCTTTGTGTGAATGAGGAATGTATGCATCAGAAAAGATACAGTGTGAAGGCCGTTGTTAAAACCAGATGGTCAAGAGAGGAGTGAAGACGAGATTTATCGGCTCCAGAAAACCATCAACGTGCATCCATGATTAAGGAGGGGCACCTTGACTCTAAGGTGAAGGCTGGCACCCCTAAAGACAATTGATTAAAATCAATCCAGGACGGAATGAGCCTCTCGGAGGGGTTTTGGAATGTTAACATCAAAAGATAACACCAATTAAGGAGTGACCGGTCACAAACTGATACAGCAAAATCCATAGACTTCAACAGAGGAAAGAGGATTATAAGAACAGGGTGCTTTGCTATGGGACTTTGGGTTCGTCTTGCCACCAACTCCAGAGGCATCAGATCGCGACTGACAAAGCCCGGCTCCCCTCTGCGATCGATCTGGCTGGCCACTAGATTGATCCAGACTCTGGACTGGTAACTAGCACATCGACTGGCGGGACTGTGTGCCTGGTGTGGGTGTGTGTCTGTGGGTGACTGGAAAGCACAGGCTAACTGTTGTATTCTCAATAAATGCGGCATTCTGCCTTCTCCCCTTTAACAGATCTTGTGTGCTTTGTAAGGCCATAACACTGTGGCATTGGTGCCTGCTCCCTTCCCGCGTTCGGCTCTCTGCCCCTTCCTGAGCCGTGGTTTGAAAAAGAGAGACAGGAAGGTCCCCCCTGCCCCGGGTTGGGTAAGTTCTTCTTGATTACTCCAGTTGCACTCCCCCCCGCCCCAGCCCAGGGTATGGCAGGTGGGCAACAGCCCGAAGCCCTGCCCCTGCGAGCATGGCTGGGCCGAGCCCAGTGGTCAAATTGGAGGACATGTGGACAGTGGCCCCCTCCTCTACATCGCCTGCCAGACAAGCAGCCTTGAAAAACACAGGCCCTGTCGGCTGCCGGCAGCAGGTGCTGCTCTTTGCGTGCGAGAGGGTCTCTGTCCACGGCTGCTGAGCCCCAGAAGCGGCGCGAGGAGACGTGTTAAAGCCTCACTTCCCAGAGGCAGGCTGCTTGCTTTGCACGGAGGGGTGGAAGGCAGGTGGGTGTAGCAAGGAGCCTTAGCTCCTGGGCACTTACACAGCAGCAAGAAAAATAAACCCCCACGCCCTGGAAAGGGTTGGGTTGCCCAAGATACGGTGCAGGGGGTCCTCGCTGCAAGTCCAGGATACGTTCCAAAAAACTTGGATTTATAGCGAAACAGCTTAAAGCGGGGGATTTTTTTCCCGCAGCTGACTTCCATTTAAACACACTGGGGGGAGCAGCAGGGAATAGAAGGACTTATAACGCATCAGTTCCTACAAACGCCCACGACCTTAGTGTGGAACAGCCCGTATACCAGAGCGACTTATAGCCGGGACCGCCGTACGGCCTGCGGTCTTTGACACGTGCACCCTGGCAGCGATTTCAATATGGCCGTGGTTTGCTGAGCTCAGGCAAAGATGAGGTGGTCGAGGTTGCTCACAGCAGGTTTGTTTTCTTCCAGCCCATTGTTAAAAACTGGGGGCATGGCACAAAGTGATAACACAAAAATGTTCCTCACCAAACTGAGCTCTGCCCCTTCCCATCCCCCGTGCCCTACAGCTGGGTTTTAAGCCTGGAAGTTACCAGACCAGGATTTTTCTAAACAGCCTGAACTCGTCCCCCGCTCTGTGGGCAAACAGGCCAGGCACGGGCCAGTGCGTTAGCATATGGGGACAGTTCGTCCAGGTCTGGAAAAGGCCCTTGCACACAAGGCTGCTGCTGAGGCCTGCAGGTCTGAGTGCCAGGAATGCCGATGCCCCATTCTCACCTCTGCATGTGTAGCCAACAGGCCCTGCCAGCAGCCCGAGCCCTGGGCGAGGCTACAGACACAGGGCTCAGGGCTATGGAAAATCCGCCCCCACGCAGTGCCTGCTCCCCTGGCCCGCCTCCCGGCACCGTGTTGTGCTGTCCATGTCAGGGCTGCTCCTGTTTTCAGAGCTGCTCCCGCCTCTCCCTGTGCCAACGGGCAAGGCTCCCCATGGCTGTCGGGAGCATCTCCACTAAGTGGCCCAGCTTGTTTACGCTCGCACGGCGCAGCAGAGAGAAACCAGCATAGCTGGGGTAAGAACCCCCCATGCGGCTGCTGGGAGCTGACATTTTTTGTCAGGATCAGCACTTGCAGCTTTACCCCTGAGAGTCCTGGAATGGGAGGCAATATGACGCATTCCCCCCACCCCACCCCTGCTCGTTTTGGGCAGCCCTGCCGCCCTGTGGCCACGAGGAGCACTGCGGCCACGGCCACTAGCAGGCACTGCGCTCTGGCCAGGCTGCGCTTGGCTGGGCGCAGAAATGAGCAGAGAAGAACTGCCCTGAGATGACGGCCGCACTCTGAATGGCTGCCGTTGTGCTACGGTTGACGCATGTGATTCTCCGCTTGCTGTGGTCAATCCGCCGCCCACGAAGAGGTAGCACCGTCCACGAAATAAAACCTCTCCCAGTGGCCTAGCTCGGGGGATCAGACATCTCTGCGGGCTGGGCCTCACTCCTGCCTCCAAAGGAGCGTCGGTTGCAGACCAGACATGGCTATAAAAACAGAGCTGCCTTTTGAAGCCTGACAGCGGCCTGGTCCTGCAGGCAGAGGGGAAAATTGCTGCCCCAGACCAATCTCTCTTGATTAGCAGCTTTCCTGTTTAAATGTCACTAGGGGAGTGTGAGCCTTCCCAGCTGTGGGGTGCCTCAGATACTACCAGGGTGGCACCTCCAGACCTCTGGGGCTTTAGCTGAGTTACTCCCAAGCCAGTAAAACCAGAGTCCAGCTGACGCGTGCCTTGGAAGAGAAGCAATGTTACTAGAAAGGGTTGACACGCCCGACCATCCTTTAACATCACTGGCAAGCTAGCTGGGTCTGCCAACACCAAGCTGTACCCACATGGACTTTGCCCAGGACTTCTGCCGTCTCGCACGCTGAGGCACCCTTCCGGCCCAATCGCTTGAGATGCAGCAACTATGAACCAGTTTGTACTTGCCATGTTCCAGCCCAGAAACATGGCTCTTCCCTCGGGAAGCCATGGCGACTTGCAAAACTGTATGAGCCTTCCGGCTGAAAGGCACCAAGACACAAGGTGTCAAAGGAATTCATGGCATGGAGAGAAAAACAAGAGACAGTTTCCCAACAAACTGACTTTGTCCTGCTCATGTGGCATTTGGTCCTTAGGCCAGGTCCACACACCAGGGGAAGGCTGGCTTAAGGTACGCAATTCCAGCTATGTAAAAAACATAGCTGGAGTCAACGTGCCTTAAACCGAGCTTCGGTGCCGTCCTCACAGCAGGAGGTACATGGGCGAAATGCTCCCATTGGCTTCCCTTAGTCCTCATGAACTAAGGAGTACCAGTGCAGACGGGGGCATGCTCAGCATTCGATCGAACGCCGGAAGATCAACCCCTGCAATGCTGATCTTCCCGCAGGTGGAGATGTGGCCTTAGTCTTCAGATGCAAATTAACCCTGACCAGCTCTGTGATTTCCCAAACCTCATGAATAAACAGAAGCAGCAAGAGGAAGAAGTGATACCGTTTTCAATTTGCTGCCTACGCAATGGAAAATAGAAAATAAAATCATCGGGTGATTTTGATTGCAGAACAAAAAGTCCCTCAATGCTATTACTTACCTGCTTTTTGCCCTGTCTTTTCATTTGCAACCAATTTAAACTCCAGTGCCTTCGCCTAATGGAGCAATACTTCCTCGTTGCTCAGAGGCTGATGGGCAGGGAAATTAAGACGCTACATCCCAGGCATGGAAAATAGAGCCCACAGCAAGAGGCTGCAGGACCTGGAGGAGTTCCACGTTTCAGAAGAATATGGCTTTGTTCTCCCAGACCCACTGGTAAGAGTTTCAGTATTCTTGTGTCAAGTTAACGTTTTAACAGCACATTTGGTTGGGCCAGTTTTCAGACTGGAGCAAGGTAACTAGTGGTGTCCCCTGGGGGGGGCTGTACTGGGACCAATCCTGTTCAACTTATTCTTGAATGATCTGGAAAAAGAGATAGTGAGGTGGCAAAATTTTCAGATGACACTAAACTGCTCAAGACAGTGAAGTCTAATTGTAATGCACATTTACTGCTGCTTTCTGCATATGTATATAGCATCAGCATTGTGTGTAAAGTACTGCATGCAGAGAGCAAATAAGCGCTTACTTACGTAGGTGTGATATATTTATATTACAATGTACATTTATCAAATTAATGCTTAGCAGTGTTATATCATTTGTAAATTGCAAACTATTATTTACACACAATATGGAACGGTTTAGTAATTTTTGCTAATGAATATAAGCAAATCTTCCAGGAAGTCACTTTGAAGCATGACTGAATAGACATTTTAGAGCATGAAGCAATAGACACAGCTGTAAGTGTGGCTTGGAGCTCTTTTTGCTCCAAATAGCTCCAGGTTGAATAAGCAATGGGATTTGCCATTTGCTACTGCACCATTTTTAAGTCCTGAGCAATTTCGCTGTTACCCAGAGGTATAAATTAGATTTATGCTTGACTATAGCTGTGTACACATCTCTCCAAGAGTTCTAGACCATGGTGATATCCAAAGTAACAACAAACTGCTGTGTACAAATGAGTTGAAGAGAAAGGGCAGTGATTTCATTAACTGTACAAGGGAGACTGCACTGATGGTGGGTTTCTCAGGCCAGCTGCCATGTCACTAAAAGCCATGTAGAAAGGAGAAAAACCTCAGCCGCATGGAGGCAATTGTGCATTGTGTACCCGGGTGCGTTCCTTCCTGACCCCTGCAGGGAGGCAACCTGGGCCCTTAAACATGAGATTTGAGCGTAATCAGGATCTCACTACAGAGCTGTAAGCGTAACAAACCCATCGATGGCCTTGGGGAGAACATGATTGCCGACACTGCCACGAGGAAAGGAGACTATGAATCTCCCTGTTCAGTCACATGCCAGGCCCAGCTCAACTCCCTGCACACAGAGCTTGGGTGCTTCATCCCAGCCACCGGCAGAATTTCTGTCCTTAGAACATTTTAAATCAGCTCCAGAGGCAGGAAAGTAAAAAGCTTAAAATACGTCTCACTTCACGGTAGCTACGTAAATGAACTTCCAGGGATGAACTCCCACCCCATCACTATTTCAATAGCTTCAACTTCCTGCCATGGGCTCCTGTTCGGGAGGGCTTGTCACCCTCTCTGTGCACCGCAACACCAGCGCGGAGTCCTGGCCACCGTTAGGGTGAACACGTTCATCGGGTACGGTGTTCGTTAGCCTGTCAGGTGCCACAGGTCTCCTTGCTGCCTTTGCTGGAACAGACTAACACCACTCACTCTCTGAGACGTCTGTCCCTAGCGATCACCAATGCAGCAGGCCGGGGTTAAGAATCGGACGTTCTCCCTGGTTAACTAAATCAGCTGAAAGAGGACTTACGCTTCTTACGCCTGCCTCATTGTGGGGCTGGTGTTCCAGACCCAGCATAAATCAGACTAAGGTGAGACTCTGCAAGTATATTCTGGTCACAACTGGCCAGATTCCAATTTCACTCCGGAGAAAGTCTGTAGTGGATAGAGTGTAAAAATCGGAAGGAGGCCAAACATCTTCCACAGAGTCAGATCTGCCCTTGGAATCTAGCAATGGGCAAGGTGAGATAATGTATCTAGATATTTTTAGTTTTTATGACATTTATTAGCATAAAAAATAAGTATTAAAAACAATTCATCCTATCATGAGAAATTACTTACGTTGCTGAAATTTTTGACTTAAAATACCATTATACTTCATTGGGATTATACAACGAACTATTTAGGGATGCTACAAGTTTCTACAAAGACAAAACGTCCAGCAACCAGAGCAGAAACTTGGAAAGCTCATGAGCAAGCAACACAATTGTCAGTAAAACTATTTCTCTTAGCCCATGATGAAATGGTTCTTGAATCTATCAGGCCGGTTTTTTCCAATGCAATACTTTATCTTTATTCTCTCTGCCCTTCCTTGTTATTTGTGCCTGTACCATTCTGAAACCCCCGACAAAAGGGTTTTCGTCATGCCACTAAGGGGGAAAACACCACATTATTTCTCCTAAAATTATATATTTAGCACAAATAGGGCAAACTTTCGGTCGAAGCAGCACCTCACTGTAGTATGAAATTTGGCCACATTTTGGGCTCCACTGCAAGCGATCAATAAATAGGAGTAGTGCAACTTAGCCTCAGATCTGGGCCTTCAAGGTGCTAAAAAGCACCGTCAGAATGAGGGTAGTTTTTCAATGGGAGTTTCCCCGTCAGCAAGTGAACAAAACTAGAAGGTTTCTGTTTTGCATGGCGCTTACATAGCGTCTGAGTCACCCTGAATCGGATGCATCTGCCAAGCATGATTGGGTGTCGTGTCTGTTCTCATGACACCGGCCAAACCACACTGCCCACGCCCAGGGACCACTGCTGGACAAGCAAATCACCTCGCCTACCACATCGCGGATTGTTCTGGTGCAAATCAAACTGCTTTCAAAAGTCTGACTGTGTCTGCCCCAGCAGTTGCTCATCACGCACTGCCAGGGGGAAGGGGCTGCAGAGGCAGAATATGCAAATCCTATTTCGATACACGCTGCGATTCCCTGCCCCCTGCTACTATTCTCTGTTGAATGCCCAAGGCGTGCTCTAGGCTCCCAGGGGCGTTCCTGGCACTCAGGGTTAGTGGCAGGACACTGCAATTAAATCCTGCAGTTAAAAACCCACAACTGGCCCGTGCCGCTGCGTGGGGCCAAGAGGCTGTTGAACGGCGGTGTAGACATTCAGCCTTGTGCTGCAGCCCCAATTCTAGGACCCATCAAGATCCTCCAAGTTGTGGCTTGGACTAAGTACATCTCTGCTGCAATTCACGAGCCCTTAGCCTATGCCCAGGACCGCTGGCAAGGGCCAGCCACACACGTCCACTTGTTAGCGCCAGAACAGCTGCGCTCCAAGCCTGAGGGTGCATCTACACGGCACAGGCAGAAGCCGAGGAACCTGCCTCAGGAGGGTCTTTCCTGTTCTTCACTTGGCAAGAGAATGAGCAGCTCTCCCAGGCTGTGTGGCTTGTGGAACCCCAGGGCTGGCAGAGACCTCAGGAGGTATTGAGTCCACACCCTGCCCAAACCAGGACCAGCCCCAACTCAGCCATCCCAGCCAGGCCTTTGTGAAGCTGGGCCTTAAAAAACCTCTAGCGATGGAGATTCCCTCCCCTTCCCTTGGTATTCCAGCCCAGTGCTTCACCCCCCTCCTAGGGAAATCGTTTTTCCTAATATCCAACCTAGACTCCTCACCCCTGCAACTTGAGACCATTGCTCCTTGTTCTGCCATCTGCCACCACTGAGAACAGCCTCTCTCCAGCCTCCTTGGAACCCCCTTCAGGGAGTTAGCGGCTGCTCTCAAATCCCCCCTCATTTCTGCAGACTAAATGAGCCCCAATCCCTCAGCCTCTCCTCATAGGTCATGTGTTCCAGCGCCCTCATCATTTTGGTTGCCCTCCGCTGGACTCTCTGCAATGTGTCTACATCCAGACGAGGTGTGTTCGGACCCTGGCTCACGCAGGGAGGCTAATCAGGGAGAATCAGGACTGGGAGGACTCAGAGGGAAGCAATGGCTATTTCCTGCTCTCTCTTACAGAGAACCCGGGCTTGTTGGGATGGCGCCAGGAACAATCTCCAGCATGTCCAGAGGGCTCCTGGCTGCCACCAAGTGCTCACCTCCCCCAACAGGGGCAGATTTTCGGTCACGCCCCAGGCGTACCCAGACCCCGGTGTGCCCTTGCTAGCCTGCTGCCGAACTCCAGCACGTCTCCCACTGGAGTGCAGGGGCTGCGTCGGGGGCGCTGGCGTGGGGAGGGGGGCGCCCACGAGTGGCCGGATGGGATTCTGCCTGGCTGAGACCCAGCGGGAAAACTCCCAGCGACACAACGGCGCCCTAATTCTGCTCTCTGCCCTACAGGCCCAACTGCCGGATTATTACGCTCCCTGGATGAATGTTGCGGCCAACCTGCCCCACCTGGTAGAGACGCAGCAGCTCCGCGGGGAAGTGGCAAAGGTTTGGGCACTGCTGGGTGCGGGTTATATGCCGCTAATTGCCCCCCACCCCCCCGAGCCTGCACTAATGCCTCCGCTCCCCCCACAGATGCCCCTGCTCAGCGCACGGCACCTGCGAGGACACAGGCAGCTGCGCCTGGCTCACCTGGCCCTCGGCGTCATCACCATGGGCTACGTGTGGCAAGGCGGCGGGAGGCAGCCCGCGAAGGTCAGCGCCGTTCTGCCTTGGCAACGCCCACGCCCAGCCCCTGGCCGGGCTCCCCTCCACTCGGCTGGGCCAGAGACCGAGGCGCACGCGTGGGGAACGGCACTCGCCCGCTTACCGCCACCGCAGGCTGCGCGCTCGTTCGCAGGCTCCCTCGCTCCCCCTGAGTCGTGGGGCGAGCGAGCCCGGCCAGCCCCGCCCCAGCCCCAGAGACAAGCTGACGGTGGCGAAAGGCCACGACCTGCCTGCGGGCCGCCCTCTCCAGTGGATGAAAGGCAGGGACGGGCAGGGGCCTGGGCTCACCCCACGCGGCTCTGATCTCCAGGGGGATCCGACCCGCTGGCTCAAACGCGCTGGGCTGGAGGCGAAGTGGGAGGAGAGGAACCTGCCCAGCACAGCAGCCCGGTACCATAAAGCCCTTGTTTAACCTAGATCCTGCCCAGAGCGCTCGCGGTGCCTTTCTGCGCCGTCTCGGCGCGCCTCAGCCTGCCGCCCATCCTCGTCTACGCCGACTGCGTTCTGGCCAACTGGAGGAAGAGAGACCCCCGGGGGTAGGTTGGGCTCCAAGCTCAGAGGCAGCCTCTGCCAGCTCCCACCACGCTTAGCAGACAGGGGGCCCCCCACCTGGGTGTGTGGGCTGCCCCAGGGCACGCCCAGAGCAGGGCGCCTGAATGCTCGTGACGTGTGACTAGTGTGAACCCGTCCGCGTGTCCAGACACCAGTGCCACTTTCACCAAGCCAGGCAGCCTCCTGTCGGGGGCAAACCTCCCCAGGGGACCAGTCAGCTACCGACTGCAGGGCTCTGGCCATGGCGGGGAGACGCTGAGCGACCACAGCTGAATCCAGCCAGCTCTGAGCTCCCCATCTGGGACTGGGTGCGGGACACCCCATGGTCTCTGCAGCCCCCGTTAGGGATCACTGGTTGGCTGGGTTTTGTGACCCCTCCCCACTGTCTACCCCTGAGAACCCAGGTCACGGCCGCTCACCAGCGCTAGGTCGCAGCTTTAACATCTTCTCTCTTTCTTCCTCAATCTCCACCTGGGCTGCGACTGGAGGCCCCTGAGCATTGGGTGAGTGGCTCCTGTTTGCCTTAGAGAAGGGCCGGGCTTTGGCGCGTGCCAGAGGGACACAAGGCTGGGAGTGTTCACCGCTGGGTTTCAGCCGTTCCATCCTAAAACTGGGACAACACATGACCTCAGTGGGGAGAGAGGGAGGCTGGGACGGATTTGATTATGCTCACGGTGTCCCAGTGTAACCGCCACCAGGCAGATTTAAACCTGGGACCTCTGGAGCTTAGTATAGGAGACTCTACCCTTTGAGCTAAAAGCCAGCTGGCTCCCAGCCCGTGCTGCTGGTCTTCTCTGTTGCTGTGGTCAAGGTGTCACTGCATGGGACAGTGAACCACACTAGGGCTACGTCTACACTGCAGGCTTCTTGCGCAAGAGTTCTTGTGCAAAAGGCCTTCCACAAGAGCACGTCCACACTGCCATGTGCTTTTGTGCAAGAGCATCCATGGCAGTGTGGACGCTCTCTTGCGCAAGAAAGCTCTGATGGCCATTTTAGCCATAGGGCTTTCTTGCGCAAGAAATTCATGTTGCCTGTCTGCACTGGCCTCTTGTGGAAGAGCTCTTGCGCAAGAGGGCTTATTCCTCATGGGGAGAGGAATAACTCTTCCGGAAGAAGCCCTGTTTTCCGACGCTCTACTGTAAATGTACTTGCACAAGAACACGCGTGCAGTGTAGACGCTCTGCAAGTTTTTGAGCAAGAACAGTTGTTCCTGCGCAAAAAGCCTGCAGTGTAGACGTAACCCAGGTGTATGGGTTACACCAGCATGGCACAAATGTACGTGGGAATGGGACAAGCCACTCACTGCTGCAGGGCAGTTTAGAGAACACGTGCAAACGTGTGCAAGGCTGGCAGCTGGAACCAGCCTTGGGACCCCTGGAGCTCGGTGCAGGCATCCAACAGCCTGAGCTGAAAGCCAGCTGCCTCTCTGCTACGGCTGTAGCAGACTCCCTGTTCTCAGTGCCCCTGCACGGGGCAGTGACCCACCCCCAGCGGGTGTGTGAGTTACGCGTGCCCCGCTGTACGCAGCTCAGTTCAGAGCCATCGCTGGATGACAGCCTCACTGGGTGCTAGGAGCCTAATTGAGGGTTCCCAAGGGCTTTGCTTTTCTACATGCATCTGTCACCCGAAGAGCAGGCAGCCCGCCCGCCCGCCGCACCCTCGGCCCGAGAGGCTTGTGCCTTGTAGCTGACGCTGAGAAGCTGTGTCCAAGGAGGACAGTGCAAATGGTTATGACAAAGGGTGCGTTCTACTGGCCTTGCCCCGGGGGATGCGTCTTTCTTCCCACAGGAATCTGGACACCCTCTTTTCATTCCCTGGCGGGGACAGCAGCAAAGGGTTCTTCCTAGTCTCGCTCCTTGTTGAAGCGGCAGCCGCACCGGGGATCCAGGTACAGCGTCCTAGTGGAGCAGCCGGGGGGTCACTCCTGGACTAAGTGCGGTTTAGCGCTGAGTGAGCGTTACCACCCAGGCTCGCCACGGCGATTAGGGACCAATCACTCCTGGGACAAATGCAGGGTTTCCCACTGTCCATGTAAACCCTCGTGTGGTAGAAGTAACTTTGCACCCTCCCCTCTGCAGGGGCTGGCATCTGTTTTCTCCTCGTTTGCCCACAGACAAGAGTCTCCCACCCCCCCCCCCCAAACGAGCAAATTGGTGCCAACCCTTAGCGTAGCTCACAGCAGACTGATTTCCAGCCTCCCATGATGCTGCGGCGCACTGGAGGAGCCTCAGCATCTCTCGCGGGGTCCCTGCCGCAGGGCTGGGGAGAAGGGGCTTGGCTATGTTACTTGAAGGGGACGGGTTATTTAGAGCCACCGCTGTAAGCGAGCCCCTGCTAAGAGACCAGCTTTGCTCCCCGGAGAGGGCTCCTGCTAGAAAACCCCGGGAGGGACCTAGGCGCCTGCACAACTTTCCCCAGAAAGCCTAACGTGTATTCTGAGGCCAAGGCTGTTTTTCCTCCGTTCCCTCCAAGGCAATCCCCACGATTGTCAAGGCCATGCTGCGCCAGGACCTCTGCTCCGTGCACACAGCACTGCAGGATGTGGCCCTGGCTATATGCAGAATGCAGGAAGCTTTCACACTAATTCATGGTAAGTGCTTAGACTTGGCAGCCGCGCTTGCGGTTTGTGACCCAAATGATCCCAGCACACAATTGAAACGAATGCAGCAATCAGTCCCTGTTTGAGAGAGACCCGTAGCTGCTTGTAGTTGGGAGGGAAACAAACATCCCGGCTGCCTGAGTCTCCTTATGGTCAGACAGGCAAGGAGAACAAGTAATGGCTCCCAGGGCTGAGGAAGCGCCTGCATCCTTCCCATGTGCCCAAGGCCCTGCACCCTCAGAAGGGAGCCAGAGGACTCACATTTCCTGCCCCTAAAACTCCCCCCATCAGCACTGAACGAGGCGGGCCCTGTTCGACGCGTGTCTCACCGACGGGGGGCAGGCTGGCCGGCCGACTGGCACACACGCTGTAGCCGGGGGGATCAGGCCCCAGAGGTAGCAGCCTTGTCACACACTGAAATGTGAGACCTGGATCCACCCCACTCAGCTCTGGGCCCTCCTGGAGGGCTGACTCCTTGGCACGATGCCTGCTGGGAATTCTTAGGCAAACCCTTTGGCTCTGTCCCCGGAGCACGCGGCAACTACTGCTGACCGCCCATAGCAGAGCTCTGCTTGCCCATTCCCTCACGCACGCTGCCCAGGTGCTGTGGGCGAGGGCTGTCTGCAAACCGCTGCACAGGCCCTGCCGGGCAGGAGGAAGGCTTTGCCGCCTGGCGTTGCAGAGAGATGCGCCCGCTCCCAGAGAGCCGCCGTCGCTGGCCTGGCCTCGCCACCTGGCCTGGCCTCGCCCCTCGCTGGCCTGGCCTCGCCACCGGAGCTGTGCTCACTCGCGTGGGGGCAGTGCTGGGTTCGTAACGGACAGGCTGCTGTGCTGTCATGGCCGCCCAGACAGATGAAACACTTTGAGCCAATGAGGGAGGGTTGCACGGCACCGTTCCGAGCCAACTAACAGTGCTCCCATTGCTGGCCAAGTGCCATAGCTGGCAAGTCAGGGCCCTCAGGGTTAGTTGCATCTGTTGCTTCTGGCTCCAACGTCACCCAAACGTCTCTCCGCAGAGTGCGTCGATCCGGGACTGTTTTTCAGAACCCTTCGCATCTACCTCGCCGGGTAGGTACCTGCCCTAGGACACTGTCTCTTTAGGGAGAGGGGAGTCCCTAGGCTGCCTCCAACCAATCCCCGGCTGGTGTGAGACACAGCACTTCCAGCACAACCTGCCTGCTCCAGAAAAAGTCTCCCCATCCCGCCCGTTAGCGGTTGGCCCCAAAGCAGGACTTTCAGAATTTCCAAGTTGCTAGAAGGAGGGAGAATTTTCTGTTTATCTATCGCATCATGAGGGTACAAACAGTCATTCACTCCATCCCTTTGTAAACGCACACAGAGCGCTCACCTCCCAGCAAGTGAGAGTATTTACCCTTCTGCTCCCCCCTTCCAGAGGCTGCTGACACCTGCGCTGTTCCCTTCCCCCTTTCCATGTCCCTCTCTCTCGCCCTCTCTGGCAGGAAGTGGCCCAGATGTAGGGTGACCAGACGTCCCGATATCAGGGTGCTGTTGTAAATAGGGCCCAGTCCCCCCCCCCACACCCTCATTTTTCACACTGCTACTTGACGTTACATTAGAAACTTTGCCCATCACATGGAGGAGCTTGTCCCTGTTGAGTGAAGAACAAAGAAGTTCCCAGCCGAGTCTGGCCCCGCCTGGAAGCTGCATCAGAACCCTGAGCCCCCCCTTCCCACAGCGAGCACATGATGGGTATAGCCTTGGGAGGGGAGGTCTTGGAGGGGCTAAGGCCACTCTGCGTTACCAGAGCACAGCTCTTGCTGTACAACTAGTTTCCAGGACGACTGTCTCTGTCCAGAACTGACCCATGCTGCAAGTCGCTAGTGCGTATCGGTTAGCACCGCATGTGACTATCAGGCTGTGTCCGCACTGGGGAGGTTTGGCAACAAAAGGGCTGTCCACAGGCAAAAGTCGCCAAAAGTGAAAACGGGTCAAGCTGGTTTTTCTGCTTCCCATGGTCGACATTTCATAGCTACATGGCTAGCACCCTGGGGACAGATAGAGCAAAGCATTGTGGGTAAGCATCCCACAGTGCAGTGTGGTGGGAAGGCCAAGCTGATCCCTGCAATTCTTGGGATTCCCTCATAGCTCTGTGAGCTCTCTGTGCTGAGGAATGTCAAAGCAGCACAGCCGTCCCTCCCACAGCAGCCTGCCTGCTGTTCCTCGCAGGGCAGAACAGGAGCACTCCCATGATTTGCTCTTTGTTTGTTCCCCAAAGGCAGCAGCTCGCTCAGCTGTCAGATACTTCCTGGAGCTTTGAAAGGGGAAGGGTACAGGCCTGCAGGGCAGCAGAGCACACAAAACACTGAGCAGAGCCAGCAGGGCAGGCCTTGTGGGATATTGGCGGAAGCCAGTTCTCTCGCCAAAACAAACAGCAGAGTCCACACTGGCTCTCTGTTGACAATAAAGACAAAAGTCTCGCACAGGCTGGAAGTTTTTTGTCACCAAAACGGGGTGTTTTTCCCCGACAAAAGTCACATGGCAGTGTAAACGCTCTCACTGCTTTGTCACCACAAGGCAGATTGTGGCGACAAAACGTGCCAGTGTAGAGAAGCCCACAGTCAGTACAGTGAAGCCCTGCAGCTGCTTCTCGCTTCATGTTTTTGGAACTAGCTGGAAGGACAGTTCCCTGATGCCGGAGGGGCTGGTGTACGAGGGGGTGTGGGAGGCCCCCAGGCAGTTTTTCGGTGGCAGTGCGGCACAGAGCTCTACGTTACAGTGCTTTGATATCCTGCTGGGAATCCCACACAGCACAGCGCAGGGTAAGTGGCCCGGAAGCAGCCGTTGGAAGCTAACGGTATTCTGGGATGAGGACAGACGCCTTTCACCAGAGATTCAGGTTGTAGTGCTGCAGGTTAGTCCAGAACACTCCCGCCGGCCATCGCTGCTCGTAGGTGGGCAAGAGACGGGGGTCTCCACGGACTGGGATTTCCCTCCCACAACAGATACAGGTCTCACACGGCCTGGGGCCAGAAAATCAGCAGTGCCACCAGCATCAGCTTAGTGATGGCATTAGAAACCACGGGCATGTTCACACAGCGTGCCAGCCTTCCCCCCCCAAATAACCCAGAAGGGCAGAACTCCCCCTCGTTTTCAGAGGAAATCGATACTTTGGCCACAGCGTGGCCCCTTCCCGAGGCAGGGGGTGGGGTGAAAGTTTACAGCAGGGCACTGGCGTTAGGGGAGAAAAAGAGAGAGTCACCGGGTGGCCACTGATTGATGTTGGTTTTGGTAATTCACTCCTCAGAGGGGTGGCCGTTGCTATTCGGCTGGCTGCTGGCGAAGGCCGAGCAGGGCTAAGCTGGGTAACCATGGCCTGTTTGGACCCAACACCTTTTCCTCAGTGGGAGGTCAGCGCCGAGCTCCCTCCTACGGCGCTTCCCAAGTGAACGTGCTTGCTTTGCCATTGCAGGGTTCTCGGCAGAGTATCTCAGGCGCATGCGGGACTACATGCCAGTGGCTCACAGGGCCTTCATCCAGACCCTAGCGTCTGGCCCTTCTCTCCGGCAGTTTGCGCTGGCAACAGGCGACGCAGGCCTGCGGGCTGCCTTCAACCAGTGCGTGGCAGCGCTAGCGGCGCTCCGGAGCTACCACATCCAGGTTGTCACCAAGTACATCACGATCCCCGCGGGGAGGCGTCGAGCAGAGCAGCAGCTCGGGGGCTGTGTCCAGGAGGGCGCATCGGTGCGCTCAGACAGGGGAACCGGCGGGACGGACTTCATGCGCTTTCTCAAAGCCATCCGAGACAGCACCTGCACGGCGCAGCTCACGGAGCTAACGCCCTGACTAGCCCGTGGCTACAGGGGGCCCTCCAGACCCTGCCCCTCCCCGGGTGCACTCAGCCCTGTTAGTCGCACCCCAAGATGGATGGGCCTGCCATCCCCGGGGAGGTCTGGGGAAGGACTGGGCCTCCTGCCTGACAGTCCGCACCCAGCTGGAGCTGTGGACCCCTGCAGACAGAGGCATGAAGGGCACATTCTCTGAAAACACAAGGCCTGGCTGGTGCCCCAGGGCCGGCTCACTGACTGGCAACTTGAGAGGCTTCTGTGCACTGGATACACGTTGGCTGAGGACAGCCCAGCCCATATGGCCACAGGGCCTCGCTTTGTAGATTGTATCAATACGCTGGTGCGAAAAGCCGGCTGCCCGGGGGCGTGGCAGTAAAATACTCTGCACACTTCAGTCCCCTTCAGGGTTGCCAACCCACAGAAATTTCATTTATGGACAAAATGGGAAAAATTTATGGACAGACAAATTTTTTTATGAACATAATTTTTATACAATATCAAGATGACATAAATAGCCAAAAGTGAAAAGTAATCATCATTCATACAGCCCAAGAACAATACGCTATTTAACTCACTTTCATTTAGTTAGTCATGGTCCTGGAAGTTTTCCATGGAGCTAAATAAACAACTACTCCAGGGGTGGAGCGTAGAGGATCCCAGCCCACATACCCCAGTTCAGAGCAATGCTGCTGCACCACCAGGGAGGTAGGGCAGCCACTGGCTGGGGCCCGGCAAGAGGAAGTCTGATTCACAAGGGCAGGAGCCTAAGGTTGCCAGGTGTCCAGTATTCACCCTGACAGTCTGGTATTTTCACCTCCTGTCCGATAAAAAAATCCAGAGAATACCAGACACCTAAGATGTCCGGTATTTTCTGATTTTTTTCCCCGGCCAGGAGGCGAAAAGGGCGGGCACCTGGCAACCCTACAAACACTCAGCGCCTGGCCTCCCCCCCACCCCCCCCCCGAGTCTCCCCCTGGCCCCTAACATCCCCAGCCTCCTGGCTTACCTGGTTCCGCAAGGCTGCCGGCACAAAATGGCTGCCAGCAAAAAGACCAAGGGGAAGCAATGCTTCCCCTGGGTCTTAGTGCTCAACCTCTCCCCTTTTCCTATCCCTGCACTCACCTCTTAAAGGGGACATGCTGTTTTATTTTAATTTTTTTTTTTTTTGCTTAATAAGTCTTGGAGTCCTTTTTTTTTTGCTCAACAACTTTGGTCTCCCCCCCCCTTTTTTTTTCTTCAACAGAATTTTTTCTTGGTGTTTTTTTTGGGGGTGGGGGGTGTTCAGTATTTTTGCTTCAATCATCTGGCAACCCTACAGGAGCCACTTAAGGAGATCCCCTCCCACCCACCAATGCCCCGAGCAGGTGCTGACTCACAGCCGGGCAGGCCTGGTCCATGGGTCAGAGCCGGGTGTGGAGCTGCGACATCGGGGATCTATTTCCCATTCCAGCCCAACCTCCGGCAGGACCCTGGCCAAGCCAGGCAGGGCTGGGTTCTCCAGAGAGCCTGCCAAGCCCTCGTCCCTGAGGTGACTGCGCCACCCCACCCCCCATGCCCCGGAGAAGGGCAGCGCTTGCCTGGCTACGGCCATACCATGCATGCGACGTGGAACCACAGCCCACACCAGAGCAGGAAGGGCCACGGTAGCCAAGGGACATTGTCTGTCACCCGAGGGTCTCACTAAGCTCTGAGGGCTGAGGCCTGGGGTAGGGCAGGCTTTTCTGGCCTCGCTTGCAGACTGGGCGGGGGGAGAGGCAGGGCTCTCGGGGAAAGCAGGCCTCAGTCCAAGGAGCCGCGTGTGATTTACTCACTTTGCAGAGGCGGAGGCACAAAGACCGGAATATTCAAATGTGGAGAGCCAGCTTTAGGGGTCCAAACTGACTAGCCCAAGGTCCACCAGGCAGAGAGACAACCCCCCCCCCCCCAGTCCTGGCTCGCAGGCCTCTGGGACCCTGCCTGGAAAGCTGACGGAGGGTCTGACCGACTCTGAGAGAGCTGAAGGGCTCCCAGCAGAGCAGCTGTGCAGAGAGCGGGGCCGATGGGGGAAGCCGGGGACTCGGGGGGGGGGGGGGGGGGTTGAAAGGTTTTGCCCTGAGCTGTCCCATTCAGCCAGGACATCGCCAGTCCGAAAGGAAGGGGGCCTGGCGGCGGGTGGCGCAGCGAGCAGTGCTGCAGTGAAGCACAGGTTGCCGGGCCTCTGTAAGGTTTACTTGGTCTTGTCTAACCAGCCAGCAGCTTCCGCCTGTCTGCAGTAACCACCTAGCGGGCAGGGAGTTTTGTTCCCCATGTATCACTGAGCCAATTAGCTTGGGGACCAGCATTGCCTTCTTCTACCGACTCCCCATAAATAGCTGTTTGATAGCCCCCATTAGCTGGGTGCATGCAGGAGGTACAGTGACAAGCACAGTAGCAGCATGTAATTTACTAACGCAAATTAAAACAGTCGTTAGTATCTTATGCGCTAGTTGGCATTGGCAAATTCATAACGACATTAGCATACATTTAATCATTAGGAAGTTAGCTGGAAACCCAGAGAACTCCTTAAGTGACGTGAAACGTGTATTAGGAAATTATTTTACCCCCTGCTGTGACCTGCTTATTTTTGTGACAGCCACTTCAGTTTTGGTTTCCAGTAGCTTCCGGGCTCATAATAGCCTTGGCACAGCCCCGCTCAATCGGCAGCACCGAGCCTAAGGTACAGCCCGTGCCTAGCAGCGCACATCGTCCCTTCGAGGACAGGACAAAATACTTGAAACCTGGCGGGCAAGATGCGTGCTAAGGCCTGCATGAAGGGAGCTGTGGACTGGAACAAGCGTCATCAGGATCTGTACCTAGCTAGCATAGATGGGCGCTGGGTTTGCCAGCCCAGGACAAGCTCCTGCAATCAGAGGAAAGGCAGGTCGGGCCGGTAGATGGCAGCCTTGGGCTAGGAGCCGGGAAAGGGAGGGGCACCAATTTCCAGTCCATCCAGAAGGAACTATAATGAACCGTAGCGTGACCCCTGTACAAAACACAGGCCAGTGGGCCTCCCTGGGTAACGTCTGCTTCAAATCTAGCCCATAACGTCAGTTCCAAGAGCTGTGTGGTGGCTCTGCCCCGACCTGCTTTGCGACCTCAGGCAAGTCACCGCCTCTCTCGGCCCCCATTTCCTCTCCCACCTTTTGTCCATCTGCTGTGCTCAGCAAGCGAGTTCTTCAGGGCTGGGACTGCCTGACCCCCGTCTGTGCAGTATGGGGGGGGGGGAAGATTCTGGAGGCTACTGCATTGCAAATAATAAAACAGCTCCCCCCAATCTCCTTACCAAAGCAACAGTTATCCGTGCACCAGGGCGGGTCTGGGAAGCAAGTGGCCTCAGCTTCTTGCCATTTCAACCAGAAAGGGCATTGTCTCAAGGACTTAACTACCTGCATCCTGCTTCAAAGCCATTTTAGCACCAGACTTGAAAGAGAATCCTCTGAACTGTCATTCATGCTTAAATTTGACACTTTACACCTAGGGCTTAACAAGGATGCTAATTATCTTACCCATTACAAAGATAGCTTCCCCAATTATCACCTCTAATATCATTAGCTCACAGACATTTACCTCTTCCCCTCATCCCCCCCCCCCCCGTTCTGAAATTTGATTTGTCCTTTTCATATGTGTTCATTTTTTCGATTGTATCCTTTGGTATATATGGTCGTGCCAATTTTCTTCCACTATTTGATCTGAGGAAGTGGGTCTGGCCCACGAAAGCTCATCACCTAATAAACCATCTTGTTAGTCTTTAAAGTGCTACAGAGTCCTGTTTTTTGTTTCAGCTAGACCAGACTAACACGGCTACATTTCTATCTCAGTTCTCAAATAGTTTTAAAAAAACCCAGACACAGTCTGCTCACCCCTTCCCAGCTTAGCGTCCCCATGAGTCCATGTAACTCCAGGAGCCAGGTGCAAGCGTGGAGTCCTGGCCTGGCAAGTATCTGTGATTTAAATGCAGGTTCCAAGGGCTCGCCCCGGAGCTTCTGTAACTCCAGCTAAGGCCGTGGAGCTGCGCTAGCTAGTCCCCAACTGCTTCTTCGCCCCGAGAGGTGCTGCCTGCACAGCCAGGGGAAGAGCATCCCACCTTATGGCGTCAGAGCCAAGGCCAGTCATAGGACAGACAGGAACAGACGCTGCCCAGTTGCAGAGCCACAAGCAACAGAGGCCAGGAACCTGGGGGCAAGGGAGAGGCGTGCACAGCATGCAGGGCCGGGGGAGGCTGGTGCACTGGGGTGGTGATGACAGGCCGGGGAGTCCTGCTCTGGCCATAGCGGGTACCAGCCTGGGTTTGCTGTGCAGCCGCGGGGAGGCCGTACTAGAGCGCACCTGCACTGGGCGGGGGCAGGGCGAGCCAGCAGGGCTGCTCCCGTTCCTCTGGATGGGGCATGTGTAGGCAGGGAGCACAGCCCCATGCAGCAGCTGTGTGGGAGGAGGGGAGGAACTCACAACGGTCCCCCCAGGAGACACAGGAACGGAGCAGACTGTGGAGCCGGGGGTCAGGTTGTGGGGCACAACAGCAGAGTGGGGACAGTCTCTTACCCAAGGGAATATGAACAACGGCTGCCTGGCACTGGCCATGGGCTGCTTCTCTGGGGGCGGGGAAGGGGGACCAATAAGACCTAACCTATCAGAGAGGACAGATGAGCTTACACAACTATTGCACTCTTTTTCCAGGCAGTCCCTTGAGCACACGCGGACACACACACAGACACACCGACACACACGGACGCACACACAGACATACAGACACACACACACACAGACACACACGGACGCACACACAGACACAAACGGACACACCCACAGACATACAGACACACACAGACAGACACACACACACACACCAGACACACACGGACGCACGCACACACAAACACACATACAGACACACACGGACGCACACACAGACACACCCACAGACATACAGACACACACGGACACACACACACACACAGACACACACACACATACAGACACACACTGGATGCACACACAGACACACACACACACACATACAGACACGGCCCTACCTGGACTCTAGCAAAGGAGGGGCGAGGGCTCCCATCTATCAAGGCTGGAACACAGGGGTAGGGCTGAGGATTTGCCGTTTGCTTTTGGGACCATGTCTCGGGATCAAGCACGACCCCCTCAGCGGAGGTGCCTCCCTGCTCCAATTGAGCTGACTCAGAGCAGGAACGTACCCGACTAGTTGATCTCCAACATACCAAATGGTCTGGTAGCACTTTACAGCCTAACAAAACATGTAGCTGGGATTGTGCTCAGGGGTCGCGTAACTAGTTTGCATCCGATAACGAACGAGACTGCGGCCATTGGACAGTGAGACTCTTCGCCCAGACCATTTGTTGTTTTTTCCTGTACAGACTAACTCGGCTACCCCCTGAAGCTTCTGATCACTTCCAAAGGAAGCCCAGGGTCCTGCAGGATGGCTCCCCCTGAAACTGACCCAGCCTGCCCTGCTTACCTTGCCAGCCCTGGGCAGATCACAATGCAATGTGGCCTCTCTGCCCATGGCTCAGAGGTTCAAACCCAGGGTGAGCTCTTTTATCAAGACCACTCTCTGGCGGCCTATGATGCAGTGAGCCAATGCCCCGCATTGCCCTGTGAAAACCAGCTAGTAACTGTGCTCTTTCCCATTCTAGGTCTTTACACACTAGTGACCTGTATCATCCCCATGCTAACGCCCCGCCAGCAGCGGTCACCCCCCCACATTCTTGGCTCGCACGCCTCTAGAGCACTGGCTGTTGTACACAGAGTGTATGCCTCTCCCTGTATTGACAGGCATCTCGATGCATCCACAACAGGCAGCGCAAACCAGGATCCGACGTGCGAGTCATGGCCGGCATCAGCTGCACCCCCCTCTTTAGCTACAGCACGGG